>CM033711.1:15410666-16610666 GCA_019671005.1 Hibiscus mutabilis
AAAGAAAGTGAAAAGAGGAAGACTAAACGAATGCTTATTTTTTCGAGGGGAAAAATTCGAAATTAGTTTATTTTGAATATTATAATATTATTTATTTAATTAAAAATTAATTTTTGAGAAATTAAAATATTAATTATAAATTCAAAAAAAATTGTACACGTGGCATAACCTGATTGGTTGAGAAATTTTTTTGTAACGTCGTTAGACGGGAGGGACTAAAAGAGATCACGGTTTTTATTTCAAGGGGCAAAATATCCAAAAATATTATTTAGGGGGCAGTTTGATATTTTGTGTATACTTCAGGGGCTAAATGGGTCATTAAGCCTTGTTTAAAAAACTTATATTATATAGATATTGCCTAAAACCTTATATTATATATATATATATATAAAAGCTATATATTATATATACTATAAACCCTTATATTATATATATTATAAAACCTCATATTATGTTATATAACAGAAACTTCTATTATATAGAAACTTTATATTATATATTATACAAAACAATTCATAAAAAACATATATTATATACATATATGAAAAAAAATATACATTATACTTCATATAGAAACCATGTTATATAGATACTATATTATATGGGTTATAATACCTATACTACACATACCACATGTCACATAATATACACATTTCTTAACTTTTCTTTAAACACTTGATAACCATAAATTATCAAGGCAATAACAAAACAAAATCTAACAAGCAATATAATCAAACATTAATGAAATTGAAATTGGAAATTAAAGGCAATAAATATGCAAGACAAAAAATTAAACATGCATACAAAAAGGATAAACAAAGAGGTTTAAGGTCTGAAAAAGGACCAAATTGAATAAAAAACGAAACTGTGGGGCCAAAATTAAAAATACTAAACTGATTACAAATGGACCAAATTAAAAGAAATCAAAAAGCTTCAGGGACCCGTGGCATAATTAAAATAGGCGGAATGGCTGGGCCTGTAATTAAAATGGGGCAAAATGACCAAAGTTGTAATTGGACCATGCAGAAAGACTGCGGGCGCAAATATTTTAGGGCTGATGGATTTAAAAGGTAATTAAACCAAATTTAAAACATTAAAACTCTATAAATAGGGGTTTTTATAACAACTTCCCCTCTTTTGGCCGAATCCAACCCTTCCCCAGTTCTAAACCTTTCTCCCAGCCTCGGCCGAATACCATTGTTCGCCGGGGATAATCCTAGAATTCGGTCGATGACTGCCGTATCGGCCGCCGCTCGCCGGCAGCCAACGAACCTTAAAACCCACCAAAATGTTCCTTTTCACCCTAAACTCCAATCCTAACTTGTTTCTTCAAAATCACACTCATTTTCCCATTAAAACCCAAAAACCAAGACTAGAAATAGGGTTTTCGCCCTTTTACTCCCACCGATTCACCATGCTTGGCCTCGAGAAGGCCGGAGGCTTATCACCGGTGGAGTAACGGTACGAGGAACACCACAATGATGCAAAAAAGTCGAATCTGGCGAGGGTAAACCCTAACCTTCAGTTTTATTTTTTGTTTATGTATGCTTCGAATTAGAAAATAGGAGAAAAATACCTTGACATGCTTTTCTATTTTTTTGTATTGATTCCGAATATTTTCCCCTTTTTCAAACTTAGGGTTACAATAAATTGTTTACATTGCTTATATCCCTCTCAGATTACTCATTGCCTATATAATCTATTGTTTACATTTTTAAGAAAAAATTTAATGGGTTGACTGTGGATGATTGTGATTATGATGTTCTCTCATTTTTATGTTTTTTTGTCCTGCTCGGTGTTTGGGAGAGAGCCGGTGGACGTACGGTAGTAGCGGGATCTCCGGCGGTGGCGCCACGTGGACGAAAGAGGTGAAGCGGTGCAGGCGCGTAGGCGCGTGAAAAATCCGAACGGCCGGGACGTGTATCACACGCGCGCGTAGGGAGATAGACGGTCGGCGCGTGAGCTTCACTCGCGCGTGGGGAAGTTGGCTAGTCACCCTTAGTTCAATCTAGACCGTTGGATCAGATTTGATCCAACGATTAGATCTTGGCTACTACAAAAAGAAAGAGGGGCATTAGGTTTTTCTTTTAGATTAGGGACTAGGCCAAATGGGCCATATATGTGTTTTGGGCTTTTTAATTGTAAATGGACTCAAATACTAATAATATTATTGGGCTTTAGTTATTTTAATTATGATCTCGTTTTTATTTTTTATTTTTAGACAACAATAATATATATAATAACATACATATATAAACAAATACACAAACATTAATACATATTATGTATACACATTATACCTTTAATAGCATGATAATACCATAGTACATGCAATATATCCACATACACATAAATATATATATATTTATGCCTAAATAGACAATAAACACATATACATAATAATCACACACACATAACATACATAAGTTTAGTAAATATTGAGCACTAATGACAATAGTGATAATAATTATGCTATCATAATAATACTATGCAACCCGGATAAAATGAGTGATTACAATTTTCAACTATTGTTAATATCATTTCTCAAAAAAATAATACTCCCTCCTATATAATCTCAGGGGATATTACAGTAGGTTACATGTAAATATTATAATATATATCTATATTGTTTGGTGCTTCAATATATAATACTAACATATTAGAGTTGCTCCTTCGATAAGGATATTGTACAGTTAGATTATTTGACATTGGAGAACGATTACTAGTGAGCAATATCATATTGATAACATGTTATAAAATTAAAGGAAGTTGTAATAAGAACAAGAGAGTAAAGAGAAATATAAAACATTGCTGTTAATAAAGGGATGGGCGCGCAGTTTCCGTAGAAAATCTACCACCGGCTTTGCAGTTTGCATTGGCAAGGTCTTTGGTTTGCATTCGGAAGACATGGGGATGTGATAGATGCGTTTATCGCAAGGAAACCGAGCAAGAGAGGAAAGCGTTTCGGTTTGATTAGATATGCAAATAGAAAGGATGCGTTAAGGGCTATCGAGAGGATGGATGGTTTTCTTTATATGGTTATAGAATTTCGGTGACGATGGCTAGTTTGATGTACTAGAGAAAGGCGAGGACGTTTTTAAACACAACAAGATGATATTCCTGTTGTTAGCGATAACCTGGTAAAGCCGAGCAATGGGGGAGAACAAGTTAAAGAGTATCTGTAGCTACCTTTTTTTTACCTTACCTTTTAAAAATAATATAGGTTTGGGTGCTACGGGTTATCCCCAAATCGTTCTTTGTAATTTCGGTCCAAAAGGGGATTTCTTTTGAAAATTTATTTTTTCCTTTGAAAATAATAAAAATTTAGAGTCTCCACCGGCCACTTGAATAAGGTAGGTCGGACACCACAAAACTAGAGATTTGTTTTTGGAAGGGTTCGGGAGTTAGTTACGTGTGGGGAATGATTAACACCCCCATCACGCCCGGAAATCGGTACAAAAATATTTGTTCTTTTAATCGAAGGAAATTGTCAAAATTTGAAATGAATTTAATTTGGTGACCTTAATTGAAAATTAACTTTAATTGAACGAGCTTTATCAAATTGGTGAGTTCAAATTAATTGGACATTTAATTAATAAGGTTGATGATACATCAGACCATAGATTAAACCGAGATAAGTTTGACTGCCGTGTTAATTTATGGTTCGAATCTCGTACGTCACCTTTATGCATTGTGCAAACAGTTAAGATATGATATGATGATCTTATCAACTTTTAATTTTACCTTGGGATGGTAAGGATTAAATCAAACATTTGGTCAACATCCTTTAAGCTCGGACTGTTACAACACAAATATCGGAATTAATAAATACCTCATCTTTTATGATTTAAATTAATTAACATGCAATCGAAATAAAGGGGTCACATGAATGATAATTAAGGGATGACAAACAAAAGGCTCGAATGAAAACACAAAAAAGGCCCACTAAAGCCCTAACCTAAAAGGCCCAAATTATGAAAATTTAATTAATGATCTAATTATTAATTAGGTGAGTCTAATATTAACACTAAATTAATTAAACCCTAAAAACTAGAAAATTCTACAAATTTTGAATTATCTTGTAACATAATAATTAATTCAATCGGTTTTAAACTAGTATTTCAATAAACCAAAAATATTATTTTAAAACAAATCAAGTTAATTAATCATAGTTTAAATTTAGTGTCCATCTAATCTCAAAATCAATTTTATCCTAAAAGGTACTTAAGGAATATTCAACCGATTTAATGAATTTGACATTTATCCCAATAAGCCAAGGGTAAACTCAAATTCACTAAATTAATTTGAATCTTAAATCTAACTAAGGCTCTAAAAAGCTAACCCTGAATTAATTTAATCAATTTAAAGATCGTGCCCCTATGAGACGAGCACACGATTTTAAACTAATTAAATTAATTTTGTCTAATTCTAACCTAAGAACTCAACCTAAACCATGCACAAATAAACACCATACATATATATTATGTACTATATAAAAAATATGTATTATATATACTTTAAAAAGCTATATTATATGTTATGAAAACTATGTATTATAATATAACATATATTATCTAAGGAAATCATATATTATATATTATAGCATATATTATATAGAAACAATATATTATAAGAAACATATTTTATATATATTTTATAGAAACTATATATGATATATTATATAAAAAAACATATATTTTGTACATTATATAAAAACTATAGGTTATACAAAAACTATATATTATATCATAAACCACATATTAAAATATGCACATATTAAAGCCACATTAAACATAACCATATCAATATCAAAACCAAACAACAAGATATAACATAAATAAATAAAGCTGAAAATTAATTGAAATAAACATGCAAGACAACAAAATGAATATATTGGAAAAGGGACTAAAATACAAGGAAAGCAAGATCAAATGACCAAAAATAATAGATTTGAATGAAAAAGGGACGACATTGAAAACTTCAAAAAACCTTGAGGGACTCGGGATGGGATTTCAAAACGCGAAATTGCTAAAGAGGTTATTTAATGGAGCGGGGGGACCAAAGCAGTTATTTCAAAAGACGGAGACCCCTCCGCGCTAAATAGCGCTACACGGAGGGGTTTATTTTACAATTAAACCCTTTTTAGAAAGGGGGCTGAGTATATACTTCAATTTTTTGGGGGCTAAAAATGGTTAAAACAAAAAAACAACAACAACCCTCTTTTTCTCTATCCCTTTGAACTCAGCGGTGTTCATCCGCGCCGCCGGGTGTTCAAACAAGATCCTAGAAACCACCGCCATTCCCAATTTTCGGTAAAACTTGAACCCAAAAACCCCAAAAACAACTGCTTTTCGCGATTCAAACCTAAATCTACCTCCAGTTTTCTTAAAACTTGATCCATTTCCTTTTAAAATCCTAAAAATCGTGACTCAAAATAGGGTTTTCATCGCCCTTTACCCCCCAGTTCATCCCGTTCATCCCCAAAGGGAACCATAGGGCTTATCACCGGTATACGAAGGGGCGAAGAAGCCGAAATGCAAGAGAGGTAAAAATGGAACCCTAACTCTATTCGTGTTTTTTTGCTTTGAAATTAAAAGAAGGAGAAAGATACCTCAAAAGATGTATTTTGCTCTCTATTTCTTTCTCTGAAATCCTCAATTGATGCTTAGGGTTACAAATGTTTGGCTTTTTGTTTATATAGCCGAATTACAATCTCTTATAATTACATGGAAAATTGAATGAATAATGCTATTGGTTGCTACTATAATTTGTTTGCATCCGTCTAAAATCTCTGAAATATTGTTGGGATATGTCGTTCCTATTTTGACATTCCTTCTTTTGTTTGCATGTGTGACTTGGTTGCCGGCGAGGGGGAGGGGACTAGTAAAAGAGCTGAAAGGTCACGTAGAATCTAGAGAGCAGCAAAGAGCGTGTGGGGGAAGCCAGACCAGTGCGCGTGAGGGAATTGAACCGGCGTGCGTGAGCGCGTAAGGGAGTCGAGGAATCTCTCATTTAACCTAGATCATTTGATCGTGCAAATCCGACGTCTAAGACTGGGTTGCGCTAAAAATAAGATGGGGAATTAGGGTTTTTTAATTATCAGATTAGGGTAAAAGAGGTTTTGGTTTTATTGGCCCCCAAAACGTGCTATGTATATGTAATATGTATTTTAATTTTTGGGATTATAATGTAAATAGACTGAATTTATAAACTTGGGGCTTTATTTATTTAATAGTTTATTAAATTTTTTTATTTTTTCAGTTTAACTTTATAATAATAATAATAATAATAATAATAATAATAATAATAATAATATAATAATATAACCATAATACCATTAATAATAACACTAATAACAAGACATAATAATAATAATAATAATAATAATAATAATAATAAAACTATAATAATCATAACATACTAACATATCAACATATATATATATATATACTAGTACAATATTAGACTGTTAATACTTAATAAATAATAATAGTAGTTTCCTTTTTATATGTTTTGGTTTTAATTAAAAAGTAAACAAAGTCCATAATTTTAGATAGTAGTAACATACCTACATATATATAGGCAAAATTACCATAATATTGCGGTTCATTTTTTCCTCAAAATATGGTTCTTCTTTGTTTAATTCCAAATCTATGGTGGATTATTGTTCAAAGGCAGAAGTCGGATTGAACACAATCCGAGTTTGAATAGTGTTTTTCTAGAAAAATACAACCAAAGTCTGATTTTAGCTTGAAGACGGATTGAACATCATTCGACTTTGAATAATGTTCATTACTTTTACTGTTCAAAGACGGATTATAAGCAGTCTGACTTTAGTAGTTTAATCTAAACATGAAAAAAATATTGTTCAAAGACGGATTGAACACAATCCAACTTCTGATTTGCTACAGTAAATAACCCTATTGTTGGAAATAAACTTAAAGGGACCATATTGTTGGTAAAAATTTGGAGAACTATATTTGGGTAATTTTGACTATATATATAAGCTTATTATTGTAAAAAAAAAAACCCTAATAAAATTAAAATTACAGGTCCAAGTCACAGTTATAAAATTAATGAATTATCGAAGAATGTTTGGTGGGTGAGATCTATGATGAATATCAAAGGAAAGAAGGTTGGTACCAGAAGTTTGGAAGAAAATGAGTTGGCGGGTGGAGTTTTTGAGGAGACTAATCGAAGAGCTGATGATATTTTTGAAAAAATCACACAACATTGTGTGAATTCCAATCAAAGCAGCAGCAATATCGATGAAAAAGATTTAGTAACGAGACAAAAAGTTGTATCTGCTTTATTAGATGTTAACCATAGCAGTTGGGGTTTAAAGATTGTTTAAGAGCTGTTTAAACCGTTTCAATGTTGTTAGCTGGTCAGTTAGACTTTATTTCTGTGTATAAATGTTATGTTGATGAGTTTAATAAAAATTCCAAGCTTCTGTACATAAAATAACAAACTCCGTCTTCTCCGATTATCATTTTTTTTCATTACCCTCATTCCAATATTAGATAACAGTAGAGAGCAGGTGGAAAGGCAGCAAGCAACAGCTGGTAAAACTGAACCTAAATGGGCCGATGGGTGGTGCAGGCGTTGTTGGATCTATGAAAAGCTTAATCTACGCATATCTTAAAATTTCAAATTCTCATATAATTTTACTACGTATAAATATTCGCTCCCTTAATATAAAATTTTGTATCTGTCCTAAATTGCAAAAACGCATTCGAATCATAGATGTTGAATAAAATTACGATAAAATAACTTCAAGATTTATAAATCTGAAAAGGATTTATGTAGTAAAAGATATAAAAATTGTTATCCACAAATTAAATATGATTATTATCCTAATTAGTTTTCATCTATCATGAGTATCATTTCTCAAAAATTAATATATAATATCAGGGATATCACTCAAGGTTAATGCAAATATTATAATATATATCCATAGTTGTTGTCTCAATATTGAAAAACTTAAATCTAAAAGCAAACATGTCGTATTGCTCCTTCAATAAGGATATTGTATGGTTAGATTATTTGACATTGGAGAACGATTACTTACTAGCGAACACATTCTAACTTTCACACAAACCCAATAAACTGATTCGCATATGATCAAACATATATCTTTATTGTCGATATACCAAGATACATACCGTTTATTTAATTGTAAATATTATACATGAACCTGAAATGAAGTACAAGTCGTAACTTAACAAACATGCTAAAATACTCAACAACCGCAATGCTGTCCTTTATTCCAAGCAGTGATACCAGGAAAATACTTGCAATCCAGCTTCAATCCTAGTGATTAAGCATCTGATTCGCAACAAAGTTTTTATTATTGTAATGCTTAAAGATTTTCAAACAAAGCTGTGAAATAAGAGATAACAGAAAGTGGGATACATATCAAGCAAATATAAACACCGTACCTACAGATATGACCCAAATCATTGCACCTTGGTTAGCCATTGCAGACTACATGACCCAACAGTTCTACCACTTTTATGGCCGAGAAAGGGCTCGTCAATGGAAGGGATTGACGACTAAGGGCTTGTGCAACTTGTTGCATGGTCGGCCGAAATTGGGGATTGCCATTCAAGCATGCAAATGCTACCTTTGTAGCAGTGACTACATCCTTCTCAGCTTGGCTTTGCGGTGGTGAAAGACGGTGGTCGATCACATCTTTAAGAAAAATTTGTTGATCATTCGGCACAAGTGTCGATGACGACAGATATGAAAGATCACCAGGATGCTTCCCCATGAAAACTTCTAATGTTACCACCCCAAAACTGTACACATCACATTTCTCATCTACTCTCATTGTATAAGCCAACTCTACATCAGAAAAACATAGTATGTTATGTACTAATTATGCATATGCTATTTGAATAATGTCTATAATTAATTACGTATATATAGGAAATTAACACTTCTGATCAAATAAATGAAATGTGGAAAGCAATTTTTAGTAAAAAAAGATTAATACCTGGAGCTATATACCCGTATGTTCCTGCAACTGATGTCCAATTGGAGGAGTCTGGCTTCAAAATCATGGCAGTTCCAAAATCAGAGACACGAGCTTCATAGTTCGAATCCAACAGAACATTGTTGCTGGAAATGTCTCGATGAACTATAGGTTGTGAGTTGTCGTGATGCATATAAGACAGAGCATTGGCTAACCCTTTAACAACATTTAGCCTCTTTGTCCAATCCAACTCCTTTGCCTGCTCATCTCTGCTTAAGACCATTCTTAAACTCCCCCTTTCCACGAGCTCATAAACCAGGAAAGAATGCTTTGGATGTGAACAAAAGCCATACATCTGCACAATGTTTCGGTGCCTTATTTCTAATAAAGCAACAATCTCACTTTCAAATGCTTTCAAGTTGTTGAGAAGCAAGCTTTCTTCAGATTGGTGAAGCTTCTTCACAGCAACCACTTGACCAGTTGGTAATGCAGCTCTGTAGACAGTTCCATATCCTCCGGATCCAATGCAATAGTCGGAGCTGAAATCTTCAGTGGCTTCAATGATGCTGTCATGGAGTATCCTTCCATTAAATCCCAAAACAGTGAAAATATCTCCAAGTTGTTCCTCCATTGGCTCTGATTTTCTGGTTGGAGTCTTCTTGCAACAATTAAGGAAACTTGCAGCCAATATAAACAACAAAAGTATACCACCAAAGAGTGGAATCAGAGCCAATATGATGACTTTGGTCCTTCTTCCATGGTTACGGTTGTCTCGGGAAGGGGGAACACAAGGCCTTAGACCAGTGGCGTTACCACATAAGCCGTTATTGTTCCTTAAGGCATCAAATGAAGCCTCGTGAAATGCCTTAAGGTCTGGAATAGGACCTTCCAATTGATTGAAAGATAAGTTCACAATACTCAAACCATGCAAATCATTGAAAGCTTTATCGATGGAACCATTGAGCCTATTGTGAGAAAGGTTCAATATTTCCAAAGACTTTAATTTTCCAAACTCTATTGGGATGCCTCCAATAAGTGAATTCTGACTCAAGTCTAGACTATAAAGAGCAATAGCATCGCTTACTGAGGATGGAATGTCCCCTCCAAGATTATTCTTGCTCAAATTTAAGTTGAATAATTTCAAGCAGTTTCCAAGTTGATCAGGAATAGCTCCACTTAAATTGTTTGATGCCAAGTTTAGCTGTTCTAGATTAGAAAGAAGTCCAATCTCAGATGGAATTTTTCCTGATAACCGGTTACCACTTAGAAAAAGACGGGTCATCATTTTCAATGCTCTGAGTTCCTTAGGAATCTCACCAATTAGATGATTGAAAGAGAGATCAAGTTCCACTAATTGAGTTGCATTTTCCAATTCGAATGGTATCTTTCCGGAAATGTTATTGTTGGAGATTCGCAGGTTAGTTAGATTAGGACATTGCCCCCATTTTGGAGAAAGTTCACCAAAAAAGTTGTTGTCGCTTAATCCAATATAAACTAAATTCGGATATATACCAAAAGCATCTGATATATTTCCTGTGAAGTGGTTTCCTTCAAGCCTAGCTCTAATTAAGCTTTTGCAGTCTCTCAAACTCGATGGGATAGGACCCGTCAAACTGTTATTGACCACCGCAAGTCGAGCCAGTACTCCGCCAAGGCACAAATTCTCCGGCAATGGACCTGTGAGGTAGTTGTCTGATAATTGGAACTTAGTAAAATTACTGTATGTTCGAGGGATGTGGCCTGACAAACTATTTTCAAAAAGGAAAAGTCCTGATAAGCTGGTCAAGTTTCCTACCTCCAGAGGTATCGACCCGGAAAACATATTTGTGTCAAGGCGAAGACTAGATAAGCTGGTCAAGTTTCCTATGGAAGTAGGAATGACACCACTGAGATTATTTTGAGAAAACTGCAGTACAGAAAGCGAGTTGAGCAATCCTATCTCATTGGGGATCGAACCAGAGAGGTAATTAACGTAAAAATACAGAAATACCAAGTTACTCATGTTTCCTATAGATGCTGGAATAGAACCGGTTAGGGAGTTTGCAGAAAAGTCCAACAAATAGACTGACCTCAACATTCCAACTTCTTTAGGTATAGAACCATTGAGTCGATTGTTATGAAGGTCAAGATAGGATAAATTCTGCAGGTCTCCAATAGAAACAGGTATTGTACCGGTGAGATCATTTTGGAAGAGACGAAGTTCAGAAAGTGAGCTCAACCTTCCTATATCAAAAGGAATACTTCCAAAGAAATTATTCCGTGACAGGTCCAAGTGTTGGAGGTTGGAAAGGTTTGAAATTTCTGTTGGAATGGGACCGGTTAGATTGTTCATCGTGAAAAAAATGACTGAAACAGTACTCAACCTTCCTATTTCTGGTGGAATGGGGCCACTGAATGAATTTGAATCGAAGGAGATCAAAGAAATTTTTTTCAACAAGCCAATCTCAGATGGGATATTCCCAGAGAAATGATTGTATGACAAGTCCAAGAAAGTGAGTCTGGAAAGGTTTCCAATGTGTGGGGGAATTGGGCCATGGAATGAGTTGTTTCGCAATTTGAGTTCAGAGAGAGATTCAAGCATTCCAACTTCTTTTGGTAAAGAACCGTCGAGTTTGTTGTCACCGAGGTTAAGTGAGATCAAATCAAGGCTTTTCAATAAGCCAATCTCGGACGGGATATTCCCAGAAAAACTATTGTATGACAAGTCAAGCACAGCGAATTTGGAAAGGTTGAAAATTTCGGTTGGAATATGACCACTTAGATGGTTTCTGAAAAGATAAAGATGGGATAAATTCTGCAAGCCTCCAATAGAAACAGGTATCGTACCAGTGAGATCATTTTGGTTCAGGTCTAAGTAGTTAAGCTTGGAAAGGTTCGAAATTTCTGTTGGAATGGGACCAGTTAGATTGTTGCTCATGAAAAGAATCGTTGAAACTGAACTCAACCTTCCTATTTCTTGTGGAATGGAACCGCTGATTGAATTATACCCCAAGGAGAAGAAGGAAAGATTTTTCAATAAGCAAAGCTCAGATGGGATAATCCCAGAAAAATTATTGTATGCCAGGTCAAGGTAGTTGAGTTTTGAAAGGTTCCCGATGCTTGGGGGGATGGGGCCATACAACGCGTCGCTTACAAGCCGAAGATAAATCAAGTTGGGGAAGGAAAGGAAGTTGAGATTGTCAAGTGTACCTCTCACTCTCGCACCATATCCCAGCAGGGTTATATTGGTGACGCTTCCGCTGCTGTCGCAACCGATTCCGACCCAGTTGCAGTGGCTGCTTCCCTCCCACAAAGAAGAGAGAAAGGTTTGAGTGTCGTTGTGGAGGCTAGCTTTCCATTTTAGAAGAGCTTCAGCTTCAGTAGAGTTTGTGGAGGACGAAGAAGAGACAACATGGGAAGATAAAAGCTGGACAAAAGTGATGAGGAAGAAGATGAGTTTGAATGGTAATAATAAGAAGGAAGCCATGTTTATAATAGCTGATGTTAAGGTTGTTCACTTCTGCTGTTAATTGGAATCCGACACATTGGCTATTTATACAACAATGTTAGAGCTGTTCCAACCACTATGTAGGCTCGACGTTAGGAGCGGGAAAATGCAAGATTTTGCAGACCTAACATGAACGGGTCTTTCACGTTGGATGCTTTTCCCTTCACGTTTTATGTTTGTTTTTTTTTTTTAAGTATTTTTTAAAAAAATTAGGGTTTCACGTTGTATGCTATTTATACAACAATGTTAGAGCTGTTCCAACCACCATGTAGGTTCGACGTTAGGGGCGGGAAAATGCAAGATTTTGCAGACCTAACATGAACGGGTCTTTCACGTTGTATACTTTTCCTATATGTCTATGGATAATTATTAGGTTTTATATTTGTGTTTTAAAGGGTTTTTAATTATGGGTTTAAATTTGATACACAAGCTGTGTAAAATAAATTTTACACAAGCCTGCCTATTACTACTATAAATCAAAATTAAACCTAAACCCTAAAAAACTAAACCTCAAACTCTAAACTCTAAATTCTAAACACTAACCTTAAATTCTAAACCCTACAACCCAAACCCCTAAACTCTAAGCCTAAACTAAATCTATAACCCCTAAAATTAAAGGTATGTGTACAAATAGCCATCAAACTACTAAACAATATTCCTATTATTAATAATTTATTTATATAAACACGAACAATAAATTTGAAAAACGATGTTAGATTAATTTTATTAAAATAAACAAGAAAATAAATAAAGGGGAGTTTGTATGATGGAAATTAAATTAAATTAATTATTAAAATAACTTATTTTTAGCTTGTTCATGACGGTGATAATTTGCTCATAAGGACCAAAATGCATGGACTGACTCTACTAAAAATATACATTCAGTGTATACATTTAAAATAGATAATGTTTGTGTTGGAAAAAATTCTAGAAGAGACCAAAGTTGAATTTTTTTAGGACCAAAATGCATTCTATTATTTTATTAATATAAAACGTTGTAGTTTTTAAATAGATTAAATTATAAGTTTATTGTTTTAAAGGTGTCAAAATGCAAATTTACCATCGGGAGCCAATGCCCTGTCCATCCCCTCTGGCATCATCCCTGGACAACATGGCAATTACGCAGGGGCACCCCTAAATAAGATTTATTAAGCTTAATAAATGAGATTAACTTAATAATTTTTCTGTTGAGTTAAAAACTGATTAACGGTGACATTAAATTCAACATGTTTTCAGATAATAGTGTAAATAAAGTGTTAGACTACTAATAATAAGAATAAATTTGCTATAAAATAAAAATAAATTACATTAATACTAACAACTAATCGATTATAAAAAAAAATTAATGATATTAATACAACAATATAAAAGTTGTTTTAGTCACTATGCCTTGTGGAAAAAAATTCAAGTTGTGACATGACATGAACGAGTCGTTCACGTTTATACTATTTCCTATTAGATATTTGTTTTGTTTATTTGCCATATAATTACATCCCATCACACCACAAAATGGCATAAGATCTAAACGATGCCTTAAATGTGATCAGAAGAAAAACCAACAAATTCTAAAATGTTTTCATTGAAAAAAAAATTCTCAGCCACATGTCTAAATGTGATCGTGCTCAATCACAAAAGAAGATCAAATTATTAAAAAAATTATCAGCCAATTAAAGAAGGGTAATTAAACCGATCATCACTCCGTCATCTTTTCATTCTTATTTTAGTATTTTTAAAATTTTTAGTTTACTAATTGAACTTTCAGATTGGTCATGTCTTAGTCACTCTAAATTATTAAAAAAAATATGTAAAATTATAATTAGGATTTACGACTATAAATGTAATCTAAACACATAATTTAGACATTTTCCATTGACACAAGAAACTAGTCACTTGAGGTCATACAAGGACCATAGAAGGAAAAGGTTAAAAAACTCAACCAAAAGACTCGAACAAAAGATAGATACGAACATATCCGACTGCATCGACAAACGAACTACAAAAGGGGTTCAAACTATTGAAGGACTGCCGACAACCGCAATCAGAGCCAAACATCGTGAGAAAACTATCCACGAATGCAAATAGTGTAGCAAAATCAAATCCAAGGATCCAAAGCACGGAAGATCAGCAGAATAAAAAAAATCACCATCTTAATTGGTCGTGGCGTTATCAAATCCAACCTTAAAAACATAAAATAAAAAGGAACGATAAAAGACCGAAAAAAATACAAAAAATATGTCAAAGACAAAGAAAAACGTACCACAAAAATAAAGTTTTATTAGACTTGAAAAAAGACAAACGAAAAACAAAGACAAAATATAATAAAGTAAAATAAAGAATACTGACAGCCGACAACTAATACTAAAATAATTACCGTCTAACAAAGATACTACGTTTTGGGTTTTACTACAACTTTATTTTCGTAGGTTGAAGTTTTTTTACTATTCATATTAAGAGTTGTCTCCTTTACTAATATTTTCTATAGAGTAGTTCAAAGATGTTAGGGCTTTATTAAATTAGCCCCTTAATTTATAATCAATAAGAGATATAATATTTTTTTAAATAATTACTTTAATTTAAAAAAATATTATTAAATTATCTTTTTAAGCAATAAAAATTGACTTGTAAATATTTAAAAATCAAACATTTTCACTTAAAATGGTCATTATTTTTTATGTTTTAAGTTTTAGATAATTGTTATATATACATACATAAATATATATTTATAATTTTTATAAATATTTAACTTAATTTAGGTTCTCTATTTTTGAGGTCCCTCTCGCTTGGGGGCTATGTGGGTTCGTTTCTATCGCGCCTGCTCAGAACCCCACTAATTTTTTTATAAAATTTATTCGAATAATTGTATTATTATTACATAATTATTTTTTTCGTTTAATGATTTAAGTTAAATTTAATTTTATCATGTTAGAAAAGACCTCACGTCAATTTAAAATTATATTCTTGTAATTGCCCCTAGGGAAACGTCGACACCATGTTCAATGGCTCAATCCCAACGAACCTATCAAATTTCTAACGTCTTCATGGAGCTAAGAATTTTAAGTTCTTCTAATTGGTCCAATGGTTACCTTGTATCGCCGTAATTTGTTCATATATCCTTGTATCGCGGTTTGAGGCTGGAACAATTCAAAGATTTAAAAGTTTTTGTTACAATTTTTTAAAAACAAAACTCTTAATTTAAAATTTGAAAGAGATTTTTTTAAAATATTATGATGTAGTTCTTTACTCTTAATTCTTTATAAATGTACACAAACAAAATGTTTAAACTCGAGTTTTTTAAGAAAATGACATTCTTTTTTTTATTAAAACCGCTCAATGATTCGAATTTAAAGAAATTTAAGAGACCCTTACTTTGGGAATAAACAAAATAAAAACGTAGGTACAAAAACATTTTGTTCTCTCCGTGAATAAAAATAAATTGGTTCAGACCCTGTTATGTGGCTTTTGCACAGTTCTGTTTTCCCATAATTTTGGACTCTGGGCAATTTTTTCTTTCTGTATTTTGTGGCTCACTTTTTTTGAGATCCTGTATTGTCATTCACTTTACACATGACCGGAACCAATATTGATGCAGACTTTAAATGTACTAATAATTTTGTTAAAAAAAGTACTAATAATTGTATTTTTCTGTATAAATTTTTAAATAAATGATGTTAGGCAACATAAGAGATGAAGTAAGAAAATTTTATAAGAGAGACCAAAGTGAATCATTTTTTAGGGACAACATAACAAAGAGAAATACAAGACACTTTCTAACGCCTTTAACACGAACCGAATAAACTGATTTGCATATGACCAAATTATTCAATATTAAGTCTTGATTTTTATATGATCAAATTATTATATTAGTTACAAACAGGAGCGAGTCAGAAATTTATTTAAGGGTATTATTTTTTAATGGTATTTAATTATTTGTAAAGTATTGTTGTTTTATTTATAAAGGGGTGTCATTTGTATATATTTTTAACACTTTTATATACAAATTATATAGAAAAAAAAGTTTCAAATTTTTTTGAGGCGTCATGAGACACCCCATTTCATAAGGTGGCTCTGCCCATGGTTATCAATAGGGGTTGGTCCAAGTGGTAAACAATTTGATATCGTTTAAGTAGATCTCGAGTTCAAAATCTTGTGTATACAAAAAAATCTCGTTAAAAGACTCACACACCAAAATCAAGTATGCGAAACAATTTTCCATATAATGACTTGTACCAACGACTAAAATTTGTCACTGTAATTGGGTCTATACTAACCGACTATTTGTCCATAAATAAATGTACAAATATACCAACACATATGTTCACCATCTTTATACCAAGACATATATCGATGATTTAATTGTAACTATTGGCATGCTCATTTGAGATCTTGGTGGTGTTAGAGCGAACTAAAAAATTAGAGCCTTAATCAGGGATTTGAATTATGATCTCAGTCACGTTTTCGATTGCGTTGCATTTTATCGCGATTGCGGACATAGCAAATGTTATTCGATCGATGTGAGTATCGATCGCGGTTGTGAATTTTTTTAATAACATATGTCAATATGGACACAACGGTTGTGAATATCGTGATTTTGGACGATGTTGTTACTGCTATATAATGGTTGATGTTGTGGTTATAGGCCTTTATTAAAATTCCAGTCCTTAGTAACAAGTATTGAAAAATAAATAAATTTTAAGAGTAGTCCTTAGTAACAAGTATTGAAAAAAATTTGGTCCCTAATAATAAATATTGAAAAAATAATAATTTTAAGAGTATGTCCATAACAAGTAATGAAAAAAAATTGGAGACTTAAAAACAATTAACAAGTATTAGAAGAAAAAAAACTGAATTTTAAGAGTAGGACCATAATAACAACTATTAGAAAAAAATTGAATTTAGTATAAGAACACCCCAATTTCTAGTAGGAGGGGAAATCGACTGGGAATAACCAAAAACCGTGGGAATTCGGATCTACAAGTATGGGGAAAAACCGAAATCTTTACTCACGGGGACGGGGACGGGGACGGTGGAAGTTTTATTATCGGAACTCAAATGGGGATGAGGGCGAGATTGCTATATCCGAACTGTGGTCAATACATAATTGTAAATGTGATTCGGTCTAGTTTTGTTTAAAATACACGTTGATCGATTTTGATATGTATTTTAAAAAAATATGAATATTTGAATGTGGAAATGTCAGAAAAAATTGACACCAAATTTCTTAGAAAATAATTTTAGCAGTCTAGTTTCGTTTAAAACAAACAGTTCTTAATTTCAAGTTATGTATTACAAGTTATTAATTTTTGAGTGAGCAAAGGTCAGAAAAAAGACTACGGATTGTTTTCAGAAAACAACAATGGCAATAACAAACAACAATGGCAATAACTTAAGAAATTTGCCATAAGTCATACGAGTAAAATTAGAAGAGGTAGTTTATATGGTTAGAAAGATTATCGAATCTAGTTTTTTTTTAACAAATGAATTATGATTTGGAATGTAGATTATTAGTAACATATTTTCTTTTAAATGTATTGTAGGTTGTCATATTTTAATAGTTAATATTTTAGTCATGTTTTATAATTTTAAAATAGTTTGTTTGTTGTTGATAAAATTAAATTTATCATTTATGTTTGTAATTTTGGAGATTTAATGTTGATTATTTGTTTTAATGTATTAAATTTTGTTTTTTTTTTGTACGGGGATTAACTGCAAACCACAAGAATTCATAAGAGATTAGTAAGGGGACAAAAAATACCTAAAATATTTAATAAGATTTACCAAAATTGTACCTAAAAGTGTATGAGACGAAGTAAAGAATGTAAAATCGTCCTCGTCTCATCCATTACAACCCCTACCTTCTAAGAGGCCCCTAAAGATATAAGGATTAGCCACACGTAACAATATAAAGATTATTTATAGGTCTATTTGAATTTTTATTCTTATCAAAAATAAAAAAATAAATTATTATTAAAATCTTAATTATGGCCCTAGACCCTACTAATACCTAGACTAATTAAAAACCTAAGGGTTCTTTGTATTTAATTGCTTCAAACGGTGTAATTAATCTTTGTTGTAAATTGTTGTGAATTATTTCCAAAAAAAACTACTTCAAACGGTTGTATAAGTTTAATCATGTGTGGGCCAGGCAGCCCGTTGTATTCCATCACCCAGCTATACACGTTATTTATATTATTTTACACAAATATGAATTTTTCCCTTACAAAATATAAATTTAAAATTGTTAATCCTAACACTTTAAATTTTAAACTCCTAATATTTAAACCCTAAACTATAATTTTAATTCCTAAAATTAAAAAAACCATGTAAACTAAAATTTATATAGTCTACGTATTAAAATTTTTCCAAAAAATTAATTTGGTAGAAACTGGAATATATATCAAAGGGGTGGGCCCTCAAAACTCTTAAACTCACCTGAGTTAATATATTCCAAGATATTGAGCGTGGGCCCTGGGCAGGGCGTAGGGTATGAGTTGTCCCCCTTATTGCTCTGGCCGACGACCCTCACTATCAATATGTGTTAATTTTAAAAACAATGCTTGTAAATTTGAATTTAAGTTCTCTTTTGAAAGAATAACGTGCTTCATCGTTGCATTTAATATATTGTTGATGTTAATATACTATTCAAATAGTATATGTTAGATGATTTTTCTTAAAGATTACGATGTGTTAAATGATCACTCACATTTACTTCAACCACCACTCAAATACCAATAAGCAAAAGTTAAATATTAGTAGTTATTACTTAACAAAGATAATTAAATGTCATACATGAACACAAACAGCAACTTAACAAACATGCTAAAATACCAAAAACTGCATTGCTGTCGTTTATTCCAAGCAGTGATACCAGCAGAATACTTGCAATCCCACTTAGATGTAACAACGGAGTCGCCACCGATCTCTTTTATTATATTAGGCGGACCGAAAACCTAAAAATAAATCAGAGATTACGAAATCTCAAGGGTTCGAGGGCACGTTACGTGTGAGGAATGATTAGCACCCCCATCACGCTCGCAGAACGATATTTACTTGATCACTAATATTTTTCTTATAACCCGGATGCCTGTATGCAAAGGTTAATACAAAAATCCACAAAGTTCTAGAATTGGCTCGAACTCGCTCAAAGCTGAGAAAATCCGAATCAATTTAGACGCAAAAGGGTTAAGGTATTAATCTTTAAAATTTGATAATGCACTTTCGCATAAGAGTCTCGACCGTTCCCACAACGGCTAGGGGAAGACCGAATTAACCTTAATTGAAAATACACATCGTTTTCAGGATGCAAAGAAAGATCCTTTTTAAAAGATATCTTATGTTCTTTTTGACTTTTATGGGTGATTTAATTTTCAAAGTTAATTATTATATTTTTTAAAAGCATGAGTTAAAAAAACTAATCCTAAAAGGTTTTATTTAATTATTTACATTTAAAGAAAATATAGTTACTTTTCTAAAAATTACCTAAAAGAGTTTTATTTATAATTAAGGAGAAATAATTATTTACTTATTTTTAAATGAATTACCAAGTAAGTTTTTATTTATTACTATTTACGATTAATAGATTATTTACCTTTTCAAGAAAGTTTACCTAAGGATGTTATTTAATTATCTACAATTAAGGTGAGGTGGAAAATATTTAAGATATCTATTATTGAAAATTACATTATTTTAGGAATCTAAGCCTAGGTGTTAAATTTTATTATTGGTAAATTATTCACAAAAGAAATATAAGCTATTGATTAGGGAAACTAAGCTAAAGAGTATTTATTTTAAGTTATTTGATAAGTTTTCATTAAATAAAACACATATTATTAATAAAAACCTATTTACCCTAATTTATTAAGTTAAAGTGCATAAAGATAAATAAATTAAGGAACATGGTAAATATAAATGAATCAAATAATGAATTAAAATGCACGAAATAAGAATTTAAGAACCAAATTAAAAATAAAAAATATTAGAGTAAAGAGATTGCAAACAGTTAGACTAAAGCGTGATCTTGTTAACGTGTGGGTATGAGTCAAACTGCAAACCATACGACATTACTGCTACTGTTGGACGTCAACCACTGTGCACCGACAGCGGGCCGCCGCTACTGCCCCTCCTTCTGTGGTGGTGCCGCCTCTGTCCTTCGACGATGATGGATCTTTCACGAGCTTCACTTAACGATAACTCGTACCCTCCAAAAATCACTATAACTTGTATTGCTCTTAAACTCAATGTGTTACAAAAGATGAATGTTGTGTGGTTGTGGATGTGAATGAGATTTACAATGGGTGAAGCCTATTTATAGGCTTCAAGAAACCCTAAAAACCTAAAAAATTCTAAAACCCTAAAAGCATATTCCCTTCTTATGCTCAACATTATTGGAAAAAGAATAATGCCATTACTTGGGCATCAAACTCTTTCCTTACATTCAATATGATACTAAATGAGTTAAAAAATAGACAAATGTCTAAGCTTGAATTTAATTACAAATATTCAATAAAATAATTGAAAATTCGTAATAAAATCAAATTCCCGTATTGAACCTGTATACAGTTTTCTACATGCGTTATCTTTAGTAAAATGAGCATATCTTGAGCTACCGATGACTGATTGAGGCGTTTCAAGATGCGCTGGAAAGGTAATTAAAAGTTGGTCAATACTTAAGAAGACACCCTGACCCGAAAACGCTTGGATCCTATCAGAAATATGCCATAAGTCTGCGCTCAAGAATCCTTGCACATGTTTGACTTTCCATATATGTCGAGCAGGATCTCTTGTAATATTCCTATATCTGACCTGATTAGGATCTTGTGTGGCCTGCAAGAAAAACTAAAATACATTAATAAAAGTAATATAAATGATATAAAAATGGGCCAATTGGCCCTTTATTCATGTATATGGACTCTTTTTATTTATTAATGGACTCTAATTTATATACAGACTCTAATATATTTACAAGCATAAATTTTAAAAGGGCCAGGTAAAATTGGTGACTACAGCTGCCCCTCTTTGCTTATTCTGGTGAAACAGGAATAGGTCAAAGAACAAAAGGAACTGATTTTATCCGGCCAAGTTGGTTGAACACAGCTCGTTTCCCCTGAGCGGCAAAAACAAACTGGGTACTACAAAATCATCTTTCCGAAGCGGCAAAGGACGAGGCAATTCTTCAATTGACCTATTCCTCAGAGGCGGCAGTGAATAGATCGATGAAAAGACTTGTTTCTCCGAAGCGGCAGAAACAAATCAAATAACTATTGTATCATTCTGAGGCAACAATAACTTCAATTGGTGAAAGGATCGGTTTCTCCAAAGCGGTAGAAACAAACTGTTGTATCATTCTGAAGTGGCAATGACTTCAATCGGTTAAAGGATCAGTCTCTCCAAAGCGGCAGAGACAAATCAAATAACTGTTGTATCATTCTGAAGAGGCAATGAACAAATCTTCAAATAATTCTTCAAATAAAGGTTCCATTCTCCTTGGGCCTGAATGGATAGGCCATTGTGCTAAAATAAAGGTTTCCATTCTCCATGAGCCTGAACGGATAGGCTATTGTTGAAAAAAAGCTTTCCATTCTCTATGAGCTTGAACGGATAGGCTATAAAGGTTTCCATTCTCCACGAGCCTGAACAGATAGGCTATAAGGGTTTCTATTCTCCATGAGCTTGAACGGATAGGCTACAAAGGTTTCCATTCACCATGAGCCTGAACGGATAGGCTATAAAGGTTTCCATTCACCATGAGCCTGAACGGATAGGCTATAAAGGTTTTCATTCACCATGAGCCTGAACGAGTAGGCTATAAAGGTTTCCATTCTCCATGAGCCTGAAGGAATAGGCTATAAAGGTTTCCATTCTCCATGAGCCTGAACGGATAGGTTATAAAGGTTTCCATTCACCATGAGCCTGAACGGATAGGCTATAAGGATTTCCATTCACCATGAGCTTGAACAGATAGGCTATAAGGATTTCCATTCACTATGAGCCTGAACGGATAGGCTATAAAGGTTTCCATTCTTTATGAGAGTCTGAATGGATAGGGTATAAGGGTTTCGATTCACCATGAGCCTGGCTTCGAATAAAAAAATGATATACTTCTTCCAAGGATGGCAAGAAATGTAGTTTGTTCTTCCTAAATCAATCATGTAATCTTGTGCTTCTAATTGGTAGCAGTCTTCAAGGATTCTTGTGAATGCTTTTTGAGTTCTTCGTATGAGAATCTTTGCAGTAGGGCTTGTTCCCCTCTTAAATCTCTTCAAAGGACTAAGTAATCCTTATTTGGGCAAATGCCCCTGAACTTTGAACTTTTTGAGCTCTCCATTACTCAAGTTGCTTTCAACTTCTTTGTTTACATGTGAACTCCTTCTGACCTTTCCAATCTAGCTGGACATTCTATCATGGCTTTCTCGTAGAGGGAACCTCTGCCCCGCTTTTGTATTTCTGAGATCTCATGAAACATGAGCTTTTCACGTGTGCCCCTTATGTGAGGTAATGCCACATTCGACCTTGGGCCTAGCTATCTTCAACGCAATCGAGTCGTCTCTTGATTTAGTTCATGATGGCTACACCATTTCTTAATCTCTATTTTCAACAGCAAATGAATTCTTTCAACGCCTCTTTCACGCGAGTGTGAACATCTACTTCTGGATCCATACAATTGAAAGTCATACCAAGAAATCTTCTGTTTTTTTTCATGAATCTATGTTAATCTAGATGCTTGTGAATAAACAAGATAAAAGCTTGAAATGAGAATTTAAAGGAAATTTAAAAAGTCATGTCAAACATGAAAAAAGTAAAATCAAGAAACAAAGTCAGATGCCCCCAAATTCATAGCACGAATAATTTATGAGCCCGTCAACCGGATATCGTTCCTATTTTCTACCCATTTAGGTGGCTCTCTTTGACTCACCACTCCCTAAAATTTATTTTCCCTTTTTTTCTAATCTCAAACAAACATTAGAAGTTTTAAAGTCCTTGGAAAAAGGTAAACTCAATCGGGTGGAATGTGTTCTGAAAACAAACTCCTCTTCTCAAATATCCTTATACGATCAAAATGGTCTTTTAAGGCTTGTAATGTGGCTAAGGTTCATGGTTACAAAAAAAAAGATGTATAGACTCAAATAAGTGTTTGAGGGTGAATAAATCAAGGATCAATTCTTCTTGATGAAGTTCATACTTTGTATTGCTTCATCTTTTCTTTTCCTTTCTAGATCACTCTAGACTGCCCATTTTTGGGTTTTCATCTTAGATTTCATCTCCTTCTTTTTGCTTAGAGAATCTTCAACTGGCACATAGTTCATGCGATGCTTTCTTGAAAACTTGTAACTTGGTGCTTCCTCGAATGGGGATATTTTCAACATTTTTCTTTCACATATTTTTCTTCTTTTTTTGTTTTTTTCTAGATACCCATCTTGGTTTGCATGTTGTTTTGCTCATGTTGCTCCTTGTACTCATTCTTTTTATCTTCATAATATGGTTAGAACCAATCATAGACTTTCATCACTTTTGCCCCATAGTGTGGGGAGTGATCCTTGGTCAGAGTTCAATCGAAAAGAATATCAGGCTCAAAAGGGATAATAAGGGATACTTTTTCTTTTTTGTGAAAGGAAATGAAGGAATGCCAAATCTCCTCTCATACATGGATATCATTGAAGAAAAGTTGTCCTCAATTGGTAGATGTTTTAGAGTTATCACTTAATCCAAAGACCTTAAACAATAATGTTTGAGAGGAAAAATCTTTTGAAATTTGTATTTGGGATCTTTCCCATTAATCCTGAGCACATTTTTCTCCTCTATCACGGGATTAGATTCAAGAATCATTCATGCAATCAATAATAGGGCCCTGTAAAAAAATGGCGAATATAGATATAATGAATAATTTATGAATGAAAGAAGAAGAAAAAAAGTTTGCCACTTGAGAAAAAATGCATCTTTTAAACAAGTAGAATAACATACCCGCCATTGCAAAAGATCCCTAATGATCGTGGGCAAAAGCAAGAATTGGTTCCAAGTATGACTTCGTAATTGTCCTAGAAACAGTAGGAAACTCCTCTACTTGCTCCATTTTCTTTTGAATTCCACTAAGGGGCTAGTTCTCTCATCAAGGTTCCATTGTTGACGCGTTGGGCTTGCCAATTAAGTCTTCAACTCTTGATGGTTGTCGGTATTCATAACCATGTCTATAGGGCTTCCTCAAAGTCATAGGAGAAATCTGACAAAGGATGGCTATACTAGAACTGTCTTGTATTGCCATTGTATACTGGCTGAAGTCCATGCCTTGCAGCTCAATCTGATTTGGGACGATGTTGGTCATCTTCTTAACTTGTTCAGAAAAAGCCCTTGACGAATCCTCATATGTCCTTATATTGACTCTGTTAAGTGTGTCATCGAGTAGCAGACTCTAACAGATAGTAGATGAGAAACTTCCCGTCTTTGGTAACACCTTCCCAATTATCTTATTATCTTCTCTATAGCCTAGTTGAAGTGAAAGGCCCCATTGAATGGCTCGAATGAAAACATCTGCATCTCACGACACATCTTCCAATTGTTCTAATTGTCATGGAAGAAAGATTGGCAAACAAGTAGACACTCTTATCTAGTTGCATGACGCCTTAAATACCTTCAGCGTGAATTCTAAAATTCATGTTTGTAGAGCATTTTGAATTGTTTGCATGGGAATCTTTATAGCAAGGCTCATTTCCACCTTGAAATCTTTGAATGATACCAACATTTCAATTTCTTCCTTTCATGTTCATTTGGGTTGCCATTGTCATCAGGGCTTTCACCATTATTGATTCTGTTTACTGTACTTTTCAAGTTCTAAGACCTTGAGTTTTGAAAGAACTACCTAGCCAGGTACTAGGCTCGGACCTTTCGTCTGGATAGGAAACTTCAAATTTTGGACTCCACCAGAATATGAATTTAAATATTCCCTTTGATAAGCTACTCTGAGTTTGGTGTCAACGACCTTAATCGCCATAGCAACTATGTGCCTGATTTTGGTTCGTGCACGAGTACCATACTTTTTCCACTCGAGCTTAGTCCATGGATCTTTCCATAATTGTTCCGGATAAATGGAGATGATGATGTACATGAGGTATTGATGCAAGATTATTGCTATTTCAAAACAAAAAGCACGTTTCATAGATCAAGAAGTTTGTGTACACAGAACAAAGATGTCATTCTTTTCTCTTCCCTTGATGCGCTTTGGTGCCAATTGCTCGAACTCTCCAACTGGAGCAACCTCTCTCTAAACACTACCAAAGAATTGGCTAACCTGCTAGTATTGGTTGACTATCTCATCTCGGAAGTCTAACAATTATTGTTCGTCTTCCCCAGTTAGGAGGAACCTCTCTATCATATCTTCAACATGGTTCTTTATTTTAGAAGCCTTGGAGATTGCCTTTCCAAGTTGTCATGTTAAATGGTCAATGCACATTTGTCTTCCCAAGAATACAGTATTTACAGTCTATTTAGTGTCAGCCCACTGTATCTTCTCATAGTCCCAATCATCAGATATGGTCTTTATGTGCTTGTAACTGTGTCTGCAAGTCTTTGAGACCATAATGGAGCAATTTGGCCTCGACACCCTTTATGTCATCTTCCTTCAGTTTCTCTTGGAGTTCCTAATTCCGGTCATGATATTTTCTGAGGCTATTACGTGTTTTTGAGTATTTCCCCTCTAAGTGTTGATTTTCTCCGGCAAGTCGGTTTGGGCCTCACGTGCCACACTTTCTGCTCTTTTTTATTTTCTTAAGTTGTCACTTTTCTTCCTTCGAGGCTTTGGAGCTACTAGCACATGCCCCTCGAGTTTTAGGTGAATCTCTTGCTTCGTTAGCAAGGTCTCTACCTCTTTTTGATAGCCTTCCCTCTAATGTTGTTCAACGATGAGCTTGCTTTCAAGTTCAGTGACTCTGCCTCACAAGTTTTCCTTTTCCTAGTCAAAGTCTTATTTGTAAATTTCTAGCTCGGTTAGAATGATGCCTGATTAAGGATTATCTAACAGGCTCACCAAAATCGGAACGCCTATGTTGTTGACTCTTTGCCTCCTCCAATTGGTATATTCAGGCACAACACCGAAGAAGGCCTCTTTCATACGGAATGTTTGCTTCTATTCTTTAGTCAACTCCATGACTCATTTTGTGGAATTATCTTCCGTGTAAAAGAACTCTTCCTTACGCAACTCATGTGCAACAAAAATGAACTATCAAGAACCATATTGGCGTTGTACAAGCAAATGGGCATAACTGGTAGCTCCCTATAGGCCTTTGAGAGGAACCCACTCAAACTTCTCGCTCTTGTACAAGATAGGCACTGGTACATCTACGGGGCTCTACATGTTACGTCGGCATCAGTGAGGTTTTTAAAGAACGTTATCCACTGTTCTTGCTTCCCATTTCACGACCACTGCTTTCTGGTGACCTCTTTGATCAGGACCAAATCTTTGGATGTTGGATGTTTGCCTATCTTCTCGCTATCCCAAAAGTGACTTCGCAGCCATAAATAAAGAAGTTGAGAGCATCCAAAGAATTGCCTTCTACCTTGATTTCTGCAAAAGTTCAAGGATATGAAAGTTTCTGCAACAATAGCCAGGACCGGATTTACATTCTTCTGGACCAACAAATCTGACAAGGCTATCTTGATGTGACCCAGAACCTTGGGGAAGATCATTAACCCGTAGATTGCCAAAGCGAGCAGATCAAGGACTCTTCCATGCTTCATATCCTTTGTGACCTGGGTGTAAATGAACTCCCATGTGAAGCAAGTGCTCTTGTTTTTCTTATCAATATGGACATTCACTTCTACGACATGTAAACCGACAAGCTTGGCAAATTTCTTTCGACATCCCGAGTTCTTCTCCTTCCAGTATATCTTATCAGGCTTTTCTAGATCCAGGCACAACAAGACCATGTATTCCTCAATAGTGGGATTCATGTCTTCCTGATTGAAGACAAAGCATCGATAAGCCAGGTCTCAAAATTCAACAACTGCTAGTATCATGGACTCTCTATTTCCATTCCAAGCAATAGGGCTATGTCCCCATATCTCTTAGTGAACACAGCTTGGTCATGGGCTTTTAGGCTCTCCCAAACAGCAATTAGTCTGGATGAATGGTTATGAGGCAACCCCATATGTACTTGCCTCGGCAGGTCTACAATGGTATCTCTCTGCACACTATCTCCATGTCGGTTTTAAAGCTCCGTGGACTCACTTCGTACCTCTCTGTTCAAGCAGAGGGTTCTGTAACCGGACAATGTGACTCGTATACTCATGATCCCTGATTGTACAATGTCTCAGGATACCAAGTGGTTGCAATGTGATGTATGCATTAAAATGATCAAAAAGGTGTTAGTGTATATATAATAAAATAAATTCAAGAATAAAATGCGAAAACGTAAAGCAATTAATAAAGAGAAAAGATAAAACCTATGGTTTCACATGGCTTGATGGGATGGGCTTACTAAGAAAAACATTCATGCGGGTTTGGATCTAAGAGGGTTCTCGAACTTCCCATATCCCCTACTCCAAGGTGGATAAGACGTTCAATTCTGGCCCATCACAGGCTTACGAATCGATCATGGCTCAAGGGGATGCATTTCTGCTATGCCCATACAGAGGGTTACTCATGAAAACATAAGTACTCTAGACCCCTGAAGACTTTCACTAGCCCATACGGAGGGTTACTCACGAAGGCATCGCTATTTTCTTCCACTTAGGTTTGATAGAGCCCGGGTAGAAGGCTCATGTTATGATGCAAACAGATTTAAAGCACCAAGAAAAATGCACACAAAAAATGCAACGGATTACTAAGGAAAATAACTCGTGATCAAGTAAAAGTTGTGCCCTCTTAAACAATCCCCAGTAGAGTCACCAAGCTGTAACAACAGAGTCACCATGGTCCCTTTTATTATATTAGGCGGACTAAAAACCTAAAAATAAACCAGAGATTACGAAATCTCAAGGGTTCGGGGGCACGGTTATGTGTGGGGAAGGATTAGCACCCCCATCACGCCCGCAGAACGACACTTACTTGATCACTAATATTTTTCTTATAACTCGGATGCGTGCATGCAAAGGTTAATACAAAAATCCACAAAGTTCTAGAATTGGCTCGAACTCACTCACAGCTGAGAAAATCCGAATCAATTTAGACGCAAAGGAGTTAAGGTATTAATCCTTAAAATTCGATAATGCACTTTCGCTTAGGAGTCTCGACCATTACCACAACGGCTAGGGGAAGACCGAATTAACCCTAATTGAAAATACACCTTGTTTTCATAATGCAAAGAAAGATCATTTTTAAATGATGTCTTATGTTCTTTTTTACTTTTATGGGTGTTTTAATTTTCAAAGTTAATTATTATATTTTTTAAAAGCATGAGTTAAAAAACTAATCCTAAAAGGTTTTATTTAATTATTTACATTTAAAGAAAATATATTTACTTTTCTAAAAATTACCTAAAAGAGTTTTATTTACAATTAAGGAAAAATAATTATTTACCTTTTTTAAATGAATTACCAAGTTAGATTTTATTTATTACTATTTACAATTAATAGATTATTTACATTTTCAAGAAAGTTTACCTAATGATGTTATTTAGTCATCTACAATTAAGGTGGGGTGGAAAATATTTAAGATATCTATTATTGAAAATTAAATTATTTTAGGAATCTAAGCCTAGGGGTTAAATTTTATTATTGGTAAATTATTCACAAAAGAAATATAAGCTATTGATTAGGGAAACTAAGCTAAAGAATATTTATTTTAAGTTATTTGGTAAGTTTTCATTAAATAAAACACATATGATTAATAAAACCTATTTACCCTAATTTATTAAATTAAAGTGCATAAAGATGAATAAATTAAGGAACACGGTAAATATAAACGAATCAAACAATGAGTTAAAATGCACGAAATAAGAATTTAAGAACCAAATTAAAAATAAAAAAAAGATTAGAGTAAAGAGATTGCAAACAGTTGGACCAAAGCACGACCTTGTTAACGTGGAGTATGAGTCGAACTGCGAACCATATGGCATCACCGCTACTGTTGGACGTCGACCACTGTGCGCCGACAGCAGGCCGCCGCTACTGCCCCCTCCTCCGGTGGTGGTGCCACCTCCGTCCCTCGGCGATGATGGATCTTTCACGAGCTTCACTTAACGATAACCTGTACCCTCCAAAAATCATTATAACTTGTATTGCTCCTGAATTCAATGTTACAAAGGATGAATGCTGTGTGGTTGTGGATGTGAATGAGAATTACAATGGGTGAAGCCTATTTATAGGCTTCAAGAAACCCTAAAAACCTAAAAAATCCTAAAACCCTAAAAGCATATTCCCTTATTATGCTCAACATTGTTGGAAACGGAATAATGCCATTACTTGGGCATCAAACTCTTTCCTTACATTCAATATGATCCTAAATGAGTTAAAACAAATAGGAAAATGTCTAAGCTTGAATTTAATTACAAATATTCAATAAAATAATTAAAAATTCGTAATAATATCAAATTCCCGTATTGAACTCGTATAGAGTTTTCTGCATGCACTGTCTTTAGTAAAACGAGCATGTCTTGAGCTCCCGACATCTGATTGAGGTGTTTCAAGATGCTTTGGAAAGATAATTGAAAGAAGATCAATACTTAAGAAGACACCCTAAACCAAAAACGCTTGGATACTATCAGAAATTTGCCATAAGTCCGCACTCAGGAATCCTTGCACATAGTTTAACTTTCCATATATGTCGAGCAGGATTTCTTATTGTAATCACTCATTTTTATCTGGTCTATAAATACCATATTAGTATAATTGTTAGTGTATTAGCATTGCATGTATACATGTATTGTATTATACTATATGTCTATTATGGGCATGAGTGTTATTAATATACGTAAAGTGTGTATGATGGGTGCATGTATATTATAAACTATGTATGTATACGCATTAATAATTAATATGGTGTATAGGTGTCACGTATGTATCTACATTTAGTAGGAGCACATTGTTTTTACGAATAATGTGTGTGGATGTTTATGTTAATTATGTGTATGGTTATATATGCATGTATGCTAGTATGTTATATTAATTAATGTTTGCATGTGTGTTGTACGTATGTGTGTGTGCATATGTACGTACATATGTATTATCGTATGTGTATTATTATTATTGTTGTTATTATTATTAATATTAATGTTATTATTATTAGACTAATATAAGATAAAATCTGGAAAAAAAACATATTAAACCCGAAATGAATAATTAACAGTCCAAGTCCATTACATATTACAGGGCCTAAAAATATTAATATTATCACAAGGCCTGATCGGCCCAAACCCAAATCCTATGTCTGAAAGCCCTAAATGTCTAACCCTAATGTTTCCCTTTTGCACAGCCAACCAGGAGCCGTTGGATCAAATTTTGATCCAACGGCCACGATCAAAGGGGAAGGTTATCCAGCTGGCCGCGTGTGTTACACGCCCAGACCATTCGGCTGTCACGTGCGGACTCTTCGATCTCCCACGCGCGCGTGCATCCTACGCGTCAGAACTCCTCGGCTGCTGAGCTCCACGTGTCACGATCTGGCCCAGTTCCACCCGTTCGAGATTTCATCTAAACCGTTTATCCTTCAAGTTATCTCAACCGTTGGATCGAATATGATCCAACGGTCGAGAATGCCTCTGGCCGATGACATCTCCCCCATACTGCCCCCATAGCTTCACCATGCCGGCCTCCAACCACCGCGCTCCCAGATACATCAGAAAAATCACCAAAAAGAAAGGACTATGTCAGTATCATTGCAGATCTAAAAATATGTATTTTATAGTACTTTCTACAAAAAACTGTAGCGATTTCCTTCTTCGCTAAAAAAACCCGTTTCGGATATAAAATGTTTATTCCGTGGGGGTTTTAAAAAACCGCATTTTATTTAGAAATTGGAGTCGCCACCGGCCACCTAGGTAGGATGGACACCATAAAGCTAGAGATTTGAAAACTATTGGGTTCGGGAGTCGGTTACGGATGGGGAAGAATTAGCACCCCCACACCGCCCAAAATTGGTACTTTAATAATTACCACTTTATTAATATTAGATTTTCTGGATTAAAGTGACGATTAATTTAAAATTTGGTTATAAGTGCGGGTAAATTTTAAAGGCCCCGTTCTCCGAGAGTAAACGCCCGACCACTATCACTATGCCTGATACTGGCCCCGTTTACGCTCGGATAAAAGGGCACCGCATTGACAATTTATATATCTCGATATGCAATCTTAGTGAGCAAAATATAAAATATGGCAAATAATTTAAATACAATAAAATACAAATGAATATTAACATAATAAAATACCAATCTAACATAAATAAAATACTATTCTAAAACATACATACATAAATATTAATCTAACTCATAAATAAAAACAAATCTAACATAAATAAAATGCTAACGTTCATAAATATTAATATAACACATAAATAAAAAACTAATCTAATATAAATAAAATATTAATCTAAAACATTCATAAATATTAATTTAACACATAAATAAAATACTAACCTAACATAAATAAGATACTAATCTAAAACATTCATAAATATTAATCTAACACATAAATAAAAAACTAATCTAACATAAATAAAATACTAATCTAAAACATTCATAAATATTAATCTAACACATAAATAAAAATACAATTTTAAATTAACTAATACTTCATTGAATTAAAAATTACAATACAAATAAAAAGGGAAGAAAATATACCTAACTAGGAGCTCGAATAACGAACCCCGACTGAACCCCACCGAGATCTACCGCGACCTCTCCAAAAATATTAACTAGATCGGACCTAAAATAGGACCCTGATCGAACCGACTAGGACCGTGGGCACTACCCCGGTCCTTGGCTAGCCGGGAGCTAATGCCCCCTTATTTGGCCTTGCTATGGCCGGTTGCTTCTCAATTCTTCAATCCCATGCCTATTTATAGGCGATTTCAGGGGTGAGGGGGAATTTGAGTGACGTGGAGCTTTAGGCTCCACACCAATTCCCTTTTTTATAATATATTTATTATTATTATTTATTTTTTTACCTTTTTATATATATATTGTTTACCTTCTTTATTTATTAATTTTTATATTAATAATATTACCATTAAAATAATACTAATAACACTAAAACCCAGTAAAAAATGAGTGATTACAGTTGCCCCTCTTTGCTTGTTCTTGTGAAACGTGGACAAAGCAAAGATCAAAAGCATTCATTTTTGACCTACTTTCTTGTCTTTGGCTTCGGAATCACGTGTTCTTCTGGAACTCTCTGCTCTTCCTTAGCTGAATCTTCAGACTCGTAAGTTTTTCCTATATAGAACTTCTTCACCTTTTGATCTTGGAGCTACGAGCTCTTTCTATATAGAACCCTTCACTCTGAAGCCTCAAGTTATGAGTCCCTCCTATATAGAACTTTTCATTCTGAGACGGTAAAGCTTGGAGTCCTTCATATATAGAACCCTTCACCTTCAACGCTGGTTTCTCCAATATAAAACCTTTTACGCCACGAATGGATTCTTCCGACTAGGAGTTCCTCCTGTATAGAACTGATAGTCTTCAAACCCTAGAGCCGCCAGTCCTTCCTATATAGAACTTTTAGCTTCTGAAATCTCAGAGCTACGAGTTCTTCCTATATAGAACCTCTCACTCTAAGACAGTAAAGCTCGGAGCCCTTCCTATATAGGACTCTTCGCCTTCAACACAACAGGTTTTCCCTATATAAAACCTTATGTCATGGGTGAATTCCTTCGGCTGGGAGTTCTTCCTATATAGAACTGCTAGTCTTCACCCTAGAGCCCCAAGCTCTTCCTATATAAAACTTTTAGCTTCTAAAACCTCGGAGCGGCAGATTCTTCCTATATAGTGCCTCTCGCTGCGGGGGCTTGAGAATACAGGCCCTTCCTATATAGAACCTTTATCTTTGAATTTTTCTTTTCTCTTTTTTTCCTTTTCTTTTTTCTTTTTCCCTTTTTTCTGCTCTTTTTTCTTTTTCTCTCTTTCTCTCTTTTTCTTTTTTCTCTTCTCTTTTTTCTATCTCATTTTCATTCTCTCTCTTTTTTACAAGGCTGTTGATATCTTTGGACTTACGCTACTAAGGCTGCCGAAATTTTTTTCAATTTGGGGATTCACGCCGAAAATGGCTACCGATCTTCTAGGACTCAGGCTACTATAGTTGCTGAAATTTTTCTTCAATTTGGGGATTCACGTTGCAAATGGCTACCGATCTTCTAGGACTCACGCTACTATAGCTGCCGAAATCTTTCTTCAATTTGGGGATTCACGTCGAAAATGGCTATCGATCTTCTAGGACTCACGCTACTATAGCTGCCGAAATCTTTCTTCAAATTTGGGGATTCACGCCGAAAATGGCTACCGATCTTCTAGGACTCACGCTACTAGCTGCCGAAATCTTTCTTCAAATTTAGGGACTCGTGCCGAAAATGGTTGCCAAACCTTCTTCAATTTTGGGGACTCACGCCGAAAATGGCTGCCAAACTTTCTTCAATTTTGGGGACTCACGCCGAAAATGGCTGCCAAACCTTCTTCAAATTTGGGGACTCACGCCGAAAATGGCTGCCAAAACTTTCTTCAAATTTGGGGACTCACGCCGAAAATGGCTGTCAAACCTTCTTCAAATTTGGGGACTCACGCCGAAAATGGCTGCCAATCTTCTAGGACTCACGATACTATAGTTGCTGAAATCTTTCTTCAATTTGGGGATTCACGCCGAAAATGGCTACCGATCTTTTTCAAATTTGGGACTCACACCGAAAATGGTTGCCAAACTTTCTTTCTTTAATGAAATCCACTTCTTAATACTCTTTGATAATTCTTCAAGTACCTGTCCAAAACAAACAAAAATTGACATGCCCCTATCTATGATGCATACAATGTAATGCTTTCTTTCTCATCTTTTTCTCTTTTCTCTCTTCTCGTTTTCTTCTTTTTTTTTCTTTTTCCTTCAATTTCTTCTTATTTTTTATTTTTATTTTTCTTCTCCCTCTCTTTCTTTCTCTTTTTTTCAGCCCATTTTTTGTTCTAAAGTCTTACACCCTGAAAGGTCGCTCCTCAAATTTCTTCATCTCTTTACTTCTTCACTGTATGCTCTTAAATCCTCATTTGAACATGCTTTCAAACCTTTTATGTGAAAGGCTTTCTTGTCTTCGGGGTTATCACTCGTCTTCATAAATGATCTTCTGGTTCTTATATTATTCTTATAAGAACCCTTGTCATCTTCTTCGCTTGGCGTTGTCCCATTCAACCACGGGCTCCATTGCTTTGAATTTTCTGACCCATCATACAGAGCCTTGATCTATTTCTAGTCACCAGGGTGAGCCAAAATGCTTCCATCCCTTGAGCTCATCCTTAATTTTCTCATAGCATTTCGACAGGAACTAACTCTCGGTCCCTATGCTTTAAATCTCATCATCAATCATTTTTAAAGTAATGCAAAAGGCAATTTACTTGTGTATATTTCAAAAAAATAATGATTGTTTGAAAAGATAACAGTCATTTTGAAAATCACAACTTGGAGGGGATACCAAACATTTTGAAAACATTGTTTGGGACAAATGGTAAACATCCTCTTTTTTTTTAAGGACCAAACATTTAAAAAAATAATGTTTGGAGAATGGTAAACAAAATTTGAAGTGTATTGCCAAACATTTTTAAAAACCAATGTTTGGGGGAAATGGTGAACATCAAAACTTTGGGTGAAAATGTCAAACCTTTTAAAACATGTTTACCCCCGAAATATCAAACACCATAGCGCATCTGCTTCAAGTTGCCAGAGATCAACTCTAATGAAGCGCATATTTAGAAGATCTTGACCATTGTGGAGATATATGCCAATGTATAGTTTCTTCTGGTCTAATAGGTTTTTGAGAGGAACAACCCTACCTAATTTCTACCCCGTTTAAGGTGGCTCTCTTAATCTCACTATCTCACCATGCCCCATCCTTCCCTCATTTGGGTGTCGATCAAACACTTCGAAGTTTGACGTTCCTTGAAGCAAAGTTAACCCTTATAGGCATAATGAAATCTAAAGACATTCTCATTCAACTTGGATATCTATGGATGACCAGAATGGTCTTTGGAGGCTTATAATGTAGGCCTTTGGTTTATGGTTAAGTGAAACAATATTTCTGTACTTGTGTAACTTGGATATGCCCATTATTCCTTCCATTTTTTGGATCACTCTAGACTGTCCGTTTTCGGGTTTTCACCATAGAGTTTATTTCATTTATTTTTACTATAGGCTGCCTTGCATTCTGGCTATATACTGATGTTCGTTTTCTGTTCAATAATGTTTGATCCTCCAATACTCCTCGAAACTGAGATTTCTTGAATGAAGGACTACGAATATATTTCTAGGAATTCTTGTGATTGGCACGCCCAGATGAAATGTTATTCTTTCTTTCTTCTTTTCTCTTCTTTTTTCTTTTCTTCTTTTTCACTTTTTCTCTTGGATCGCTCTAGACTGTCCATTTTTAGGTTTTCACCCTAGAGGTCACATCTTTCAGTGTATCTTGGTTGGATATTGATGCCAGCAGGCTCAGGCAGACTACTCTTTTTCTTCATTTTTAGGATCACTCTAGACTGCCCATTTTTGGGTTTTCACCCTAGAGGTCATTTCCTTTTTCGAAATTGGCAATCTTCGGGTCGACTTGTCTTGACTTGGCTTCAATTCGAGCTTCTATACTAATTTTCAAAACTGATATTTACTTGAAATGTGGATACCTTGTGTCTCTTGCTTATAGTTGAAGTCTCGTTTGATCCGTGTGTGAAGCATATACAATATTCTTTATTTCTCTTTTTCTTTTTTTCTTTTTTTTCTTTTTTTTCTTTTTTCTTCTTTTTTTCTTTCTCTCATTTTCTTCTTCCTTTTTTATTTTATTTTTTCTTTTCTTTTCTTTTCTTTTTTTTAGACTGCCCATTTTGGGTTTTTAGCATTGAATCCCTTTCTTCTTATTCGAGTCTATGAATGTATCCTCGAATCAACACGTATCTATACTGGTTATTGATGCTATCTTCCACTCGAAGTTAATTGCCTCTTTGCAGCTCTTCTGATATTTACTCGATCTGGATTGCTTCGGCCTTCCGATTGCCATTTCTCTTCTTTTCTTTGGTTTTTCATTTGGACATATCCTTGCTTTCAACCACTTTCTTCTGATGATTTTCTTATCTTCGTATCCAATCTGTCTGGTCTCATCTCTGTCTTCTGTAAAGTAAAAGAATATCATTCGTTGTCAAATTCACAGATGTCCTGAGAATGCCTTCAGGGGTAGAGGTTTAGGGTCAACTCTCATTTCAAGGATCTTAAACGACAAGCGCCTGAGAAGATAAATTTCTAAAATGGGAACTGTCCATTGTCTAAACGCTCACTTTGTTCCTCTGTTGGCCTAAGTAAACTAGCATATACTCACATTTACAGTATCCACACAACATTCAATCTCTTCTAAATATATGCAACTTAGAGTTGATCTTTGGATCTGAAGAAAATGTATTGTTGCATTCAAAATTCGAGGACCTGATATAGAAATGATATATACATATGTCCACTCAAAAATGCGTGTATATGCATATGGGAAAACTACCCCATAAAAATAAAATGTTTGAAGAATCAAGAATGTAAAAATGCTTTCTAAATGGAAATGTGATTTTTAATTCTAAAAAATATCTGTTTGAGAGTTTTTTTCAAAGCATTGAGAATTTCTTTGCGAACTGATGGGAAAACCATAGGGACCTCCGGACTACATCCCGAGTACTAACTCATTCCGTCATTTGTAGTGTAGGCTTGCCTCTTCATGACTCCCTCCGGAACTGATGGGAAAACCATAGGGATCAACTCTCTCATCATGACTCCCTCGTCAACCAGCTTCTTAATTTTTTTTCTATTAACGACCCCAAATTTCTTAGTGTCATGCCCGACGCCTCAATGTGGAACTCACATATACTGTATGGATCAAAACTGTGAGTATATGAGCTTGGCGTAATCTTTATCGACCTTGAGGTAAAGTACTAACCCTTGACCAGATGAGGCCTTATGTCCGAGATGGAATAATCTGAATATCTCTAAATATGTACTTGTACGAGGAATTTTTCTCAGTAATTCGGGGGAATCTACATGTCTTCTTCTCTTACGAACATGATAACCTTTGAAAATGGTACACGTTTATCTATTTCTTTCCTTCTGCTCCTAGGAATGTCTGGTCTTTTAAACTTAGGTCCCATAGTGCATGTTTGATTCTCTCTCCGACTGTCATGAAGTCCTCAAAGCTGGCATTCATTTTCCCGAGCACCTTATCAAAGAAGAAATAAGAAAGGTGGCATGTAAGTCACTTTCCTCTTCATCTACGGGAGGCTGCACCTAGGTCGCTAAACACAGACACCTCAAAGCACATTCCTTGAAACTCTCATCAGGTTTCATCTTCATACCCTGGAGATACTGACGACTTGGTGCTATGTCCAAAGCATATCATATCACGGTAGGTCCTGCTAGACTTTCGGGGAAGTAGTGGATCGACAAATTTTCAATGCAGCCCTCAATCTTTTTGCAGAATATGGTCATGTGAATCTTGGGGCATATTGTTCCGTTATCATGCGTAAATCTGAGAATCTTTGGAATCTGGAGGAATGACCAAATCAGAACTTTCTTACATCAAAGGCATCAAACTTCTTTTTTCTCTCTCTTTTTCTCTCGGTTCCATCTTCTAACTGCTCGAATCTTGATTTTTTAGTGTGTTCAATTCTTTTACTCACGATAAAACTCTAATTGTTCTTTGGATTACCCCCAAAAAATTTATGCAAGGTAATGATAATGTTATGTAAAATATGCCATGACTGTACAATGTAATGCAATGCAATCCTGAAATATAAACATGAATGAAATAAGGTATTGATTCCAAAAGTGATCCCCATAGAACGACGTTCATTGAGGCCAAAAGGTTTCATTATATCAGATATTAGATATTTACAGTTACTAATGAGCTTCAGTGCCTACTTTCTTAACTTCATCCAGTAGTTCGGTTAGCTTGACTCCGTGGTCCAACACTTGGTCCATGTTCTGACTAAGCCTGCCACCTTGTTGACCCGTCTTACCTGCTCGGGTAATATCGATCTTCGGGTCTTCATCTATCCTCTGCTTAGTCTTTCGTAGCTTGGAAGTTGTCTTTTCCAAATAAAGAGTGTTGGATTGTCATTGTTCTATCGTAAACTTGTTTCCATAACTCTTGTTAATGGCTAAGTTATTCTGTAGCTCATCTCTGGAGACTGTCGTACCTATTCCCAATTCCCTCAAACTTACCTGATAATAGCCTGACTTGATTCTCGCCTTACTAGTTTCTCTTCTTCCAAAATTCTGAGTCGTCCTTCAACTGGACAACACCGTTCATCTATTCTCTAAAGGTGACCCAATCTGATATTTTTAAACACTCAGTAAAGCTTCTAGTGATTATTCTGGAAATTCAATTTTATCCAAGTTATCTCTCTTTTATCTGAGCGGGCTGAACTCGAAAGAATATCCCTCTCCTGAGATGCCCCTATCTCCGATCTTCAAATTTAACTCGCTTGAGTGACCCATTTCGGCATTACTCAAACTTTGTCCTGGATATCGATTCTTCCTCGACTTTGCCCCTTGGGTGATTGTTAGCTTACTATAGAATTGGGGAACTCCGTCTTTGAAACCTAAAATTCTCATCGCGATAAGATCTTGAACTCGTTCTTCAGGGCCCCGCAATCCTCAATACCGTGACCCAAACTTCCTAAACGGTAACTACCTCTAGCACAGGTATCGTAAACTCTCGGATAAGACGGTCTCTTCGCTAGAAACTTCACTGAGGTAATAAGGCTCTTCTCAATGAATATTAGGAGTAGTTCGGTGTACCTCACAGGAATCGAGATGTACTTCTTTTTATTACTTGCTTCTCAGGTTTCTTCTGGACCGAGCTCTACTTTTTGAAAGCCCGACTCAGACATACCTTCCGCCTGTTTATTGATGCGGATCACAAAAGGGTTCAATTTGTCGTATTTGGCTGGCTTGGAGGTAGAATTCTGACTATCCCGCTCTCTATTCTGATCTTTAATCGATTCTTCTTCCGGTTCGATGGATCGCTTACCTTCCGTCAACGTGTTCATCTGATTCAATTCTTCCCTCTGCTTCTTTAAACTTTTGCACTTTACTTTGCTCAATACCAGTACCGTGTCTCCTTACCTTGTCTGACCTGAAGTCTTCAGATGGTTCCTCTTCTATTGTCTCTGATCTTGTTCTAGGATAAAACCCTGGATCCGTGCCCTCTAATATCTGACCAGACGATCCTTTGCCAATTATGAACGATTTTTGAGATTTGAGAAACCACTTCGGGAATCAATACCCTATAAATGCGAGAATGCATGCAAATGCGGTGTTGATTCTCGAACAGTCTTTGAAAAACTTTCAATAGAGAAAATGTATGTTTGCAAGAAATTAATAATGAATTACAGGAAACAGTTGAATTTATTCTGGAGACCTTGACTTCGGGAAGCAAAACCTGTGCTCGACGTCGTCTTCAGGATGATGGATGACTCCGTCTTCTCCTCTTATTCTATTCTATGGACTCGTGACGTCATGATCTTTATTTTTGTGGCTTCTGAAAAGGACATCAGACAATATATTTTCTTCTGTTGATCTGGGTACGTCTAAACAGGGATGGATTCTATCGATCCTAGGGGAGTACTTTAAAAAATTTTTGGGTTTAAATTAAAATTTTCAAGGATCATTTGGTTTAAAAATTCCCCCTTTTTATTATCAAAAAGTTTTAACTTACTTAAAAAATGAAACTTTTAGGTTTCTTTTTGTTATTATTATTATTCTGAAAGTTTTATGATGGAAAAAGATTCAAAGCAAAATAATAATATTTTCAAAAAAAATTAATGAGTTAAATTAAAATCTGAGATTTTTAGAAAATGGTCAAATGTGAAGATTTAAAAATGGGGTTCTGCGGCCCTGACTGAATCTTCTGCGTCGCACGTGCTTTACTATCGTACCGTCTTCTTTCGGGATTGGTCTTTGCTCGGCCTAACTTGATACTGTAATATTATCGTTTCTGGCAAAACAGACTTTTTCTATTTTGAAAGCCTTTTAATGAACTGTTCTTGAATCAACACCATGTCATGATATGCAACATGAATGCAAATAAAGGCGTTGATTCCGCTGGTAATCACCCTTTCGAAGGACTTTCATGGGAATTAAAGGGTCCAAATTACAAAAGGAGTCCCTATTACAAAAAGAGTCTCTATTACAAAAAGTCTTAATTACAAAACAAAGTTCTACACATAAGCCCTAGCTCTACCTCTTAGCTCCTCGATAGCTCTGAGCAACTTGATAAACCTTGGTGCTTCTTCCATGTCTGGGGTTATGAAAGGTCGGAGAGCCGCGGCTTCGGTAGCTAAGTCATTCACACGCCTTGCAACTCGTCGTATGTCCACCATCAGGTTCTCGTGTGTATACTTTGGCATTACACGCTTGCTCGGCAAATTGTTACTTCGGATCTGTTGATTAATCTTTGACCGATGTCGCGCAACTGGATCGAGGTCGTCCTTCCTAAGACACCTTTTTTCCATGATGAAAGATTTTCTAATCGGGCAAACCACTTGAATCAACGCCTCTATATAATGTGGATGCAATGATAATGCAACAAAAGCATGTGTAAAATAAAAATAAAACACAAAAAATGAGTTAGTACCGGATAAAAAAAATTAATACATAAATAAAAGGACAAATTAAATAAGGTAAACAAAAAACCTTATTTATCCCGTCTAAAACACCAAAGGTTATCCGCATGGCTCTAAAGGGGTGGGTTTCTATATGTTCTCTACATGCAGTGTTGGTGCTAGGAGGTACCCGAATTGTCCTTGCTATCCTCTACTAAGAGTAGCAAGGCCCCCGATCATCACCCATTATAGGCTCCTTCCAACCGGGTTCAATTCAGGAAGACCCATTCGCTTATGCCTGCACGAAGGAACGATATCCTTACGAAAACATAAGGTACTCGAGCCCCGAAGGTACTTGCTAGGGCTACAAGGGAGAACGATATCTCCACGAAAGCATTAGTGTTTTCCCTCCACTTAAAAAAAACGGGTTTATATGCCATATTTTAAATGCGTTAAAATAAACGCGCAATTATAACCGAATGTTAATTTAATAGTCACTTTAATTCAAAACTTCTAATAGTAGTAAAGTGGTAAATATTTGAAAAAGCTTGACTCTCTTTTTTGTTTTTGAAAAATAAAAAATGTCCCCAGCGGAGTCGCCATCTGTAGCGATGTCCTTCTTCGCTAAAAAAACCAGTTTCGGATATAAAATGTTTATTCCGTGGGGGTTTTAAAAAACCACATTTTATTTAGAAATTGAAGTCGCCACCGGCCACTTAGGTAGGTCGGACACCATAAAACCAGAGATTTGAAAACCATTGGGTTCAGGAGTCGGTTACGGATGGGGAAAGATTAGCACCCCCACACCGCCCAAAATTGGTACTTTAATAATTACCGCTTTATTAATATTAGATTTTCCGGATTAAAGTGACGATTAATTTAAAATTTGGTAATAAGTGCGGGTAAATTTTAAAGGCCCCGTTATCCGAGAGTAAACGCCCAACCACTATCACTACGCCTGATACTGGCCCCGTTTACGCTCGGATAAAAGGGCACCGCATTGACAATTTATATATCTCGATAAGCAATCTTAGTGAGCAAAATATAAAATATGGCAAATAATTTAAATACAATAAAATACAAATAAATATTAACATAATAAAATACCAATCTAACATAAATAAAATACTAATCTAAAACATACATGCATAAATATTAATCTAACTCATAAATAAAAACAAATCTAACATAAATAAAATGCTAACGTTCATAAATATTAATATAACACATAAATAAAATAACTAATCTAATATAAATAAAATATTAATCTAAAACATTCATAAATATTAATCTAACACATAAATAAAAAACTAATCTAACATAAATAAGATACTAATCTAAAATATTCATAAATATTAATCTAACACATAAATAAAAAACTAATCTAACATAAATAAAATACTAATCTAAAACATAAATTTAAAACATACAAACTAAAAAATAAGAATACAATTTTAAATTAACTAATACTTCATTGAATTAAAAATTACAATACAAATAAAAAGGGAAGAAAATATACCTAACTAGGAGCTCGAATAACAAACCCCGACTGAACCCCACCGAGATCTACCGCGACCTCTCCAAAAATATTAACTAGATCGGACCTAAAATAGGACCCCGATCGAACCGACTAGGACCGAGGGCACTACCCCGGTCCTTGGCTAGCCGGGAGCTAATGCCCCCTTATTTGGTCTTGCCATGGCCTATTGCTTCTCAATTCTTCAATCCCATGCTTATTTATAGACGATTTCAGGGGTGGGGGGGGATTTGAGTGACGTGGAGCTTTAGGCTCCACACCAATTCCTTTTTTGATAATATATTTATTATTATTATTATTATTTTACCTTTATATATATATATTTACCTTTTTTTATTAATTTTTATATTAATAATACTACCATTAAAATAATACTAATAACACTAAAACCCGGTAAAAAATGAGTGATTACAAAAACGATCAGAGTAGGATATATGTATGAAAAAGTTGTAAGAAGACTAGAGTTACCAAGTTATCAGTCAAAAAAATATACAAGTTTCCATCGGTAATCTCCTCTCTTTTTTTCTTTTCGAATCTCATACATGCATGAAAAAAAAACAACAAGTAAAAAATAAAAAAAATAGAGTTTACCTAAGGAAAAATCCTTCCTTGCCGGCGATAAACTCCGAGGAGTGAGCCACAAAGAGAGGTTTTCTTTTTTGTTTTCATCTCGAAACGTCAGGGATCTGGGCTCTGCGACATCAAAATAGGAGTATTTTGGTTCGGTCTTTTCAAAAGTAAAGGTTTTTTGGTTTTTTGAGGGGTGTCTAGTCTGGGTTTTTTGTTGTTATGGCGTTGAAGGTGGTGGCCGGAGTAGCCGGACCACCGCCGACCTCTAGAACCGCGACGGCTGAAGGGTTTGTGGGTTTCGTTTTTGGGAAAAGAGAGAACTTTCTTTCTTTAGGTAAAAAAATGAGGGAAAATGAATGAAGGGGGCCGGTTATTGGTTTTATAGAGGGGGAAATAAAAGAAATGGGAAAATAACATTATAAATCCCTCCGCATTCCTGAGATTTACATTTCTGTCTCGCCGCATGGGACATTAGCAGCCCCAGTCCCTTTCCTATTTGAAAATATTTCAATTTGGTCCTCATATAAACCAAAATCCGTTTTCAAATGGTGAAATTACCTCCTGAGTCCTTCCGCGTTTTGAATGTTTGCACTTTGGGCTTGCCCCTTGGTCAAATGACATGTTCAGTCCTCCTAGGCTTTCTTGGTTTTGTAATTACGTCCCTGAATTTGCTTTTGTTTTTGTTTTATTTATTCCTTTCGCTTCTATTTTTTTTCATTTCAGTCCCCTTGCAGTTTCATTAATAGCATCAATATACCATGTTTAAGTATGTTTTATTTTGTTTGTATATTGAGTTCATTGGTATTTTATTGCACGTGCTCTTGTGATTATGTTTTTAGTATGTTTGCTTTGCCCATTGTGTGTTCTTATGTTTTTATTTCATGTTCTCATGTTTTATAATATATGTTTAGTTGATCGTATTTTACCTTTATATTCCCATTTGTTAGCTCATATTTTACCTATTTGATCGGTGCTTGTCTAGTTTATGTGTAGATAACATGTTTTAGCATGGATTTTATGTTCATATTCCTTTTTGGTTACATGTTAGTGTGGTGTTTTATCATATTTAAATAGCATGTTAATTTGCGGATGTAAATTATGTTATATGATAGAAGTCAAGTTTTAATTTTTTATATATATTGGCATGTTGTTAGGGTGGTTTAGCATTACATTACAAGCATGTCATATATAATATATTTGTGTGATCAAGCACATTAGAATTAATTAGTTTAGTTTTGGAAATATGATCTTTTTGCATTTACATTTATATTTTTGTCTATTCATTATGGTATGCTATGTTATATTCATGTTTCATATTATTTTTGTTTAAATTTTATAATTTTCTTTTTATGTTTTTCATACCATGTCCACGTGAATGTTTTTTTATATATTATCTCACTAAGTTTGCATAATGGAATATATGATGTCAATGCGGTGCCCTTTTATCCGAGCACAAACGGGACCAGTATCAGGCGTAGTGATAGTGGTTGGGCGTTTGCTCTCAGATAACGGGCCTTTAAAATTTACTCGCAATTATAACCAAATTTTAAATTAATCGTCACTTTAATCCGGAAAATCTAATATTAATAAAGCGGTAATTATTAAAGTACCAATTTTGGGCGGTGTGGGAGTGCTAACCCTTCCCCATTCGTAACCGACTCCCGAACCCAACAAATTTTAAATCTCTGGTTTTATAGTGTCCGGCCTACCTAAGTGGCCGGTGGCGACTCAAATCTCTAAATAAAAAGCGGTTTCTTTAAAACCCCACGGAAGACATTATTTTCAAAACAAAACAAAACAATAAAAACTTGTTTTTTAGCGAAAATGACATCGCTACACTTATAATCTTCCCATATCTGACCTGATTAAGATCTTGTGTGGTTTGCAAGAAAAACTAAAATACATTAATAAAAGTAATATAAATGATATAAAAATAGGCCAATTGGTCCTTTATTCATGTACATTGACTTTTTTTTTATTTTTTAATGGATTCTAATTTATATACAGACTCTAATATATTTACAAGCATAACATTTAAAAGGGCCGGGTAATATTGGTGACTAGATGAGAAAGCATCAGATTCACAAAAAAGTTTTTATTATTATAAAATTGCTTATAGATTTTCACAACAAAGCTGTGAAATAAGAGAGAAATGACCCAAATCGTTGCATCGTAGTTAGCTAGTGCAGACTACATGACCCAACAATTCTCCCACTTTTATGGCCGATAAAGGACTCGGCAATGGAAGGGATTGACGACTAAGGGCTTATGCAACTTGTTGCATGGTCGGCCGAAGTTGGGGATTTCCATTCAAGCATGCAAATGCTACCTTTGTAGCAGTGACTACATCCTTATCAGCTTTGCGGTGGTGAGAGGCGGTCGATCACATCTTTAAGTAAAATTTGTTGATCATTTGGCCTAGGTGTTGATGATGACAGATATGAAAGAAGATCAGCAGGATGCTTCCCCATGTTAACTTCTAATGTTACTGATAAGTGTTCAAAAGTACTATTTTTCTTACCCTTTTTACTCATATTATTGTTAGACTTAGGCTCATATTAGTTGAATAGTTAGCCATTCATGCATTAATCCATGTTTCCTTCCATCGTTGAGCTTGATTACATAACTTGGTAGTTTTTGTGGAAAAGATGCTGCTTTGGTGTGCTTTGTGTGTGTATGTGCAGGATCACTTGCCAAAGCAATGCCGAGCTAGTTGCCAGGGCAATGCATGAAGGATATGCCGAGCTAGTTGCCAGGGCAATGCATGAAGGAGACGCCTAGCCAGTTGCCATGGCAATTGTCGACAAAGAGAAAATGCAATAGGGATGTCGAAATTGATGACTATACAAGCCCAAGATGACGTGGAGCAAAGCCCAAACCCAAAGGAATTTGATTTCCATGCAGAGATTAAAGAAGAATTAAATTCTAAGAAGATAGGAGAAGTTCTAGTAGGAATACAATTATAATAAAGAATTATATTCTTTAAAGATAATTTAATTCCAACTTAAACTCCTCCTCAAAGAAGGACTTTGGCCTAGCCCTATAAATAGCAAGGAGATTTCGACAAGTCCAGAGGGAGAGCAAGAGGGAAATTTCGACAAGTCCAAGTAGGGCAAGAGGAGAGAATTTTTGACAAGCATCAAGGGCAAGGAGGATTTCTACAAGCCTCCTCCTTCATCCTTTTTCTTTCTTGTTCGATTGGGTTCATGCTAGGGATTGTTTATCTTGTGTTTCTTTGGAACCTAGCCATGAACTAAATCTACTTGGCTATGGTTATTGTGTTTTGTGGTTGTGAGAAACTATTGGTTTTTGTTTAGGTAATAAGAGTTTGCACTTTTCTATTTCAAGGTTTATTCATTCTTGGCTCTTATTCTTGTTTGCGAGTGAATTGGGAGAGGATCTCGTGATTTCATCTATTTATCTAATATCGGGAGAGTTAGATTCAAGAAACGAATGAATATGATCTTTATTCAATCTATTGATGGTGAAGATTAATCCGGCTTAGGAATAAGTTAAGGATTTCAACGGCTAAGAGGAGCGCAAGATTGGTTGTTGTTCACCCTTGATTCACGCAGGGATGTATTGTCAAGGCATGCACAAGTAGCTAGAGTTTCGACTTAGGGATAAGAAGAAACCATTGAAGAACGCTCTGCCGAACCTTGAAGGTTGCTGCCCAGACGCCCAAGTAGTTGCCCAACTAGTTGCCCAGGCAACCATCGATTAGTTGCCAAGGCAACCCCGTTGTGCAAGTTGCCACGGCAACTGAGTTGCCCGTGCACTCTTTTACCAAGACGATCCAATCGGCTATCACACCTCAACTCACGATAACCTGGCCTATCTCTCTCTCATTTGATCTCATCTTTTCTTTTACTTTATTGCTTTCTAGTTTAGTTATTAGTTAAACTCCTATAATCCTTTATTTGTGTTTTTTCTTTTTACAGTGCAAGAGACTAGATTCTTGAAGTGGCACCAATCCCTGTGGAGACGATATCTTTTATACTATAACTTGCAACGTGTATACTTGCACAATTGCGTAGCACTTATTACGCGCAACAAGTTTTTGGCAATATGAATCAAGATGTTCGAGCAGGAGGAGGAGTGATTCTTGCACGAAACAGAACTATTCGAGACTATCTTGAAGAAGATCTTGATGGACTTAACCCAGGAGTTGTTGCACCTGAAATTGAAGCCGACCACTTTGAGTTGAAACCGATAATGTTTAATATGATCAACACAATAGGTCAATTTGGCGGCTCAGCAACTGAAGATGCACGGCAACATCTGAAATCTTTCCTCGAGATTTGCAACTCGTTCAAGATACACGGAGTTACCCCCGATGTCTTACGATTAAGATTATTCCCCTATTCACTGAGGGATAGGGCGAAAGCATGGTTGAATAGCATTTCTGCCGGATCCATAGCATCTTGGACTGATCTTTGTCGTGATTTCCTTGCTAGATTTAATCCTACAAATTTGATTGATAAGCTTCGTAACGACATTACTTCTTTTCGGCAGGCATATGATGAATCCATGTATGAGGCTTGGGAGCGATATAGAGAACTTCTACACAAATTCCCCTTACACGGATTCCCGGTGTGGACTCAAGTAACAATGTTTTACAACGCCGTGAATACACCAACAAGGATGATGCTAGATGCCTCGGCAAACGGCATACTCCAAGATAAGTCGCCGAAGGAAGCAATGCAAATTTTAAACAGGCTGGCCAAGAATGATTATCAATTCCCATCCACTAGAAGAGGAGGAGTTAGACGCCAAGCCACAATACATGAACTAGGATCATCAGATTCAATTTCGGTACAATTGGCCACTTTAACCAAGATGGTCCAGAACATGCAAAAACCAAACAACACACATGAAGTCAAGGTAATGGATTCTTTTTGTGAGTTATGTGGTGATAACCATAATTCTTCTGAATGTATGTAGAATCCAGAATCCAGCTTCTATGTGGGGAATTACAATCGGAACAACAATGTGATGTCCAATACATACAATCCAGCTTGGAAGAAGCACCCAAATTTTTCATGGAGTAATCCCAACAATGCTCTAAACCAGAACAATCAGAATGCACAAGCATCGGGATTCCAGCAGAATATGCCACGGCAACAGTTGCCGCAGCAACAACCGACAACATCTAGTTCTTTGGAAAATTCTCTAAATGCTTTTATGATGAAAACTGAATCTTATATGACTGAGAATAGTAATTTCATAAAAATAACTGATGCTTTTATTAACAGAACCGAGATGAGATTGCAAAACCAAGAGGCGGCAATCAAATCATTGGAAAATCAAGTCAGACAGTTTGTTCAAAATCTGAATACTAGACCACAAGGAGGTTTACCTAGCGATACTAAAGTCGCAAGAGGAACTGGCCATGAGCAATGTAAAGCAATCACCACCAGAAGTGGCCAACAACTTAGAGAGGCTCAAACCCGCTCATCAAACAAAACTCCACAAAAAGATCAAGATAAACCTAGCGGCAAAGCCTCAGATGCTGAACCAGGAATTGCCGCGGCAACCGGCAATAAGCATGCCTCGGCAACCGACAATAAAGATGCCTCGGCAACCCCAGTTGATAATGCCTCGGAAACTCCAGATGTCCCGGCAATGCCGTCAATCAAGTTTCAAACCAATGAAAGGATCGAAGATATCCGACTTCCACCACCATTCCCACAAAGGTTGAAGCGACAAAAGCAAGAATACCAATTCAAGAAGTTTCTTGATATCCTAAAGCAAGTCCACATCAACTTGCCATTGGTGGAAGCAATTGAACAAATGCGAAACTATGCCAAGTTTCTTAAAGACATTGTGTCCAAAAGAACAAGGCTATGAGAGTTTGAAACAGTTGCCGCGACAGAGGGATGCATGGCAATGTTGCACAATCGTATGCCACCCAAGTTGAAGGATCCCGGAAGTTTCACAATACCCTGTTCCATTGGAAATCACTATGTCGGGAAAGCATTATGCGACCTTGGGGCTAGCATAAACTTGATGCCTAAATCGGTTTTCCAGAAACTAGGAATCGGGAAGGCAAGACCTACAACAGTCATGCTGCAGCTAGCTGACAGATCCTATGTGCATCCAGAGGAAAAAATCGAGGACATGCTGGTAAAAGTTGATAAATTTATTTTTCCCGCTGACTTTATTGTTTTGGATTGTGAAGCAGATGAGTATGCACCCATCATTCTCGGGAGACCATTCCTAGCAACAGGGAGAACCTTGATTGATGTTGAAAAGGGAGAACTCACAATGAGGGTGAATGACCAGCAGGTCAAACTAAATGTGTTCCAAACACTAAGGCATGCCGATGATCCAGAAGAATGCCAACTTTTTCATGCCACGGCAGAGTTTAACTTTGATGAGGAATTTAGTTGCCTCGGCAACTACATTGCCGACCAAGAGGACCATGAGGAGTATGAAGAACCGGTCGATGAGGAACAACCAGAAAAGGCAAATTGGCTAGCCAATCGACCAGGTACATGCTTTGAACCACTGGACTACTCAGGTAAGGAAGGTAAGCTCGAAAAACCCTCTATTGAACATCCACCAATTCTTGAGTTGAAACAATTGCTAGAGCAACTAAAATATGTATACTTAGGGACCGATAATACATTGCCTGTAATTATTTCTTCTAAGTTACAGCCTGAGCAGGAAAAGAAGCTGATCAAGATGTTGAAGCTACACAAAAAGACAATAGGGTGGACAATTGCCGACTTGAAGGGAATTAGCCCGGCGGTGTGCATGCACAAGATCTTGTTGAAGATGATCACAAACCTTCAATTGAGGCCCAGAGGAGACTGAATCATGCCATGAAATGGGTTGTAATGAAAGAAATCATCAAGTGGCTTGACGCCGGCATTATATACCCTATCTCCGATAGTACGTGGGCAAGTCTGGTACAATGTGTACCGAAAAAGGGAGGTATAACAGTGGTAAGCAATGAAAATAATGAACTTATCCCAACCAGGACTGTGACCGGTTGGAGGGTTTGTATGGACTATCGAAAGCTAAACAAAGCTACTAGGAAAGATCACTTCCCATTACCCTTTATTGATCAAATGCTTGACCGTCTTACAGGTAAACCCTTTTATTGTTTTCTTGATGGTTATTCAGGTTACAATCAAGCACCAGAAGATCAAGAAAAGACAACCTTCACATGCCCATACGGTACTTATGCCTTCCGAAGGATGCCATTCGGATTGTGTAACACCCCGGCAACCTTCCAAAGATGCATGATGGCACTCTTTTCAGACATGGTCGAAGACTTCCTTGAGATCTTCATGGATGATTTTTCGGTTTTTGGTAATGACTTCGACGGCTGTCTCGGCAATTTAGAGAGGGTGTTGGCAAGATGCGAAGAAACGGATTTAGTCCTCAATTGGGAGAAATGCCATTTTATGGTAGATGAAGGAATAGTGCTCGGCAACAAGATTTCATCCAAGGGAATTGAAGTAGACAAAGCCAAGGTGGACGTGATCGAGAGATTACCCCCACCAAGTTCGGTTAAAGGAATTCGAAGTTTTCTCGGACATGCAGGTTTTTACAGGAGGTTCATTCATAATTTTTCTAAAATCACTAAACCCTTGTGTAATCTACTTGAACAAGATAAAGTCTTCAATTTTGATTATTCTTGCACCCAAGCATTCGAAACCCTAAAGAAAAAGCTTGCCTCGGCACCCATTATCGTTCCACCAGATTGGACGCTACCTTTTGAGCTCATGTGTGATGCAAGTGATTTCGCGGTAGGAGCAGTCCTAGGCCAACGCACAGGTAAGACCTTCCATGTGATATACTACGTTAGTAAAACTCTTAATAGTGCTTAAGTGAATTACACAACAACGGAGAAAGAGTTACTAGCTGTAGTTTTCGCATTTGACAAGTTTCGATCCTATTTAATTGGTACAAAGGTAATTGTTCATACGGACCATTCGGCAATCAAATACTTATTTGCTAAAAAGGATGCTAAACCTCGTTTGATTCATTGGATATTACTTTTACAAGAATTTGATATTGAAATTAAGGATAGGAAAGGAACAGAAAATCAAGTGGCCGATCACTTATCACGTTTGGAATGCAATAAGGAGGAGGACGCGGATCTAGAGATATGCGATGCATTCTCGAATGAACAACTTTTAGTTGCCTCAGCAACCATGGATGCGCACGCCTCGGCAACCCTTGACGCCTCGGCAACCATGGATGCACACGCCTCGGTAACTCTCGACGTCGCAGCAGTCTTTGACGCGCACGCCTCGGCAATTTTGGGAGCAATCGCCACGGCAGCACATGCCTCGGCAATACCCTGGTACGCGGATTTAGTTAATTTCCTTGTTTGTGGTATTTTTCCTTATGGCATTACTCACCAAGGGAAGAAGCGGTTCCGCCATGATGCTAAGCATTACTTTTGGGATGAGCCTCTTTTGTTTAAACAATATGCATATCAGGTTATACGCCGATGTGTCCCTGAAGAAGAGCAACAGAATGTATTTCGGCAATGCCATTCTTCACCCTATGGAGGACATTTTGGAGGAACTCGTACCGCGGCCAAAGTTTTGCAATCCGGTTTGTATTGGCCAACATTGTACAAAGATGCCCAAGACTTTTACAAGCAATGTGATCGTTGCCAGAGGACGGGCAATATCTCTAGACGACATGAGATGCCACTCCAGAACATCATCGAGGTGGAACTGTTCGATGTGTGGGGGATCGATTTTATGGGACCTTTCCCATCTTCATTCGGCAACCTCTACATCTTACTTGCCGTCGACTACGTGTCTAAATGGGTTGAGGCAGCTGCAGTTCCCAACAACGATTCCAAGACTGTGCAACGATTCCTGCAGAAAAACATATTTACACGGTTTGGGATGCCGAAAGCAATTATCAGCGACGAAGGCAAGCATTTTGACAACAGACTAATTGCCAAGATATTGCAACGCTTCGGCATATCACACAAGATCGCCACGGCATATCACCCACAAACCAACGGGAAAGCAGAAATTTCCAACCGGGAGTTGAAGGGAATACTCGAGAAAGTTGTAAATCCCTCAAGGAAGGATTGGTCATTAAGACTAGATGACGCACTTTGGGCATATCGCACTGCATTCAAAACACCCTTAGGTATGTCCCCCTTCCGACTTGTCTATGGCAAAACATGTCATCTACCGGTGGAAATCGAGCACAAGGCGTACTGGGCAATCAAGACTGTGAATATGGATTGGGAAAGTGCCAGAAAAAAACGTTTGATGGACCTCAATGAGATAGAAGAATTTCGTGCACTCGCCTATAACAATGCACGAATCTACAAGGAGAAAACAAAGCGACGGCACGACAAGAAACTATTGCCACGGCAATTCACGCCAGGGCAACTAGTTCTCCTATTCAATTCTCGGCTAAAACTTTTCCCGGAAAAGCTGAAATCAAGATGGTCGGGACCATTTGAAGTTGTCAAACCATTCTCCCATGGCGCTGTGATAATTAAGTCCATATCTGACAACCATGAATTCAAAGTTAATGGACAAAGATTGAAACATTACAATGGTGCCCATGTGGAACGTAACAAGGAAGTGATCAACTTAGGATATGCATGAGCATGCTCCCCCTTTTGATATTTTTATTTTTTTTATTTTTTATTTTATTTTTCGATTAATTAATTATTTTATTTTATTTTTTTATTTTAGTTTAGTTTAAGAATCCTATTACACATCTTTATTTATTTTCTTTATTAGTTTATCTTTAATTTTAATCCTTATTTGATTTGTCTTTGAATTGTAGGAAAAGAAGTTCAAGATAAAGAAGGAATTCTAAACCAAGTAGGAAAACATCTTCAACAAGGAAACTAATGGGCTGAATCTAAGGCTTATATAAAGCCTCCAATTCATCCTAACCAACACCCCTTGTCGACAACTTCTACCAAACCCTAAACCCTTTTTCGTTTTCCCCTAATCCCACCCACCTATCTTTTCTATAAAACCCATCACCCTTAACCTATTCCTACTTTCTATCTTGCAACTTTGTAGTTTCTTTTCTTTTCTTTTTTTTTGTTTTTACTCACAACCAAGATCATCCATGGCATCCAAGATTAAACTTTTAGTTCATCCAAGTTCCTCCAAAGAACCAAGATGCAAGAAGTTTGCTACACCGGTGGTTCAAGAAAGATTTCAATCCAAGTTTGAAAGACGATTCATGAAGAACAAGGCTTTGAATACTCCAACTCTCATCAAGATTTCGGCCTTGAACCATTCATCTTCGAGAGGATTGCACATCAAAAGTGGAAAATCTTTTGCCATCAATCGGAACCGGGGAACATCTCATGGGTAAGAGAATTCGATGCTCACTCACCTAACCCGGATAATCCTTATGTTTTTGTTCGTGACAAGGCCATACTTATAAGTCCCGAAAGCATCAACACCTTTTACGGACTTTACATTGAGAAGGACGAGCATCAAGCCTTCGTTGACCAAATCAATCCCAAGCAGCTCGACAAGGTGCTTCAAGAACTCACTCAACCGGGAACTCATTGGAACGACGGTAAATACAAGGGCACGGTAAATCGCCTCTGGCTTAAACCCGAGGCAAAACTATGGAATAAGTTTTTTAAATCTTCTTTAATGCCCACCACACACAATACTACCGTTGATATACCACGTCTTTTGCTCATACATTCTATTTTGCATAATCGCATCATTAACATTGGAAAAATTATTTGTGATGAGATTTTTGTATGCAGCTCAAAAGACAAAGGTTCTCTTTTCTTCCCTTGCTTAATTTCTAACCTTTGCAAGGAGATGCATGTCCCGAGTGAGTCCACCGATGAAAAGGCCCTACCCAAGTCTGGTTGGAATCAAGCACTAATCCGAAAGTTAATGGGAGAGGCACCGAGAGATTCTTCAAGGCCTCCAATTGTCACAGCAACTCCTGCCGCTGCGGCAATCCATAATGCCCAAGCACCTAACGCCAGGGCAACTCGGCCACCAACCCCGGGACACTTTGAAGCACTTTTGCACCCATTGGCAAGCCGCCTAAGGCAAATTGAAGATCGGCAACTAATGTTCATGCGGTACATGAAGGAGCACAACAATGCCATCACCCAAGTCATCCTAGAAAATTACCCAAACAATCGCGTGCCGTTCCCAATCTTTCCAGCCGAGATCCTTGCCCTGGCAACCAATGAAGCAGTCGCCACGGCAACCTACTTCGTGCATGCACAAGCTGACGCCACGGCAACCAACCCTGAAGATGCCACGGCAACCAAAGCTAAAGACATCCCGGCAACCACTGCAAAAGCCAAAGGTAAAGCACCTATGCCCGAATCAACTCCTACGGAATCATTTTCTGATTTTTCAGATTCGGACGAGTCCTCCATTGAACCAATAAAGACCGCACCAATTGAATCCTCCAAGCGAAAAGCCATTGACATTGATGAAGAGGACGATGAGGACAACCCCGTACGAGGATCGATTCCACCACCGGCAACAAGAAAACAACCATCGCGTTCAAGCAAGAGAATCAAGACACCGACAAGAAGGAAACTAATCATCTACGATGACGAACTCTCGGAGTAAGTCCTCGTATGCATTTTTATTTTTATTTTTCGTTATTTTTATGCATGCATTGAGGACAATGCCTCACTCGAGTTTGGAGGGATTGTTATTAGTAGTTACCATGTTTAGTTACATTCATCTTAAGTATTACATTTAGGATACATAAATTGCTTGCCATGCCTTTAATTGGAACAAGAATTGCTTAGATTTGATGAATATTCGATGATGACTTTGCCAATGCACTTCATTGATAGAATTTTTATTCTAGGATAACCATGGAAAAACTTAGAATTTTACTATGATGCTAAATTTGATAAAACACTGTTGTGGTTTGATTGATTTAAGGAATTCTAGTGAACTTAGGTTGATAATTAACAAATTGGGGGATTAGAATAAAAATTGGATGAATGCTAGAGGTGCTCGAAATTGGCTCTAGCATGTGCTAAAAAAATTGAACACTAGAGGTGCCCGAAACTGGCTCTAGGATGTGTTAAAAAAAATTTAACTAGAGGTGCCCGAAACCGGTTCTAGTCGATTAAATTAACTTAAGAAAACTAAAAACAAAACACTAGAGGCGCCCAAAACTGACTCTAGTTAAAACATGTTAAAAAGAACCCAATGAAGTAATTTGAAAACCTCTTGTTTGCATAGAATCCGAAAAATCAACTTACACACAACTCTGCACACACTCACAAGCATTATAGTCTGATTCCGAGTAATTCCCAAGTTTTCTGAAAAATAAAAACCCAATCATACTTTGTGCCCCGGTTCAGAGAATTGAAATCAATTTCAAAGCTAAGTTTGTGAAAATTGAAGTCTTGACAGGTAATTATGAGTTTGCATTGCTTGAGGACAAGCAATAGTTCGAGTTTGGGGGTGTGATAAGTGTTCAAAAGTACTATTTTTCTTACCCTTTTTACTCATATTATTGTTAGACTTAGGCTCATATTAGTTGAATAGTTAGCCATTCATGCATTAATCCATGTTTCCTTCCATCGTTGAGCTTGATTACATAACTTGGTAGTTTTTGTGGAAAAGATGCTGCTTTGGTGTGCTTTGTGTGTGTATGTGCAGGATCACTTGCCAAAGCAATGTCGAGCTAGTTGCCAGGGCAATGCATGAAGGATATGCTGAGCTAGTTGCCAGGGCAATGCATGAAGGATATGTCGAGCTAGTTGCCAGGGCAATGCATGAAGGAGACGCCGAGCCAGTTGCCATGGCAATTGTCGACAAAGAGAAAATGCAATAGGGATGTCGAAATTGATGACTATACAAGCCCAAGATGACGTGGAGCAAAGCCCAAACCCAAAGGAATTTGATTTCCATGCAGAGATTAAAGAAGAATTAAATTCCAAGAAGATAGGAGAAGTTCTAGTAGGAATACAATTATAATAAAGAATTATATTCTTTAAAGATAATTTAATTCCAACTTAAACTCCTCCTCAAAGAAGGACTTTGGCCTAGCCCTATAAATAGCAAGGAGATTTCGACAAGTCCAGAGGGAGAGAAAGAGGGAAATTTTGACAAGTCCAAGTAGGGCAAGAGGAGAGAATTTTCGACAAGCATTAAGGGCAAGGAGGATTTCGACAAGCCTCCTCCTTCATCCTTTTTCTTTCTTGTTCGATTGGGTTCATGCTAGGGATTGTTTATCTTGTGTTTCTTTGGAACCTAGCTATGAACTAAATCTACTTGGCTATGGTTATTGTGTTTTGTGGTTGTGAGAAACTATTGGTTTTTGTTTAGGTAATAAGAGTTTGCACTTTTCTATTTCAAGGTTTATTCATTCTTGGTTCTTATTCTTGTTTGCGAGTGAATTGGGAGAAGATCTCGTGATTTCATCTATTTATCTAATATCGGGAGAGTTAGATTCAAGAAACGAATGAATATGATCTTTATTCAATCTATTGATGGTGAAGATTAATCCGGCTTAGGAATAAGTTAAGGATTTCAACGGCTAAGAGGAGCGCAAGATTGGTTGTTGTTCACCCTTGATTCACGCAGGGATGTATTGTCAAGGCATGCACAAGTAGCTAAAGTTTCGACTTAGGGATAAGAAGAAACCATTGAAGAACGCTCTGCCGAACCTTGAAGGTTGCTGCCCAGACGCCCAACTAGTTGCCCAGGCAACCATCGATTAGTTGCCAAGGCAACCCCGTTGTGCAAGTTGCCACGGCAACTGAGTTTCCCGTGCACTCTTTTACCAAGACAATCCAATCGGCTATCACACCTCAACTCACGATAACCTGGCCTATCTCTCTCTCATTTGATCTCATCTTTTCTTTTACTTTATTGCTTTCTAGTTTAGTTATTAGTTAAACTCCTATAATCCTTTATTTGTGTTTTTACTTTTTACAGTGCAAGAGACTAGATTCTTGAAGTGGCGCCAATCTCTGTGGAGACGATATCTTTTATACTATAATTTGCAACGTGTATACTTGCACAATTGCGTAGCACTTATTACGCGCAACCGTTACCACCCCAAAACTGTACACATCACATTTCTCATCTACTCTCATTGTATAGGCCAACTCTACATCAGAAAAACATAGTATATACTAGTCATGCATATCCTATTTGAATCATAATGTATATGATTCATTATGCATATGTAAGAAATGAACACTTCTGATCAAACATATGAAATGTTGAAAACATTTTCAGGAGAAAAAATAGTTAATACCTGGAGCTATATACCCACAAGTGCCTGCAAGTGATGTCCAATTACAGGAGTCAGGCTTTAAAATTCGAGCAGTTCCAAAATCAGAGACACGAGCTTCATAGTCCGAATCCAGCAGAACATTGTTGCTGGAAATGTCTCGATGAACTATAGGTTGTGAATGGCTGTGATGCATATAAGACAGAGCATTGGCCATCCCTTTAACTACATTTAGCCTCTTTTTCCAATCCAACTCCTTTGCCTGCGCACCATTGCTTAAGAACATTCTTAAACTTCCCTTTTCCACGAGCTCATATACCAGAAAAGAATGCTTTGGATGTGAACAAAAGCCATACATATGCACAATGTTTCGGTGCCTTGTTTCTAATAAAGCAACAATCTCTCTTTCAAAAGCTTTCAAGTTGTTGAGAATCAAGCTGTCTTCAAATTGGTGAAGCTTCTTCACAGCAACCACTTGTCCAGTTGGTAATGCAGCTTTGTAGACAGTTCCATATCCTCCGGATCCAATGCAATAGTCGGAGCTGAAATCTTCAGTGGCTTCAATGATTCTGTCATGGAGTATTCTTCCATTAAGTCCTAACACAGTGAAAATATCTCCATGTTGTTCCTCCTTTGGCTCTGGTTTGCTCGTTGGAGTCTTCTTGCAATATTTAAGAAAACTTGCAGCCAATATAAACACCAAAAGTAGACCACCAAAGAGTGGAATCAGGGCTAATACGATGACTTTGGTCCTTCTTCCATGGCTATGGTTGTCTCGGGAAGGGGGAATACATGGCCTTAGTCTAGTGGCGTTACCACATAAGGCTTTATTGTTCCTTAAGGCATCGAACGAAGCCTCGTGAAATGCCTTAAGGTCTGGAATAGGACCTTGCAATTGATTGAAAGATAGGTTCACAATTCTCAAACCATGCAAATCATTAAATGCTTCTGGGATGGAACCATTGAGACTATTGTGAGAAAGGTTCAATGTTTCCAAGGACTGTAATTTTCCGAACTGTTGTGGGATGCCTCCAATAAGTGAATTCTGACTCAAATCTAGACTTTGAAGAGCAATAACATCGCCTATTGAAGATGGAATGCCCTCTCCAAGACTATTCATGCTCAAATTCAAGTGGAATAATTTCAAGCAGTTTCCGAGTTGATCAGGAATAGGTCCACTTAAATTGTTTGATGCCAATTCAAGTTGTTACCACTTAGTAAAAGACGGGACATCATTTTCAATGCTCCCAGTTCCTTAGGAATCTCACCCATTAGATGATTGAAAGAGAGATCAAGTTCCCCTAATTGAGTTGCTTGTGCCAATTCGAATGGTATCTTTCCAGAAATGTTATTGTTGGAGATTCGCAGGCTAGTTAGATTAGGACACTGCCCCCATTTTGGAGAAACTTCACCAAAAAAATTGTTGTCGCTTAATCCAATATAAACTAAATTTGGATATACACCAAAAGCATCTGATATATTTCCTGTGAAGTGGTTTCCTTCAAAGTTAGCTCTAATTAAGCTTTTGGCTTTTGCAGTCCCTTAGACTTGATGGGATCGGACCCGTCAAACTGTTGTTCACAACCGCAAGTCGAGTGAGTACTCCGCCAAGGCATAAATTCTCCAGCAACGAAACAGGGAGATGGTTGTCGAATAAAGTATGATACTATTATAAAGTATGACACAAAATCAAATGACTAATTATGTTAGGCCTGTTATAGGTATTAAAATATCATGAAAATAAAAGTGTAGATACCGTAAGATATATTCATAATTCAATGAGGGGCAGAGTTATAAATATTTAATAGTTGATTTAATAATCAACTATATAAAGAGGTAGTGATCCCCAAGAAATAGGTTAATTTGTATTACTCTTGTCTCGACAGAGAGTTTTTACGGCAAGGGCTAACTTATCTTCTTGAAAGATCACAACCACCTTTTACGCGATCTCTATCAAAGGTTTCAAGGTTTTCAGTCCATCAATAAATTCGGGTACGCTTCCACATTCAGTTTAATTAGTTTATTGTTTTTGGTGATTTGACATGATAGATCATAAGTATTAGATTTCATATTAATTTATGATTTAGTTTTAACAAGTGGCATCAGAGCCTCGCCATGTTGAATCATTGAGAATTAATTTTTTCCTATAATTTTAGATTGATACGTTCATATGATTTTACGAATTCAATATATTGATTTGGTATTTGGATTAGAGAGTGAGATTGAAAATTTAAGTTTAAATATTTATAAATCCAATTTTCTAGGGTTTACTGCAATCGTTATTATTACTTTTTTTTTAATTTATGCGATTGGGTCTCGTTATGCTTTGCTTCTAAAGATTCGATTTGAGAAAAAAATCTATGATTGGACAATCATGAAATTAGGGCAATTTCCTTAATGTTTTATACATTAAAAATATCTCCAGAATTTGCTTAATGGGACTCGTAACAATTTCATGTTTGCATGCGTAACAAATAGGTATTGCACCTGTATGTATGTAATATGTTAATGGATTATAGAATATTATTTTATTAATTTTAATCTTAGATGTTAATCAAATTCAGCCTCTGTTTCAGTCCTTATTTAGCGATAAAAGTTGGAGAATCCAGTATTGTTTATTGTCATTGATTATTGGATTATAGAATATTATTTTATTTGTAGCAAGTTATTTACCCCCTAAAATCTGGTATGATGATGTTCGCATCCGGCTTGTGAAATTGTATGAATAAATTTGCATCATGTTTTAGATTTTTTTTCTTTTTTCGTCATATAATTTTTTGTTTTGTTCTCAAGCACACGTCGTCGTCGTCGTCATCATTATTATTATTATAAGAAAATATGGAAAATATTATTGATTTTAGAATATATATTCGATTTAGTTTGATCAAAACTTTTAATTTTGATTGTTAGGCTACTGTGGATATATTAAAGTTTTCTATGATCATAATATGAATTATTCATTTATATGATACTTTTGATTTTGGCTTTTAGTTAAAGATTGAATGTTTTGAATTCAAATTTGATTTTGGTAAATGCATGTTTAAGGTTTAAGACATTTTTTAGGAAACGACCAAAGATTTAGATTTTTTGATTTCTGATAGCCCCATTCAGACAATCTTATTTTGGGTTATTTCAGAAACGGAAACTTAAGTGTTATCAGAATTTCAGTTTTAACTGTTACAAAATTTTAAATTTGAATATCGATATATTTATATTATATATTTCGTGATAAATTAATTGAAGCATTAAGTCACCAAAGTGACCTCTATTAATGAAATTATTTTATTTTGAAATGTAGAAGGTTTTGCGCATGTAATTCAGTTTATATTGGTATTAATCAGCTCAAAGGAAGATTAATATTTGACATTGTTACATGTGCAATTGTGTAATAAACATGTTATAATTATTTAGTTTTATATGTTAGCAATAAATCGGCCCAAAGAAAGATTTCTGCTTGACATGTTCTTGTTATTAATGTTTGATTACTATATCAAGATATCACTTGCAAGTTAATGTTTTGTCCAAAGATGAAATATTAATAGTGTCTGGTATCTTGATTTTAGGTTTACCTTTATTCAAATTTATTATTATTTTAGTTATCTTTTAATTTAATTGAAAGATAAAATTAAGGAAAATATTTTGAAACAAATAAATTCATATTGTGGATTCAGATCTCTAATATTTTAATGGATTAGTTGAAACATAATGTCACCAAAGTGGCCACTTTTGTGTAGATTAGTTTATTTGAAATATCAAGATATTTATGAGTTTTTGTAATTCATGCATTTATTAATTGACCCGAAGAAAAGTTAATATTTGGCAGAATTACAACGACAATTATGACGATAAATGTGTGACAATTATAAGGTATTTTACGTGAGCAATACGTTAGTCCAAAGATTAATCTATTGTTTGACATAGGTTATTGTCAATGTTTGATTGCTACAACAAGAGTATCGCTTACAGTTAATAATACTATCCAAAGACTTGATATTAATGTTGTGTTTGGTATCTTTAGGGGAACTAGCCATTATTTTGAATTTATTTGTTTACTTGTGAATATTTATGTAAGCTTGTTTTTTTTTTATTTATTTTTGTTCTATATTTAGTTAGTTTATCTTTTTCTGTCAAAATATACATTCTACACTCATGTTTAGTGAAACTAATTTCAAGGAATAAAAAAGACACTTACATATTGTATTTGGTGGTTGTATGAACATAGACTTTACACTAAGGAAAGAACAACTTGCACCTCTTACTGCGGTAAGCACCCATAAAAGGTATTTCGAGAGGTGAGATCGTTTGAATGACATAGTCTAATGATCATAAAGAACAACATTCTAGATGTCTTTAGGAGCACAATCTAAAGCGAATACTCAAACTAAGGGTTTCCTTAATGAAATTAAGAAATGTTTTACCCAAAACATTAAGGTTAAGATGACATCACTTATGCCCTCTTTGATGTCTATCAAGTATAAGGGTCAAGGAAATGTGAGGGGTACATTATGAAAATGTTTCATATTGCTTCAAAATTTAAGGCACATAAAATCGATCTTTCTAACAATTGTTTGTTCTTATTCTTTTGGTACCACTTCCTATACAGTTTAACGAATTCAAAAAAATGTTACGACTGTCAAAAGGAGAAGTAGGCTCTAATTAAGCTCATTTTTCACTGTATTAAAGAGGAAGAAAAGTTGAAGCATTATAAGTGTAAAAGTACTCATTTGGTTAGTGCTCATTTAGTTGGTATCTCTAAGAATAAGGGCAATAAAAGAAAAAATGTTGATTCTTTTGTATAAGTTAGGACATACATAAAGAAATTAAACTTACAAAAGCAAGCAACTACTTCGATTATTTTGAGTAATCTATGGGATGTAAGTTTTATGATCCCACTATTAAGAATTATTTAAGAAGAAATCTATTTTTTAGGATGTTGAGTTTAGAGGAAGAAATAAGGTTAGATACATTGCTTTGAGGAGGAATTGAATTATAATATAATTCCTACTATCACTTTTGTCGATGTTTAGGTTTTCACACCTATCATTAATCAAGAAGTGAATCAAGTACCTCAGCAAAACAATGTTGAACAACTCTCATTCAAGATAAGGTAATTGTTTCATAAGAACAAACTCAAGAACCTTAAAAACAAGTGTCATTAAAGAGATCCACGAGAGAAAGGAAAAATATTATTTAAGATTATTATATTGCATTTCTTCAAGAAAATAAGGATAAAAATGGAATGATAGAAAATGACTCAATCATTTCATTGATCAGACCATAAAAGTTATAACTCTCAAAAGTGGATTGATTTCATATAAGAAGAGTACAATTTTTTGCAAGGCAATAAAAATCAAGAACTTATCCCATTACTTGAAGGTGCAAACCAATTGGTTGTAAATGGATATTTAAAACCAAAAGGGATGCAAATGATAATGTTGATAAGTATAAGGCATGTCTTGTGTTTAAAAGATACGCTTTAAAAGAAGACATTGATTTTGTGAAGACTTTCTCTTCAGTTTCATTGAAAGACTCTTTCAGGATAATCATGACACTTGTTGCTTATTTTAATGTTGAGCTACATAAGATGGATGTTAATCTTGTGTTTTTCAATGGTGACATTGAAGAAACGAATTATATGGTAAAATCACAAATTGGGTATAATAACTCTTTTTCCCGCCCAAATTTATGTCCAAAATGACACGTGGCAACCCCTAATTGGTCCTTTAGCCTTCACTCAGGTCTGTGTTTCTTTGTAACACAATTGTCCATGACATCATAGCTATGACATCATCCTTACATCAGATCCCACCTTCCCCTATAAATAGTAGAAGAGAGAATATGTCAGATTATAACCCCTTCGACCTGGCCTAGATGCCAGACTGAACCGAGTGAATTAAATCGGGTTTGCCGAAACAAACCTGAATTGAGTAACCAAACTAAGGTCTATTTTTTTCTTCTTATCTTGTCTAAATGCAACATTATATCATATGGTGCGCATACGGGCAGCGGGTGAAACCTCGATTGAATCGGGCATCAAATTGACATTCAATTGTGAGCATTTGCAATTTAAGGACCAAATCACAAATATAGGAAATTATGAGGACTTACTTAGGTTTAAAGTTACTAATCCTCAATTAGTTAGGTTACATGCTTGTTTTCCGAATTTCAACCGATATTGATTATTCAAACTCATATGCATACACAAATTTAGGGATCGAAATGAAAGAATCAGAAACTCCCAAATATCACATTAATTGAAATAACTGCAGCCCGTACCGGTACACGAGCAAGTGTATCGGTACACTTTCACCATTTCAAAAGTCCAGATTCTAGTAGCTCAAAACCTTACCGATATTTCTCCTCGCGTATCAAAATACCTTGCCAAATACACATGCATGTACCGATACAAGTACCCGTATATCAAACCCAACCTCAGATTAAGCTTATCTGTATCGATACAGAGCCACATGTACGATACACCCATGCATGTAATGACCAATTTGCTAGTTTTGCATACAATCATGGATTCAAACATACATAATCAAGCCTCAAACACATATACCACTAACCTAAACATCTAACCAAGCCAGAACAAAAGAGAACCATTATCAAATCATAGCAACATGCTTCAATCAAAAGTCTAGAGGCATGCTTCCTAAAAATCAATCCATCCAAAGCACGAAATGTAAATCCACTTCAAAACCAAACATATAAAGCCTCAAACAACTTCACATCAACAATATAAACTTGCACAAATTGGGAGTTTGGCAAATAACACTCCCAAACAACAATAAACCCCATTGCCTTTATTACTACTAGTCTATTTTGAAAGTTATACTTTCGAGTAAATCAAGTTCTTGGATTTCCTTTCACTTGCGCACTGCCTCCAACCTTTAATTCTCTGCATTGATAAACAAAGAAAGCGTAAGCCCATTAGGCTTAGTGAGGAATGCTAAAAAACAAACCACAATCAATACAATTTAAATCGATTATCAAACCACTTTGAAAACCTCATTTTACACATCTTTCAAAACATTATCATGTCTTTCAAACCTTGCACTTAGAATTTCCAAAACATGCATATTAGACCACATGCAACATGTATCATGGATCAACAACAAAATCTCATTTGCTAACTCTCAATTTAAGCTTTCACATGCATAACATCCCATATGTAAGGCTTAAAGGGTAAGCATGTATGACATAACCCCCTTGACCCGGTCTAGTCGCAAGACCGAATCGAGCGAGTCACACGGGGAATACTAAAGTAAAACCCGAAAGTTCCACTTCAATAAACAACCCTTTTTTCTTTTTATCTTTCTAGATGCAAAATTATTAACCTAAGTGTACATGCTGATAGAGGATGAAATTGCACCTCGATCTGAAATCGATTTGACATCCAATCGTCTTATTTAGCGTTTAGGGACCATTTTGTAAAACTAATAAAATTTAGGGACCAATTGTGAAATTAAAGTTACCGGTAGTCAATAAGTCAGGTTTCATGCTTTATATCAAATTTCAGCTCATTTCGATCACCCAAACTCATTTAATTGAACATTCAAATATCCAGTGACCTAAACGTAAGAAAACAGAACTTCAGAAAGCTTCAATTAACTAACTTAACGGTCAAGTGTATCGATACAGTTGTGCCCGTACCGATACGCCAATATTTTTTCAAAATCTCAGATTTCCAATAGCACAAAAGGGTATCAATATGGTCCCGTGTACCGATACGGTTCTCCAATTTGCCCTCTGACCGTATCGATATGGTCTACCCTGCATCGATACGGTATGCCTAGTTTGGTTTTACTATACTAATACGGTAGCCCGCCTATCGATACACCTGGGCCTGTAATCTCACAAATTGCTGACTTTTCAAGCTTAAACTCATCCGAAAACATTCCAACATGCTACTAAGACATAAACATCCACTTAGAGCATAAAATCATAGGCATTAAACACCAAAGCATGCTTTCCACATCAACACATTATGATTGTCAATATATAGGCATGATTCATATGTAAAGTAACCTTCAAAGCACCAAAATGCAAATCAAACCAAATACTAGCATTTAAAGGCCATTTACAAGTCCAAGAGGGCAATTAAAACTTGCCACAAACCAGGGAGTTTCAAAACACAACCTCCTAAAACATTAAGGCATCCTCCCATTGTCAATTATTACTATTAGGTAAACCAAAAACCATACTTGAGCTATGTTTTCACTCTTGGATCTCCACTTGCTTCCTTGCTGCCACCAAAGTGTTATTTCTTTGCATTGTTGGAAAAAGAGAGCGTAAGCATAAATGCCTAGTGAGGGATGCTCAAGTTAAAACCAACAACAATGCATTTTAAAACCATTTCTCAAGTAGAAATCTCCTTCTCATCATGCTCATTCTATCCCATGCTTTAAACCACTTTCAAGCAAAATCAACAACATTTAAACCACATGTATCATAAATCTCATGCATTAACCTTAATGCAAAACTCAGGCCAAAGCTTCTCATTCTTGTTTCTCATAAAACATTTCTCAAAATATAATCTCATGTATAAAACACATTATACAAAACATTTATAAACCATGATACATGTGAATTTCATATATTGGCTTTCAAGTGACCTGAGAATAGGCTCACCCCTAACCCGTAGTGATAGGCTCACCTTTATCACAAAGTACTAGGCTTACCTCTAGTACACATCGGATACACGAATTCTCATGGTGGGCTCACCTCCACCAAATATCTCACTTCGGACGGGAATAGGCTCACGCCTAACTCGTAGTGATAGGCTCACCTCTATCACTAAGTACTAGGCTCACCTCTAGTACCCACAATAGGCCCACCTCTATTGTGTCATCGAAGAATTTATCTCACGTACGAATTTTGTACATTATAGTGCACTTCTCATCCTATTGGTTGACCAATTGTATCCGTTAACAATAATCTCATCACTTGCCAATATACACTTAAAACCATGTTTACCTACTAATTTTCAATGCATAACATAAAACCATTTCTCATCCTATTTCAAAAGTGTAAACGATGCATAGCATTTCCTTAACAAGTTCAATATCTTTAAAAACATAAATCAATCTCATGGGATCACATGAATCATCTTTCAATTCATAAAACATGCATAAACAGTAGGTGGCAAATTTTTTTTCAAAACATGAGCATGATCAATCAAATCAATAGGAAAAGCTGATAATCGAGAGCAAAACATCTCATACTTACTTCCGAGCTTAGATTAGCGTTTCAAGCTCAATCTAAACCCCAAACCTTGCTTTCAAACCTTTGAAAAGCTCTTAAATCATTTCCATTCACCGACTATGCCTCGTTTGCCTTGCCGAAGCGAAATCACGCTCCCGGATCAACCGAAACACCTTCCGAAGCTATCGGATCAACATCCCATGCTTCTAACCAAAGCAAAACAGAGTATTAATGCATAACCTTGCATCAAAATCCCCAACAACACAAAACTACACCTTCTCCTAACATCGGCTAAGCTTTCGCCACCCGAAAACTATCAAAAACACCGACAAAACCCTTCTAACTAATCTCCAGCCATTACCCAGCGAGATTAACATCAAAGCAACATCAAATTACATCTAAAAACATCCTCTTAACACCATAGAACCTCCAACAATCAATTGACCACATAAACAAGCCATAAACTCAAAGATTTCAACCTTGAAATCAAGCAACTCACCTAGTTTCGAGCTTCTTATGATAGAATCATTATCTCAACATTATTTAACATAAAAAATATGATTAAAACCAATCATAAACCCAACAAAACAGATCCATTACGAAAATTACATAAATCCATCATTTAAAGTTTGATTTAACCATTTATTTCAATTAAATCATAAAACCTCCATAGCAAACTTATTAAAAGAGTCAAAGACTTGGAATTTCAATAAAGAATCCATCATTAGAGGAGAAAATGTAGCTCACCTCTAATGGATGATTTTCCCCTTAATCGATTTGATTTACATGTCAAAACAAAATTAAATCAATAAGGTTTTGTTAAGAAATCAACAAGAAATCATTTAATAGTAAGATATTAAAGAAAACAAGAGTTTACCTTAAGATTTTGAAGTATAAATGAGTGTTTGGATGGAGAGAATTTGGGAGAAAGCTTTTTAGAGAAAAGAAGTTACGTCAATTTTGTTGAAATGGATTAATCACCAATTAATCTCTCTATCTAATTATATTAATTAAAAACCATTTAAAATAAGTCAATTAAGGGGTAAAATTATGATATTAGACTTTGGCTAAATAGCTCCTTAAAGATTCAAAGTCCCAACCCTTTAACAAAACAGTCACTAGAAAAACAGTTTTCAAAAATTACGTTTTAGTCACTAGAATCAAAATGTTCAAGTTCCAACCATCAATTTCCAAAATTGACTCACCAAACCTTTTTAAATATTTAAAAAGGATTTTAGAACCTTTTTCCATATTTTATTTGTCTCGAAAACCTTTTTAAAACATTTAATCCTAAAACTAGTCTAAATCATTCGAACCTGTTCAACTGAATCGTCCAGCCAACCCGGATAACTTCAAAACCCAAAATCGGGGCATTACATATAAACCAATATTATATAACACAATCCATCAACATGATACATTATCAATTATATTGGCTTTCAAGTGATCATAACAAGGTTCCACTTTATAAAATATTACATCGGATACACGGATCCAACAAGTGTCCTTTCAACACTTCATACAATCACAACCGGGTACCATCACAACCCAAATCATCGGTTAGAGGTATAATCCACTAACGAGAGTTTTCGGTACCATATAACCCCTTAACTGTTAGGGTACTCATGGTGGAGTGTTCGATAAACATATATCCCTCAACACCCGATGTGACTTTTTATAGTGCACTATCAATCCTATGGTCGACCAACTATATTCGATAACATTTTAAACCACATCACTAGCCAATATAATTCATTATTAACCATTTACTTCACTACTTTTATAAGCAACATTCAAAACCATTTTCAATGAATTAAACCATGCATTAACAAGTATTTCTCATACTTACATGAATCATTTTCCAAATGCATTCATCATTAATATATGATCACAATCAGTATAAACTATACTCAAAACATGCTTAAACAGTAGGTACCATGTAACTCAAAAACAAGTGCATAAAATCAATTCCGCCAAAGCACGACCAAGGGAGTAATCTCATCATACTTACTTCCGAGTTTAAACCAGCATTTCAAGCTAAATTTAAACTCCCAAAATAACCTTTAAACCATTTTAAAGCTAAAATCCACGCTTTCACTCACCGACTACGAAAAGCTTCATCCGTTGATGGGAACTACTCCTCCAAAGCTTCCGAAACGATGCCACAAGCTTAAGGATCAATCAATCCTAATTTAACCACACAAAGATTCAGTAACATTAAACCACAACAACTCTGACCAAAACCCCTTCGCAACAACCGAAACAACGTCAAACATATTCCAAACTCAACCCAGCCAAAACGTAAAGGTTTAATCCATCAAATATCTTCAATTAACATCCAAAAACAATCTAACATCACCCTTATACCTTCAACATCATAAAACACCCATAACTTGCCAAAAATACAACACTAGCAACCTAAGAAATTAGAGATTCACTTAGTTTTGGGATTCCAATGTTAAAACCAACTTATTAACATTATTAATCATCAAAATCATGATTAAAACCAACCAAGAACTTAGCAAAACAGATCCAACACGAAAATCACTTGATCTTATCAATAAAACCTTGATTTAACTAATTTCCATAATTAAATCATTAAAACTCATTAGAAAATATTAAACAAGGATCAAACACTTGAGAATTTCAATAAAGAACCATTCATTAGAGGAGAAGAATGAACCATACTTCTAATGAGTGAATTTCCTCTCAATTGGATGTTTTACTCTTGAAAAATAAAAGAGAACAATGAGATTTTGGAAAACAAAATGAAGAATCCACTATAAACCAAGAACTTAAGAAACCAAGAACATTACCTCAAATCTTTGATGCAAAAGAGAGTGTTTGGCTGAAGAAACTTTGAGAGAAAATTTTTAAGAGAAAAATTATGCCAAAAGTGGTTTTAAGAGAATAACTACCTTTTTAATTAAATCCCCTTTAATTCCTTAACTAAAACTCATTTAAAATAATTCAAATTGAGAGAAAAATCAGAATAAAAACATTAGGTAAAATAGCTCCTTAAAGATTCTAAGATTTGACCATTTTTTAAAATATTCACTAAAACACTTTTTCATCCTTTACATTTTGATCACTAGCCAAAATGTCCAATGTCCAATTTCCAAAATCCATTTTCCAAAATTGACTTTACCAAAAATATCCATATATTAAATAATGATTTTAGGATATTCTTCAAATATATTTTCTCGCACAAAAATGTTTATTCTGATTTTTATTCTGAATCTGACTCAAAGCGGACCGTCTAATTAACCTAGAAACTCTTAGGCCCAAAACCGGGGCGTTACATAGATCAGGAACCATAACCATTAATTACTAATCATAACTATTAAATAATAATAATAAATATACTATAATGAAGATGAGAGAGAAGACTAACTCCTCAGAAGTTGAACCGCCATGAAAGTTGAAGAACCGCTGGTCATCGAACCATCGTCGGACGCTCACTCATCGCCGAAACACCATCTTCATCGCTAAGGAGATATACTCCTTCTTGATTTAATTTCTGCAAATAGATAAGGCAAAACAATGATTAAAAGCATGAAAAGAATATGGAACTAAAATGTTAAAAGCAAGTTAAAAGAGACGGGCGTAACTCATCTTTTACAGTGGTCGTGGTGGTGGAGTCGAATATGAGCCTCGGTTTTGGGTAGCCTAGACCTAGATTGGAAGAACTCGGGTGGATTCTTTCGAATCTGGGTAGATTAGGTTCAATTTTTGGGAAGTATGGGTTAGATCTAGTAGGATCAGGGTAGATTTAGGTTGTTTGGGCTCGAAATCGGTAATTTTAGGGCAACGACGGTAGAGGCGCGGTGGTTGGAAGAAGTCAGGGATGATTGGGAGTTTACTGGCATTTCTTGCGGTGGCACAGTGGCCAGAGGATGATGGTAGATGATCTAAGTGGCGGAGTTGGTGGCGGTTGGAGTTGTGTTCTTTGTGTTCATCACGAACATGATGAACTCCCTTGAAAATAGGGTGTTTTGATCTTTGTGAGTTGGGAAATCTGGGTAAAAGATGTTAGTGAGCAGAAGATTTAGAGAGAGGGGAGAGCTAAAGAGAGTTGAGTTTTAGAAAATGAGGGAAAGAGTCAAATTTTGGGCAAAAAGGGATTTTTTATAGCCTAAGCTATGCAACGTCGTTTTGGAGTCGGGTCAAGGGGATCCACGTGTGGGGGTTCGGATCGGATATCAAATTCGCGTGCTTCCTTTTGGGTATTTGTGATTTGGGCTTGAAGTTTTGTGATGTTTTTAATTTGGTCCTAATTCTCAATAAAATCAACTTTCAATTTTTAATTTCTTTCAATTAAGTCATTTATTTAATTGTTTTAATTTAATTTATTTGTTTTAATTTATATGTGATGCATATTTTAAATTGGGCATATAGTTTAGACATTTAGAGAATTTAATCACTTAGATTTAATAATTGTTTGGAGCTTTAGTTTAGAGGTTCTTTAATTAGGATTAAATAATTAAATAGGAAAGATAATTGTAGAAAAACAAATGAGTATTAAAAGGGAAACTTTAAAGTTCTAATTTGGATATTGTCTCATTGCAATGAGATGTTACCCAATGGAGCTTTTAAGTAGAACATTTAATACCCATTTAAACTTAGAAGAAGGTAATTAACCTAGTTAATTAATTAGAGCTTTAATTAAGAATAAATCTTTAATAATTAGATTAATTAATTGAATTAGGAATATTATTTATAATTTTGAGGCTTAAACATGGATGATGCTCAAGCAATTGGGTGTTGTTACATATAAGTCTTAAAATTCAATAATATTCATATAATTAAATAAAATGCCATTAATTAGAGTCCTTTTAAGTTAGAACTTAAAATAAACAAGACAATAATCGATCATTCATGAAAACCTTTTATGTTGGAAATATATTTTTAAATATGAATGAGGGTGTCCTAAAGTAATTGGGTGCTGCTAATCTCATTTTTAGATAAAAAAATGTATTTCCTTATAAAAGGAATATCTCCATTTGGAATTAAAATCTAGTTAATAATTAAGGGTTAAATTAAATTCAAAATGCTATTCGAAATGCCAAAATGTCACGTAAAATTAAAAGGTATCGATAATGGGCGTTTGTGGCGTGCTAATCTTTCTCTACACATAACCGACTCCCTAATCCAATTTTTTAAAAATGAATCTATAGTTGTTTTTATGGTGTTCGGTCTACCAAAGTGATTGATGATGACTCCAAATGTTTTCAAGATTAAATAAAGGAAAAATTCAATTTAACATGAAAAGCCTAATTTTTCAAGGTAAAATGAATTTAAAGGCAAAACCTAAATTTTCAAAGAATAATTGTCGAACTATTTTCACACTCGGTAAAAAAATGGTCACGACACAGTCACTGAAACTTTTCTCTCCTCCAAAATTTATCTAGCTGCTTATTTCTTTTTTGTTTAATCGACGACAACACCAACGTTAGTGTTGGTCGATGAGTGTCGATGTTTCATATTTTCTTTTGTTTCTTTTATTTAATTTTATTGTTTTGTTTTCGTTTTCTTCACACATCTTGTTGCGTTATCATTTGCCTTTGAGTTATATTGTCTCTGCCTTTATGACACGTTTCTATGGTTGATTTTTCGAGTGTTTGGTGCTCGTACGGTGACTCTGCGCTTGTTTTAATTTGTGTTTGTCGCTGGTCACAAATAATTTGATTCTTTTTGGGTTGTTTATTGATGTTATCTGAATGAGATCGCTCCCTTTGGTAATAGACGTGAAAGTTGATTGTTGATTTTAGGGATTTCATTTCGTTCATGTTTGATAACTTATGAGAGACCTTTCTTATAATGGACCGTAAAAATTTTTCTTGGTGCAAAGAGAAAATGTCTAATATGACCTGCGCTGTGCTTGTTTTTTATTTACTATTTTTTGGTTTTTTAATGTTTTTGGATCTCTAAAAAATTATATTTTATTTTATTTTTATTTATCAATAAATAAATATATTTTTTAATTTTTTATTTATGATTTTTGGTGTTTGTTTGTATAAAAAATTGCTACATGTATAAAATTTTACTTTTTCGAAGTATTTGAAAAATGACGGTATTTTTCTAGTACCTTGGGGGACAATAGACTGCAACCAGAAGGTCCAGAACCTTCCTAGTACCCTAGTTGTGAGTGAAAAAAAGGAGCGTCGCGTACGGCGGCGATGGCGTCTGGAGTTGTAGGAGGCGGCGGAAGTGTGGAGTGGCACGTTAGGCCACCGAATCCCAAAAACCCAATCGTCTTTTTCGATATAACCATCGGTTCCATTCCCGCCGGTCGTATCAAAATGGAACTCTTCGCTGATATTGCCCCTAAAACCGCCGAGAATTTCAGGTATTTCTACTTCCTTTTCTTGTTCTTTTTCTACGATTATTTTTCACTCCTAGAATTTTCTGTTTAAAGTTTGAATTTCCCCATTTGCAGGCAGCTATGCACCAGCGAATACAGGTTTTTTTTTTTTATTTCATTTTTTCGAACCTTTAATTATTTGTATCTGCACGAGTAATTGCTACTTACCCATTTTATTAATATCAGGAAAGCAGGGCTGCCTGTTGGTTACAAGGGTTGCCAATTTCACAGGGTTATTAAAGATTTTATGATTCAAGCTGGAGATTTTCTCAAGGTTGGTAGTTTATTATTTTAAGGGCTTTCATTTTACATTTATAATCTTAGCTAATCTGCTCAGTCGTATTAGTCTTGACTCTTGAGTACCCAGAATTAGCTTCTTTTGTTTCGGAATAAGTTTGAAGATGAAAATAGATTATGAATCCTTCATTTGTTTTGGAGTATCGATTTTGAGTATATGATTGAAGTAGTCGTTTTGCTGCTGTTGTGTTCTTTTGTTGAATGTCCCTAACTTGAGTGCATGAGTCAGTATTCCTATCACGGATAGTTTTTACCCTCGAATTGGAGGCTGGTGTTTGTGCCAATGGACCAATATTTCGATAGCTTAGATGATTGTTTCGATTTGTTAAGTGTAAACAATGCGCAACAGTATACATGTTTTTCAATAACATAAAGCTATTGTGATCGATTTGCTCCGATGTTAATAATAGTTGCATTAAAATCTTGCTTTGCAGGGTGATGGTAGTGGATGCACTTCCATTTATGGCCTCAAGTTTGACCGAGGAATGGTGGACCGAGTGATGATATGAGCATTCCCTAAGGAGCCACAATCATCGCCAAACATACTGGTCCGGGGCTGTTATCAATGGTATGATGTTTCCTATGTAATCTTACTAGATATATTTACCTTTCTCTACTTTTGAAATTTTCACGCTTATGTTGCTCCGACTCTTTATTTTTCTTGAAGTAACCCGTGTTCAGCTCTTGTGTTCTATGCATATCGGACATGGCTATAGTGATATGATCTTCTAAATACTTTGGAAAAATCATAAAATATTGAACATAAATATATTTTATACATGAACTCGAGCCTGAGTAACATAGTTTCACGCTGACGGGACAAAGAGAAGTATACAGAGACTAGTGAAGGTAATAGGTTATGAAAACTTCAGTGAAATTTTACTAAAGTTTTATACTGTTGTGTTTTTGCCTTTTATGTTGCAGGCAAACAGTGGTCCGAACACTAATGGTTGTCAGGTAACTTGCTCGATTTCTCATTCTTGCTTGTTTATACACAAAGATACACACACACATATGCATGCAGTCTGATGCATGTAAAAAGAAATGTCGATTCCATTCACCCGCACAACATGAGTAAATGATCAAGTGTCTCTATTAAATGCGAGATAGTAGAATGTTTCTATTTGTTTCAAATCTAAGCTTTAGAGACGTTGCTCTGGCTGCTCCTTCCCAGTTAGGTGAATGGGGATTTGATGGAAATATTGCTGTTGCAAATTCTTCGATCTTGTCTAGTTTTTCTCTCTCTAAGATAACTGTTTGTCAAAACTTCGTGGTAAATCATCTTGTTTACTGTTACAAAACCTTTTATTTATTGATTTCGGTGTTCATTGACTGCAGTTCTTTATAACATGTGCGAAATGCGAGTGGCTTGATAATAAGCATGTTGTATTCGGGGTATGTTATCTAACCTTGTAGTTCAGAATACATCTGGATTTCCCTAAGTTTTAAAGTTAAATAACAAAATTATTTCGTTTTTGATCATGTAGAGGGTGCTTGGGGATAGTCTTCTTGTTGTTCGGAAGATCGAGAATGTGGCTACGGGACCAAACAACAGGCCAAAACTACCATGCATTATAGTCGAGTGTGGCGAAATGTAACACATATGCCGAAGACTAACCATAAATGACATTTCTGTAAGCATTTTAGAACTTATTTACTCTTAAGATCTGTTTGACTTTTGTACAAAGATTTCCCCATTGGATCATAGTACTTGATTATAAAGATGTTGACAATATTTGCATTATGGGTTAAGGTGTTGGAGATTTGTGTTGAGGAAATTTGCATCACGAATTATATATTGGATTAGTAGGAGTGTTAGTGAAAGTGTGAGTCATAGTCAGCAGCCACGTAGATAATAGTAATAATAATAGTAATAATGGTGTAATTATTTGTGTAACTACACCAATTTCCACTCCTCTTTCTATGAATTGAGAGGTGTAATTAGGACTCTCCAATTACATTTAATTCAGCGTACAGTAGACGTGATCGACAAATTACAATAGTTGGACGAACATGTTATTTTTATGTAATTACACGTAGTTATACCTCAATATAATTATTAAGCAGTTGAACAAGTATATTTGGCAGGTTAGTTAAACTGTTTATTTTTGTTCCCTTGCATTCTTTTAGGTCTCGAGTTTTAGACTCATTAAGAGTATTTTCTTCCAAAGCCATTGAGTGACGAGTCATAACACGTCTGCTCATGGCCAGGTATGTTACTTTTGTATTTGTGTAGGTTAATGGGCAGATCGTGGAGCACAGAGAAACTACAAGGCACTTGTTCGAGTGGATCGATGGTTTGTTACTTGTCTTTTGCCCGAGCCACAATCAGAGTAAAAGTGGGGGAGCATGAATCTAAAACACAACATGATAGAAGTGGAACTGGGTCATAACGAGTCTGTGGTCAGTCTAGATGGTTACGGATGTACAACATAGTCAAAAGGAGATAGAAAGAACCCAGGATCGAGGATTGAATTAGCTGCTTGAAGGATCAAATGGCGGGACAAAAAAAACATACCAAATCGAGCACGAATCGAAGATGTGCTGCCACAGAGGTCCGTATCGGCTCAACAGGTGATGAAGAACTGGTGTCAATATCAAGAAGAACCATCCCTTCTTGGACTACATCGATAAGGCCATCGGTAGAGGAAGTGGGGGAGAATGTCAGAACCATCCCTTCTTGGACTACATCGATGAGGCCTTTGATAGAGGAAGTGGGGGAGACTGTCAGAACCATCCCTTCTGGGCTACATCGATGAGGCCATCGATAGAGTAAGTGGGGGAGAAATGTTAAGGCCATCCCTTATTATATTGCGACCCTGCCTTGACAAGCCCGTTCATGACCGAGGAATGGTGGACCGAGTGATGATATGAGCATTCCCTAAGGAGCTACCAAGTCAAGGATGCAAGTTGAGAAGCTTTAGGAAGACGATGAAGGCCCTATCCAGAAAGTGTCCTTATTTGGGACGAAGCAATGTCTACTCACGGCATTCTTGGTAAGTTTATTTAGCTCTTTAGGGGGAGGTGGTCTGGTGTCGGGTCTCCACCATCCCCCTCGCCTGGGCTAGCGACCGAGCTTCCTTGGTGTAAGCGACCTACTCCTAGGCCCATGTGGGGCCTAGGTGTGCGGGCAGTGGGGCCTAGTGGTTGGCGCACTGTCTCCCCGAGAGAAATACCTAGGGACGGTTTGGGGCCATATGGCCCCATATCGCGCTCGTGGCTGAAGTACGAGGTTGGAGTGCAGCTATCGCTAGGCTCTGCGGGATTCGAACTCTAAAGCCTTAGCGCCTTGTGACATTGAGAAGGCTAGACCGAGATAACTCCTTGGACAATGAGGCATGAGGAAGGCTGGCTTGTCTGGGTAACACCCATTTCAAGTGCCGCACGGCTTGCCAACCGAACAAAGGGGGCCTGTCCGTGACACTAGGCACTTTTTTTCCCTGCTACTCCTTCGTGCCAGCTCAACTGTATCCTCTGCCTTTGCTGAATCATCTCTCACGGTCACATTGCATGGGCCGTCCCCTGGCTGCATGGATTCATGGTCCATAACATCGCCTTCCCCTGGAGACTCAACCTTGTCCTCAAGGTTAGGAGCATATATCACGGGAGTCACAGCTTCACGGAGCAACGGTAAAGGCGTAATCTACTGCGACGGTGTACTTTTACAAGGCTTGAGTTGAGAAACATGAAACACCAGATGAATATGAGTAGAATTGGGCAAATAGAGCTTGTAAGCAACAGTACCCACTCGTTTGATAATACGATACGGGCCAAAATATCGCGAACTCAACTTATGTTGTCGTTGTTAGCGAAGCGACATTTGCCGATAAGGTTGGAGGCGCACAAACACCCAACTACCGACCTCCAAGGACAGTTCACGATGATGGCGATCAACTTGAAGTTTCATCCGATTCTGTGCTTGCTTTAAATTACGTTTCAACTCTTTCAAAACAGCATTACGATTAATAAGAGCTAGTGCGAGCTGATCATGGTTTGAACTACCTTCCACATAGGACAAAATCGTTAGAGGATCACGGCCATAAAGTGCTCGAAAATGAGACATTCCCGCCAACGTTTGAAAAGCCGTATTGTACCAATATTCTGCCCACGACAAATAACAAAACCATTTACGCAGATCATCGCCCGCCAAACAACGCAAATACATCTCAAGAACACGATTCAAAGGCTCCGTTTGTCCGTCGATTTGGGGACGAGCCAACTCAGTCCACAACGTGCTCATAAAAACACGATCTCGATCGCAAACAATAGTCCGAGGAATCCCATGAAGCTTGACGACACCTTGAACAAACACTTGAGCTACTAAGCTACTGTCAAACTGACGAGGTAACCCAATCACAAAGTCCATCGAAATATCCTCAAATACTTGGGTTGGAATAAGTAATGGCTGAAGAAGACCGGCCAGAGTCAAACTCGAGCCTTTCATACATTGGCAAACTTGACATTCAAGTACAAATTGGAGAACATCGGCATGAAGACCAACCCAATAGAAATTTACCGCGAGCCGATGAAATGTATGTGAAATGCCAGCATGACCACCCAACACCGAACTATGGAACTCACATAAAAGTAACATGCGCAGGGCTGTTTCGCAAGGAACCACCACACGGCCGTGCCATAACAGCAGCCCCTCGTGACAGGCATAACCAGAATATGCCGAGCTACCCTCCTGAACAGCAACATAAATCCTTTGAAGCTCCGAATCTGTCAAACTAGCTGCTCGAATCGCTTCCATAATGCCCAAGAGTGGCCGAGAGAGGGCCATGTACGCAACCCCTGGATCTCGTGACAAAGCATCCGCAACATCATTCAACTTGTCCGGGCGATATTAGATGTCAAAATCGTAACCAACGAGCTTGGCAAGCCAACGTTATTGTTCCAGAGTTTGAATGGTTTGTTGATTCAATTCTCACAACAACCGTTAATTCATAACGATGATAAACCGATGGCCAACCAAATATTGGCGCCACTTCGCGACAGCTTGAGTAATAGCAAACATCTCACGGCTATACGTGGATGCTTGTTGCATGCGTGAACATAACTTTTGGCTAAAGAAAGCCAACGGCCAAACACCCTAAGTCAAAACAGCCCCTACACCTACCCCCGAAGCATCGGCTTCCACTTGAAACACCGACTCAAAGTCTGGAAGAGCCAAAATTGGAGCTGAACAAAAACGGTCTTTGAGCTGATCCATCGTGGATTGCGCTTCGGCAGTCCGTTCAAAACTCACACCTTTAGGAAGCAAATCGAAAATGGGCGAAGCAATAGAAGCAAAACCCTTAATGAACTTACGATAATAGCTTGCCAAACCCAAAAAAACTATGTACCTCTTTCACCGTAGTAGGGGCAGCCCAATAACGAATCGTTTGAACCTTCATCAGATCAACAACGAGTCCGTCACCCGACACAATATGTCCCAAATACTCTACCGATGAATGACCAAAAGAGCACTTAGAATACTTTGCTACAAACCCATGATCCTACAAGCATTGTAGCACCAATCGAACATGTCGCAAATGGTCCTCCCACGATTGACTATAGACAAGAATATCGTCAATAAAAATCAGCACAAAATTTTGAAGATATGGCCGAAAGAGCTCATTCATTGTAGCCTAAAACGTAGATGGGCATTAGTCAAGCCAAAAGGCATGACGAGAAACTCGTAGTGCCCATCATGTGTACGAAAGGTTGTTTTATGCACATCGGACTCTTTAACACAAATTTGATGATACCCCGCCAATAAATCAAGCTTGGAGAAGAACTGGGATGAACCAAGCTCATCAAACAATTCCTCTATTGTCAGTATAGGGAATTTGTCTTTGACCGTCACAGCATTCAAAGAACGATAATCAACACAAAATCGTCATGAACCATCCTTCTTCTTGAAAAGGAGAACCGAGGAGGAAAATGAACTAGTGCTATGTCGAATCAAGTTATGGTCAAGCATATGTTACACTTGACGTTCCACCTCCGCCTTTTGGAAATAAGGGCACCGATAAGGACGGACATTCACCGGTTTGGCGAAAGGTTGCAAATGTATAGCATGATTATTGTCGCGAGGGGGTGGTAAACCTTGAGGAGGTTCAAAGATAGCGGCAAACTCAGCCAACACATCCGCCAAGTCAGGGGATACGGCCTCATCACCACCGATTGGGCCAGCCTGCATATTCAAATAAAAACATGCCGCCATGGCATGAGTCGAGGCGAATCGACGCAAGGACTGGACTTGAACCTGTTGTATACTCTCCTTAGGCTCGCCATACCAATAATGAACCTGGGAACCTTGTTGAAATTGGAACCGTACAGTCAAAAAATCCATAGTAATGGGCCCGAGTGTGGCCATCCAAGCAACCCCAAACACCATCTCCGTACCCTCCAACGGCAACACATAGAAATCAGTATGAATCTCGGTACCTTGGACACAAAGATGCAAATCACAGACACAACCTTCATTGAGCAATTTGTCACCATTACCCACCATTACACGGAAATTTGGAGCAACCGAAATAGATAGGCCTAGAAACTTAGCCACATGTGATTGCACAAAGTTATGTGTGCTTCCCCCGTCAATCAAAATTCGAATCAGTTTACCTTTGATTTCACCCACAACACGAATTGTATTAGGATGAAAACACCTAGCCAAAGCATTGAAAGAGACTAACGATTGCTCATTACCCAACCCATCCTCCTCTGAGGCAACAAGTGGTTCTAAACCCATCGGTGTCGCATCATCCACCAACGCATCGTCGAGACAAAATAGTTGTGGATCGCGGAATTTGTGACCCGACACATACTTTGCATCACAATAGTAACAAAGACCTTTAGCCTGGTGCGCATGAGCTTTTGCCGAAAAAATACGACGCAGTTGCAAAGATGGCAACCCACCATGCGTGTCCAAAGGAGGGGGACGACCAGGCTGCAACTTCGACTCAGTAAGGGCCACTAGGGGGTTAGGCAACAACAGAGGCAAACACAACCCAATCGCACAACTCGCCGAACGTTTCTCTTAGAATCGAGCTTCGTAGAAACAAGCCAAAGCAGCCACCTCTACCCTCGAACTCGACTGATGACTCAAAACCTTATTCTTAATGTCAGAACGCAATCTCAAAATAAAATATTGTGTAAGAAACTTATCCGACAAATTGGTAGTTGGTAACGCTAATTCCTCAAAACGAGTCTGGTAATCAAGCACAATGGTGATTTGAGTCCGTTTAGAGAGCTGACCTTCAGGGGATTCCACCTCCATTACCGTAAAACGTTTGCGAATAGCCTCAACCAAATGGGACCATCCCACCAACTGACGTTGTTGTTGCATCCAACAGAACCACTTTCGGGCAATACCATCCATCCGAAACAAAGCCATGGTGACGCGATGGTGATCCTTCATCCCGTAGAAGTCAAAAAAATCCAGTGCCGATGCGATCCACTCCTCCGGATCAACTCCCGAAAACAAAGGAAGCTCTACCTGAACCGGTTTTGGCACAAACGAAAACGCATCATCACCCTCGTGGCACAGCTTCATCTTCCCCCGAGTAACTGTACTGGCCGAGGAGATTTCACCATTCCCCGACGAGGTAGCCGAGATCCCAAGCTGAGCAGAAATTTGCTGTAGCTGCTGAGCCATCCCCTGCAACATCTTCTCTATACTTTTATTCCAACGTTTCTGATCGTCGGCGTTAGCCTACAAGGAGGACAGAGACTGAGCATGGAGAGTAGTTGTATCCTGAAGAGACTTAATCGATTCGGAATGATTAACCATGGTGAAAGGATCAATGAAAGTACCAATGTTGTGTGTGAATTTGGTATTTGATAGAATGATTGAGAAAAGAAGAAGAGAATATAGATTTAGAGGAATTTGGAAAAATATCCAAGGTTTTACATGCCCAAACAACAATAACAACCACACTATTTATACTCTCTCACTCCTAGTTAATGATAAAATCGGCAAACTTGCTAGGCACCCTTTTTCCCTGCTACTCCTTCGCGCCAGCTCAGCTGTATCCTCTGCTTTTGCTGAATCATCTCTCACTGTCACGTTGCATGGGCCGTCCCCTGGATGCATGGATTCCTAGACCATAACAGAATGCCATTCAAATAATCAAAATTGGCATTCTCAATCTAACAGAAAAAACCTTAATATAAGAAAAATAAAAAATAATAATAATTAAAACTATCCAGACTAGGGGTCGACAGCTCTTTTCCAATCCTAGACTAGGAATGAGAGATGAGTACAATTTCGTGTATTTCGCACCATATCCATACAAGTTAGAGCGGGTGTCGATGTTAAAAGTCATATTCGTTGTGGGTAGGTGATGAATTTGAAACCTTACCCGCCTTATATTCGCTCATCCCGCATCCGCCCGCCCACTACCGACCTTATGAATATGTGTGGTAGACACCAACCTCCCACCCCTGACATATAATTTCTCTCTGGATGCTATGTGATTCACACAACCGACCTTATGAATATGTGTGATTGTTTGATGGATGAATATGTGTGTTATCATTAATTTGGAATATATTTATAAGCATTTAGAATAATTTTGGAATGATTAATAAAGTCAAAAACGAAGGTTATGAAATATGTTCAGGATTTATGCATATTTAGTGAGTTAAAAAAAACACCAAAAATTTTATATAAATAGTTAGGAAGTGATCCGTACATCGTTGTAACCGTGAGTAAGTCTAGTTTCATTTAGAACAAACGGAGATCAATTTAGATCAGTATTTTAAAAGATAAGAATTTTAAGTGATCATAGGTCAGAAAAATAGAGCAGCAGACTGCTCCTAATACTAGTTCGACAGAGACTCTGAAAATTCGCCATAAATTGTACAAGTCGATAGAAAAACCACCTTATATGATTAGACATACATTTGATTTTTAGGCTAAACTAGATTAAAATTTTATGATTGTGGGTTGGGCTTGAGGTTTAAATGTGATATTCAAGTTTAGGGTTTACAAGATAATGATTAAACTTAGTCGATGGATATTAATTGTAATCCAAAGAGAAGGACTTGCTTGAATGATGAATTGTTTGCTTAGTTTGATTTCAATTGATAGTTAAAATTCTGATGTTTGTATGTAACGTCTCTGATCCAGTTTACGACTAGGTTAGGTAAGAGGTGTTAAGCACCGCACCGGAGTTGATCGCACTGTACCATTGTTGACTGGTGTTTACTTTTTTAAGGGATTATATTCAGGGAGTTTTCGACATCCTAAGCCTGATTTTGTAGCCTGTTTACCGCGTTTAATTTTCGTTTCTGATGTAATTCGCATTGCTTTGTACCTGACGATTGAGGGACATCGAATATAAGATTGAAAGGAATCGAAGACACGTCGAAGGTCGACCATTGTAACTCGAAGTCAAGGTAACACGTTACTATCTCTCGCATGTTATAGGATACTTGTTGGTTGTGGGATTAGTATGGATATTTTTATGATTTTTCTTGTGGTTGGTGATTTCGTTGTTTTAATAGAAAAACGTTTATAGTTGGTTAGCCGGTTGAAACCTCGATAGGTTACATGTGATGTTTGGTAGGAATTTGGGATCCGTGGGCCACTTAGGGTGACTTGCAAAGCTTACTTCGAGCTTGAATATTCTTCGTGTTGAGAAATGTTTCGAAATTAGGGAATTAGGTTTCAATACCTTTGTTCTGGAAGCTGAATCGGTTTTGGTACCCGCTATGGAATATAAAAATCAGACTACGGTTTTCGATACCCCTAGTCCTAGATACTAATACATGATTGGAAAGTTTAGTATGGAGTGTGTAAGGTCCAAACTGACCAGGACAACCATAGTTTGATCTGAACCCCTTCTGAAGACTAATTGATTCAATTTGTACTTCGCAATGTAAATGACTAAATTACCCCTGAATGTTGAAATGACAAATATACCCTTGATTGGTTAAAATGACCTACAATTTGTGTTATGGCCTGATAGAACTCTCGAGTCACTATATTAATTTTCCAGTTTACTTGGAAAAGCCAAATAATCTGTTTCTAGCATTCGAGTTTGCAAAGTACTCAAATCCCTGATTTTTTTAGTATTCATTTGAAGACCAATTTACAATAATGATCGAAGATACCCCTACTTTATCAACCATGAAGATACCGATTAAGCTTAAATGATCGTAATGCCCCTGAGGCTTGTACAGCCTGACTTCTATACTTCAAATCAATTTTAAAAAGACTAGAAACTAGAGGAAAGTCATACGAAGACATGTTTGACTTCTACTTTAATAGTTTCGTCCACATACCCTTGTTACTTTACTCGATGAGTCAGATTCCATTGTTATTGTGTCTTGAACTGCTACTTTTATCTCTTCCCTTCGTTTATCATATGTTCTGAGTCTACTGTAACTATCTTTTAATTTGATTTATGTTAGTACACTTACAAGTGACCTTAATTGTTGTGTCTCATTTTATCTGAATATTTTTCGATTCGGGATCTCATGAAGAAGAAGATTATTGGTAAGGGATATTCGTTTGATGTTCTCTACATTATTGATACTCTAACACTGACACTCAAATGGATTATTTGTGCTGGTACCATCGATCACTCATTTTGACGAACATTGTAGTTTGGGTCATCCTTCGTTTTCTATATTTAAGAAATTTTATCCTCGTGTTTTTCACCTTTCTTCATTAAATTGTGAGCCTTCGGTTTACTAAACATCTAGTTCTTGAGTTAGTCAGCAAGCTGTCACTTCTTTTTGAATTAGTCAAGTTTAAGAATCGTTTCGACAAGTATGATCTGTTTAATCTTCATATTATCAGATAAGTTGTATGAGTAAGTTGTTTGTTGCTATGTTTGTTGGGCTGTTACATCTTGGACTTTAAATATTGAATGGTGTAGTGGGCTAACAGATAACTTTTTGATCCATTGTAATCCAGTTCCACCGTTTTGTTCTAATGTGATTCTTCTGAGAGAGAAAAAAATCCATAATTCTTTCTTTCTTTGACTTATTGACATCTCTGTTCATTTTTAATAGCTCAAGTTCTTGTTCGATCCGCTGAATTCAACATTGTTGTTTTCACCTCACAACCTTCAAATAGTTTAACACGTCTAATAATGTTCGAAAAATTGTGGTTTAAACAATGTTGAAATTAAAAATCTTCAAAATATTTTCGAAAAAAATGTCTTTTAATTTCAAGATCCGTCTTTCGCACAATACAGCCAATTTGATACGCTAGGGCATATGTGATTCTATTAATTAACCTTAGGGTAAATTATCATTAAATTTTAATCTCAAATTTATTTTGGTCACTAAATTTTCAAAACGTTTAATTTATTAACTGAAATTTAGACATTGAATGTTTTTGTCACTATACCGTTAATTTTTTGACATCGTCCACTTACCGGCAAATAGAAAAACTTCTCCAAGATCCGAACGGAGGAAAGCTTCATCGGTAGGAAGGAAGTAATATAATGAGAAACGGGCTTCATCCGACGATGGAATAGGAGAACGGCAAGAGAGAAACAGAAAGGTTTTTACTCAATTTGTGGACTTAGGGGCCTTTTTCAACGAAATGGAGGCCGGATTTAGACTCAGGGGGCGAGACAAATTGACTGGTGAAATTTGGTATCAAACGACCACCATCTATGGTGCACGTCCAATGGCGGTGAATGGTGGAGTGACAAAAAAGTTCAATGTCTAAACTTCAGTTACAAAAAATGTTTAATGTCTAAACTTCAGTGAGTAAACTAAACGTTTTAAAAGTTCAATGACTAAAATAGGTTTGAGAGAAGTTCAATATTAATTTACGTAATTATTCTAATTATTTTTGAATTGTTATATTTCCCCCACCAATATTTAACTTCAAAATTTGTTTTATGAAATAATAAAAAATCGTCAATATTCTTGGTAATTGAATTTGTTTTATGAAAGTATATTAAACTTGAATTACATGAACATCCTTGTTGTTTTCGCTTCATATCTTCAAATTGTTTGATATATCGAATTATGCTAAAAAAACTATTTTAGCATATTGAAAGTACAATCTTCAAGATAAGTTTCAAATTCGAAAAAAGCTCATTTGGCTCGAATTGATCCAAATTTAAAATAATCCAAATTCAAAAAGATTTAAATACGAAAAAATTCGATTTCAAAAAATTCAACCTGAAATGGTTCTAGTCCAAACCCGAAAAGTTCGAGTACAAGTTGATCTGAACCTGAAAAATCCGAGTCCAATATTTAACTACTTTGTTTAAGTGGTTGAGGTAGATTGATTGCACAAGGAGTATGGACATTGGTCATTTTTCAATTATTTTAAAAAAATCGCTTTCGATCGGTGAGGGGACTAGAGAATTTGCATTATTGTGTTTGATTTTTAAAATGTTGTGTCAAATTTAAATTATAATATTATAATTAAATAAAGTTGTGAAATATTATTTTAAAATAATATTAATAAAGAAAAAAAATTCAAAAACAAATTGGTGTCAATAACCTGTCTCCATCACTGCTTTTAATAATATTTTCCTATTTAATACTTTGAAACGTTCACATCCAATTCTAAAAGAAAACTTATTTTCTAAGTTGACCTACTCATTTGAAACGCACGCAACCAAACAATGTCGACCAGATGTCATTAATGGTTTGTTTTCGGAGTACATTTTTATGCATGGACGGTATTTAAAATCTAAATTTTCAATCCTAGAATTTTACTTTTTAAATTATAATTCCAAAATTTTAAATTAAACATCTAAATCTTAAAATAAATAAATTCATGTAAACTTAAAATTTGCACAATATGATATTAAAAAAATTAAACAATATTGAACTTTGAAGACGATAATGTTAAGAGGTGTAGCCTCACACCCCAAACATGAACTATAAGATGAACATGCATAATACCAAAAAAAAAAATTAAACAATACATACACATGATAATATGAGATTTCATTAGTCTTGTCTTCTTATTTATGCCAATGTTTCAATCTTTTTGCCCGGTCAATACTCTATATGAATGATCTATCGATTTTCATGTTAGAAAATATAACTCATTAAAAAAACCAAATTATAGCCATAACAATGTTTTTAAAAGAAAAACTTTCATATGCAACTTTGTGTAAATTAAAACTTACATAAATTTTGTTAAATTTAGAATTTATAGGTTTAGTTCAGGGTTTATGATTTATAGTTAAACTTTAAGGCTTACAGTTTAGAATTTAGGGTTTAGAATTTATATTATAGATTGTATGGTTTAAATAAAAAGGATTGTATAAATTTCTTTTATGCATATTGTGTATAAAAATACATTATGTAAATTTTTTTTACACATATTATGTATCAAACTATAATTCATATCTTTTACATAAAATCACGTGTCTGCCTCGCTTAAAACCCCTTTAAAACCAATGGAAAGGGGATTATAAGTTTTTTTAGAAAGAAGGTGGAGATAATAATTGGATTTTATCGAGTTCTTTTGAGTTTAAATTATATTAATTTTTTTTGTTACCAGTATTCGAACTCTTTCGTGGTTGAGAATTTTTTAGGGTAAACTATATCATATACTAATAAACTTTAAATTTTGTATCGAGTATACAACCGAACTAAAAATCGATACTAAACTTTAAAATTTGTACCGATTATAAGTTATTGTGCCCTTAATTCTTTTTTTTGAATATGTTGGTATGATTACAAGGTAATATTTGTTCAATTTTTTTAACATTTTAATAACGTGCATAATACTTGAACCCAGGTCACCTAAATAAAATACACAATTTTTTATTATTAGAGACCACCCCATGAATTCTATTAAAACATCCTTTTAAATATATATAATCATTTTTTTTCCAGATAAGTCTCTCATGTCATTTCACAAAACATGCAAGCCATGTAACATGTTCCATGTTTAATAAAAAATGAGTCAACTCCGGTTTCAATACGCTAAAGAATAATGACTCTCGTTTCATAAGTGTCATCATTCAAAATATGTTCAAATCAATAAGCTCATTGTCATTATTCGGAACATGTTATATGAAATTCAATATTCTTAGTTCATGGTCATTACTCAAATTCTGTAATAGGTAGTTCAATTTTTAATTTCATATTAAAAATATAATAATTATCAGTTATTTAGTGAGATAAGATAATAATTTTTTTAAATAATGTTAGAAAATTAAATTTTTGACATTGTTAATGAAGTAAACTAAGTGTTAGCACTTAATGAAAATTTTCTATAATTACTTATTTGATTCATATTATTTACATATTCTATCAATTCAGTCTTAATTAAAAAATAATTCATAAATTTAACCTTCATATTTAAAAATTATGACATTGCATCCTCTTGATACACCCCTCAACCACTTGTTGTAGTCCTTGCTATTGTCCATTAGCTCGATAACTGATAAATATTATATTTCGACAGATACATTCACTTTATTATTAGACAACTAATAGAATAATATAACGTACTCATGATGACCTTAGCTTCGTTTGTTAGTAGTCACAATCAATTCCCTAATGAGATTTTTAAATATGAATAGTTAAATTTAGACTAAAACAATTAAACCTGGAGTCAACTATTGTCGTTATAAGTATCGATACTCGAAGCTAAGTTTCGATATTTAACCACTAATTTAAAATGTTATAAAAAGTGTAACATTTTTAATTTTAAATTTCGTATCTTGTAATATTTTCGGTTGATATCGCACCGTAGTCGTATGTCACGTCCGTAAATTCACTCAAACTAGGACGTGCGGCTTGGGTGCTTTCTGGACGGTTTAGCAACCAAGTAAGCCTAAACTGGTCTAAGCTAGAATGCTTGGATCGTCGCGGAAACGAAAAAAACAAAGAAAAGAAATGGCTAGCAAAGAAAACCGAGGGAAATGAGTGAATGCTCAATGTATTACTCAAATCAGAAGTGATGAAATGAGGTGGGGGTGAGCCTCTATTTATACTTGAAGCCCCCTACATCCAACGGCTAAGATGAAAGTAAATCAACAGACAAGATTAAAGTTGTACAATTATATCCCTTAATCCTAGCTATTTGGATCAAACTTGCCAAAGATAATGGATTACAACAGATATGGAAATATTCAAGAGGATAAGGCTTGTTGACTTGTGATACTTGCCATATCTGATGGCTCTTCAACCCCAAGTGACGGGCTAGCTCGGATGGGTACTGGCAAGCCCAAAATGGCATGAAGGGCCTCCTCAGCTGCCTGGTGTGCGCTGGGCTCAGACCCTAGGGTGCGGGCCGTGAAAATCTCCCCCACTGGTTCTGGCGACGCCCTCGTCGCCCGATTGGTATGGTAGTGCTCCACTTGGTTCTTTAATTGCCAAAGGGCCTCGACTGGTTCCCAACTGCCCTCAATGTCGGGAAGTCACTTTCACTGAACAAAGTACTCGTGCCTCAGCCGGTAGTTTTGTCGTTGAATGACTCTTTCTGCTTGGATCTCTCGAACCTCGTTTTCACAGGAGACCTTTACTCCGACTAGCGCTCGGTGTGACTTGCCTCGATCCGGATCTGACTCATTTTGATGGTATGGCTTAAGTTGACTGACATGGAACACTGGATGAGTTTGAATGGTCGATGGCAACTCCAATCTGTAGGCCATGATGCCTACTCGCTTCACAACTTCGAATGAACCCTCGTACCTTCGCACAAGACCCTTGTGCATATTTTTGTCGCGAAAGATTCCGGTGATTTTGGCAAGGACTTGATCACCCACTTGGAAGTTCACGTCCCTACGTTTTCGATCTGCCCACTTCTTGGTCTGCTTCCCTGCCTTGTGTAAACAAGCTCGGGCAAAGTCGTGATTCTCGTGCCACTCATTAGCAAACCTGTGTGCTGCTCTATTAGGCCCCTCATACTTGGTAGCAACCGCGTTGGGTGTAAGCGGTTGTTGCCCCATCACGATCTCAAACGAACTTTAGTTGGTCGTCTCGCTCCGTTGCAAGTTGTAGGAAAACTGGGCCACATCTAATAGCTTCGGCCAGTCGTGTTGTGTGGCACTCACATATTGCCTCAAATAGATCTCCAACAAAGCATTCACTCACTCGGTTTGCCCGTCAGTCTGTTGGTGGAAACTAGTTGAGAAGTTCAAACTTGATCCCAAGAGCTTGAACAACTCAGTCCAAGACTTCCCTGTGAACCGTGAGTCTCGGTCACTGATGATTGTCTTTGGCACTCCCCGAAGCTTCACCACGTGCTTGAGGAAAAGACGGGTTGCCTCATCTGCTGGGCAAGCCTTAGACGCTAGAATAAACGTCCCATACTTTGAAAACTTGTCAACAATAACCATAATAGTAGACAAGCCATCAGTGCTAGGCAAACCGACAATAAAGTCTATGGAAAGACTCTCTCATGGTCACTCGGGAATGGGCAATAGATGCAACAGTCCTGCTGGTTTCTTCATCTCCACCTTGTCCTGTTGGCACACAAGACAAGTCCTCACATAGGCTTCAACATCCTCTCCCATGTGTGGCTAGTAGTAGTGCTCACTGATTAGTGCCATGGTCCGATTCATCTCTGGATGTCTGGCCCAGTTGGAGTCATGACACTCCTTCATGAGCTCCTTGCGCAATTCTCCAAACTGAGGCACGTAGAGGCGCTGTCCTTTGGAATAAATCAAGTCCTCTTCGAGCCAAAACCTTCGAGTTTTCCCTTCTTTGGCATACTCGATCAATATTTTGGCCGTTGGGTCATGTGACAACCCCTCCTTGATGCGCTCCAATAATTGTCCCTTCGGCAAGCTAACAAACTCCATGTTGTACCTTCGGCTTAAGGCATCGGCAATGGAATTCACTTTCCCTGGCTTGTATTCCATGAAAAAATCGAACTCTGCAAGGAATTCCTACCAACGAGCCTACTTGGGAGACAATTTCTTCTGGGTTAGAAAATATCTATTGGCAACATTATCGGTAAATACCACAAACCTCGACCCAAGTATGTGGTGACGCCAAGTACGCAAGCAATGCACTACTGCTGCCATCTCCTTCTCATGGACCGTGTATTTTCTCTCGGTCTCATTGAGCTTTCGACTCTCATATGCAACCGGATGTCCCTCTTGCATCAGTACCCCACCAATGTCAACGTCGGATACATCGGTGTAAATCTCGAAAGGCTTGGTGTGATCCGGTAACACCAACACTGGCTCACACGCTATGGTCTTCTTCAGTCCCTCAAAGGCTTCTTGACACTCGGTGCTCCAGTCTCACCCCCTGTCCTTCTTTAATAGCTCAGTCAATGGTGTGGCGATCTTGGAGTAACCCTTGACAAACTTTCGGTAGTAATTGGCTAGCCCCAGGAAGGATATCAACTCTGTCACCTTGGTTGGCGGCTCCCAATCTGAGATGGCTTGAACTTTGGCCCCATCCATCCGGATCTTGCCACCTCCAACTACGTGGCCTAGAAAAGGGACCTCCATCTGAGCAAACAAGCATTTCTCCTCTTTGACATAGAGCTTGTTTTCCTGCAAGACCTCGAACACCTGCCTCGAGTGTTCCACATGTTCGCCAAGGTTCGTACTATAGATGACAATATCATCAAGGTAAACTACAAAGAATTGATCAAGGAAGGGTTGTAGTACCTTATTCATCAGGGTGCAGAAGGTGACAGGAGCATTCGCGAGGCCGAATGGCATCACAAGAAATTCATACAAACCGTAGTGTGTTACACAAGCTGTCTTCGGCTCATCTCCTTCTGCAATCCTCACTTGCCAATATCTGGACCGCAAATCCAACTTGGTGAACCACCTTGCACCACAAAGTTGATCGAACAAGTCTGCTATGAGCAGGATCGGGTACTTGTTCTTCACAGTAAGCTTGTTCAAAGCCCTATAGTCGATGCACATTCGAAGAGTCCCATCATGTTTCTTCTGAAAGAGCACTGGAGCTCCAGATGGTGCCTTTGATGGTCGGATATAGCCTGCATCTAGTTCTGGTAGAGCCATTTGGTAAGGGGCTCTAGCGAGTGGCTCTGCGTTTGGCACAAGCTCAATCTTGTGATCGATCTCCCTCTTCGGTGGAAGATCCTTAGGTAACTCGGCAGGCAGCATGTCACGGAATTCTGCCAAAACTTGTCATACTTTTGCTGGAACATCCTCGGTCATGGTAGGCTCATTAGTCACCAACGTTGCTAGGTAGGTTGGCTCCTTATTGCGAACTCCCTTGCTGAATTGGATGGCTAAAAGCATCTTAGCCCCAACTCTAGCTTCTCGATTTACCGGAACGATGCATTGGCCTCTTGAATCAAGTATGCACAAGCAATCGGTAAATGGAACGGGAAACACATTAATCTTGTCAAGGAAACTAAGCCCAATGATAAATTCAAAATCATCAAGTGGAATTACAATGATGTTTTCCTTACTAGACCAGCCCCCAATCTCGAGTTTGACTCATTTTGCTACTCCTGCAATCGGAGCCTCCTTGGTATTCACGGTCTTGATGAACCCACTTGCCTTCTCAACATGAAGGTCAAGTTTCTTTGCGGCCTGTTCGGACATGAACAACTCTGTGGCACCGGTGTCCACTAGCGCACTCAACTTTTGGCTTGCAATGATGATGTCGACAAACATCAGCCCCTTGTTCTTGGAACCCTTCTTGACCTCCATGCAACTGAGGATGGAGCCAAGCTTGAGGGTCTCCTCTTGATCTTGCTTTTCTCGGATGGCAGCAACTTTCTGTATATGTGGGCAATTGCTTTTGTAGTGTGGTCCTCCACACTCAAAACATCTAAGATTCTTGTCCCCTCTCTTATTCTGGTTCCATGGTTGGTTGGCTGCATAATTGGCGTTGGATTGCCTATTGGAATTGTTCTTTGGTTTGTCTCCCCCACCATTGCCTCCATTACCACGTAACTTTGGCTTTGGTTTGGTTGGCTGATTTCTGTTGGCACTATGCTCCTTCAATGATTCTGCAATCGCCATGGCTTTGGAGAGTTCCTTCACGTCTCTCCGTTCTAGCTCGGTGTTCGCTCATGGCTTTAGTCCATCCATGAACTAGAAAATAACATCATTCTCGGATAAGTCTGGGATATGAAGTTGAAGCTCGCTGAACTCTTGAACATAGTCTCGAAGGGTCCCGACATGCTTAAGAGCTCTAAGCTTTGGTTTTGCCTCATTCTCGGCATTGCCCGGGTAAAACTGCTCCTTCAATTCTGCTTGGAACTCAGCCCATGTTCCAACAGCGGTGCCCCCACGTTCTCATCCGAGCACCTACGTCGCCACCACAACATAGCGGCATCAAATAAATAAATCGAAGCAGTTGTTACCTTTTCGGTATCATCCACGATACCCATTGCCTTGAAATACTACTCAAGTCCCCACATGAAGTTCTCCACTTCCTGAGCAGATCTGGTCCCCTTGAACGGCTTGGGCTTCGAGGCATCGATCCTGGGCTTGGGCACAGTTGCTTCGGCCATCATGCCATTCAACATAGCATTCTTGTAGAGAAGTAACTCGGCACTGAGCTTCTTCACCTCTTTCATCATCTCTTCCTTCACAGCTTCAACGGTAGCTTTGATAGAGAGATATTGGTCGTTCAACGACTCACACAGGTTCTCAAGATTCTCGTTAACCTCCTTCATAATGTCTTCCTTCATGGAATCCATCTTCTCGAAGCACTCATCGGCTTCCTCATGGGCCTCTTGAAGCTCGACAATCGACTCTTCAAGCTTGACGACCCTCTTGTCCAAGGCAGCAACAATGTTCCTCGAACTCTCTTGCTTCTTCCCGGCAGCTGCAGCACGAGTCTCACGGTCAGATGTTGGGACCTCACTGGCGTTCTGTGTTGCCATTTCTCTCGACAAAATTGGCTCTAATACCAACTGTCACGTCCGTAAATTCACTCAAACTAGGACGTGCGGCCTTGGGTGCTTTCTAGACGGTTTAGCAACCAAGTAAGCCTAAACTGATCTAAGCTAGAATGCTTGGATCGTCGCAGAAACGAAAAGAACAAAGAAAGGAAATGACTAGCAAAGAAAACCGAGGGAAATGAGTGAATGCTCAATGTATTACTCAAATCAGAAGTGATGAAATGTGGTAGGGTGAGCCTTTATTTATACTTGAAGCCCCCTACATCCAACGACTAAGATGAAAGTAAATCAACGGACAAGATTAAAGTTGTACAATTATATCCCTTAATCCTAGCTATTTAGATCAAACTTGCCAAAGATAAGGGATTACAACAGATATGGAAATATTCAAGAAGATAAGGCTTGTTGACTTGTGATACTTGTCATATCTGATGACTCTTTAACCCCAAGTGATGGGCTAGCTCGGATGGGTGCTGGCAAGCCCAAAATAGCGTAGAGGGCCTCCTCAGCTGCCTGTTGTGTGCTGGGCTCGGACCCTAAAGTGCGGGCCGTGGCACATATCGCGACCCTGTCGCAATTTAGACTCGCCATAAATTTCGTGCCGTCCAGAGGATATGTAATAAAGCAAAACCAAAAAAGACAAACGACCAATACTTAAATTTTCCGTGTAAAACATGTTGTTGAGAGTGGAATGTAGCTGTCTATTTATGCTTTTGTTCATCCACGAAAGATCTTCGTTTAAGCCTTTACTTTTACGAATAATGAGTCAACACGGCTAATTAAATATTGCTTTGAATCTTCAAACTTGCTTGTCCTATAAGTTAGAGTTAATTGCACCACAAGTCCCCAAACTATAATACTTATTTTAAATTAGTCCCTAAACTTTTAAACATTTTAATTTTATCCTCAAACTATGACACTCATTTAGTATTGGTCCCCAAACTTTTGAGCATTTCAGTTTTATCCTCAAACTGTGACTCTAATTCTAAATTGGTTCTCAAACTTATTGAACGTTCTAATTTCATCCTCAAATTATCAGTATATGTTAATCATATTTAATTAATAAAACCGTTTTAAAAATGGTTAATTTTCATGTAACACTAATGTATATTATGTAAAAATATGATGTTGTGTAAAAGGTGATTTGAAGATGAAATTAGAATATTCAAAAATTTTGGGGACCGATTTAGAATGTGTCATAGTTTGGGGATGAAAATGGGACACTAAAAAATCTAGGTCTAATTTAGAAAGAGAGCTATAGTTTGGGGATGAAATTGGAATATTTAAAAAGTTTGGAGACTAATTTAGAATGCGGGTCATAGTTTACGAATAAAAATAGGACATTCAAAAGTTTGGGGGACAAATTTAGAACGAGAGCTTTAGTTTAGAAATGAAATTGAAATATTTAAAAGTTTAGGGACCAATTTATATCGAGGGTGATTTATAATGCAATTAACTCTATAAGTTATTAGCCAATATTCAGATGTGTTCCGCTAAGTTGTCTGCCATTTGCATAGCCGAGAGAAGAAAATAAACGAAAGGGGGAGATGGGGTTCGATTGTATGTTGAAGGAGGTTGCCGTTGCTCTGATTGCAGTTATGTTAGCAACTTCAGTAGCAGCTCAACCGAAACCAGGGTGCCAAAGCCAGTGCGGAAATATCAGCATCCCGTACCCCTTTGGTACAGGCAATGGTTGCAACATCAGCAGCGACTTTTTCATTCGTTGTGACACCACTTTGGATCCCCCAAAAGCATTCTTAACGTTAACACAACCCGATACGATGTTTCCGGGTGGTACAGTCATCAAGGGTGATGTTGAAGTTCAAGTTCTCAACATCTCCCTGGATGGTTATGTGCGCGTTAGCAGCAGCGGGAACGTAGGTTCCGACTGTTATAGTTCATCAGGGCGAGACTTACATTCCTCTTCAAGGTTTTCCTACATCACACGAGCACTCGTCATATCTAATACGAGAAACAAGCTCACGGCCATCGGTTGCGACACCATCGCCTACATCAGCAGTTTCTGGCCAGGACCTTTCTTCACACGACAAAACTTTTCAACTGGATGTTTAACGTTTTGTGGCAGTGTCGCCGATGTGATAAACGGGGCTTGCTCCGGCATCGGTTGCTGCCAGACGGCTATCCCTAAAGGATTGAGAGGTTATAAATTCAGTTTCGATAGCCGTGGGAACCATTCCAGTGTGCTGAGCTTCAATCCTTGCAGCTATGGATTCATCGTCGAAGATGGAGCCTATAACTTCTCTGTTTCGGATCTTAATGCCACTGATTTCAGCAAAAGGGAATTCCCATTTATTCTTGATTGGACAGTCGGGGACCAAAATTGCACAGAAGCTCAAAGGGATCCACAAAATTATGCTTGTCAGGAAAATAGTGCTTGTATACATCCAGATAATAACGAGGGATATTTGTGCAAGTGTGCTGACGGTTTTCAGGGTAACCCTTATCTCGGCTGCCAAGGTAAAGACATATCAACTTCTCCTCCATTGCAGATTCATTTTGATGAAATTTGTTGTGCTCAATATCCATTTTCTGGTTTGAAATGTTGGAAAAATTGCAGATATTAATGAATGCGAGACACTGAAACCTTGCAGTGGACGTGGAACATGTCATAACACACCTGGAAGCTATAGTTGTTCATGCCCTACTGGGTTCGTGGGTGATGGCTGGAGAAATGGAACAGATTGCACTCAAACCAAACCGAGCCGTGAGAGTCCCCTCGTTCTTGCTCTTCTAGGTTGGTACATCAAATTAAATGCTACTTACATTCTTTATGTTTCGTACGACTAATTGGTTTAATCGGATGAGACGTTAGATTCTATCGATAACATTCAAAATTTGAATTTTGATATTGTGAATGAGATAATCTGAGCTGAGAAGGCAGTCCCATGAGTTCCAATTGCACCCCAAATCATGACTCTCATTCTAATTGGTCTTCGAACTTTTGAACGTTCCAATTCCACCTAAATTATGATTTTTATTTTAAATTGGTCCTCAAACTTTTGAACATTCCAATTCGATATGTTCAAAAGTACGAGGACCAATTTAGAATAAAGGTCATAATTTGAGAATGAAATCGTAATATTCAAAAGTTTGGGACCAATATAAAATGAGAGTCATAATTTGAGGATGAAATTAGAATGTTTAAAAGTTTGACGACTAACTTTAAAAAGTGTCATAGTTTAGTGATGTGTGGTTAAATTAATTCTTTTTAATAATATTTTTTTGAAAGTCCTAAATCTAGTCTTAATTCTACCTAGAGGGGGGAATGAGAACTATAAGAGAAAGAAGAGGTGTTCCTAGTGGGTCTAGAACTTATGACCTAAGGGAATATGAGGGAACAAAAATTGACAACTTAGCTAATCGGCCAAATATACTTGCTCTAATACTAAAAATCTTTATACCAATTCGATTTTTTACAAAATAAATTGGATTTCATTAAAAATAAGCAAGATACAACAAATACAACACACAACTCATAAAAACATTAGGGTAATGTATACAAAAAAAATATTGAAGAAAGAAAATTAATACATGTAACCAAAGAGCATGAAAAAAGTTGAATCTTTTCTTGGATACGTCGTTCATCTTCGATAGGAAACTCAACAACCATCATGAAATATGTGTGTCTCTTCCCACTAGCTATATTGATGTATAAGTGTAGATCTAGAAAATTAATCTTCTAGATAATCCTGCTAACGGTTATGATTGTATCAACAAACTACTACAAAAGAAAATTTATTCATATCAATTGTCAACTTTACATGATCAGAGGGTACGGCATAATGACCCATACACTAATACAAAACTACCATAAATATAGACAAAAATCGTGTCATAGAAACAATAAACAAATGCAACAATATGCATAAAAAAATCAAAGCCGAGTGAAAATTCTTAACAAAGATAAAAGAATGAAATAGCCGGACAGCGGCACTAAAACTACCGCCGAAAGAGATGTTCTCGGAGAAAACACAAAAGAAAAAATGGTTTACTAATCTGAAATCTTAAACCCCTACCTTCCAAATATTTCAACAATAATTCATAAAATAAATGTAAAGATTTTGTTTTTAATTTTTAGAATTATCATTTGATAAAGTTGAAAACAATCTTAATTTAACCTCCTATTGTAACTTATGTAAATATTAATTGAAGGATTAGTTTGACATTTATTTTGATTTCATGCAGTTCTTGGCTCAAGTTTAGGACTTTTGGTTTTAAGTGCTGGGGTTTGGAGGCTTTATAAGATACTAGAAAGAAGAAAGAACAATAAGCTCAAACAAAAGCTCTTTGAAAGAAATGGTGGATTATTGTTTCAAAAAAAGTTATCTTCAAATCAAGGTGGTCTTGATAAAGCTAAACTCTTCAGTTCCGAGCAGCTAGAAGCAGCTACCGATCAATATAACGAGAACAGAATCCTGGGTCGTGGTGGCCAAGGCTTAGTTTACAAAGGAATGTTGCCGGATGGGAGAGTTGTTGCAGTAAAAAGGTCTACGACTGTAAACGAAGGTTTTCTTGAGCAATTTATCAATGAGATCGTTATACTTTCTCAAATTGATCACAGAAATGTTGTCAAACTATTAGGTTGTTGCTTGGAGACCGAGGTGCCCCTCCTCGTCTATGAATTCATCCCCAATGGAACCCTTTCTCATTTCATCCATGACCAAAATGAAGAGTACCCGAGGTCATGGGATATGAGACTGCGCATTGCAGCGGAAGTTGCAAGTGCGATTGCATACTTGCACTCATCTGCATCGGTCCCCATTTATCACCGAGATATCAAGTCTAGTAACATATTGTTAGACGAAAAGTTTCAAGCAAAAGTATCAGATTTCGGGACATCTAGATCGGTAGGCATTGATCAAACTCACTTGACTACTCGGGTACTAGGAACTTTTGGGTACTTAGATCCCGAATACTTCCAATCAAGTCAATTCACTGAAAAAAGTGATGTTTATAGTTTCGGTGTGGTTATTGTCGAGCTCTTAACGGGAAAGAAGGCAGTCTCAACATTTGGATCGGAAGAAGTTAGAGGCTTAGTTTCGTATTTTATGTCGGTGATGGAAGAGAATCGTCTGCCGGATATCGTAGATGCTGAAATTGTGAAAGATGGTCTAAAGGATGAAGTGGTTGCAGTTGCTCAACTTGCCAAAAGATGCTTGAACCTGGATGGGAGACTTAGACCAACAATGAAAGAAGTGGCCATAGAACTAGAGAGACTTAGAACTCGGCAAGGTGACTTCATCCCTGCCTATCAACAAATACAATCTGACCTTTCGTCAAGTGAGAATTGGGATATCACTTCGTTCTCAACAGAATATTACACTTGCAGCATTACATTTACATCACAATCAAATGTCCGTCCACTTATGCTGGATACAACATGATCAGCTATGAGTAATTGTACTACTTGAAGAATAATTTCAGCTTGTAGGATATATGATGATTTCCTTTTTTGGTTGCCAAATATGATGAATTTATGCTTTCCTACTCGAATTTGTTTTTACATAGTGTTAGGTTCACAAGAATCGGTATGTGAATGCATTGTTTATATATTTACAAAAGAGTTAGTTCTCAGTCTGCTGCATTGCTAGCAACTGTTCATTGGGAAACATAAGTTGTCTGGAAAATACTAAAGCTTATGCAAATTATTGGCTTCTGGTATTAGGTGAGCATATCCTCCAACACTTAAAATAATGGAAAAGTAAATTTTAATTCATATCAACCATATTTTATTTCAATTTTCGGGGTAAATCAGAGATAAAATAGAGCTGAAGTTGGTGGCATTTGTGGTGGAAAGTGTGTTTAGGGGTGCAGATGAACTGAGTTTTGAACGAACAAGACTCTGTTCGTATTCGTTTATTTATTTTTCAACTTGCTTACATTCGGTTTGTGTTCGTTTAATTTTTTAATATTGTGTTTTTTTTCGTTTACTTATTTTTGAAGGTGTTCATATTCGTTTGTCCAGCGTTCGTGAATATGTTCATTTAAAGTTTGTAAACATGTTCGTTTAACATTTGTGAACATGTACGTTTATATCTCCGATAACATGTTCATTTATATGTTTCACTAGTCCATAAACCCCTTAGGCTTCACAATTTGAACTTCAAAGTTCACCCTTGTTCAATTTAGTCCATACTTTCACCAATATTAAATATGTAAAAATAAATAAAAGGAAAAGGGAACTGGGTAAGCCAGCTTATAGTCGATAAAACGAGCCAATAAATGAGTATATTCGTGAACATAAACGAACCGAACACACATCTATTCATGTTTGTTCATTTGTTAAATAAACATAAAAAATTTATTTATAACTAGTTTATTTAACTTAATAAACAAACGTTATATAAATTGTTTACAAATAATTTATCAAAACATTTGGTTCATTTACTCCCTAACTTCCCCAAAACAACTTCAAAAGAGGACTTTATATATTTGACCAACAGGCTTTGACTAAGACTGTGCCAAGCCAGGTCTTGGACAGTGTCATCTATAATAAACTATTGCTTAATTTTCAATTTAGACCTTGTATTATTTGTTCTTCAATTTGTCTTATTATTATTATTTTGAACTGTTGTCTTATTATTATTTTATCTATCATTTTATCTGGTTGCTGTTAATGTTTAAATAGGATGACGTAACCCCATCAGAACATGTCATATGTAAGAGAAAATTTAAAATTATATATTAAATTTCTTTGAAGAGAAAAAATTCATATAAAATCATAAAATACCAAAAAGTTACTTAAAAAACTAATTTTTTTTTTTAAAACTCAAAATAAGTTTTAGAATTTTCTGATATTTACCGAAAATGTCCTGATTTTATTTTTTAAAAACATAAATCAAACATAATTACAAATTTAAATATATATATATATAAGTTCAAAACATAAATTCAGATAATTGTATTTTTTTAGAATTTTTGCATTTCATGACTTTTCTTAAATTTCCTATATTTTTTAGGTTTTTTTTATGTTTCACTACAAGTGGGATGTTCTGATTGGGCCTTACGTTTTTTTTAACGGTAACGACGGGATAAAATGTTAGGCAAAATGATACTATAGGGGGCAAACTGAAAAAAATTAATATAGGATCAAATTGAAAATTAGACTAAAGAGCATGGGAAAGTAGCAATTAAGCCATAAAACATTGAATGATCTTTAGAAGTATATTTTTAAAGAGAAAGACGGAGTCAACACGTCAATTAATTAAAAAGGTTTTGAATTAATCTTCATACCTGCTATTCCTACAAGTTACTTCTCCAATATTCAGATGTTTTCCAATCGCCGAGACAGAGAAAGGGTCATGGCCTTTCTTTGTATATTCGTCAAGCTAGCTCTGTTTGCAGCGGCGTTAACACTTACAGCAACTTCAGCAGCAGCTCAGGCAAAACCAAGCTGCCAAAGCCACTGCGGCGGTGTCACCATCCCCTACCCTTTCGGAACAGGCGGAAGCTGCAACCTCAGCAGCAGACATTACATTCGTTGCGACACCACTATGAACCCCCCACAAGCACTCTTAAGATATCCCGTCACCATGGGTTATGCCGAAGTTCAAGTCCTCCACATCTCTCTAGATGGTTATGCGCGCATCAGCTCCACCGGGGACATAGGTTCCGACTGCTATAGTTCATCGGGACGTGTCTCGGATTCCAGTATAGGCCTTTATTGGCTCTATGAATTCGCCATATCTCATACTCGAAACAAGTTCACGGCCATCGGTTGTGACACCATCGCCTACATCACCAGCTCTAGAATCGGGCTTAACTATTCGACCGGATGTTTGACGTTTTGTGGCAGCGTCAACGATGTGATAAACGGGTCTTGCTCCGGCATCGGGTGCTGCCAGACGGCTATTCCTAGAGGAATGAGGGGTTATCAATTCAACTTCGATAGCCGTGAGAACCATTCCAGTGTGTTGAATTTCAATCCTTGTAGCTATGGATTCGTCGTCGAAGATGGAGCCTATAACTTCTCTGTTTCTGATACTAACTTCAACAAAAGGGAATTCCCACTTATTTTTGACTGGTCAATCGGGACACAAAATTGCACAGAAGCTCAAAGGGATACACAAAATTATGCTTGCAAGGAGAATAGTGCTTGCATAGATCCAGATAATAACGCTGGATATTTGTGCAAATGTGTTGACGGTTTTCAGGGCAACCCTTATCTCGGCTGCCAAGGTAAGGAAATATCAGCTTCTTCTCCATTGCAGATTCATTTTCTGGTCTGAAATGTTGGAAAATTTGCAGATATTAATGAATGCGAGACACTGAAGCCTTGCAGTGTTGGTGGAACATGTCATAACACACCTGGAAGCTATAGTTGTTCATGTCCTACAGGGTTTGAGGGTGATGGCTGGAAAAATGGAACAGGTTGCACTCAAACCAAATCGCGCCCCGAGAGTTTTACCATTCTTCTCGTTACACTAGGTTGGTGCATCTAATTAATTACTCCTTGCTTTCTTTATATTTCATACAATAAGTTGGTCTAGACTCTAGTAGGACTAGATGTTAGATCCAAAGAATATTGACTTATGAATTAAACAAATTGAGTTGGAAAGATAATTTGGTAATGTATTTTTATAGTATCCAATCAAGATTAATCAACTAATAAATCGAATATTAATAGTTATACTCAAGCCCGTCCCTGAGAGTGGGTCATAAGTACGACGGCTCAAGACTCACCGCTCATAGTTAGTGATAAGTGTTTAAGTTTAATGATAATTTAATTTTTTTAAATATTTATTATTATGGTCTAATTTTTATAATACTTGTTATTAAGTGTCCATTTTTCAGTACTTGTTGGTTTCAATATTTGTTATTAGATCTACTTTTAAAATTCAAAATTTTTCAATATTTGTTATTATGTGTCCAATTTTTTGTTGTTGCAATATTTGTTATTAGAGGTTTACTCTTACAATGCAAAAAATTAATATTTATTATTATGGGTCTAATTTTTTAATACTTGTTATTAGAGGTCTACTCTTAAAATCTAATTTTTCAATAGTTGTTTATGGGCCTAATTTTTAAATTCGTCCTTAGGCCACAAAAAACTCAAGAACGAGTGTGGTTATACTGACTTTCTATATATAAATATATTCGTTTAATCAAGAGTTAATGAAATATATTAGGGTTTGATATCTCATTACAACAACCTCCTTTGAAGTAGTAGCTACCACAACATTTTTTTTTTCTGAGTAGGTACAACCACCTCTTATTTTAAGGGAAAATCGTTTATGAAATTTGAATAATGGAAATCCGGATGTGCGAATGCAACAATCTTTTGCATAAGATTTATGAGCTTTATTCAAATCAATTTTACTTTTTTATAATTTAAATCTGAATACCGTAAAATTTGTTATGAGCATGGTTCTTCTAACTCAGTTTGCTCTCTATTCACAATCGGGGATTTAAACCTTAACTTTTCTTTTGGTGAGAAACCGGCAGTTGATTATTTTCTTTTCTTTCAAAATCTTATTTCAAACTGTAGATTAAATGAAACTAATTATATAAGTGACATTTATTTTGATCTCATGCAGTTCTTGGCTCAAGTTTAGCGCTTTTGGTTCTAATCGTTGGGGTTTGGTGGCTTTATAAGATACTACAGAGAAGAAAGAACAATAAACTCAAACAAAAACTCTTTGAAAGAAATGGTGGATTATTGTTTCAGAAAAAGCTATCTTCAAATGAAGGGGGTCTGAACAAAGCTAAACTCTTCATTTCCAAGGAGCTCGAAGCAGCTACCGATCAATACAACGAGAACAGAATCTTGGGTCGTGGTGGCCAAGCCTTGGTTTACAAAGGAATGTTACCGGATGGGAGAATTGTTGCAGTAAAGAAGTCCAAGACTATAAACGAAGGGTTTCTTGAGCAATTCATCAATGAGATCGTTATACTTTCTCAAATTGATCACAGAAATGTTGTCAAACTATTAGGTTGTTGCTTGGAAACCGAAGTGCCCCTCCTCGTCTACGAATTCATCCCTAATGGAACCCTTTCTCATTTCATCCATGACCAAAATGAAGAGTACCCGAGGTCATGGGATATACGATTGCGCATTGCAGCTGAAGTTGCTAGTGCGATCTCGTACTTGCACTCGTCTGCATCAGTCCCCATTTATCACCGAGACATCAAGTCTAGTAACATACTACTAGATGAAAAGTTTCGAGCGAAAGTATCAGATTTTGGAACATCTAGATCTGTTAACATTGATCAAACTCACCTGACTACTCAAGTGCTAGGAACATTTGGGTACTTAGATCCTGAATACTTCCGGTCGAGTCAATTCACTGAGAAAAGTGATGTTTATAGTTTTGGGGTGGTTATTGTCGAGCTCTTAACAGGACAAAAGGCAATCTCAACATCCAGATCGGAAGAAATGAGGGGCCTAGTTTCATATTTTATGTCGGCGATGGAAGAAAATCGTCTGCTGGATATTGTTGATTCTGAAATTGGGAAAGATGGTCTAAAGGATGAAGTAGTTGCAGTTGCTCAACTTTCCCAAAGATGCTTGAACTTGGATGGGAGACATAGACCAACAATGAAAGAAGTGGCCATAGAATTAGAGAGACTTAGAACTCGGCAAGGCGACTTCATCCCCACCGTTCAGCCGAAACAATCTCAGCTCTTTGTTAGAAAATCCACTGAGAGTTGGGATTTCACATCATCCTCAACAGAATATAACACGAATTGCAGCATTACATCTACATCAGAATCAGATGTCCGTCCATTTTTGCTGGATACAGTTTGATTAGAATATCTCCCAGTTTTTACTATGCTCCCACCGATGACTCTGTTTGAAAATAACTATTTAGATTTAAATTTATTATTTTAATTTTTAGATTAACACTAATTTAGGATAGAACATAAAATCAAAGACAGCATGTTAGTGATGTCAAATGCAAAATCCATGTGCTGCTTGATGATGCATTCCTCCTCTTTGTGTGTCTCTCATTGAACTGAAAACAAACAAACATGATCAATGGGAGTTTTCTTTATTCTTTGTACTTACTTTTCCAGCTGACAATAATTGTTTTTAATCCCAGAGATTTGCTGAAATGGTAGCTTCCCTGACATCCCGGAGAAAATGGATGCATAAAGCAGTGAATTTTAACTGAGCTATCTTTTTCCTATCTTAACATTAATTGTTATACAAACATAAGGCTGTGTTTGATTCATGTAATTGTAATTTCGGAATTCAATTTCTGTATTTTTTGGTGTTTGGTTCATGTAAAACAAGTTAGTCAACGTAGTTAAAACTACGGGCCAACTATTTTATCTTTAGCTTTTCTGCAGTGTGTTTTACCTCTTCACGTTCCGTAAAACAAATTACCCTCTCTTCGACTCAAAAAGCTTCTCCCTTAACACGACATCAACACCTGCTTCTCTCCATTGACACCGTCGAACATTACTAAGATTTTTAAAGAAAAAGTAAAGCTTCTCCAAACATTCAACAATGGAGGTTACAAGCTTGAGGAGGATAAACTCTTTGAACATTCATTGTTATTGCATTAAGTTTTGATTTCCATTGCAGAATTCTTGAAACAATTGGTATAGTTGTACCAATGACAACGATTTTTTATCACTTGTATTAAGGTTGATTGATAGGTTAGAGTAGAAGCAGAGATTTTAATGTTAAAACTACTTATATTTTCTACTTGAAAACAGCAGTTCGGTAGAAATAAGGTTTTTATTTTTGAATTTAAAGAATGATGAGTAAAGTTAGTGATCATGACTAATGTAAAAGAAGTCAATACGATTGTTAGAGAATATAGGTTCAGAGTACAGAACCTACTGCCCATAGTAGTTTTTTATATAGGTTTCATAAATAATGCAAGGGACCTACCCAACACTCAATAAGTTAAACATATACTCACTTTAATATCTCATAACATAATTGTGAAGTTAGTGATCATTGTTGATAATAAAATTGGTTGAAGAATAGTTTAATTTCTATGCATGTATTTATATCAAATTCACATTATTTTTTCTTGCATATTATTATTATTATTTATGTCTAAATTAGAACATTTTAGAGAAAATCAAATTAGTAAAATAAAAAAAACATGAAATATTTATATATTTGGCTATTATTTTTTTAGATGGATCATAATTCTATTCGTAGCGCAATAATGGGAGCCGTTGCTTCAACATTAGCTATTGGGGCACTTTTGATTCAAAGATTAAAATCTAAAAAACAAATAACTCGTCAATGTTATGTGAATCGAGATTGTGAAAGAGAGAATTATATCAATAGTATTTTATATAGAGGTCACCGTAATTGTATTAATATAATAAGAATGAGACCAATTGCTTTTTTTAATTTGTGTGACATTCTTACTAGGAATAATTTGTTACACTCGAGTAGATCGGTGAATGTTAAAGAGCAAGTGGTCATATTTCTACATATAATTGGTCATAATGTAAGGTTTCGAGTGATTGGATCAAGATATTATAGATCAATTGAGACAATTTACCGTTACTTTAAGACCGTGTTGAGAGCTATTTTGAAATTATATAAGTTACTCATTAGATATCTGAAGAGTCAACTCCTCCTGAAATAATAGACAATCCAAGATTTTACCCATATTTTAAAGATTGTATGGGAACATTAAATGGAACTCATGTTCGTGCATCTGTCTCACTTAGCATTCAAGGAAGATTTCGTAGTCGTAAAGGAGGAATGACATAATGTATTGACTGCCATTAGCTTTGATTTGAAATTTGTTTATGTTCTAGCTGGTTGGGAAGGCAGTGCACATGATTCTCGTATTTTAACTGATGCACTTAGACATCCAAGAGGACTTAATATTCCTGAAGGTAACAATTATCATTAATAATACAAAATAGTTCAATTAAAGTTGTATTAATAATAACATTTTTTCCACTTGTAGGTAAATATTATCTTGCTGATGCTAGATATGGCATCCGAAATGGAATTATTTCTCCATATCGTGGTGTTCGATATCATTTAAAAGAGTTTAGCGATCATCGTCCAGAAAATGCAAAGGAACTCCTTAATCTTCGTCATTCATCACTACGAACCACTGTTGAGCGAGTCTTCGAGATTTTAAAGAAGCGTTTTCATGTGTTAGACGCTGAACCATTTTGGGATTTTCAAACACAAGTAGATATAGTGTTAGCTTGTACTATCATTCATAATCATATAAAGGGAGTCGATCCTAATAATTTAATTAATGAAGGATTATATGAGGAATTCGAGTCTAATTTGATAGTACCAACTCTAACTGCGCGAGAAGAGAGAGAAGAAGCTAGAGAATGGGCTAGTAAAAGAGATGAAATTACACAAGCTATGTGGAGTGGTTATATGGCTAGAAACATTAATTTGGTTTAGAACTTAGGCTGATTACATTTATGTTATGTACGTTAGACATTGAAATTGTAATGTTTTAAGTTTGTTGGATATTGAGATTATTATGTTTTAAGGTCGTTGGATATTGAGATTATTATGTTTTAAGGCTTTTGGGTATTAAAAGTGTTATGTTTTAAATTAGTTGGTTTTAGAAATTGTTATTGTATTTGAGTTTTGTATCTTTCAGATATTACAAATTGTAATGGAATGTGGTTTTTATAGACATTGTTATTGCATTGTCATTGTTTTTGGCGAAGAATGAATTCGAAGCCAAATCTTTCTTGGCTAGAAAAATGAAGTATAGACAACATCATTGTTTTATTATGTATCTTTCTTGGCTAGAAAATTTTGGCTTTGAAAGTTTACCCAAAGTTAAAGGTGTGTAGCTTTAATGTAATATTTAATATTAATTATGTACTTAGACAAAATCATTGTTTTATTATGTTGTAGTATTAATTATTCACTTCGAAAATATGTTAGTTTAATGTGTTGTAGTACTAATTATGTTATTACACAATATCATTGTATTAATATGGTGTACTACTATTTATCTATTTGGATAATATTATTTTTTAACACTAGCACTAATTATGTAATTGAATAATATTATTGTTTAATGTGATATGAGACTAATAAATATCAATCTTTGTTCCTTTTCAATGTAGGTAAGGAAGCAACACATTCAACATAAGTTATTCATATTATCTACAATCATGAAAATAATTGAGTGACAAGTACTTATATAAAAGCATTGTAATATACATATTTAAAATTTTACAAAATTTAATTTTATAGCAATAAAACTAGCTCAATAAAAAAATAAAAAGATTAAAATCAATAAAATCTGTAATGTGTGTTTGTTTCACTAAAAATAGATTCTTGAAAGTTTTAGGAAATTTATCAAACAGCGAGAAAATGATTTACACAGTTTCATCCAAACACTTGAAATGGTTTTTGTAATCAGTCTTCCAAAAAATGTAGTTCATTTTACAGAATTTTTTTTTGGAAATAGTTTTCAGTGAATCAAACAGATCCAAATCTCCTGCCTTTTTTTGGTGTTACTGTACATGTCCTAACAATAAAAAAAACATGATTTAGAGTTTAGAATTAAAATTTAAGGTTAAGGCTTAAGATTAGATTTTAGTTTGTAGGGCGTGAGATTTAAGTTTTAGAGTTTATAATTTAGAGTTAATGTTTAAAATTTAATTTTTTAGTGGTAGAACATATATACAGAGAGAGACACCAAACAAGTGTTGATGATTTTTGTTCCTTATTATACTTCTTGGTACCTCTAGAAATAGTATGTGGCATTGCTTGTTAATTCCTTCCCACTTAACCCTTTTAAGAATGTTAATATTTAGGGTAAATTACATCAAATGCCACTAAACGTTAAGTTTAGTATCGATTGTACCACTAAACTAAAAATCGATAATATTTTAGAAATTAAACTTCAATTGCATCATTGTGCCTTTAAAATCCATGTACATCATTGTTGGGATGATTAACTAACTCGAATTGGCCAAGAGGGGGTGAATTGGCACTTTTAAAAATGAAGGGAAGAAAATGGAAGAATAAAATTGTGGACACAAGGAATTATAGTGGTTCAAGCTTCTAACAAGCTCTAAAACCACTACCTTAGCTCCCCACTAAAGATTTCAAACAATTCACTAAGATTTTTTCTCATTTTCTAGGCTAAAGAGGCAACCGTTACAATCGATCAAATCTTTCTACCTAAATCTTGATCCAATTTACTCACTTTTACAAGAAAGAATGGAAAAATGAATAAAAACTCTCAAAGGTGAATAATTTGCCCAATTACAAGAACACTCAACCTAAACTTGAAATAAACTGAATACAATTTGATCACTCAAGTGAGTTATAATGGATTTGACTATAATAAACTCAAAGTAGGTTGGATTTGTGGTTGAATGCTTTTGACTTGTTCAATAGTTTTTGTTGAAGCTTCGGAGACTTGGTTTTATACCCCTCATTGATTTCTAACCGTTTGGGTGGTTGGGATCATCAATAGAGCCGTTGGGCTGCTTTCTTCCTGCAATAAATGATGTTTGGTAACCTGCCGTATCGATACACGACGAGTCATATCGATCCTGCCATAGGAAGAAATAGCCTTTGTAAAAAGGTGTATCGATATGCTTGAGGGATGTATCAAAATGAGTATATTATAAAAACATACCCGTATCGGTACGGTTTTAACTCATTGAAATCTGAGGTAAAAGTCTAAGAAAAATTGTATCGATACGCCTAGGGGGCGTATCGATACTAGTTAACTAAAATTCAAAGTTTGTTGATTCCAATAATTGACAAGGCAACGGTAATATATTAAATGTTGGGAAACGCCGGTACACCCCATGGCGTAGCATAAAAATTATCCGGCGTAATCCATCAGTGATCCATGTACAAGGGACGAATTCGGGGTGATAAAGGATAAATGTTACCTCAATAAATCTAGAAATTCGCAAAGAGTATACGAGATTCCAAATCGAATCTGAGTCGTCATAGAAGAGTTTCGACCTCTACGCAGTCCACCCAAATAAAACGAACAATATTTTCTCTTCTCTAACTGTTAGAGAGGTTTTCTGAAAAACATATATTTGGTTGCTAGACCTCATGCCTTTATATAGCATTTAAAACCCTAATTCTAATTAAATCTGAATTCTTTAAATATACATTATGTTTATCCGAATACAATTAAATATGTAGAATCTGATTCTACTTTTATCAGGTTTCTTTAGGGATATATATATTTTAATAGTATTTGATAATTACATTAATTATCCAATATTAAAATATATAAACGAAATTATCTATAATTCCAATAATCATAATAATTTTGGTTTTACTTATTTCATGCACAACAAGTTTGTACACATGCTATCTAGTTGATATTTGTCCATTTTAATCATAGGGTGTGACTCTTGTAGGTTTATGTAACGTTAGCAGTAATATCCAGAACAATTCTACTATTACAAGCAATGAGTGACATCTAGCAATACATCATTGCTACTTAAGTTACATGAAGTCGTGGTTCGATTAACCTTTTTTCCGTGTTAACTTCTTTTATGTATTTCATCCTTTTGTCCTTATATCTAGATCGGAAACAAGTCATAGATTAGTCATACTTGTATATATTAGAGTATGTCCAAAGACCAATCATAAGATGATTGTAAATGACATTTGTTTTACCTTGTTTATTCATAAAGAGGCTTTGCCATTATTATTTTCAGTTACAATTTTGCGTGCATAAATAAACTGAATTATAATAAAGTCCTTAGAATAATGTGGTTATTCTAAAATGTCCTTAGTCGAGTATTATTGTGAGCATGGACAACAATAATGCGTTAAGACTAATATGTAGTTGATTGATGACAAAGTGTTATCATTGACATGCAGATGTCAAAATCAATACATAAGTATGTGTTAGAGAATGACATACTGGACTGTCCCGCTATGAGCATGTTTCTTGGATTATTATGTGACAGTCACAACATTTCTCATAGTGATAACTACATGTATGATCCTCAAACATGAGATCATCATTATTTCAACATCGTGAGTGATATATTTGATACAGTCAAACGTATGTTGTAATTAACTACACTATAAAGACTGATATTGGATATGTCACAATCTATGTAGTTGAATATGGTTGATCAAGATAGGATTTGTCCCTCCTACATAATATGAGTAATATCGTAGGCCACTTGATTGAGTGAGACTAGAAATGCATGGCTATGCTCGAATAAGTTGATATGAGATATCATAGTTATTCGTTTATAATAGTCTACTCAAGATATCAAGAACCATTAGATGGACTATACAAGTGTGGCTGTTCCATGACTTGTGTCCAATCTAGATATAAAGGACAAAAGGATGTAATACATAAATAGAGTTAATCACGAAAAGGTTATGTCGAATCATGATTTCTTGTAACTTAGGTGACAATGACATATTGCTAGATGTCACTCATTGTTTGTAATATTAGAAATGTTCTAATATTTACTACTAACGTTACATGAACCTACAAGGTCACACCCACAATTGAAATAAGCATATATTAAACGAATTATATATGTACAAATGTGTTGTACACAGATTTAGTTAAATTAATAGATATTTGATATATACAATTTAACTATTGGGTAAATATTAAAAGAAAAATAATTATTGTAATTATGACTATTTTAATATATAAATAATATAATTCGATTTAAATCAATATATATATATTGAAATCCTAGTTAAGTTGAATTGGGATTATATATATTTAATATATATATTGAAATCCTAATCAGAGTTGAATTAGGATTAAAAAGGCTATGTAAAGGCATGAGAGATCTAGCAGTCATTAATGCTTTTTGGGAAAAACCCTCTAAATAGTTTAGAGAGTTTTTATATGCTCGTTCCCTTTTAAATGGTGTAGAGAGTTTTTATATACTCGTTTCAACTAGGTGAACTACGTAGAGGTCAGAGCGTTATTGTTGCGACTTAAGAATCAACAACGTGGAATCGTGATTGAATATTTATCTGCTCCAAACTAAGAATTCTAGATTTTAAACAGGTAATTCTTCACCCTTATTCACCCCGATTCGTTCCTCGTACATAGATCTCTAGTGGTAAACGCCGGATAACTTTTCTGCTGCGCCATGGGGTGTACCGACGTGACCCAACAGTGGTATTAAAGCCACTTTTACAATACGGATTCGAGTTTTAATTACTTGGGTGATGTAATTGTATGAGATACATGTTATTTTTCGATTTATTTAGCGAATATATGATATTTGTATGAGCAAATCTATTCAATCACGGTTAATCTATTAATCCAATTAAAAGAGTTAATCATCAGGATCTTTATCGATAGGGTTTGAAATATTATATGTTAATTGTTAACATATTCAATATGGAGTTTTAAGGTTTTAGATATTATGTGTTAACATACGCGGGTTATAGTTATATATTAGACTAATGGTTAGTTTATAGATTTCGTGCGGGGAAGTAACAAGAGTTGTTCTAGTAAAAACCTTGTAGATTTTAAAATCTTGAAAAATGTGATAATATTGATAAAAGTTATCAAGTCGTGAGGTTTTTACACAACAATTTAGATGTTGATCTTAAAAAAAATCCCTACCGCTGACCGAGCAGGGGTAACCCCACCAACAGCTACAAGCCCGCCGAAACCCCGCAAGGGGCTTGACCCCTGCGTAGGAACAATCTAAAAAAACCTCAATTACAAACCTCGTCGTTACTATGTTTGTTTATACACGGTGTTTGGAATGCATGGTTATAGCCCAATAGCCCATTTAGTTTTATTTATAAGGTTTTATAAATACGGCTTGTGTGTCATGTATTTCTCTACTTCTATTGTAATTCTCTTCTCATCTTACTCCCTCGTATGTAAAATGAGTTTCTGAAATTGTAATCTATACGAAGAAGCATGGACCAGAGGAACGGAAGTTGGGCAGACAGAAAGATGCTTGAGAAGTGTTTTTATCCTTAGAATAATTTGGTTCTCCCATTGGCTTGGGACGAGCCACCTTAGGATATGGGCTATAACTATTGCATTCATATTTACTGCTTTTCATGTATATGATAAAAATGAATGTATGAGATGCATGTTAGTTAATTGATAAGATCAAATGTTAAATGGTGAGATAATATTCACAAAAACCCTCTATATTTAATTAAAATTAGTCATCCAATATTAGCCCTCGTTAAAACCTCGATCGGTACTATGTAGGTTTTGCCAAAGCAAAATACTTAGATCTATCTTGGTTAAACGCGAAGTATAAGCAAGTGATATTTAGTGGTAGTAATATTGGTTAAACTTGGTTGTTCTAATAAGATTAGAAACCTAAAGACTAATGATTGTTCAAGAACTTTGGTGATTGAAAAACAATACGAAAGTGCATGTCTAGAATTGATTCTTTGAAAGACTTGGTATTTAAGCGTGCCTAGTACACCACCTATCTTTTCATAAGTTACCTACTTGGTGTACTATTCATTAGTGTTCTTTCTATTAGACCATATGAACTTTTGTTTTGGACAAATAGTTGTTCATCAAATATAGGAATTACATGAGATGTAATTAGCAAGTGTTGCTTACTTAAATAATTGAATTCTAGGAGTAAAGCCAAAGCTGGCTTAGAATGAAATGAAATATGGATCTTTACCCACTATAAATACTTTTAGCAAGTTTTTCAATTTTGAGGGTTTTTAATAGTGAGAATGTTATTACTTTATAAACATGATAAATTGGTACTTATAAAACATATTTTATTGTTGTAGACTTATTATACAAATTTGTTATCATTGTGATCGGTCCTTGAGGAGGACACGTTGAACGACGTAAACTACCTTGATTGGTCACTGGAAGGAAAAATGTTTCCATTGGTAATAAGACATGTCATTGAAAAAGGAACTGCCCCATTTATCTTGAAAAGTCAAGAAGGCAAATAAAAGCGGAGCATCCGCCTCGAATATTTATGTTATTGATATTAATTTATCAACACCTACTTCTTGGGTATTTGATACCGGTTGTGGTTCTCATATTTGTACATTTGTATAAAGACTACAAAAGAGTAGAAATCTGAGAAAGGAAGAGGTGGACCTATGGTTTGGTAATGGAGCAAGAGTTGTTGCATTAGTTCTAGGAACATATAATTTATCGTTTCCTAGTGGACTTAATTTATGTTTAGAGGATTATTATTTTGTGTCTAGCTTGACTAAAAAACATCATTTCGATTTCCTGTTTAGACAATGTTGGTTTTGAGATAATTATTATGAATAATTGTTGTTATTTTATCTCGATAATATTTTCTATGGTGTGACACAATTAATAAATGGCCTATATATTTTGAATCAAGAGAATTCCATTTACAACATAAATACGAAAAGATCAAAACAAATGACTCTAATCAAAATCATCTTTGGCATTGCCACTTGGGTCACATAAGTGAAAAACGCATTTCAAAACTTCGTGACATTTGCGAGAATAGTTGATGCAATCACCTTCCATGGTTGACCAATAATACCCAAGACGCGTGATTCTCCTGGCCATGGTGAAACCACTAGGATGAGTTCCGCAGACTCCTTCATGAACTTCTTCCACAATTAATTGTGCCTCTTTTGCCCCCACACATCTTAGAAGCACCTGATCACGACTTCTCTTGTATAAAATCTCTCCATCAAGGACATACCCTGATGCCATCTTCCTGATCATTTTCTTTTCATTTTCTATAGCTTGTGGCTGGTATTGCTAGAATTTTACATATTGCATGATGTCATGATACCAGGGCAATCCATCCATTTCTTCTTCCACATCATAATAATGAGCTGGAGAGTCAAGCATATATAACCTAATGGGCATCATCTCAGAACCTTCATTTACCCTAAACATGGCGGGTAAGGTGGCTAAAGCGTCGGCTATTTGGTTGTCTTCTCTGGGTAGATATTTGAAAGTGATCTTATCAAATTCCTTGGTCAACTCGTGGACCAGCTTGTGATATCTCAACAACTTTGCATCTTTTGTCTCCCATTCACCACGTATCTGATAAATGACTAACGCAGAGTCCCTAAAAACTCTTAGGGTACGAATTTTCCTCTTTATAGCCTCTTTTAGACCCATTATACAGGCCTCGTACTCTGCCACGTTATTAGTGTAGAAAAACTTCAAACGACTGGTAAAAGGGTAATAATTTTCATCCTGTGAAACTAGAACTGCCCCTATACCTCTCCCTAATGCATTTGCTGCACCATCAAAGTTCATAACCCAAGATTCTATTGAAGCTTCATCATATTCGATGATACGGATCAAATCTTCATAAAGAAAATTGAAGTTTAATGCTTCATAGTCATCACATGCGCGACTTGCAAAAAAGTCTGCTATGGCACTTCCTTTTATCGCTTTTCGGCTCATATACTGGATATCAAACTCCGATAGTAACATCTTCCATCATGCTAATCTTCCTGATAAGGCTGGAGCTTCCATCATGAACTTTAGTGGGTCCAACTTCGAGATTAGCCATGTAACGTGATACAACATGTATTGTCTTAGCCTTTTAGCTGCCCAAACCAGAGCACAACATAGCTTTTCAATTGACGAATATCTGGTTTCATAATCAGTGAACTTCTTGCTCAAGTAATATATCGCCTTTTCTTTTCTTCCAGTATCGTCATGTTGTCCTAACACACAACCCATGGAATTTTCATAGACCGTTAAGTACAAGATCAGCGGTCTCCCTGAAACAAGTGGTACTAAAACTGGAGGATTGCTTAGCTATTCTTTGATCCTTTCCAAAGCCATTTGACATTTCTCATCCCAAGTCCCCAGATTATTCTTCTTGAGTAACCTAAATATTGGATCACACTTATCAGTTAGCTGAGAAATGAAGCGTGCGATGTAATTTAATCGTCCCAAGAAACCTCAAACTTCCTTCTGTGTTTGAGGTAGGGGAAGTTCCTGTATGGCTTTTATCTTAGCTGGATCAATCTCAATTCCTCTTCTACTTACAATAAAACCCAATAACTTGCCAGATGTGACCCCAAATGTGCATTTAGTCAGGTTGAGCTTCAATTGGAACTTTCTCAATCTTAGGAAGAGCTTTTCTAAATTAACAAAATGTTCTTCTTCAGATCGAGATTTGGCGATCATATCATCGATGTATACCTCTATTTCTCTATGCATCATATCATGGAAGAGAGTGACCATGGCCCTTTGATAAGTTGCCCCTGCATTCTTAAGTCCAAAGGGCATCACTTTATAGCAAAAGGTTCCCTATAGTGTCACAAAAGTTATCTTTTCCATGTCTTCTGGGCACATCTTAATTTGGTTATACCTGGAGAAACCATCCATAAAAGAGAAGAGTGAATGACCAGCTATGTTGTCAACTAAAGTGTCAATATGTGGGAGTAGGAAATTGTCCTTTGGGCTTGCCTTATTGAGGTCCATGTAGTTAACACACATTCGTACTTCTCCATCCTTCTTCGGTACTGGGACAATATTCGCCACCCATTCTGGGTACTTGGCTACCTCAAGGAATCCTGCATCATATTGCTTATTTACTTCATCCCTGATCTTGAGGAGTGTTTCGGCCTTCATTTTTCTCAATTTTTGCTTTACCGGTTCACATTCTTCCTTTATAGGGAGCCTATGCATGAAAATGTCAGTGTCCAATCCGGGCATATCTTGATACGACCAAGCGAAAAAATCTTTAAACTCTTTCAAGAGCTCGATCAAACTTTGTCTGGTTTTGGCCGTGATGGTAGTACCAATCTTCACCTCTCGCCTTTCTTCTTCAGTTCTTAGATTTAATGTTTCTAGTCCTCTTTATGTGGTAGAATCTGCTTTTTCTCTTCTTCTACCATTCTGAGCATATCACTGGGTACATCATATTCTTCCTTATCGTCAATATTTCCAACTTCTTCTGAGCACAGAGGCAATTCAAAGTCAACCTTGAAGTCAGACTCAGATTCATTTACGTCAATGATATCTGAATACCTGAAAAAGGAATAGGCAAAAGATATATACAAAATGGAAGAAACAAAATGAATGAAATGTTTCTATGCTTTTAATTTTATGGTTTTACGACTTTGGTTTATTTATGAAAAGAAAGTTTGCCACACAAGATTTAAGGAAATGCATCTTTTATTGAATTTCAATTAAAAGTTTAACATAGGCTCTTTACATAAGATCTCATATTGTCTCCGGGCTTGGAGCAAAGAGGTTGGTTTTGAGAATTACTCTGAACATGTCTTAAAGACTACATGAATTTCTTCAGCAGTCCAATTGTCAAGCTCGGAGCAAGGGCAGATAATTGATAGGTACTGCCTCTCATCCTTTTCGTCAGTCACAGCATTATGCTCAGCTTTTCAAATGCTTCACATAGAGTGCTCTTTCCTTTTCCTTCTTCACTGGCTGAGGTATTTGGTTCCAATATACCTCTAGATATAAAGTTATGGTTCAGAGGAGGGAAAATCACCAGTTCCTATTCAATTTCCTCTCCCTTAAATCTAGCTCTTCTCCTATCTTGATGCTTTCTGATTTATGCCTTTCTTTGCCATTTGTTGGGCATGAAGCCCAAACTGAACCGATCATTTTTTCGCCGAGATTACTACATGATACAATCTTTCTTGATGTCTTCTTCCAAGTCCCTTTCTGATTTCATCTCCTTTTCCGAGCGCTTGTTTTACCTGTATTTTTGTGCAGCTTGAAAATTTTAGTTCTGGCACCTTACTTCCTTCGGTGACAAATGTTGCATTGACTAGATCTAATGTCCTGAAATGACACTCGAGCGCACCCTCATCGATCGCGATAAAGGGTGCATCAATGGTTACTAATGCAATAATTTTTTCCTCTGCACCGACAGTTATTAATTGACCATCGATCACAAACTTCAGCTTCTGGTGTAAAGTAGAAGAGGTCGCTCCTGCTGCGTGAATCCATGGGCACCCAAGCAGGAAAATATAGCTAGGTCTTATATCCATAACCACAAATTCAACATCGAAGGTCGTTGGTCCAATTTGTAAAGGCACATCGATTTTCCCCAACACATCCTTCTAAGTTCCATCAAATGCTCTTATCGTGTTTTGATAAGTTCTCATATGAGAACTATCTATTGGCAGTTTCTTCAGTATGGCTAAGGGCAGGACATTTAGTGCTGACCCATTGTCAATAAGGACACTTGATAACATATGTCATTTACATCTGGTAGTGATGTGTAGAGCTTTGCAAGATCTTGTTCCTTCACCTGGTATTTCTTCATCATTGAATGAGATGAAGTTGTTGATAGCAATGTTACCGACTAACATATCCATCTTATATGTTGTGATTTATTTTGGCACAAATATCCGATTCAAAATCTTTAACAAGGCCTCACGGTGGCCCTCAGAACTCAATAGCAACGAAAGCATAGAAATTCGAGCCTGAAGCTTGTGGAGTTGCTCCACGATGTTGTATTCACTGTGTTTTAAGATCTTCAAGAATTCTTGAGCCTCTGACTCCTTTACAGGCTCATAATATATTGTCGATTTTTTCTTGAAGAAAACTCTGTCATCTTCTTTTCCAGGCTCTTCAGCAGCAGTCTTTCTTTGCGCTGCATCTCTATCCTCTGCTATTGGCTGGGAATAGAGCCTTTCACTCCTTGTGAAACAGCTCACCTCATTGACCGGTTCTTCCTTCTCTTGAATAGATGTTTATCCTGGGGTTGTTACCTCACAAGTGTAATTCCAAGGGACTTGCTTGCTATCTTTATATGGAAACGGTGTTGGTGCCTTGATTATGAGCCGCGAGGTTACACTCATTGCTGGTTCACCAATTCTTGTTTTAGCCTTAATAACCAAAGGCTTCATTCCAGTGTAGTCTCTCCTAGAGGATGACTCCTCTGATGCACATACATCCAGCAAACATCATTTGTCTTCTTTCTCAAAGAACTCAAGTTCTTTTTCATTCATTTTGTTTTGAACTAGTTGCCTAAACATTAAGCAACAATTAATCTCATGTCCTTCCTTCATGTGGTACTCACGGTACAATTCATTCTCAATCTTCAATTTCTGGGCTCTTTATTCCAACATCCCTACTGCCATCATTTGAGCCCATACCCACTTCATGGGAGCTCTAACTTCAGCAACACATTCCTTAATCACCTTACCCTCCTCCTCTATGATTTCATTCACACCTGCCTTCTGATGATTTGGCAGTGGGTTTCCCTTATCTTCCGACTTATCGAATGATAATATCCCTAATTTCCTTAAACCATCTACCACCATTTTGAATGCAGTACAATTTTCAATGGTATGCCCCCTAACTCCTGAATGATATTCACATTGTGCCTTCTCATCATACCATTGTGGATATAGTGGTGAGAATGGAGGAATATGTCTTGGAAACACCATCTGGGAATTGATCAATTCAGCAAATAATTCTGCTTATGTCATCGAGATAAGAGGAAAATATGGTTTTGATCTCCTTTGATACCTTTGTTCTTCTTTTGGCGAGTTTGTGACTATTGGAACTGTGTTTGAGACATTGGGTTTGTTGGAAACTACCCTCTTCGAGTAACTGGGATCATAAATATTAGCAGCATTAACTTCATTATCTCTCTTTTTGTAGGGTTTCTTAGTTTCTCCATTATCAAACCTTCTATTTTTCATTGCTGCAAGTATTAATTCTCCATTTATACGCATGTCTACGAAACTCTTTATGGCATGATTGAGCATACGATCATAGAAAGATCCCTTTAATGTCTCCATAAACATTGGGGTGATCTCACTCTCTAGCAATGGTGGCTAGACTTGGGCAGCTACGTCCCTTCATCTCTGCGTGTACTGGCGGAAGCTCTCATGATGCTTTTGCTCCAATCCTTACAGAAGTAAACGAGTTGGAACCATGTTTGAAACATGTTTGTACTGCTTATTGAAGGCTTTGGACAAATCTTTCCATGATCTGTTGTTAATTCGACTTAGCTGCGTATACCAGCGCTCAGTTGACCCTACTAGACTGTCTTGGAAGCAATAGATAAGCAGCTTCGTTCTCCAGATACATTGACATCTTCCTGCAATACATAGTCAGATGTGCTGTAGGGCATGTCATTCCAATATATTTTTCAAAGTCAGGAACTTTAAACTTTGGTGGTACTATCAGTTCAGTCACTAAGCTTAAATCCTTGGCATCCATTCCTCCAAATATACCTCCTTCTTGAAAGGACTTAATCATTTCTTCCAATTTCTCGTAGCGATCCTCCCATTTCTTCCCAACTTTCACCTTGTCGGCAATTTCATCGAGATCATACACCTCAATGACTTCCTTAGAGTTTATCTTTCTATCATTTCGTGCTGAGGTTTCAGCGATATGTGGAGAAATTTTGACCTTAGACGATTGAGCTTCCCGTTGTATGTTCGGATGAACAAAGGTCATCCCCTGAAATTTTGGCACAACATTTGCTTCTTCACCAGTTTCCACTGCATCAGGGTCCTTAAAACCTAGCATGGCTGCAATTGAACCAACCGTCTTTTGGCGAACGAACTCCATATGTTGCTTCAAATCTGTCTCTAGCTTGTCTAAACTATCATGGGTACTCTTTTGGTTGCTTTCTAAGGCCATCACTTTGTCTTCCATTGCTCTGGCTTGAGACCGAGTACCGTACTTGTGATTTGTTTTTGCTATTTTGATTTTCTGTCATTTTTATTTAAGTTAGATTCTTACTATGTTATGTATGCATGCACAACTGTAAGCACGAATGCAAAGAAAAACTATTAAACAAAAAAGAATTAAATGTAAATGCATGGATGCAAGCGAAGGGCCATCAATTCCATGAAACAATTGCTCAAGAAACAACTATTTTATTGGATAAAAATGGTCCTTATTACATCAAATTTTGTTTACAAATATTTTTTGGCTTGAATTCCTAATTCTTTGATCTCTTCAATGAGCCATATAAGCCTCGTTCCCACTTCTCCTACTGGCTTGACGTATTGACGAAGAGCTGCAACTTCAGTGGCTAGCATCATTACGTGTTGAGCCACATCTTGTACATGGGTCATGAAAGTCCTATCAAACTCATCTCATTCTTAGAATCTTCTATCCATGTCCCTAAGACGTGTGAACCAGTAGTCATTACCTCCCTCAGCGATGTCTTCAAGGACCAAGATCTTTGTCCTATATTCCTGGATGATATTATTCATTTCTTCAACCTGTTTCTTCAAGGTATCATTCTCACTTAGACAGACCTGAAGCTCAATATAGGTGTGATGGTTCTGAAGTCTGTGCAATGAGTGGTTCAGATCATCTATCTTAGCTTGTAACTTATCAACACCAGTCTGACTCTGCTTTAGCTTTGCACTAGTCTGGTCATATGTCTTCTACAACTCAAATAAATGAATCATGTTGTTGTGGGCCTTCCTTTTCCATGCAGCCATACTTTCCTTCTCACTTTTTTGGACCCGTTTGCCATTTCCATTTTCAGTTGCTGGCTTACTCTTCTTCTTTTCTTCAGCAAGGGCTCGTTTATATTTCTCAACTTCGCTCCTTCCTCGTTCCTTCTCTTTCCCCACATCATGCTCAATTTCCTGTTTCTACTGTTTTGGAGTCTTTCTTAGATCAGCATTTGAACAACAGTCTGGAGCTTGAGGAATTCAACCCTTTTGAGTTCAAACTTGTTTTCTAAGTCTTTATACATATTCACTACTCGCTTCATCTCCTCTTTATATTTTTCAACATCGATGCCTGACTCAAACTTGTCTCTTCAGTTCTGCACCTGTAAGGCTTCTATCTCCAGCTTAGCTCTTCTTAACTCTTCTCTTAAGATGTCAGCTTCTATAGGGATCACCTTTAAGTGTTTTTCTAGAGACTTAGCTTGCCTAGATGTAGGTGCTATGACTTTGTCATTCATTCTCGTATGCCTCCAAATGTCATAACCCGGGGTGTACATGCAGTGACTATCAGATTCTAGTTTCATGTGATAAAAATGGTTCCATGAATCACTGATTGTTTGAACCATCTGTCTGAACTCACCTTGGAACTCAAATTCTGATGAGCCAAGACCGGTAGTGAATGGGATGAACTACCGAGACCCAAACTGATGAGATACTAGCAAAGGGGCACATCCAATTCCTCCCCACAAACCTAGCAACATTAGGAAGTTGAAGTCTCCACATTTGTATAGAAGCTTGGTATGACCCATCCAAGGAACCCTCCATCTGATGTCTTCGTCACGATGATCTTTGAATATATCAATCAATTTGTTATTCTTAATAACAGGCCACTCCTTTGCCAAAAATTCTCGAAGAGGTGAGAAGTTCAGAGAAAACACATTTGATAAGGCTAATGTCTTGCACTTCCAAAAATGGCTGAAGGCCCAAACTTGCAGAAGTAGAGCACATCCTCCAAAACGAACACCTTCAACCTTTCGGCATGCATTGAGGGAAATGAATGTTTTAGCAAGTACGGTTGGTACTAGATTGACTCCTCTCTTTAGTTGTTCAAGGAAATCAAGTAGCACCACGTCAATGTTTCCTAGAACCTTCAGAAATATGACTAAACCATAAATTACAATGGCTATGAGATCAACCCTCTTTTCTCTGTCGAGGTGGATCGAGATTATACTTCTGATGCTTGACCAAGGGAAATTAAAGGTGCCCCCTCTCTTCTGTATCAACCCCTTAACCCAACCATCACTCATACCATTGAACATCTGAAGCTTTGCATGTGGGTTTTTGTTTTTAGGAGGCTTGGCATAAACCCAGTTCTTCTTTACTTTGCACAGGTTGAAAAGGGATAAGTACTCATCAAATGTGGGCATCATGTCTTCTTTATTAAAAGTGAAGCAGCAATATCCTGGATTCCAGAACTGAACCAAGGATTTCAGTAACTACTCATCGACCTTCACGTACAAGAGGTAGGCTATGTCACCATAAACTTCATGGAACAACTGCTTGGTCTCATAATCTAAGTGCTCCGAGATTTCCTGCAATTCTTGCACATTGTTCTGCTTGATGATAATGTGGGCATATTCCGAAGTCTTTGTCTCATGATCAGCTAATAGTCTGTCTCCAAATGTTCGCCGATTCACCTCGGACTCATGTCGGACCTTTGCATTCTCATATTCACCTTTCAAAATCCTTCTGTCCATAACAAGAGCTTTTCAAATTTGAACAATGATTTTGAAAATCAACCCCTTTTAAATATATAATAATGTGGCATGAATGATTATGCAAAACAAGAAGACAAGGGAAACACATATTAGAATCAAGAAAACACAAAGAATTCAAAAACAATTCTGGGCAGCACATTCCAATACTCTAGGACATGTCTCCCTTTATTACTAAAACCCTAGGTTTTCTGCATGGCTCTATTGGGGTGGGCTCTAAGTTCTCAAACAGTTGAGTTCTAAAAGGTACCCGAGCTATCCTCACTGTCCCCTACTAAGGGTAGCAAGGCCCTTGGTTCTCACCCATTATAGGCTTAAAACGAACCAACCAAGTTCAACTCAGGAGGACTCACTTCCTATGTCTTCTCGGAGAATCAGTATCCTTACGAAGACATGAGGCACATGAATCCCGAAGGTACTTGCTAGGCTCATACGGAGAACCAATATTCTGACATGAGCAAAGCATTTTCCCTTCACTTAACAATTGGGTGGAGCTCGGGAATAGAACTTTTTGCAATATTTTTTTTAAATGCATAAAATAGAATTACATTCATTAAGCGAACGAATAAATTGAAACCTTTGAGAACTTACAAATTTCTTTTCTAAAAACATTTTGAAAACAATTTGTGGCCTGACCCTATTTTGTTTTAAAAATACAAATATCCCCAGCAGAGTCGTCAAGCTATCGCAACCCTTTTTTTTAGGAAAAGATTTTGACGTTTTGGAAAACTTTATAAAAACACGGAGTCGCCACCAATCATTTTGAAAAAGTGTGATTGGATCACTTTTAAAACAAGGGTATTTTGATAAAACGTTTTATTTATCAAAATTACATTTTGGTCCATGAAAACTAAAGAAAACAGGTTCGGGGGACGATTACGTGTGGGGAAGAATTAGCACCCCCACAACGCCCAAAAAATTTGGTGCCTTAATTGATTTCAAAAAGCATTTTTAAAACTAAAATTTGCAAGTTCACAAAATTTCATTTTTATTTGTCCGTAAAATGAATGTAAAACTATTTTAACGGCCTTATCGCCCAGGAAATGAACTTTAATCACTGCCAACACTCCTGGCACTAACCCGTCATTCCCGTTTGATAAGACACCGCGTTAATTAAGTTTTCATTTTTTAAACAAATAAACAAGAAAATCAAATGTGTTAATGAATTTTAATTTTAAGTTTAAATAGTGAATAATCCTAAAGAAATGACTATATTCTTTTTAATTATTAAGGTTATAATATAATTAAGCATGTTTTATTGAAAATGAAGAATGTTTTACATACAGGTCTCTAATCAAAGTTTTAAGCCCCTAATCCTAAGGTTTAGCATATATACAAATATATACATAAAAGGCATAAAAGAAATAATTAAATAAATAAATAACTAAGTAATTACTTAAAATTAAATAAAGAAAAGGATTTTTTATATTGTTTTCAAAAAGAAAATATGAATAAAGGACTAATTTGAAAGAAAACCAAAATATGAGGGTTAATTTGAAAATAATTAAAAATTTGGTGCCGAATTAAAAGGAAAAATGATGAAATTGAAACAATTGAAAACTCAAGAGCTGCGGCACAAGATCCGGGAAAGAAATGCGTGTGTTATATTTGGTTTCGGGTCGGGTCAAACGGGTCACTATAAATAGCTATTATAACAAACATATTTCATTTTTTCTTTATTCACCAAAAACAGATTAAACACCCCTCCCTTTAAATCCTCTGTCGAGTTCATCGTGTTCTTCATTCTATGAAGAAAACGGTGAACATCCGCTGTGCCGGCTGCCATCCACCGGCGTCGGTTGCCGACGGCGAAATTCCCAAATTCTGATCATTTTTCTAGATTTCGGTGACCCTAAAGTCATTTTTTGTCGGATTTCCATCAAGACCAAATCTCCGTCTTGTTTTCAATAAAAACAAGGTAAACACAAATCCTTTTTCTTTATTTAATTCGAAACAGAAAGTAAATAGATAGAAAAATTACCTGAAACTTGCTTCTCTTATTGCTTGAATCTTTGATTACAATCCTTGCTTGCTCACTTTCGAATGCTATCTATATATCTAGTGTTTCTGTGATTTGTGTGTGTGATTTCTTCTCTGAATTGTTGTCTCTATTACAATGATTTACAGTTCTATTTATAGTACAAGAGTTGCCTAAATCCTAAGCTTAAATCCCAGATTTCTTCCCCTCTGATTGCTTGATTTTTGCCAAGGCACCGATTTGGGGATTCTGGTCTTTTGCTTTGGTTCTGAATTGCCTTTTGCATATTCAAATGTAGCTTGATTCTCACTAGGGCTTTGAATTAGGGATTATCCCTTCCTATTTTGCTTCTGATTTTTCCAGCTAAGGCTTTGAATTAGGGATTTTAATCCCTATTGATTTTATCTTGAACTGTTTCTGCCCCGATGTAAGGATTTAACCCCTTTTGTTCTTTTGTTTGTATGTTTCTGATGACTCAAATGGCGTCGGCGAGGAACAATCGGATTGAAGCGTTGGAGAAGATGAAGTGATCGGCCAGAGCTGAAACGTCGTGTGCGCGGATGCCCCGCACGAATGGTGATCCACGTGAACACTCCGAAGCGATTTGAGCTGTTGGATAGCATCCTGATCGAACAACTGAGAAGCGCGGCTTTTGGTGATCCATGTGCAATCTCTGTGTGTGATCCCGTGCCGATAAATCTATTCTCCCCTGATCCAACGGCTCTTCATCACTTGCGCATATAATGGTTAGCCCTTTAGGAAATAATAATCAGGCCAAACGGGCCTTTGTGTAATGGACCTTCTATGTATATTTTTTAATGGACTCTGATTTAAATTAAATCCTAATAGACCTTTTATTTATTTCAATAGGGCTATGTATTCTATGTTTTGGGTTTAATATCTAATGTAAAGAACCTATGTGAATTCTATATAAACAACTATATACTAATTAAAACATACGGCACATTTAATAATTCTAACTAACAATTATACTAATTATAACACATTGACATATTATACGTCACCTCAATAATTCTAACATTAACTAAATATTTACAACTAAATTATCAATACTATACCTAACTACATTATTAGTCACTTTAATATAAAATGTTGTCAGTACTACAACATGACAACTAAAGCCAATGTGAAAATCTAGTGACAACAACTGACAAAGCCTCTGACGCAGCAGAAGCATGATCGTCACACTAAGTCACTTGGTATTAGATACATGAATGATTGGTCTTAGTGCTAGTGGGAGATTGTTAGAGCATGCCCAAAGACCAATCATAAGATGATTGTAAATGACATTTGTTTTACCTTGCTTATTCATAAAGAGGCATTGCCATTATTATTTTCAGTTACAATTCAGCGTGCATAAATAAACTGAATTATAATAAAGTCCTTAGAATAATATGGTTATTCTAAAATGTCCTTATTCGAGTATTATTGTGAGCATGGACAACAATAATGCATTAAGACTAATATGTAGTTGATTGATGACAAAGTGTTGTCATTGACATGGAGATGTCAAAATCAATACATAAGTATGTGTTAGAGAACGACAAACTGGACTGATCTGTTATGAGCATGTTTCTTGGATTATTATGTGACAGTCACAACATTGCTCATAGTGATAACTACATGTATGATCCTCATACTTGAGAACATCATTATTTCAACATCGTGAGTGACATATTTTGATACGGTCAAACGTGTGTCATAACTGACTACACTATAAAGAATGATATTGGATATGTCACAACCTATGTAGCGGAATATGGTTGATCAAGATAGGATTTTTCCCTCCTACATAATAGGAGTAATATCGTAGGCCACTTGATTGAGTGAGACTAGAAATGCATGTCCATGCTCGAATAAGTTGATATGAGATATCATAGTTATTCGTTTATAATAGTCTACTCAAGATATCAATAAACATTAGATGGACTATACAAGTGTGATTGTTCCATGACTTGTGTCCAATCTAGATATAAAGGACAAAAGGATGTAATATATAAATAGAGTTAATCACGAAAAGGTTATGTCGAATCATGATTTCTTGTAACTTAGGTGACAATGACATACTGCTAGATGTCACTTATTGTTTGTAATATTAGAAATGCTCTAATATTTACTACTAACGTTACATGAACCTACAGGGTCACACTTACAGTTGAAATGAGCATATATTAAACGAATTATATATGTACAATTTTTTTGTACACGGATTTAGTTAAATTAATATATATTTGATATATACAATTTAACTATTGGGTAAATATTAAAAGAAAAATAATTATTGTGATTATGACTCTTTTAATATATAAATAATATAATTCGATTTAAATCAATATATATATATATATATTGAAATTCTAGTTAAGTTGAATTGGGATTATATATATTTAATATATATTGAAATCCTAATTCAAGTCGAATTGGGATTATATTATATATATATATATATTGTAATCCTAATTAAGTTGAATTGGGATTATATATTTAATATATATATTGAAATCCTAATCTGAGTTGAATTAGGATTACAAAGGCTATATAAAGGCATGAGAGATCTAGCAGTCATTAATGTTTTTTAGGAAAACCCTCTAAATAGTTTAGAGAGTTTTTATATGATCGTTCCCTTCTAAATGGTTTAGAGAGTTTTTATATACTCGTTTCAACTGGGTGAACTACGTAGAGGTCGGAGCATTATTGTTGCGGCTTAAGAATCGACATCGTGGAATCGTGATTGAATATCTATCTCCTCCAAACTCAAAATTCTAGATTTTAAATAGGTAATTCTTCACCCTTATTCACCCCAATTCGTTCTTCGTACATGGATCTCTGGTGGTAATCGCCGGATAATTTTTCCGCTGAGCCATGGGGTGTACTGGCGTGACCCAACAGTATAGTCCATCTAATATTTCTTGATATATTGATTAGACTCTTTTAAACGAATAATTATGATATCCCATATCAATTTATTCGAGCATGACCATGCATTTTCTAGTCTCACTCAATCAAGTGGCCTATGATATTACTCCTATTATGTAGGAGGGACAAATCCGATCTTGATCAACCATATTCCGCTACATAGACTGTGACATATCCAATATTAGTCTTTATAGTGTAGTCAGTTATGACACATGTTTGACCATATCAAAATATGTCACTCACTATGTTGAAATAATGATGATCTCAAGTCTGAGGATCATACATATAGTTATCACCATGAGCAATGTTGTGACTATCACATAATAATTCAAGAAACGTGCTCATAGCGGGTCAGTCCAGTATGTCGTTCTCTAACACATACTTATGTATTGATTTTGATATCTCCATGTCAATGACAACACTTTGTCATCAATCGACTCCATATTAGTCTTAATACATTATTGTTGTCTATGCCCACAATAATTCTCGACTAAGAACATTTAAGAATAACTATATTATTCTAAGAACTTTATTATAATTCAGTTTATTTATAGATGCAGAGAATAAGAATGAAATAATAATAATAGCTTTATATTAATAAACAAGATAAAATAAGTATGTGTTTTACAACCATCTTATGATTGATCTTTGGCCATACTCCAACATTAAATGCAAAGATTTTAAAAATCTTAACACCCTATATTGGTACAGGTGAAACCGTACCGATACTCATAACCAAATATATAAACCCAGATAAAGGTCGTATCAAAACGGGATCATCCGTATCAATATGATTTTGCAAATAAAATTCCAGTAGTCAAAAGTCGTATCAAAACACCTAAGGGCGTATCGATCGCCTAGGCATTTTTGGTTAATTGAGTATAAAAACACTTAGAAATATTTTAGGGTTTAAGTTTTTTGACTTAGAAACATTTTAAGTTTGATTCCTTGTCATTTTGTAAGACTTTTTGAATACTTAAAAATTTATCCAATTTTACAATTTGGTCCTTAAACTCTTTGTTATATCGAAATCAAATATAGGTTTTACAATCCCCCTTTTTTGATATAACAAAACCAAATTAAATTTTTAAGTAGGTTTGAAAAATACTCTCCCTTTCTTTAAGACTAAAAGATATAGTTTTGAAAAACTTTGAAAAATGTAAGTGCTCTCTCTCTCTTTTTGTTAGATCAAAATCAATAGGATATAAATAAAGCAAGATATAAACATTAAAGGAACTCCAAGCATAAAGAAACAACATATATATCATTAAAATTCAAAGCAACATAATAAAATCCAACTCAAATCCTAAAAACATAAACCAAATAAACCAAAGCATAGGAGTTCATAAAACAAAGACAAATGTGCATAAAATATAAAACCTAATATGATATGACATGTCATGAGATACAAGAGCCTAAGAATCATCTTCATCGTCTTCATCTTTATTGGCATTGGTTCCAAGAGATTGTCGCCATTCTCCATAAAAAGCGGTAAGGGATATGTCCATAAACGCTTAACGATTCTCAATGGAAGTAACTTTCTCCTCCAAAGATGTAAAACGAATGTCAATAGCAGCAAATTCGGAGGTCATAGTAGTGTCCAAAAATGCAATGCTAGTTCCCAAAGAAAGCATCAAGGGAAGGTTGGGCAAACGAACCTTGAGGAACTTAAGGAGCCGCCACCGAATTGGATTGAGCACCTTGAGGGAGATTCGCGGCACAAATCCATTCTCCATTATAATATGAAAACTTTGCATGATGGAGCGAGCGCTCATCAATCGTTTCGGTGAGAGGTTCGACAAGATCATGAGAACAATCAATCTCCAACTTGTGGAACAAGTAGCTCAAAGTGGTGTCATAGGTGAAGGATGAAACAAGAGTTGTATGGCGATTTTGCACAAGGAAGACTATCTCGGCAAACATAATTTGAGCAAGGTTATGACGCTTACCCTCACGAAAGCAAGAAATCCAAAAGTCATCGACTTGGCAGATGGCTGAGAATTTTCCACCGGATGGGCAAAACCGCCAAGTGATCATAAGGTGAATGATGCAATCATGAGTATTAAGCACGGTCACGGAGCCACCAAGAACATGTCCCAACGAGTCCTCATCATCAATACTCACATACAAAAAACCAAAAACATTTGCTAAAACCGAAGAATCAATTTGAAATTTCTTTCCCATGAGATAAGATTCAATAGCAACAACCTCGGGTCTATCTTGGTTATAAATACACCAGGCATTGGAATAAAAGATAAGAACAAGGTTTTAGTATAAAATCTTGGATATGCTTAAAAAAGTCATAAACTTCCATTGATGCATTAGCTCAAGTTATTTAAATTGAAATCTTTTGAAAGACAAAAAAGGGATTGAAACAATGCGCTCATGACGAATTTTATAACCTTGATATTGTTTAAAATGAGCCATTGCATTTGGTAAACAAGGTTCATTAAAACAATTTTGAAAAATATAGGTTAGGTACCATCATTTTTAGGATTAGAATTTGAGGATTGTCCTAATTCTCTTCTTGCTCTTTTCTTAGGAGCCATAACAAGACCTAAAATCAAAATCAAACCAGAAAAAATATATGCATAAATCATCACATTCGATCCAATGAACAATCCAATGATCAAGGTATTGTATAAAAACTATATCTTATAGTTTAAAATCATATACAAGTATAAAAAGGATTTTTGGTAAAATAAAAACTAAAAAACAGTGTTGAAAAATGTACGATATAAATTTATATTCGAATAAAAAAATAGTTTTGAAAGAATTTTTACAAAATAGTTGAAAAACATGTTATATACATACTAAATATACAATTTTTGATGAAAAAGAGTATTCAAATAAAGATTAAAACGAAAATAAAAGTAAGTATAGTTTATACCTTGAATTAAGATTGGGTATGAATGAGGAAATGATGATGCACATAACTTGATGATTTTGCTAGGGTTTGATGAGAAATCCAAAAGCCCTCAAAATATTTTGATGATTTGTGAAAAATCAAAGGGTTTTGATGGGTTTATATAGAGGAAAAACGTATCTAGGATTAGAGAGAAATTTAGAATTTGATTTAAAGTTGAAAACCCTCTTTTAATGCCCATTTAACTCTCTAGTGGCTACGTGTATCGATACGCCACCTGTGCATATCGAAACAGCGTATCGAAACGGTTTTTAGCCGTTTCGATATACGACCTTGTATCGGTACAGGTCAACCTATACTAAAACTGTCTTATGATACTCGTATCGATACACGTTATCCTGTATTGGTACTCTTGAGCCAAAAATGTCATTTTTAACTGCAATGTGCTCAAAAATTTTGATTTTACTCGAATTAAAATGTATGAATATGATATGTGAACATCATGTATGATTAAAAATAGATGTATACTTCCCCTAGCAATAAGTATAGATGCATATAGGAGCAAAAACACATGAGCAAAGAGATCAACCAAATTCAAGCAATTTTAGACACTAAAAAAGCTCCAAGGTTCAAAAAACTAACTCTCTCCTAAGAGACCAAAAATGTTCTTTGTCTAAATGTTTGGTGATGATATCCGCTAATTGGTTCAAGGTGTTTACATATTCTAGAACTACCTCATTTTTCAGGACATAATCTCTAATGAAATGATGTTTTATCTCTATGTGCTTGGTTCTAGAATGTAGGATGAGATTCTTAGTGAGACATATGACACTAGTATTGTCATACTTAAGAGGGACATTACCTACATCAATTACATAATCTAAAAGTTGTTGCTTCATCCAAAGGACTTGAGCACAACAACTTCCGACCAATATGTATTCTGCTTCGGTGGTAGATAATGCTACACTATTTTGTTTCTTTGAAAACCACGATATGAGCATACTACCTAGGAATTGAAACGTACCCAAGGTATTTTTTATATCTATCTTACAACCTCCATAATCTACATCCGAATAAGCATGCAAATCAAAAAAGGAATCTCTAGGATACCACATGCCTAAATATCACACAAGTAAACACTAAACATGATATTCGGTCTACTTGTAGTAAGATAAAGCAAAGATCCTATCATAGAGTGACAAATCTTTAAATCAACACACTTACCTCCTTCATCTTTGTCAAGCTTTGTAGAAGAGCTCATTGGTGTGGATTAAGGTTTCACATTCTTCAAGCCAAACTTCTTGAGCATATTATTGATGTACTTAGATTGATTGATGAAGATGTCATCCTTCCCTTGTTTGATTTGGAGTCCTAAAAAGAATAAGAGCTCCCCCGTCATGCTCATCTCAAACTTACCTTGCATCAACTTAGCAAAATCTTGGCAAAGTATTTCATTAGTAAAACCAAAAATAATATCATCAACATAAATTTGGACTACTAAAATTTCTTTGCCTTTTCTTTTAATGAAGACTATAGTGCCCACCTTTCCTTTTTCAAAATCTTTTTCAATAACTTGATAACATTTCATACTAAGCTCTAGGAGTTTGTTTCAAACCATATAAAGCTTTTGAAAGTTTAAAAACATGGTTTGGGTATTTTGGATCTTCAAAACCGAGTGCTTGTTCTACATACACCTCTTCATTAATAAAACCATTTAGAAAAGCACTTTTAACAGCCATTTGAAAAAGCTTGAATTCATGATAACATGCAAATGCAAGAAGCATCTTAATAGCTTCCATTCTAGCTACAAGTGTATAGGTTTCATCAAAATCTATTCCTTCTTCTTGAGTGTAACCTTGAGCAACAAGTCTAGGCGTGTTCCTCACTATGTTACCACTCTCATCTAGTTTGTTTCTAAAAACACATTTAGTTCCTATGGTAGACTTATTACTAGGCCTATCAACTAATGTACATACTTGACTTCTCTCAAATTGATTTAACTCTTCTTGCATAGCCAATATACAATAATCATTATTTAATACTTCTTTGATATTTTTAGGTTCAATGCATGAGATGAATGCAACATTACAAGCATTTTTAAAAGAAAGTCTAGTGGTTACCTATTTGGATGGATCACCCAAAATATCACCATCTTTGACATAGTTGAACTCCTTTGGGTAGCTTACTTCCTTTTCCACTAGAGTCATGTCATTCAAGGCTTCTAGAGGTGGATCTTGTGCTTCTTATTCTTTGGAAGGAAGTTCATCTACCTTTGATGATTGCCCACCATCATTGGCTTTAAAAATTCCTACATCATCATCATCATAAGAATCCTTCCTCAGGAAGAGGTTATCATCGAAAACCACATTATAGACTCTTCAACTACTAAAGTTCTTTTATTAAATACATAATAGACTTTACAGTATAAAGAATAACCTAAGAAAATAGTTCCATCACTTTTAGCATCAAATTTGCCCAAATTGTCTTTTCCATTATTTAAAACAAAACATTTACATCCAAAAGGATGAAAATAGCCAATGTTAGACTTTTTGGATTTTAAAATCTCATAAGTAGTTTTCTTTAAAATTGGCCTAATCATTACTCGGTTGACAATATAGCAAGCCATATTAATGGCTTCCGCCCAAAAATATTTTGGCAAATTGTTTTCACAAAGCATGGTTCTAGCCATTTCTTCTAAAGTTCGAATTTTCCTCTCAACTACCCCATTTTGTAGAGGAGTATGAGGAGCAAAAAAATTATGACTTATACCATTTGAGTTACAAAAATCCTCAAAACCTAAATTTTGAAATTCGGTTCCATGGTCACTTCTAATGTGAGAAATAGAATGACCAACGTCATTTCGAGTAATTTTTTAAAACGTGATGAATTTTTCTAAAGCCTCATCCTTGATACTTAAAAATAGAACCCAAATGTATCGAGAGTAATCATCTACTAAAACAAATGCATATGATTTTCCACCCAAGCTCATAGTCCTAATAGGGCCAAAAAAATCTATGTAGATCAATTGTAAAACCCTACTAGTAGAAATATCATTAATATATTTAAAATAAACTCTTTTATGTTTGCATTTTGCACAAGCATCACAAATTCTATCAAGAGAAAACTTTATTTTTGGCAAACCTCTTACTAGATCTTCTGAAACTATTTTTTCTAAAACACTAATGCTTGCATGCTCTAGTTTTCTATGCCATAACCATGAGCCATGTTCATCTTTTGCAACAAAACATGCATTTGAAATATGAATGTCATCTAAATGCACCATGTAAATATTTCCTATGCCATGACCAATAAGCACAATTTTGTTAGTTTCAATGTTTAAAATTTTGCAACCATTTAAATAAAAAAGAACATTAAAACATTTATCATAAAGTTGGCTTATGCTTAAAAGGTTATGTTTTAGACCGTTGACATATAAAACATTGTCTATAAGGATAGAAAAGTGATTACCAATGGAACCAATTCCTTCAATGTGGCTTTTAGAGTTGTCACCGAAAGTCACTACTCCTCCACTCTTTGGTTTTAGCTCCAAGAACCGACTCTTGTCACCGGTCATGTGTCTCGAGCATCCACTATCAAGGTACCATGAGTTTGCACATGTAGCTTTGGCCTTGTAGCAATTTTCCCCTGCAAACAAAGAATTAAACCTTGGTTTTTGGTACCCAAATCATTTTAGGTAATGCTTTTGAAATTTTGGTTCCCTTGGGAATCCAAGAAGACAAAGCACTAATGTTGTTAGAAGCAATTAGTTCCTTAGGAACCCACACACTTCTAACATTCTTACCATATGAGGGCCTTAGAAAGCCTCTTTGTTTGTTCCCATTAAAGTTTCTTTTTACATAGTTGGGTTTTGAAGAACTTGCTTTTTCAAAACATTGTTTCCCAACCTTGATTAGAGAAGCTTTAAGATCATTTACCTCCTTGTGGTGATCATCATGAACTTTAGAAAGAAGGTTGTTTAAATCAAGATTTTTCTTTTCAAAATCGTCTTATTTTTTTTGTAAATCAAAAACCTTCCTTTCAAGTTTGGAGTTGGTTTTAGAAAGGGAATCATTTTGGTTTTTCAAATCGGAAATCGTTTTCTTGTTTTTCAAAATTAATTCCTTAAACTTTTCCACCAAAAGATAAATCAAATGAAGATGAGTTAGAGGTTACCTTAGGATCTTCTTCAAGAGCCATGAGGCAAAGGTTGGCAACTTCTTGCTCCTCTTCATCGGATGATTCCTCATCACTCCAAGTAGCATCCTTTGCCTTGAGGTTATTCTTCTTCCCGAAGCTATTCCTTTTGAGTTGGGGGTGATAAGTGTCCAAAAGTACTATTTTTCTTACCCTTTTTTACTCATATTATTGTTAGACGTAGGCTCATATTACTTGCATAATTAGCCATTCATGCATTAATCCATGTTTCCTTCCATCGTTGAGCTTGATTACATAACTTGGTAGTTTTTGTGGGAAAAGATGCTGCTTTGGTGTGTTTTGTGTGTATGTGCAGGATCACTTGCCAAAGCAAGGCTAGAGTTAGTTGCCAGGGCAATACATGAAGGAGATGCCGAGCTAGTTGCCAGGGCAATACATGAAGGAGACGCCGAGCCAGTTGCCATGGCAATTGTCGACAAGAGCAAAGGTGATATGGTAGTCGAAATTGATGACTAGACAAGCCCAAGATGACGTGGAGCAAAGCCCAAACCCAAAGGAATTTGATTGCCATGCAGAGATTAAAGAAGAATTAAATTCCAAGAAGATAGGAGAAGTTCTGGTAGGAATACAATTATAATAAATAATGATATTATTTATAGATAATTTAATTCCAACTTAACTTCCTCCTCAAAGAAGGACTTTGGCCTAGCCCTATAAATAGGAAGGAGATTTCGACAATCCATAGAGAGAGCAAAGGAGGGAAATTTTGACAAGTCCAAGGAGGGCAAGAGGAGAGAATTTTCGACAAGCATCTAGGGCAAGGAGGATTTCGACAAGCCTCATTCTTCATCCTTTTCTTTCTTGTTCGATTGGGTTCATGCTAGGGATTATTTATCTTGTGCTTCTTTGGAACCTAGCCATGAACTAAATCTACTTGGCTATGGTTATTGTGTTTTGTGGTTGTGAGAAACTATTGGTTTTTGTTTAGGTAATAAGAGTTTGCACTTTTCTATTTCAAGGTTTATTCATTCTTGGTTCTTATTCTTGTTTGCGAGTGAATTGGGAGAGGATCTTGTGATTTCATCTATTTATCTAATATCGGGAGAGTTATATTCAAGAAACGAATGAATATGATCTTTTTTCAATCTATTGATGGTGAAGATTAATCCGGCTTAGGAATAAGTTAAGGAATTCAACGGCTAAGAGGAGCGCAAGATTGGTTATTGTTCACCCTTGATTCACGCAGTGATGTATTATCAAGGCATGCACAAGTAGCTAGAGTTTCGACTTAGGGATAAGAAGAAACCATTGAAGAATGCTCTGCCGAACCTTGAAGGTTGCTGCCCAGACACCCAAGTAGTTGCCCAGGCAACCATCAATTAGTTGCCAAGGCAACCCCGTTGTGCAAGTTGCCACGGCAACTGAGTTGCCTGTGCACTCTTTTACCAAAACGATCCAATCGGCTATCACACCTCAACTCACGATAACCTGGCCTATCTCTCTCTCATTCGATCTCATCTATTCATTTACTTTATTGCTTTCTAGATTAGTTATTAGTTAAACTCCTATAATCCTTTATTTGTGTTTTTACTTTTTACAGTGCAAGAGACTAGATTCTTGAAGTGGCATCAATCCATATGGAGACGATATCTTTTATACTATAAATTGCAACGTGTATACTTGCACATTTGCGTAGCACTTATTACGCGCAGCAAGTTTTTGGCGCCGTTGCCGGGGATTGGCAATAGCGACTTTGTTTTTATTTTCTTGCACTTTCTTTTTACTTTTATTGTTTAAGATTCAAAGGGCTAACAAACTTTGGTTTTGCATTGGTATATGACCAGGGCGAGACCGACTACACCAGAATATCCCTTTGATCCAGAAATCGAACGAACCTTACAAAGACTTAGACGAAGGATAAGAGTAGCAATGGCCAATCAAGACGGGAATATGAATCAAGATGTTCTAGCAGGAGGAGGAGTGATTTTTGCACGAAACAGAACTATTCGAGACTATCTTGAAGAAGATCTAGATGGATTTAATCCATGAGTTGTCGCACCTGAAATTGAAGCCGACCACTTTGAGTTAAAACCGGCAATGTTTAATATGATCAACACAATTGGTCAATTTGGCGGCTCAGCAACTGAAGATGCACGGCAACATCTGAAATCTTTCCTCGAGATTTGCAACTCGTTCAAAATACACGGAGTCACCCCCGATGTCTTACAATTAAGATTATTCCCCTATTCACTGAGGGATAGGGCGAAAGCATGGTTAAATAGCATTCCTGCCAGATCAATAGCATCTTGGACTGATCTTTGTCATGATTTCCTTGCTAGATTTAATCCTACAAATTTGACTGATAAGCTTCGTAACGACATTACTTCTTTTCGGTAGGTAGATGATGAATCCATATACGAGGCTTGGGAGCGATATAGAGAACTTTTACAAAAATGCCCCCTACATGGATTCCCGGTGTGGACTCAAGTAACAATGTTTTACAACGCCGTGAATACACCAACAAAGATGATGCTAGATGCCTCGGCAAACGGCATACTCCTCGATAAGTCGCCGGAGGAAGCAATGCAAATTCTAAATAGGCTGGCCAAGAATGATTATCAATTCCCATCTACTAGAAGATGAGGAGTTAGACGCCAAGCCACAATACATGAACTAGGATCATCAGATTCAATTTCGGCATAATTGGCCACTTTAACCAAGATGGTCCAGAACATGCAAAAACCAAACAATACACATGAAGTCAAGGTAATGGATTCTTTTTGTGAGTTATGTGGTGATAACCATAATTCTTCTGAATGTATGCAGAATCCGGAATCCAGCTTCTATATGGGGAATTACAATCGGAACAACAACGTGATGTCCAATACATACAATCCAGCTTGGAAGAAGCACCCAAATTTTTCATGGAGTAATCCCAACAATGCTCAAAACCAGAACAATCAGAATGCACAAGCATCAGGATTCCAGCAGAATATGCCACGGCAATAGTTGCCGCAGCAACAACCGACAACATCTAGTTCTTTGGAAAATTCTCTAAATGCTTTTATGATGAAAATTGAATCTTATATGGCTGAGAATAGTAATTTCATAAAAAGAACTGATGCTTTTATTAACAGGACCGAGATAAGATTGCAAAACCAAGAGGCGGCAATCAAATCATTGGAAAATCAAGTCGGACAGTTTGCTCAAAATCTGAATACTAGACCGCAAGGAGGTTTACCTAGCGATACTGAAGTCGCAAGAGGAACTGGCCATGAGCAATGTAAAGCAATCACCACTAGAAGTGGCCAACAACTTAGAGAGGCTCAAACCCGCTCATCAAACAAAACTCCACAAAAAAATCAAGACGAACCTAGCGGCAAAGCCTCAGATGCTGAACCATGAATTGTCGCGGCAACCGGCAATAAGCATGCATCGGCAACCGACGATAAAGATGCCTCGGCAACTGGCGATGAGCATGCCTCGGCAACCCTAGTTGATAACGCCTCGGCAACTCCAGTTGTCCCGGCAATGCCGTCAATCAAGTTCCAAACCAATGAAAATATCCGACTTCCACCACCATTCCCACAAAGGTTGAAGCGACAAAAGCAAGAGTATCAATTCAAGAAGTTTCTTGATATCCTAAAGCAAGTCCACATCAACTTGCCATTGGTGGAAGCAATTGAACAAATGCCAAACTATGCCAAGTTTCTTAAAGACATTGTGTCCAAGAGAACAAGGCTAGGAGAGTTTGAAACAGTTGCCGCAACAGAGGGATGCATGGCAATGTTGCACAATCGTATGCCACCCAAGTTGAAGGATCCCAGAAGTTTCACAATACCCCTGTTCTATTGGAAATCACTATGTCGAGAAAGCATTATGCGACCTTGGGGCTAGCATAAACTTGATGCCTAAATCGGTTTTCCAGAAACAAGGAATCGGGAAGGCAAGACCTACAACAGTTATGCTACAGCTAGCCGACAGATCCTATGTGCATCCAGAGGGAAAAATCGATGAAATACTGGTAAAAGTTGATAAATTTATTTTTCCCGCTGACTTTATTATCTTGGATTGTGAAGCAGATGAGCATGCACCCATCATTCTCGGGAGACCATTCCTAGCAACAGGGAAAACCTTGATCGATGTTGAAAAGGGAGAACTCACAATGAGGGTGAATGACCAGCAAGTTAAACTAAATGTGTTCCAAACACTAAGGCATGCCGATAATCCAGAATAATGCCAACTTCTTCATGCCACGGCAGAGTTTTCGACGAGGAATTTAGTTGCCTCGGTAACTATATTAGCGATCAAGAGGAACCTGAGGAGTATGAAGAACCGGTCGATGAGGAACAACAAGAAGAGGCAAATTGGCTAGTCAATCGACCAGGTACATACTTTGAACCACTCGACTACTCAGGTAAGGAAGGTAAGCTCGAAAAACCCTCTATTGAACAACTATCGATTCTTGAGCTGAAACAATTGCTAGAGCAACTAAAATATGCATACTTAGGAACCGATAATACATTGCCTGTAATTATTTCTTCTAAGTTACAGCTTGAGCAGGAAAAGAAACTGATCAAGATGTTGAAGCTACACAAAAAGGCAATAGGGTGGACAATTGCCGACTTGAAGGGAATTAGCCCGACAGTGTGCATGCACAAGATTTTGTTGGAAGATGATCACAAACCTTCAATTGAGGCCCAGAGGAGACTGAATCATGCCATGAAAGGGGTTGTAATGAAAGAAATCATCAAGTGGCTTGACGCCGGCATTATATACCTTATCTCTGATAGTACGTGGGTAAGTCCGGTACAATGTGTACCGAAAAAGGGAGGTATAACGGTGGTAAGTAATGAAAACAATGAACTCATTCCAACCAGGACTGTGACCGGTTGGATGGTTTGTATGGATTATCGAAAGCTAAACAAAGCCACTAGGAAAGGTCACTTCCCATTACCCTTTATTGATCAAATGCTTGACCGTCTTGCAGGTAAACCCTTTTATTGTTTTCTTGATGGTTATTCAGGTTACAATCAAATTGCCATAGCACTAGAAGATCAAGAAAAGACAACCTTCACATGCCCATACGATACTTATACCTTCTGAAGGATGCCGTTCGGATTGTGTAACGCCCCGACAACCTTCCAAAGATGCATGATGGCACTCTTTTCAGACATGGTCGAAGACTTCCTTGAGATCTTCATGGATGATTTTTCTGTTTTTGGTAATGACTTCGACAGTTGCCTCGGCAATTTAGAGAAGGTGTTGGCAAAATGTGAAGAAACTGATCTAGTCCTCAATTGGGAGAAATGCCATTTTATGGTAGATGAAGGAATAGTGCTCGGCCACAAGATTTCATCCAAGGGAATTGAAGTAGACAAAGCCAAGGTGGACGTGATCGAGAGATTACCCCCACCAAGTTCGGTTAAAGGAATTCAAAGTTTTCTTGGACATGCAGGTTTTTACAGGAGGTTCATTCATAATTTTTATAAAATCACTAAACCCTTGTGCAATTTGCTTGAACAGGATAAAGTCTTCGATTTTGATGATTCTTGCACCCAAGCATTCGAAACCCTAAAGGAAAAGCTTACCTCGGTACCCATTGTCGTTCCACCAGATTGGACGCTACCTTTTGAGCTCATGTGTGATGCAAGTGATTTTGCGGTAGGAGCAGTCCTAGGCCAACGCACAGGTAAGACTTTCCATGTGATATACTACTCTAGTAAAACTCTTAATAGTGCTCAAGTGAATTACACAACAACGGAGAAAGAGTTACTAGCTGTAGTTTTCGCATTTGACAAGTTTCGATCCTATTTGATTGGTACAAAGGTAATTGTTCATACGGACCATTCGGCAATCAAATACCTATTTGCTAAAAAGGATGCTAAACCTCGTTTGATTCGTTGGATATTACTTTTACAAGAATTTGACATTGAAATTAAGGACAGGAAAGGAACAGAAAATCAAGTGGCTGATCACTTATCACGCTTAGAACACAACAGGGAGGAGGACGCGGATCTAGAGATATGCGATGCATTCCCGGATGAACAAATTTTAGTTGCCTCGGCAACCATGGACGCGCATGCCTCGGCAACCCTCGACGCCTCGGCAACCATGGATGCACACGCCTCGGCAACTCTCGACGCCTCGGCAATTCTAGGAGCAGTCGCCACGGCAGAACATGCCTCGGCAATACCCTGGTACGCGGATTTAGTTAATTTCCTTGTTTGTGGTATTTTACCTTATGGCCTTACTCACCAAGGAAAGAAGCGGTTCCGCCATGATGCTAAGCATTACATTTGGGACGAGCCTCTTTTGTTTAAACAATATGCAGATTAGGTCATACGTCGATGTGTCCCTGAAGAAGAGCAACATAATGTACTTCGGCAATGCCATTCTTCACCCTATGGAGGACATTTTGGAGGAACTCGTACCGCGGCCAAAGTTTTGCAATCCGGTTTGTATTGGCCAACATTGTACAAAGATGCCCAAGACTTTTACAAGCAATGTGATCGTTGCCAGAGGACGGGCAATATCTCTAGACGACATGAGATGCCGCTCCAGAACATCATAGAGGTGGAATTGTTCGATGTATGGGGGATCGATTTTATGGGACCTTTCCCATCTTCATTCGGAAACCTCTACATCTTACTTGTCGTCGACTACGTGTCTAAATGGGTGGAGGCAGCTGCAGTTCCCAACAACGATTCAAAGACCGTGCAACGATTCTTGCAGAAAAACATATTTACACGGTTTGGGATGCCGAGAGCAATTATCAGTGACGAAGGCAAGCATTTTGACAACAGACTAATTGCCAAGATGTTGCAACGCTTCGGCATAACAAGATCTCCACGGCATATCACCCACAAACCAACGGGCAAACAGAAATTTCCAACCGAGAATTGAAGGGTATACTCGAGAAAGTTGTAAATCCCTCTAGGAAGGATTGGTCATTAAGACTAGATGACGCACTTTGGGCATATCACACTGCATTCAAAACACCCTTAGGTATGTCCCCCTTCCGACTTTTCTATGGCAAGACATGCCATCTACCGGTGGAAATCAAACACAAGGCATACTGGGCAATCAAGACCGTGAACATGGATTGGGAAAGTGCCGGACAAAAGCGTTTGTTGGACCTCAATGAGATAGAAGAATTCCGTGCACTCGCCTATAACAATGCATGAATCTACAAGGAGAAAACAAAGCGATGGCACGACAAGAAACTATTGTCGCGGCAATTCACGCCAGGGCAACTAGTTCTCTTATTCAATTATCGGCTAAAACTTCTCCCGGGAAAGCTGAAATCAAGATGGTCAGGACCATTCGAAGTCGTCAAACCATTCTCCCATGGTGCTGTGATAATCAAGTCCATCTCTGACAACCATGAATTCAAAGTTAATGGACAAAGATTGAAGCACTACAATGGTGCCCATGTGGAACGTAACAAAGAAGTGGTCAACTTAGGAGATGCATGAGCATGCTCTCATTTCAATATTTTCTTTTTATTTTCATTTTTATTTTTTAGGAGATATTTTATTTTTCTTCATTATCTTTAGTTTTCAGGTTTTCTTTGTTTTCTTTTTCACAACAAGACTCACAACCACTATGCTAAGGAATTTTACTGCCGAGATCTTTGCCCCGGCAACCAATGAAGCAGTCGCCACGGCAACCGCAACAGATGATGTCGCGGTAACCTACATCGTGCCTACACAAGCTGATGCCACGACAACCAACCCTGAAGATGCCACGGCAACCAAAGCTAAAGACATTCCGGCAACAAGAAAACAACCATCGCGTTCAAGCAAGAGAATCAAGACACCGACCAAAAGGAAACTAATCATCTACGATGACGAACTCTCGGAGTAAGTCCTCGTATGTATTTTATTTTTCGTTATTTTTATTTTTCTTTAATGCGTGTATTGAGGACAATGCCTCACTCGAGTTTGGGGGGGATTGTTATTAGTAGTTACCATGTTTAGTTACATTCATCTTAAGTATTACATTTAGGATACATAAATTGCTTGCCATGCCTTTAATTGGAACAAGAAATGCTTAGATTTGATAAATATCTAATGATGACTTTGCCAATGCACTTAATTGATAGAATTTTTATTCTAGGATAACCATGGAAAAACTTAGAATTTTACTATGATGCTAAATTTGATGAAACACTGTTGTGGTTTGATTGATTTAAGGAATTCTAGTAAACTTAGGTTGATAATTAACAAATTGGGGGATTAGAATAAAAAATTGGATGAATGCTAGAGGTGCCCGAAATTGGCTCTAGCATGTGCTAAAAAAATTGGTCGCTAGAGGTGCCCGAAACTGGCTCTAGTATGTGTTAAAAAAATTGGTTTTTAGCTAGAGGTGCCCGAAACCGGCTCTAGTCGAATAAATTAACTTAATAGAACTAAAAACAAAACACTAGAGGTGCCCAAAACTGGCTCTAGTTAAAACATGTTAATAAGAGCCCAATGAAGTAATTTGAAAACCTATTGTTTGCATAGAATCCGAAAAATCAACTTGCACACAACTCCGCACACACTCACAAGCATTATAGTTTGATTCCAAGTAACTCCTAAGTTTTCCGAAAAATAAAAAGCCAATCATACTTTGTGCCCCGGTTCAGAGAATTGAAATCAAGTTCAAAGCTAAGTTTGTGAAAATTGAAGTCTTGGCAGGTAATTATGAGTTTGCATTGCTTGAGGACAAGCAATAGTTCGAGTTTGGGGGTGTGATAAGTGTTCAAAAGTACTATTTTTCTTACCCTTTTTTACTCATATTATTGTTAGACTTAGGCTCATATTAGTTGCATAATTAGCCATTCATGCATTAATCCATGTTTCCTTCCATCGTTGAGCTTGATTACATAACTTGGTAGTTTTTGTGGGAAAAGATGCTGCTTTGGTGTGTTTTGTGTGTATGTGCAGGATCACTTGCCAAAGCAAGGCTAGAGTTAGTTGACAGGGCAATACATGAAGGAGACGCCGAGCTAGTTGCCAGAGCAATACATGAAGGAGACACCGAGCCAGTTGCCATGGCAATTGTCGACAAGAGCAAAGGTGATATGGTAGTCGAAATTGATGACTAGACAAGCCCAAGATGACGTGGAGCAAAGCCCAAACCTAAAGGAATTTGATTGCCATGCAGAGATTAAAAAAGAATTAAATTCCAAGAAGATATGAGAAGTTCTAGTAGGAATACATTTATAATAAAGAATTATATTCTTTATAGATAATTTAATTCCAACTTAACTTCCTCCTCAAAGAAGGACTTTGGCCTAGCCCTATAAATAGGACGGAGATTTCGACAATCCATAGAGAGAGCAAATGAGGGAAATTTCGACAAGTCCAAGGAGGGCAAGAGGAGAGAATTTTCGACAAGCATCTAGGGCAAGGAGGATTTCGACAAGCCTCCTTCTTCATCCTTTTCTTTCTTGTTCGATTGGGTTCATGCTAGGGATTATTTATCTTGTGTTTCTTTGGAACCTAGCCATGAACTAAATCTACTTGGCTATGGTTATTGTGTTTTGTGGTTGTGAGAAACTATTGGTTTTTGTTTAGGTAATAAGAGTTTGCACTTTTCTATTTCAAGGTTTATTCATTCTTGGTTTTTATTCTTGTTTGCGAGTGAATTGGGAGAGGATCTCGTGATTTCATCTATTTATCTAATATCGGGAGAGTTAGATTCAAGAAACGAATGAATATGATCTTTATTCAATCTATTGATGGTGAAGATTAATCCGGCTTAGGAATAAGTTAAGGATTTCAACGGCTAAGAGGAGCGCAAGATTGGTTGTTGTTCACCCTTGATTCACGCAGGATGTATTATCAAGGCATGCACAAGTAGCTAGAGTTTTCGACTTAGGGATAAGAAGAAACCATTGAAGAACGCTCTGCCCGAACCTTGAAGGTTGCTGCCCGGACACCCAAGTAGTTCCCAACTAGTTGCCCAAATCAACCATCAATTAGTTGCCAAGGCAACCCGTTGTACAAGTTGCCACGGCAAACCGAGTTGCCGTGCACTCTTTTTTACCAAAACGATCCAATCGGCTATCACACCTCAACTCACGATAATCTGGCCTATCTCTCTCTCATTCGATCTCATCTATTCATTTACTTTATTGCTTTCTAGATTAGTTATTAGTTAAACTCCTATAATCCTTTATTTGTGTTTTTACTTTTTACAGTGCAAGAGACTAGATTCTTGAAGTGGCATCAATCCCTGTGGAGATGATATCTTTTATACTATAACCTGCGATGTGTATACTTGCACATTTGCGTAGCACTTATTACGCGCAACAGGGGGCAATCGGTCCTTATGTGCCCCGACTTCTTGCACTCAAAGCAAATAATGTTATCATTCTCCTCCTCCTTATTCTTGTTCTTGAAGTCTCATCTTCGATGGAACTTTCTTCCCTGGTTAGACTTCATAAACTGAGTGAATCGTTTGGCTAGCATAGCCATTTCTTCATCTTCCTCCTCACTAGAATCACTATCTTCTTGTAAAGCTTTGAGAGCAATTTCGATTTTATTCTTTTCTACTTTCTTCTTCTCGCTCTTCTTCTTTTCTTTCTTCTTACCATATTCTCTTTCTTTCTTCATGATCTTATGAGTAAGGAGAGAACCCAAAAGAGCATTGAGCTTCAAGGTTTTGAGATTCTTTGCCTCGATGATGGTGGTTCTCTTTCCATCCCATGACTCAGGAAATGAGTATATGAGCTTTCAAACTAGCTTGTCCTCAGGGATGACCTCTTAGAAGCCTTTGAGACCGTTGATAACTACGGAGAAATGATCAAACATCTTGGTTACGCTTTCATCAGACTTTATCTTGAAATTCTCGTAACTCAGGTTGAGGAGTCCAATCTTGGTCTCCTTTACATCATTGGTGCCTTAATAGGTGGTCTTGAGCTTGTCCCATACCTCATTTGCACTCGTACAAGAGGACATCTTCAAGTACTCATCCGGTTCAAGTGCACAAAAGAGCATGTGTAATGCCTTGTCGTTTATTTGCAATTTCCTCCTTTCTTTATTGGTCATTTCTTGCTTGGACTTGGGAACTTGCCTTTCTCCTTCTTGCTTCATCGGGATAGATAGTCTATCTTCAATTACATCCCAAAGGAGGTGATCATTGGATTTGATAAATAGCCTCATTCGATTCTTCCAATAAGGATAGTTGTTCCCATTGAAGAAAAAGACGGTTTAGTGGTCGATTGGGACTCGTAGAGGTTTTTCCCAAAAGTAGAGGCCACGGCTTGAATGACGATTGATTGAATCACCTCTAAGGATCTCTCAATGGTTGTAAGATCTTCGATTGAGCCTCTCTCTAATACCAATTGTTAGAATGCTTAACCAACTCGAATTGGCCAAGAGGGGGTGAATTGACACTTTTAAAAATAAAGGGAAGCAAATGGAAGAATAAAATTGTGGACACAAGGAATTATAGTGGTTCAAGCTTCTAATAAGCTCTACATCCACTACCTTAGCTCCTCACTAAAGATTTCAAACAATTCACTAAGAATTCTTCACCTTTTCTAGGATAAGGAGGCAACCGTTACAATTGATTAAAGCTTTTTACCCAAAGCTTGATTCAATTCACTCACTTTTACAAAAAAGAATGGAAAAATGAATAAAACCTCTCAAAGGTGAATAATTTGCCCAATTACAAGAACACTCAACCCAAACTTGAAATAAAATGAATACAATTTGATCACTCAAGTGGGTTACAATGGATTTGACTCTAATAAGCTCAAAGTAGGTTGGATTTGTGCTTGAATGCTTTTGATTTGTTCAAAAGTTGTTGTTGAAGCTTTGGAGACTTGATTTTATACCCCTCATTGATTTCTAACCGTTTGGGTGGTTGGGATCATCAATAAAGCCATTGAGCTGCTTTCTTCCCGCAATAAATGTTGTTTGGTAACCTACCATATCGGTACACGAGGAGCCGTATTGGTACCTACCATAAGAAGAAATAGCCGTTGTAAAAGGGGTATTGATACGCTTGAGGGGCTTATCAAAACGAGTATAGTATAAAAAATACATGTAAAACGGCTAGGTCGTATTGGTACGGTTTTAGCTCACTGAAATCCGAGGTAAAAATCTAAGAAAAATTGTATTGGTACGCCTAGGGGGCGTATCGATACGGGTTAACTGAAATTCAAAGTTTGTTAATTCCAATAACTGACAAGGTAACAGTCATATATGAAATGCAAAGATTTTGAAAATCTTAACACCCTGTATCAATGCAAGTGAAACTGTACCGATAATCCTAACCAAAAATATAAACCCAGATGAAGGCCGTATCGAAACGACATCAACCGTATCGATACGATTTTGCAAATAAAATTTCAGTAGTAAAAATTCGTATCGAAACACCTAAGGGCGTATCGATACGCTTGGGCAATTTTGGTTAATTGAGTATAAAAACAATTAGAAATATTTTGGGGTTTAAGTTTTTTTACTTAGAAATATATTAAGTTCGAATCCTTGTCATTTTGTGAGACTTTTTGAATACTTAAAAATTTATCCAATTTTACAATTTGGTCCTTAAACTCTTTGTTATATCAAAATCAAATATAGGTTTTACAATCATCACAAGTAGATCGATAAGATCCGTCCACATCATCAATTTTAATGGCTCAGTACTATAATTGAAGCTCAAACTAAAGTTTAATGCTATAATAATATTGCTTTTTAGTTCAGTGGTATAATCGAGTTGAATAAAATTTGATTTAGTTTATCTTAATATTTATATATGGCTTGATTGCAATTAGAGGCTGACCGCGTAAGAGTCAAAGGGGCATTGGCTCCCAAAATTCAGAAAATTTGCTTTAATTTTTTTAAATTTTTTCTTCAACTCCCTAAAAAAATTTAAAAATTTATCTTAATAAATATTGAATAAAAAACTAAAGAGACGTTTAAGTAAAAAACAGTCTGCGTTTTCTTTTGGTGTCTCTGAAAATGATAATTTGATATGGATCCGACGAATTCTGACTTAATTTTATAAGGATTTTAATAAAAAAAAACGGGTTTAAGGCAGAACAGGGTAGGTTTTGAAATTTTAGAGTTGGAGTCGAGACGAGACAAAGTAAATTTTGGAAATCTAGAGTCAGGGTTGCGACGGATCGAGTTAAGATAAAAAATGTTCAATTCAACTTGAATAAAATTATAATGTATTTTAATATATTTATAAAAATGACACTATATATATATATATCTACTTTGTCCCACCTTTCAAGTTTCAACCAAAAAAGTCTTTATTTTTAATTCTTTTCTTTGATGATGTAAAATCCAAACAGAGAATTTTTTACTTAAATTGGGTTTATTTTTTCTTTGACATCTAAATTCTTTTCCTACATAAGCTCGTTGTAGCTTAGGTTTTTGTTTCTTTTTCTGGATTTTGGGATTTTCTTTGATGGTTGGAGTTGTTTTATTTTTTTCATACTTTGAAGGGTGCATATATGTTCAAGCAATCAACTATTTTTGTGATTTTAGAGTATTGAGGTTTTTTTAAATTTTTTCTTAAAAAAAGATTTTGAAGGGCGTATACATTTGTTGTTGACTGTTATCTCAAAAAATCTAAAATTGAGAAAAATGTGAGAAAATTTAGAAAACGAAATTTACTCGGGTTGGAGTAAGGTTTTCACATTAAAGTTCGGGTCGAATTTGGGCCGGTAGAACACCTAAAATATTTGGGGCGGGACAGGTCAAGTAGAGATTTTGAAATTTCAGGTAGGATTGGGGCAACTAAAAATGGGTAGGTCTGGGGTGCGGCATGTCTAGAGTGCGACTAAAAGACGATAAATTTCGAAACTTGTCCTCAAACTGAAATATTAGACTTTTTTATAATATTTTCGATTGGTATTTTTTGAGTTTTTCTACAACTATCAATACTTACAAAATAAGTATCGATACTTAGTTTTTTGATAAATTTTTAGTTTGAGATAAAGTATCGAAACTTACAAAAAGTATCGATACTTACAAAATAAATATTGATACTTGCAGAAAAAACTCAAAAAACTAACCGAAAATGTTATCAAGAAGTCTAACATTTTTAATTTAATGACAAGTTTTAAAACTTGTCGTCTTTTAGCCGCACCTTAAATATGACGCACGTTAGACTCATCCACCAAAAATCTAAACCGTCTCGTCCTGTTGTTATTCCTAGGTATCCCGATTTCGAATAATATTGTCCATAAGGCATCGTTGAGTTTTATTTCGAACTAAAAATAAAAGGTAAAACTTTAATACACGGTCTGTGTAAAATTATAACACTCCAAATTGTACGAGTGCTTGTTCTACGGCTACATTCACGTAATATGTTCGATGATCCCTACCTTAGTGACTGCAACATTCGATAAAATCATCGCCTTCATTGTTGCACCTTCGATAGATATTGATGGTGTTCTTAAACTTGTTTTTGGATTTCTAATTTATGAAAATAATATTATTTGAGTGTCATTATTCTTAAGACTGATTTGATATTATTTTTAAAAAGTGGGTAAAAAATATTTTTAAGTAGATAAAATAAAAATTAATTAATTTAATGGCACTTAATTATTTAATATTATAATATATAAAGCATATCAGTTTAAATTATAATAATAATATTTTTGTAATTTATTAATAATATTTTGATATATAAAGTTTTAATTTAAAATGTTTTAAAGTAATTAATACAACTTATTTATGGTGAAAGCTTGAAAATGAAATGAAACTTGATAATTGTACTTAAAAATAATAAATATTACATGTCATGAAAAGATAGAAATTTATTGAGCGCATTGATATCATAAAGTGTGGAATTGACATGAAAGAAGTTTTTTTTAATAAATTTTTTTACCCCAAATCAATATGTCATGAAAATATTTATATTATATTTGGGCCAAATCAATTTTTCTTATTAATATAATTTATCTAATCTATCCTCAAATTATCAACAATGTAGAAACACTTGTAAAGTTCTTAAAATCGGTATAATAATTAGTAGCACGTGTAAGTTCCTTCATTTTCTATCACTTCCTTCTAACAACTTTGATATTGAATGTTTGTCATAATCCATCAAATTCAATTAAAGAAATCTTCAAGAAATTTCTTTCTTGCAGCTTTATACAGGAATAAAATTAAAAAATTTCGTTTGAGGTATCATAATTTAAAATATTTATGAATAAATTTTTTAATTAATTTAGAACAATTAATGAGCGTCAATTTTTTTAAAGAATATTATTTTTCTTTTTAAAGGGTATTAATATTTATTTAAAATTGCATTACTTTTATTTTTAAAATTATTTTATATTAAATTTATAAAAAAATAATTTTTTTCAAAATTTTTGAGGTGTCATATAACACTCATATTTAATGAGTGTCTCCGCCCATGGCTTTAGATGATTAACGTTGTTAAGGAGAAGGAACAACAAGAACGAAAATAGGGGAAATTATGAGGTTAAGTAAAGTCGAATTTATTTTATGATTCGTATTTAAAGTTTGTTGTTATTATTTAAAGGTTAATGTTTATATTCTTTTTCCGTAAATATATATTTTTTTGGTTTAATCACACATTGACTTAATCCAGATTGAATATTACAAATGTTTTATATGGGGCGACCCTCCTAACTCAAATTTTTTCATTTACAACACTATAATTCCAATCCCTAATAATTCTTAAAGAATTTAACACCTTATCTCACTAGACCAATTGGTCATTGGTCATGTGAACATATTTTAAAATAGTTGGAATTCAAATATAATATAACAATAAAATACCCAAAATAATTATCATCTTGGAAATGAACATTAACAGATGTATGTGTGTGGTTGGGGTGGGCACCCTAAACTTTTCAAACTTTATACCTTTGGCTTTAATTTTTTTTTATATTTTTATGAATTAGTCTTTAGATTTTTTCTTAAATTTTTATTATTTGTATACACCCTGAAATTTTGAAATTTTATGTTTACCCACTTTAAAAAATATTTGTAGATACATCACTAAAAATGAAACAATTTTAAAACTCGTGAAAAACATATACCCTTGTAGACCTATAATACGTTAAAATTAGTCATTAAACTATTCAAATGATAGATTTCATATCCAAAATACCTTTTAAAAGTTAAGGTTTAAAGGTTAATGTCTATATCCTTTTTTCCATAAACATATATTTTTTTGGTTTAACCACACATTGAACTAATCCAGATTAAATAATACAGATGCTCAATATGGGGCGACCCTCCTAATTCAATTTTTTTCATTTACAATACTATAATTCAAACCCCTAATAATTCTTAAAGAATTTAACACCTTATCTCACTAGATCAATTGGTCGTTGGTCATGTGAACATATTTTAAAATAGTTGGAATTCAAGTATAATATAACAATAAAATACTCAAAATAATTATCATCTCGGAAATGAACATTAGCGGATGTATGTGTGTGGTTGGGGTGGGCACCCTAAACTTTTTAAACTTTATACATTTGGCCTTAATTTTTTATATATTTTTATGAATTAATCTTTAGATTTTTTCTTAAATTTTTATTATTTGTATACAACTTAAAATTTTAAAATTTTATGTGTGCCCACTTTAAAAAATATTTGTAGATCTATCACTAAAAATGAAACAATTTTAAAATTCGTGAAAAACATATACCCTTATAGACCTATAAAACGTTAAAAATTAGTCATTAAACTATTCAAATGATAGATTTCATATCCAAAATACCTTTTAAAAGTTAAGGTTTAAAGGTTAATGTCTGTATCTTTTTTCCGTAAACATATATTTTTTTGGTTTAACCACATATTGACCTAATCCAGATCGAATATTACAGATGCTCAATATGGGGCGACCATCCTAACTCATTTTTTTTCATTTACAACACTATAATTTAAATTCCTGATAATTCTTAAAGAATTTAACACCTTATCTCACTAGATCAATTAGTCGTTGGTCATGTGAACGTATTTTAAAATAGTTGGAATTCAAATATAATATAACAATAAAATACCCAAAATAATTAAATAAGATAACACCCCCCGATATTTGTAACCTATTGCCTAAGATTTGGAGGAGTTGTGCTAGTCTAACTGTGCATACAAACCAACAAGACAATAACTAAAATTTGGACCAAAACAAAACCACCAAAGCCCATATGAACATTAACAAACCCAAACAATGAAGAGCTTTTGAGACCAGAGAAACGGTCCTATCAGAACTTAGAACTTAGTTCCAATTCACTGAAAATCACAGTCTTTGTGTGTGTGTGTGTTTTGCTAAGGGTTTTGAGTTCTCAAATCCCACATTTTCATCTTCCACTTCCCAGTTATGATCATTTAGAAAAAAAAAGCCAACAAACCAAACCCAGAGTTTTTTTTTTTCTGCAATTCAACCATGGCGACCATGCCGATCTTGCCGCCCATGCCCGTTTTAGATCGGGTAAAGTCCTTCAAGCTCAAAACGAAGCAACATGAGCTCCTGATCCGTGTCTCCATCCTCTGTCTCGTCTACATCTTGGCCTTCATCACCCGTCTTTTCTCCGTCCTCCGTTATGAATCCATGATCCATGAATTTGATCCCTACTTCAATTACCGCACCACTCTTTACCTTACCCAAAATGGGTTTTACGATTTCTGGAACTGGTTCGACTACGAAAGCTGGTACCCTTTAGGCCGAATCGTCGGCGGAACCCTTTACCCTGGTCTCATGGTGACCGCCGCTCTCATATATCGCATCCTCCATTTCCTTCGTTTCGCCGTCCATATCCGCGAAGTCTGCGTTTTGACGGCCCCGTTTTTCGCTTCGAATACGACCCTCGTCGCTTATTTCTTCGGGAAAGAAATCTGGGATACCGGCGCCGGGCTTGTCGCCGCCATTCTAATCGCCGTTTGTCCTGGTTACATATCGAGGTCCGTCGCTGGTTCTTATGACAATGAAGGGGTTGCCATTTTCGCTCTGCTTTTGACGTTTTACTTATTCGTGAAGGCGGTTAATACGGGATCGTTGGCTTGGAGTTTGGCTTCGGCGTTTGGTTATTTTTACATGGTTTCAGCCTGGGGAGGATATGTTTTTATTATTAACTTGATCCCACTATATGTGCTGGTGCTTTTGATTACTGGAAGATATTCGATGAGATTGTATGTTGCGTATAATTGTATGTATGTTTTGGGAATGTTGCTAGCTATGCAGATTCGGTTCGTTGGGTTTCAACATGTGCAATGTGGTGAACATATGGCCGCCATGGGAGTGTTCTTCTTGTTGCAGGTTTACACGTTATTTCAAGCTGTTTCTTTTATTTTTCTAGTTTAGTATAATCAATTTTCCGTAGTATTGTTCTAGTTGAAGCAATTGGTTCTTGAAAACTGGGGTATGTTTGTGCTTATCCCATGATCAGAACACGAAAACCGATACATGGGTGTCTCTAGACCTATATAATATCTGAACATGACAAGGATATAATAATTGCTAACTCTAAGCAAAAGCATAAACCAAAGAGAATTTGAAGGTAACATAGGAAAGGAGCTTTACTTTTCAATGAAATTGTTTTCGAGAGGGATGATTCTTCTTGGTGTGCATTCTTGGTATACGAAGGTCATTGCAAGTTGTATTTGATGAAATGAAATCGGTTTGCGGAAAATTGTTCAGTGGTTCGATTTATCTGAGCTTTGAGCTGGTAATGAAAGTTGCATTAATCATATTTGGTTTACTTGTGCAGGTTTTCTACTTTTTAGACTGGGTGAAGCACATGCTAAGTGACACGAAATTGTTCCAAGCTTTTCTGAGGATCACTGTGACATGTGCAGTCGCTGTGGGTGCTATTGCTTTGGGATTAGGCATGTTATCTGGTTATATTTCACCTTGGACAGGAAGGTTTTACTCTTTGCTGGATCCAACCTACGCCAAGGATCACATCCCTATTATTGCATCTGTCTCCGAGCATCAGCCAACGGCGTGGTCATCTTTTATGTTTGATTTCCACATCCTGCTTTTCCTTTTCCCTGCTGGTCTTTATTTCTGCTTCAAGCGATTGTCAGATGCCACTATATTTATGGTCTGACAAGCATGTATTTTGCCGGTGTTATGGTTCGGTTGATTCTTGTTGCTACACCTGCCGTTTGTCTTATTAGTGCTATTGCTGTTTCTGCCACTGTGAAGAACTTGACTGTGCTGTTGAGGTCGAAGAATAAGGGTGTCCAAACTGGTTCCACCAAGGGAAGTAGCAGCTCAAATGCCGCTTCTAAGGTAACGTCTTCCTGCCATTCTCTCACTCCCTCTGACACAGGTGGATTTGCTTTTGCTTTACTGTTGATATAATTCCTGTCCGAGTCCGACCTACACCCGAGTCTGAGTAAACACAGGGCTGCTATTGCTTGAGATTCGAGCTGATGGTACTGAACTAATAATAATTTTGGTCCTTTGCCTAATAAAGTCGCTACTTAAAACATGTACTGAATTTGTTTGGGGGTAAACCAAGAAACAACGATCTTCTTTATTTTCCAAGCAGGCTTTACTTGATCAATCCCAGCCTTTCCAGAAAAATGGGGCAGTTGCACTACTCTTTGGTGCCTTTTTCTTGCTCAATAAGTACGCCACCCACTGTACATGGGTCACATCAGAAGCTTACTCGTCTCCTTCAATTGTGTTGGCCGCGAGAGGTGCCCACGGGAGTAGAGTTATTTTTGATGATTACCGTGAAGCCTACTTTTGGCTTTGGCAAAATACTCCTCCAGACGCTAAGGTGATGTCCTGGTGGGATTATGGGTATCAAATAACTGCCATGGGAAACAGAACTGTTATTGTTGACAACAACACTTGGAATAATACACATATTGCGACGGTTGGGCGTGCAATGTCATCTTACGAAGACGTGGCAATTGAGATTATGAGATCCCTTGACGTGGATTATGTATTAGTTGTCTTCGGAGGTGTTACAGGTTATTCTTCTGATGACATCAACAAGTAAGACCAGAAATTGCTCTTATTTTATACATTACTTTAGTGTCTGAATGCTGCCACTTCATGCATTGTGTAAAAGGTGCCTTGAATGTTTCATTTCTTCAAATCATGGAAGCTCATTTTGGTCGCATAGAAGTGGTTTTCTACCGTCTCTATGTTAATTAATTCTGTCATCATAATCTTCTGTTTAGGGTTTCCCAAGTTCCGCTTTACTTCTGTTCATTGGGAAGTACAATTATTGTATTCTAATTATATATTATTGGCAAATAGATTCTTGTGGATGGTGAGAATTGGAGGTGGAGTATTCCCTGTAATTAAGGAACCTGATTACCTCGTTAATGGTGAATATCGTGTTGATAAAGGCGCAGCTCCTAAAATGTTGAATTGCCTCATGTAAGTTCTCTAAGTTATTATTTCTCTCATTTGGTATATATGATATATATATATATATATATGTACATTCTTTTGTGCTCTAATTATTTTGGATGTTGAAAAATATTTGTTTATACTTTTTTTTATGTTTATGGTCAGGTACAAGCTATGCTACTATCGGTTTGGAGAGATGCTGACAGAATACGGCAAACCTCCTGGGTAAGTACATCATTTTCAACTGATTGGTAGTAAACATGTCCACATGTATATACATAGTTATATCTGTATATAAATTATAATGTTAAAAGAATCGGACCAGAGGTCGACTTGCTGGTTTTGGTTTGTGCATATCTATAAATTTTAATGTTTGAACCCTAATTTGATGTGAAATAAATATTAAATATAGTCAATAATAAATGAAAAGGCTTTGGGGTTAAAGAGATAATATTTTATATAAAACCAAGAGACCATAAGATTCAAATTTTATTAACTACAACTAAGATTTTAATATTAAGATGCATATAAATGCACTTTTTACCGGTTCAATTCTGTTTTTTGTCGGTTTGGTTATTGTCTGGTTCATATATAATTTTCCCAACCCGGATTTGCCACTTCGAGAAAGGGGTGTGATATTATAGCTATAATGCTAAATCTTTTTCGACTGCATTCTCTAATATTGTAGCTATGATTGTGCTCGAGGTGTTGAAATTGGGAATAAAGACATTAAACTGGAGCACTTGGAAGAGGCATTTACAACATCGAACTGGATAGTTCGTATTTATAAAGTTAAACCACCAAATAATAGGTGGTAAGGATCTCTCTTTGCTTCCTAACACTTTGCAGATCCTGAACAAGGACAATGCCAGTCTCTGATCGTGTTCGAGTCTTGGAATTGTAGATTTAGTTTTAGCAACAGATCTTTTCTACTTGAGACTGAGTTGTTGACATTGATCCAGGCTACCAGGTTCTTTAGAACCTCTTTTCTTCAGCTTTTTGTCAAATTTTAGAACCCCAGTTTTGCAGATTTATGAATCTAGTTTTAACCCTTTTTTTAAGTATTTTAGTTATTTATGCATCTTTATATCAGATCGGTTGAATTGAAGTTGGTTGCTTGTCTGGTTCGGTTAGTATATTAGAACCGTGTATTAATTAAACCGATGCATAACTGTTTGAACCAGTAAAACAAGGTTAGTCTACATCTAATTATAATAATTGCGTTTAACTATTGGTTCTCAAGAATACTCGACATCAGAACTTCTAAGGTGTTGGTGTTACGGATGATGCTACGTGAGGGGATGTCCAAGCCTAACAGGCTTTATGTTGGTTAAAATGGTGTCAAGTTTGCCTCATTCATTTATTTATGTTGCATTCATGTTATGTGTACATTTATGTTATTTGTATGAGTTCTAAATATTTTAAATATGTTATTATATGTTAAAAACTAGGATGATGTTCATCGTAGGAGATTTAGGTTCGAGTAGTTTTGCCTGCAAGATGTGTGTTACTTATCTAATAGATGAGAAAAGTATGAATATATATAATCTTGTAATTATTTTAAAGACTATTAAAAATAAATTATTTTGGTAGCTGAACTATTAAAATTTGTATTATAACCACTGAACGTTGGGTTAAATGGATTTGGGTTTGACATTGGGTTTTAAGGTTGGGTTGGTGTTTGGGCTTTAGGCCCGGACGGGATTCCGTTATTACATAAATCGAAAGGGAAGGCTGAAAAAAAATCTCAATTAGGGAGCAACAATACACGAACAGCAGACTTACTGGGAAAGGAAATACAAAATCCAACAAATAAAGAAAATGGCAACTTTGACACAGTAAAATCAGACAACCTTCAAACATGGGAGAAGAACACTACATAAGGTTGCATATGTATTTAGCAGGGACACTTCTTCCGCAGTTATTCAGAAAGAGGTTCAAAGAAATAGGAAGGTTGATGTTAATTCCCAACACATTGGCTCTTACAGCAGTGCAAAGGCAGACTGCAGCCTCGAGATCCAGCAAACCATCGATTAGGCTACAACATGGCTTTGTAGGTACGTTGCCCAGTTCAACATCAACCAAGCTCAGCAGATTAAGACACACACCCAGGTTCAAGGGATTGCATGTACCGGATTGACCCCGACCGTTAGGGAGCACATCCCCGGGGCGAACAACGATGGGGTTTCTGAAATTTGTTGTGCAGGACGAACCCTTTGATTTGCTATCAACATTGTGGGAGCTGACTAAAGCAAAGAAGAGAAGGTTTAGGGAAAGAAATAGAACAGTTGATGCCTTAACACTTGAAGCCATTTCCTAAAGAAAAAAAAAGGTTTGGAGTGACTGAGAAAAGAGTTTATTCGATGTAAGAAAGCTAAGACTGCTTAATGGTGGTGGTGGTGGTGGTGAAGGGATCGAAGGGGTTTTATAGAAGACATTAATGAAGTTTGATGGTATTTGAAAGTAGAAGATGAGAGGAAGCCAGGCTGCCATATATGATTTCAAAACTTGGATCCTCCAATATTTGTTTGGTTGGAAATTTTTTATATACCTATGAAATCTCCCACACGTCTATGCATGTTTAAATGATTTAATTAACAACATTAGTACAACGTTGTTTTTCATATATCTCATATATATTATACATACATATTTCAAGACATGCATGCCGCCAAGCCAAACAAAGGTTTCCGTTTATCAAACAAAGGTTTCCGTTTTACCACGTAACTATTTAATTGATTCCAATCAAACCACCAACCGTTCAAAAAAACAGAAAGGTTGACGTGGCTGTTAAACAAAATTGGTATGATTGCACATTTAGTCTCCATTATTTACATAATTTATTAATTTAGTCCTAATTTTAATTTAATAAAATAAATCAATTACTAATATGGTGGTGACACGTGTCACCACCTTATTGGAAGACTTTAACTATTTATATTTTAATTTAATAAATTTATTTTTTACCTCCAATCAGATTCTAACATGTGTCACCTGATTAATTGGAGAAAGAAAATAAATGAGAGAGGCTTGGCATTGAGGGGAATCGAACCCTTGCCCAAGTGTCATGTAAACAGCTAAAGTCCTCCAATAAGGTGGTGACCACCATATTTAATAATTGCTTTATTTTATTAAATTAAAATTAGGACTAAATTAATAGATTATGTAAATAATAGGGACCAAATGTATAATTATACTAGTTTTATTTAACAGAGACGTTAGTCCATCGGTTTTTTTTAACGGCTGGTGGTTTAATTGGAGCCAATTAAATAGTTACGTGGTAAAATTACCAAAATTAAAAGTATAATGGTCAAATTGACACCAACCTCATAGTTAAGTGGCCATCTGTATAGTTTACCCTTAATTAAATCAATCAAAAATGATTTCGAATATCTACAATATCCATCGTTGATGTGGGAGATTATATATACACACAAGTAATTGCCCACCAAACAAATATTCCTTATATCCAAAATCTCCAACAAATCTGACTTAGTGGCTCTCATTTTCTAGTTCTAAAAACAGCTTTGAGTTCATCCATGTCAGCTGTAAAAACCCTTTGCTCACTTCACCAACATCATCTGTCATCGTCTTCGAATCAGTTCCAAATACATTGTTTTCTTTAATCACTTCATATCTTTTTCTTTTCATTTCGGAAATGGCTTCAAGTGTTAAAGCATCAACTGTTCTATTTCTTTCCCTAAACCTTGTCTTCGTTGCTTTAGTAAGCTCCCACAATGTTGATAGTAATTCAAAAGGTTCTTGCACAACAAATCCCAGAAACCCTGTCGTTATTTGTCCCTGAGATGTTCTCCCTAACGGTGAGGGTCAATCCGGTACGTGCAATCCGTTGAACCTCGGCGTGTGTCTTAATCTGCTGAATTTGGTTGATGTGGAGCTAGGTAACGTATCCACAAAACCATGTTGTAGCCTAATCGAAGGTTTACTCGATCTCGAAGCTGCAGTTTGCCTTTGCACTACTTTAAGAGCCAATGTCTTAGGCATTAACATCAACCTTCCTATTTCGTTGAGCCTCCTTCTGAATAACTGTGGACGAAGAGTCGCTACAGAATACATCTGCAACCTCATGTAGTGAGTGTTACTTCTCCAAAGGTTGATGATTGTATGATTATACTGTGTTAAATAATACTTTGTTGTGAAGTTCATTGTTTATTTGTTGGATTTTTTATCCCCTTTCCCAATAAGTCTTTGTATTGTTTCTCATTAATTGAGAAGGTTTTTCAACCTTCCCTGTCATTGTATTTCCTTTACAATATGTCGTTGTAATCAATTGTAGTCATAGCGACAATAAATATAAGTTAAAAGGGTCCAAACTTGAAACCATAAAACACTATTTTGGTAGTAATTGGTTTCCGTTTATAGGGTTCGATTCCCCGCGTATCGGTACGCCCTTGTTATTTGTGCACAATGGCTCTTTCTTCTTATAGACAGGTACCGATACGGGCCTTCGTGTACCAATACGGATGGTTGATTAAGAGCATTAATTGCGCGAAAAATGCAGCCCAACGGCTACAATAATGATCTCAACCACCCAAACGGCTAGAAATCAATGCAAGGGTATAAAAGCAAGCCTCCAAAGCACCAGCAACAACTATTGAACCATCAAGATACATCCAAGCATTAATCCAAACATTTGTGCCTTATACAGTCATATCTTTGTACCCAACTCTTTGGAGTTTTTCATTGTAAATCTTTATTTAGAGTTTGAGGTGTGTTTTGATTGTAATTGGGCAATATCCATCTTGTGAGAGATATTTTTGGATTGCCAACTTCTTCTTTGTATTGAGAGATTTATTGGGTTAATCTTTGGGTAGAAAGATTGACCGATTGTAAAGGTTACCTCCTAATCCTAAAAAAAGGGAAGAAAATCTACTAGATTTTGTTGAAAATCCTTAGTGGAAGCTAAGGTAGTGGATGTAGAGCTTGTTAGAAGCTTGAACTACTATAATTGCCTTTGTACTTCAATTTTCAATTTCATTTTTACTCCCTCAAATTTTAAATAGCCAATTCACCCCCTCTTAGCCAAATCACTATCATTTGATCCACTCAACAATTGGTATCAGAGCTTAACTCTTTGAAGGCTTAATATCCACAAGAGGCGATCCTTGAAGAGTGTCTATCATCTATCCATTCATTGTCATGGCTTCTACCTCCGGGCAAAATCTATACGAGTCACAATCAATCACAAAGCCACCTTATTTCAATGGGGATAACTATCCATATTGGAAGAACCGGATGAGACTCTTCTTCAAATCCACCGACTATGTCCTTTGGGATGCAGTAGAAGATGGACCGGCCATTTCGATGAAAAGAGATGACGAAGGAAGACTTGTTCCAAAGACAAGGGTGGAGATGACCGATGAAGATCGGAAAAGACTCCAAATCAACGATAAAGAAAAATTAATAACATCAGTACAACGTTAGAATTGTTTATATATACAAATATATATTATATGTATTCAGACATGTATGCGACCAAGAAAAATTATGGTTTGTCAATAATTGAAACATCGATGAGTCGACAAGGGAAATATTTCATCCCGACAGATATTAGTTTGTCAATATTGTCCTGAAGTCATCTCTGACTGTTATGTTAGATGTGATCAAGATTAAAGGGATAATGACAGCTATTTCCTCAAATCATTTAAAGAAAGTAATGCTTTTCAAGGTTGATCAAGGACTGGTCTTCAAGGGATGTTTCCATAAAAAAAAATCTTTTAACCTTTGAGGACAATGATTCATTCGAGGGGGAAGTATTGTAATGCATAACCCAAAAGTCTGTAGATTTTTATTATCTAATGAAAGAATATTGAGTCTCTTCTTCCTCTGACTTCTTTTTTGTTGTCTCTTTTTGTTTCTCTATCTTTTCTCTTATTTTAATTTTTCTTTAATTTGTTCTCTTATAAAAAATATATGAAATCTTTGAAATTCTTTGTGAGATTTTGTTAAGAACCAAAAGATGAATCAAATAAAATAATTGTCATTAAAAATCAACAAAAATCTGAAAATTGTGAGAAAGAAAGTGACGAGAAAAATGAGAAAAATTTTGAAAGAAATTTTGAGAAAATTTGAAAATATGAGAAAATGATTTTAAGAAACCCATTAACCCTCTAAACCTTCAGCCAATTAAAGTGGTTAACTTAATTAAACAATTTAGATAACATAATTCTCTAAGGATTGTTAATATTGGCCCTTTTACAATTTAGTCACTTAAAAACAATTTTACAAACTTTACATTTTAATCACTAAAACTAAAATGTCACTTTAAATAATTTAATTTACCATCAATTTAACTACCAATATGCTTAAAATATATTTTTAAACATTTTTATAAGCCCAAACCAACTTCAATTCAACAAAAATTTCCATTTTTAAAGTATTTATTTTTATTCAAAATTTATTTAACCATTTAATCCTGTCCGACCAAATCGAACCGACACGATCAAACCCCTAATTCTTCGAACTCTATTTTTGGGTGTTAAAATACATGAAAAGCATGAAAATATACGACTTATTACTGCCACATGTGATTTTTAATTTTTTTAATGGTAGGGTATCAAAACAAAACAAAACATAATGTTAAGTATGGTTTCATGTGAAAAAATAGAAGTTTATATGTATATATATATAAAACCCTAGCCGTCTATAGTTATTCTATCTAATCTAATTGTTTAACTCTTTTCTTTTCATCGTTGTATGACCAATGGTGCTTGTCGCCGATTGTCGGCATTCTTTCCTTTTCCTTGCGTTACTATATTTTACCATTATTTTTCCTTTATTTTTCCAGTTTTTAATAAGAATAACTTTGCCTTTATGGCATATTTTTTTTTATCTTTGTGGTACATTTTCCTCTACCTCTTGGCACGTTTGTCTTCTTTCTCGATCGTTTGGTCATGCTTTTGATTTTGCGTTTTCTCAGGCTAAATTTGATGACACTGCAACTGATCAAGAAGGTGTTTATTTGTTATCTTGTTGATCTTCTCTACTTTGGACCATCGGGCTGGATTTGCATTCACAATCATTATTTCATGTTCGCAATTGAGTTGGGGTAACAAACGTTTTATCAACGTATCATAATGGTTGTATGCATTTTTTTAATGTTAGTGTTGATGACTTTATCCCTTAATCAGTGATTTTTGGTGTTGTTCGTATCTATCGTTTGGTTGGGTTTTTAATCTCATCATTGTAGGTATGGTCCTTGTATGATCTCAAACGACTAGTATCTATTTTAATGGTTATAGGAAAATGTTAAAATTAAGTATTTAGTTTACGCTCATAATTTTAAACCCTTTTGTAATTTTATATTTCTTCCTTTTAAATAAAACTAGCGATTTTTATAATAAAAAATATAAAGATACATATATTTAGGGGAAAATGAAATGTGAAGGGTGAAAAGCCTTGTCAATTAATGAGAAACAATACAAAGAATTATTGCCAACTTCACAACAAAATATATTGAACACACAGTAAAGTCAAACAATCTTCAACCTTTGGAGAAGAACACTCCCTACATAAGGTTGCAGATATATTCTGTTGCGACTCTTCTTCCACAGTTATTCAAAAGGACGCTCAACGAAATAGGAAGGTTGATGTTAATTCCCAACACATTAGCTCTGACAGCAGTGCAAAGGCAAACTGCAGCTTCGAGATCGAGCAAACCTTCAATTAGGCTACAACACGGTTTTGTAGGCACATTGCCGAGTTCAACATCAACCAAGCTCAGCAGATTAAGGCACACACCGAGGTTCAAGGGATTGCATGTACCGGATTGACCCCGACCGCTAGGGAGCATATCCCCGGGGCGAACAACGATGGGGTTTCTGGAATTTGTTGTACAGGAAGATCCCTTTGATTTACCATCAACATTGTGGGAGCTGACTAAAGCAAAGAAGAGAAGGTTGAGGGAAAGAAATAGAGCAGTTGATGCGTTAACTCTTGAAGCCATTTCCGAAACGAAAAAGAAACAATTTGAAGTGATTTAGAAAACAGTCTATTTGGAACTTTGCGTCTAAGTTCTAAGACGATGACAGATGATGTTGGCGAAATAAGCAGAGGGTTTTTATAGCTGACACAGATGAACTCAAAGCTTCTTTGGAACTAGAAAATGAGAGCCACTAAGTCAGATTAGATGGAAATTTTGGATCTTGGAATATTTTTTTGGTGGGCAATTACTTGTCTGTGTATATATATTGTAATTCAAAATCTCCCACATGGATGATGGATGGTATAGATATTCAATATCATGTTTAATTGATTTAATAAATAACATGGGTACAACGTTAAAGTTGTTTATATATATTAGGGTAAAGTACACAAGTAGTCATTAAATTATACCAAAAAATATAAAATGGATACCAAACTTTCAAAAGTTACATAATAGACATTAAAATTTAGTTTTTGTTATAAAATGGCCACTGAACCGTTAACTGTTGTTAATTGAATGATGTGACAGTTGCGAAAATTTGAATACAACACATTTCATCCTCCATATTTACACATTCAATCAATTTAGTTCTAATTTAACCCTTATTATTGATGTCTAAATTAATAAAAGATATAAATATTGAGGATTAAATGTGTTGTTATATAAATTTTCGTAACTGTCATGTCAACCAGTTAACAACAGTTAGCAGCTCAGTGACCATTTTGTAACAAAATCTAAAGTTTAATTCCTATTATGTAACTCTTGAAAGTTTGATGACCATTTTGTATTTTCTAGGATAGTTTAGTGATCGTTTGTGTACTTTACCCTATATATTATAGGCATAAAGTCAAAAGTAGCCCTTAATGTTTGACCCTTTGGTCACTTTAGCTCCTATTCTATTTTTTTGTGAAAACAACCTCATAACGTTTTATTTTCGTGCAATTTTCACCCTCGTTTGATGGAAACCGTCAGTCAACTAACGATCAATGCCCCTTGCTGACGTGGAGATGCCACATATACAGAGACATTGAAGTGTCACTTTACTGACATAGCGTCACAATTTTTTATTAAAAAATTAAATATTTTATATTCATTTTATATTAAAAAATTAACAACTCCTACCATTGTGAAAATCCTTACATCTGCATACACCTTTCACCCTGTTAGAGATTTAGGTTGTAGGATTTAAAATTTAGGGTTTAGATTTTAGCGTATTATGGTTAAGGATTTAGGTTGTGCATTTTAAAGTTTAAATATTAAAAGTTGTGTAAGTTTTTTCACATATTTTTTGTATCAAAATATAACCTTAAGATTTTTTGTCCTTTTATTATTTTCATTATTTTCAGCTTGAGGCTAATTAATGATATTCATTAGTACAAATCAATAACATCATAAAAAAGGCTCTATGTATCAATTGAATTCTTTTTGTTGAGTTGAGATTTTAGACTAAGACATGGCGTCTATAATAATAAGAGAATCATGTTGAATTTATTCAGAAGCTCGGATAATTCAGCTTGAATCAAATTTCATAAATTTAACTTGTCTCGAAAAATTTTCAAATAAAATTTGAAAGATAAAATAGAACTTATGAACTAGTTTAACTTAATTTTCAAATCTCATGGAACCAAGATTTCGACCACGATCAATTCAATGTTTTCATATATTTTTTTGATCAACTGAAATTTTATTTTGACAAACAATGTTTTCATATATTTGGACCACTGGACCGAAGTTCTAAATAAATCCTTAATAAAAGAAATATTAGATTTTAAAATGAAAATATTATCTCATGCGAAAAAAGTAGAAGGGTACATTTATTTAGAATCAAAATGAAAGGGAAGACTGAAAAGCTTCTCAATTAATGAGAAACAATACAAAGACTTATTGAGAAAGGGGATGTAAAATCCAACAAATAAACAATGCCAACTTCACAACAAACACACTGTAAGATCAAACAATGTTCAAACACTCACTGTATAAGGTTGCAGATGTATTCAGTAGCGACTCTTCTTCCACAGTTATTCAGAAGGAGGCTCAACGAAATAGGAAGGTTGATGTTAATGCCTAAGACATTGGCTCTTAAAGTAGTGCAAAGGCAAACTGCAGCTTCGAGATCGAGCAAACCTTCGATTAGGCTACAACACGGTTTTGTAGGCACGTTGCCGAGTTCAACATCCACCAAGCTCAGCAGATTAAGGCACACGCCAAGGTTCAAGGGATTGCACGTACCGGGTTGACCCCTACCAGCAGGAAGCACATCCCCGGGCCGAACAATGACAGGGTTTCTAGAATTTGTTGTGCAGGAAGAACCCTTTGAAGTACTACCAACATTGTGGGAGCTTACTAAAGCAAACAAGACAAGGTTGAGGGAAAGGAACAGAACAATTGATGCGTTAACACTTGAAGCCATTTCCGAAAAGAAGAGAAAAAGATTAGAAGTGCTTGAGAAAACATTGTATTTGGAACTGATTCGAAGACGATGACAGATGATGTTGGTGAAGTGAGCAAAGGGTTTTTTATAGCCGACATAGATGAACTCAAAGAGATTTTTAGAACTAGAAAATGAGAACCACTAAGTCATATTAGTTGGAGAATTTGGATCTTGGAATATTTGTTTGATGGGCAATTACTTGTCTGTGTATATATATTGTAATTCGAAATCTCCCACATCGACCTTGGATGGTATAGATATTTGATATCGTGTTTAATTGATTTAATTAATGGCATGGGTACAACGTTAAAGCAGTTACTTAAAAGAAAGAGAATTGTATCTATTGGAATGAAAGATAACAAAAAATAAAATCACTATGAGTCAGCAAAAATCGATTCAACTCTAGAAAAAAATTATTGAATTCTGAATTTTTAGAGTCGAGTTACTCAAGTTATTTGAGTATTTGAAATTTTGTTCGGAATTCAATTCCTAGTCGAGTATGAATTTGCAAATTTTGAATAACCGAGAAACAAAAATTAAAATGTTGTTTTTGTTTGGATTGTTTTGCAATTGATCCTTCATTTCCTTGTTTATCCGATATATTTTTTTATTTAAGCCCATTGTTGGCAAAATTTGAACCAACTCCTCTACCACCATAAAATACCTAAATTTAATTCCTCTTTTGATAATAATTTTTTTTTCTTTTAATTTAGTCTCCCAACTTTATATTTTATTCAATTCGGTCATTTGACTGTAACCCTTTACAAATTCTTTCTTCTCATTAATAACTTATCCTCAAAATCCTTTTTTTTAATAACTCTAAAAATATATTATATAATTTTAGATTATATTTGATATATAACATTACAAATCTTACGCATCTGAAAAAGAGCATATGGTCAAAGAGAGTCGTTTAAATCGTAACCAATCAGTACTATAACATTATATTACTTTAGAAAAAAATCAATTTTAAGTTTAATTTAGCATTAAATTATAATTTAGCCTCCATAATTTGAGCTTCTTAATTTTTAGGGTTAAATATATAATTGGGCTATATATCAAATTGGGCCTTTCTTTTTAGAAATGAAAGGAAGACTGAAAAGCTTCTTAATTAATGAGAAACAATACAAAGACTTATTGGGAAAGGGGATGTAAAATCCAACAAATAAATAATGCCAACTTTACAACAAACACACAGTAAAACCAAACAATCTTCAAACATTGGAGAAGAACACTACATAAGGTTGCAGATGTATTCAGTAGGGACTCTTCTTCCGCAGTTATTGAGAAAGAGGTTCAAAGAAATAGGAAGATTGATGTTAATGCCCAACACATTGGCTCTAACAGCAGTGCAAAGGCAAACTGCAGCTTCCAGATCCAGCAAACCTTCGATTAGGCTACAACAAGGCTTTGTAGGTACGTTGCCTAGCTCAACATCCACCAAGCTCAGCAGATTAAGACACACGCCCAGGTTCAAGGGATTGCATGTACCGGATTGACCCTGACCATTAGGGAGCACATCTCCGGGACGAATAACCACAGGGTTTCTGGAATTTGTTGTGCAAGAATCAACATTGTGAGAGCTTACTAAAGCAAAGAAGAGGAGGTTGAGGGAAAGAAATACAACAGTTGATGCCTTAACACTTGAAGCCATTTCCGAAAAGAAAAGAAAAGAAAAGAAAAGAAAAGGATTTGAAGTGATTGAGAAAACAATCTATATGGAACTGCTTCGAAGACAATGACAGATGTTGTTGGTGAAGTGAGCTAAAGGGTTTTTATAGCTGACAAAGATGAACTCAAAGCTGTTTTTAGAACTAGAAAATGAGAGCCACTAAGTCAGATTAGTTTGAGATTTTGGATCAAAGGAATATTTGCTTGGTGGGGAATTACTTGTGTGTGTGTATATTTTTTTGTAATTCGAGATCTCGCACATCCATGATGTATAGTAAATAAATCATGTTTAATTGATTTAATTAATAACATCAGTACAACGTTGTTTATATATATATATATATATATATTATATGTATTCAGACATGCATGCGACCAAGAAAAATTATGGTTTCTGTCATAAATATATGTAGAAAGCATTGTCCTTCTCAAACGAGAGTGATGCAGTAAGTTTTAGTCTTCTTTCAGCTCTTGTGGTTCTGTTGCTTTCTCCACAAAGGGAACAGACTAAGCTAAGTCACTCTGTTGATTTGGTTAATTCGGTCGGTGATCAAACCGAATTAAACAAAATTAAATTAAAAAAATTAATCGTTAATCGAACTGAACAAAAATCGATTAATTTAATCGGTTTTCGAATTAACCAAACTTTATTATAAATTTTAAGGTTTGTGTTTTTCTGTATGTAACACTCACAACTCGTCTAGACGTTATGGCTCAAAAGTTCTCTGTAAATAATAATAAAAGCGTGTAGGAATAGTACCGATAATTTTTGAAATCTGAAGTTAAACAAGACCCACAAGACAATGACGAATTCAACTCTAATGCGAAAGTAGAAACAGGATATGAGCTACAAAGTTGAGTGTGGTTTCAGTGTGCACAAGTAACCAGAGAACATGAAAGAAAAGAAAATCCGACAAAATCATTAAAATACGTCAAAATACAGATACATAGTAGTAAACCTCTAACTACCCATTCACAGTAATCAGATAAACATTGAAACAAAATATTTAGGTACGAGCTACATAGTAGTTTAGGCATACATAGATTGCAAGTATATTTACCATTATTAACTAAGGAATTCAGACATTGTGCATAAATTGCAAGTACATTTCTCAACGTTTGACTGAATAGTCATTATGACCCCTATTTTTTTGGAGCAATTCAACCTTCAGCGTTTTATTTTGGGTCAAAATAGCCCATCTGCAGATAAAAATTGTCAGTCAACTGACGGTAAATGGCTTGAAGTGACATGACAAACCTATATAGTAGTGCATGCTGACATGACAGTTTAGACAAATGTGTTGACTTGAAAAAACAATTACATCAGTCAAAAAATAATTTTATAAAATTATATAAAATATAAAACATATGGTCCTACGAATACAACACAAATCCATTGAGTTAAACTTAGTTAAATCAAATAAGTATTTAAAACATTTAAACATGAGCTCCAAGTTAAAACAAGTATTTAGAACATTCGACTTATACAACACAAATCCAAAACGAGAGTTACAATATAAAACATAGGGTCCTACGAATACATAGCCCATTACATCTAAGAATTATACTCTGACAAAAGTCGATGCTGAAATACAACTTCGGATGGTGCTCCTCTAAAGCAACGATCGACCTACTGACATGTGAATTGAAAAGACGATTTCGAACGCTGAGCTAACGAAGCTTAGTGGATACACTGCCATAAAATGCAAGGCCTATATGGTTAGAAAGACAGTTAAGTTAGCTTTCCAACGGTGTAAACCAATTGAAATTCCGACGTACGGAATGAAAGTTATGCATGTTTAAGTGAACAAACTACATGCTACCTAGTAACAACAATTTAGGTAATTGTACACTGTTTTATGGCAGTTTTGGAAACTGTATTGTAAACAGTTTTGGGGCATTGGTTGCAACCCTGTTTTACATAAATTGGAGTATAGTCAAGTGTAGTTATGTGTAGTAAAGAAAATATATGACCATGCTGCCAGATTTGTATATGTTGTGTACTTGTAACATTGCCTTGATTGAATGATTATGTGAACTTGTTTTGACATGTTTTATACTTGTGTAATGTGTTAGAACCAGGAGTGAACATGGTGGAAGAGGAAAGGGTGGAACATCCTAAAGCTAAGAACAAAGGAGTGTGGATCCAAGACTAGCTAAGCTTGGAGTATTGTGAGTGTAGTTTTGTAGGGTTAGGACTTAGGTCCTAACCAAATATGCATGCTTAAATTACTTGTCATCCTTGTATTGTTTAAATGGACTTAATATAGGCTTGATCATGCATATAAAGGGAATATTGGCTAAGCTAAACTTGTAAGTAAATAAAAGCATGAAAGTCGACAAGACAATCAATAAGAAAAGTGAAAACAAAATTGTGAATTCTGTTCTTGAAAGTGGCTATTCGATTAGTAGCATATATGTACTTCCATGATATACGATGTGTGATCTTTGTGTCTTGAATGCTATTCATTCGAATGTCTGCTTGATGCCTAAGGTAGTGTGTGCTAAATGCTTACTTGATGAATAAGATGGTTATGTGAATGCTTGCTTGTATGTTCTCCATGGTGTAACATTTGCTAACAAGATGTGATTCATGAATTATAAGGTATTTCTTGATCCTTGTACCTTAATTTTGATCTACTTGACTTGCTTCATGCTTAAGATGGCATGTATTTGAAATGTCTTGCTTGAATATGTTACTTGATTTGTGAAGTATGTATAATGTTTATACATGTTAAATGACTTGAATTGAGTATGCTAAGCTTGTATTCGAATGCTGGCTTGAAAATACTCTATGATGTATATGTCAATAGTACGAATTGAACCATGAAATAAAGACATTGCTTGTTGCCTAAGGGCATATATTCGAATACTTGCTTGAATGACAAGATAAAAAGTGAATTGAAGAGCTAAGGCTCAACTAGCCTAAGGTCTAAGCATGATATTGCTATAACTTGCTTGAATGTGATTCTTGAACACAATTATCTTGACTTGAACATGAAAGCATAAAAATAAGAAACAACAACAAGCTTTAAAGTAAAATAAGAATTCTTGTGCCACAAGATATCCTCTAATGAAAGTTAAAGATTAAAAGACTTAAGTTGCCTTAAATGGAAGTCTTTGCATACATTGGTATGATGCTTGGTATTCTTGGGACTATGGTCTATGAGCCACGGCTCGGGGGGACGCCCCATTACATGTAATATGTTATTGGCGACAGTAGGAGGTAACGGGGGAGCTGTACGGAGATTGGCAACAATTGGTTGGACAGTGAGAAGTATAGGATTCTTGGACCTTTATGGTCAAACACATACCAATGTCATTCATAATCAATTGTGATCCAAGGCAAACATGTTAAAAGACATGAACCTTATTGAGAAATTAAATAAGAAATTCAAAAGATAATCTTGAATGTGTACATAATGTTTAAAGAAAGCTCTTGGTGAGCATAATATCTAAAGAAAGCTCTTGGTGAGCATTACTTGAATTACTTGACATGAAATCTTGCTACTTGAGTTACTTGATATGTAAGCTTACTTGAACACTTGAATTACTTGATATGCAAACTTGATTACTTGAACTACTTGTTACTTGATTTGATTACTCGAGCCATTTGCTACTTGACTTGATTTCGTGGGCTACTTGTTACGTGACTTGGATTGATTGGAAATACAGACTGTTTCATGTGTGTAAATATGTGAGTGAGTGTGCTGCCATGTTAAGTGATATTAAGTCTAAAATTGGACTATTTTATGTGTGTAAATGTGTGAGAAAGTGTCATGTCATGTTAAGTGATATTAAGTCTAAAATTGGACTATTTTATGTGTGTAAATGTGTGAGCAAGTGTTCTGCCATGTTAAGTGATATTAAGTCTAAAACCGGACTGTTTTATGTGTGTAAATGTGTGAGCAAGTGTGCTGCCATGTTAAGTGATATTAAGTCTAAAACCGGACTGTTTTATGTGTGTAAATGTGTGAGCAAGTGTGCTGCCATGTTAAGTGATATTAAGTCTAAAACCGGACTGTTTTATGTGTGTAAATGTGTGAGCAAGTGTGCTGCCATGTTAAGTGATATTAAGTCTAAAACCGGACTGTTTTATGTGTGTAAATGTGTGAGCAAGTGTGCTGCCATGTTAAGTGATATTAAGTCTAAAACTGGACTGTTTTATCTGTGTAAATGTGTGAGCAAGTGTGCTGCCATGTTAAGTGATATTAAGTCTAAAACTAGATTGTTTTATATGTGTAAATGTGTGAGTAGGTGTGCTGCCATGTTAAGTGATATTAAGTCTAAAACCAGACTATTTTATGTGTGTAAATGTGTGAGTAAGTGTGTTGCCATGTTAACTGATATTAAGTCTAAAATCGGACTATTTTATGTGTGTAAATGTATGAGTAAGTGTGTTGCCATGTTAAGTCATATTAAGACTAGAAGTGGATTGTTTGCTAGGCTTATTGTCTTCATAATTAAGTGAACAAGTTATAAACATATATGGACAGTTTTGAACTCGTTATAAGCATACATGGACAGATTTAAATAAATTAAAAGTCACTATGGACTATTTTTACTTTTAATTTGTGTAAACATGTATAATGGACAGAGTTGAACGAATTAAAGTCACTATGGACTGTTTTTACTTGTAATTATGTGTAAACATGTATAATGGACAGAATTGAACGAATTGAAAGTTACTATAGACTGTTTTTACCTTAATTAAGTGTAAACATGTATAATGGACATAATTGAACGAATAATGCTCGAAAATAGGAACTATTTTTAGGTGATTAAATTATGTAAACATGACATGTTGTTAAGTATAACCTTGATTGATTGAATGTGGCTATACTTGACTTGGAATTGTTGTGAGTTACTTGAATATGTTATTGATTGTTTGAAAGGTGTTAAAGCTTGAATTAGGATCCACGTCCTTGCTTGTCATGTTATTCGAAATGCTATAAACCTTGAATAGGACTACTTGACTAAATGGAACTTGATCTAAGTAATTGGTTAAATCTAAATACTACCCCACTAAGTACAAATTGTACTTATCACTCGCGTTTCCTTTCTTCCCAACCAACAGGTTAGGTGTTCTAAACTCTTTCTTGATCCTGAAGTTAGATTTCTTGAGCCTGAAGCAAGACACAAGTGGAGCTTGAGTATGGATCCTTACTTGTTTTGTACAACTCCTAGTTGAAGGTGGCATCTAGTCTTGTTTATAGTTAAGGCTAGTTCATGCATTTTGTATGTTTGGAAGCTTGTATATAAATATGATTCGACCTCTAATGTTGTGTAAGACTATGATTCGAATGTTTACACTAAATGAACATGTTTAGTTGAATCTACATAGAATGTTGCAAGTCTTGAATATAATAACCTACATGACCATGTCTAATTAATGTGAAATGAGTATACAATTGAAACCTTGTTAACTATTGTTATAAGATAGATGAGCTGTGTATAATTGAGATTGAATGATACAAGTGATTCATGGTGCGCTTGAGAATTGTAATTGTTGAATGGTAAGGAATGAATCCTTACATGTTTGAATAGAGATGTTCGAATATATGTATACATGATTATTCTTAGTCAAACCTACATGAATTGGTTACATGTCTTGAATGAAACATGATGAAATAGAGTTAAAATGAAAACATGCTAGTCTAGGTAAGCTATTTGAATGATATGATCACATGAACTTAGATTCAAAAGTGAATAATTAATGTGGTAACATATAATGAATAAGAACTTGTCCATGATTGTGTAATTGAATGTGATGTCTATGTGCCTTGCTAGTTCTCTATTCATCTAGGATAAACAAGGATGATATCAATACTTGTAGTTTAAGTGTTTATTCGAATATCTCTCATGTATGATCATTTAATCAAGTAATAACTAATCCTTGAATGAATCTTGAAGGTAACCACTCGAATGAAGGCCTATAATGAATATGAAATATATATAATTATGAATGAGATAGAAATTGGAGTGAAAGAAGCATGCTTGTTTGTATGACCATTCGAATGCTATATGTTAACTTGAATAATAATGCAAATGGTAAATGAAGGTGGTAACCTATAATGACTTGTAAACAAATATATGCTTGTTTGTATGGTAAGATACATATGTCTAAGTTGCTTGCTAGACAAGTAACTCATCTAATAGAGATGAGTTCGAAAAGTTTTAAACGGTTCATGTTTCTGCTATGATTGATTGTAAATGCCAATGCTGCTAGCTAGTTAAGGAACTCATTTAATAGGGATGAGTTCACCTTTCCTTTCCTTGCCTTGTTCTTTCTCCGTAACGCTTCCGAGCCGGTTTACTACTAAACCGGGGTAGGGGGTGTTATAGTGTGCATACTAGAAGCGGGTGAAATTTCAACTCAATCGGGCGTCGAATCAACAAGTAATCACATGTAATTGTAATTTAGGGACTAAATTGTAATTCTAGAAAATTACAGGGACTTAAACCATTTTAAAGTTATCGATCCATAATTAGTCACGTTTCATGCTCACATGTCAAATTTAGCTTAAAACGACCATTCGAACTCATTTAATTGCATGCATAACAATCATGGACCAAGATGGAAGAATCTAAAACCTTTAATATCCATAACAACAAACATAACGACCAGGCGTTTAGATACCGTCTCAAAGTATACATATACACTGGGGCGTATCGATATAACCCCTAGGCGTATCGATATGCAGGTTACAAATCATTTTTCCACAATTCCAGTAGCTCAATATTGTATCGATACACCTCTACCGTACCGATACTCAGGCCAAAAATACACTTACCCGTATCGATACACATCTACATGTATCGATATGCATGTACCTAAAATGTCTAATTTTGCTGGTTTTTCGTACAATCAAGGTTCCAAACATGCTTTATCAAACCCCAAATATATACAAAACAATTCTAAAGATCAAACATTGGTAAAACATCACAGAGACATGATCAAATCATTGCATCATACTTCAAATGGAAATCTAGAGGCATGCCTCCTAGAAAACAACCAACCACCATACAATGCACAAATTCGAAGCAACAACCAACATAGCAAACTTGCTCAAGTAGGGAGTTTAGCAAAAACCTTCCTAAAACAACAATGAAACCCTATTGCCGTTATTACTACTAGTGTAGTTTGAAACCATACTCTCGAATAGCCGAAGTCCTTGGATTCCCTTCACTTGCTTGCTGCCTCCAAACCTTTAATTCTCTACATTGATGGATAAAGAGAGCATAAGTGCATTGGGCTTAGTGAGAAGTGCTCAAACAACACATCATTAATGCATTTTAAAACCATTTTATAAAACCATATTGAAATCGCCATTTCAATCATCTTATAAAACATCATGTCTTGAAAACCATGGACTTAGCACTTTTAAAAACTAGCATATTAAACCATATGCAACATGTATCCTGGATCAACAACAAATCTCATTGCTAACCCTCAATTTAAGCCTTCCTATACATAACAATTCATATGCGAAGCTTAAAGAGTAAACATGTATAAACCAACATTATAAATCAACATCCATTAACATGACACATTAATAATTGTATTGGCTTTCAAGTGATCATAAACCAAGTTCTACTTTCACAAAATAATTCATCGGATACATGGATTCAACAAGTATCCTCTCAACACTTCATGTCATCTCAATCGAAATTATGGTACGCTTACAACAGTTACTTTCACAACCCCTTTCATCGGTTAAACGCATAATCCACTAATGGGAGTTTTCGGTATCGTATAACCCTTCGACCGTTAGGATACTCGTGGCGGAGTATTCAGTACACATAAACCCCTCAACACCTGAGACGACTTATTAATAGTGCACTATCAATCCTATGGTCGGCCAACTATATCTGATAACATTTTTAAACCACATCACTTGCCAATATAATTCATTATTAACCATGTACCTCACTGTTTTTATATGCATCATTTCAAAACCATTTCCAAAGCAACAAACCATGCTTTAAACAAGTATTCTACATACTTACAATGACCATTTACCAAATGCATCCATCATCATTATATGATCAAAAATAGTATAAAAACATACTTTAAATCGTGCTTAAATAGTAGGTACCATGTAATTCAAAACAAGTGCATAAAATCCATTTCTTAAAAGCACGACTGAGGGAGAAATCTCTTATACTTACTTCCAAGTTTAAACTAGCATTTCAAGCTAAGTTTAAACTCCCCAAAACAACCTTTAAACTGTTCCAAAGCTGAAACCCACCCGCGTTCTCACTCTTCGGCAACACAAAGCTTCACTCGCCGATGCGAATCACTCCTCCAAAGCTTCCGAAGCAACGATATGAGCTTGAGGATCAATCGCCCCTGATTTTACCACACAAAAACAAAGGATTCAATGCATTCACAACCCAACAACATTAACTCATAACGATCCTCTTTAAACTTTAGTCGAAACCATTCCAAAACTACCAAAAACAATCATCAAAAACCTTTCACATTTAACCCAGCCAAAACCTAAAGGTTCAATCAATCAATTATCGTCAATTGACATCCAAAAACAACCTAACACCATACTTATACTTCCAGCATACAATAAACAACCACAACACCTCAAAAACACCCAACTAGCAACCTAGAAAATTAGAGCTTCACATAGCTTCGGGATTCCAAAGTTAAAACCAATCTATTAACATTATATAACATCAAAATCATGATTAAAATCAATCAAGAACTCAGCAAAACATATCCAATTCGAAAATCACCAAATCTTGTCAATTAAAGCTTGATTTAACCAATTTCCATAATCTAATCATTAAAACTTATTAGAAAACATATGTAAAGGATCAAATACTTGGTAATTTCAGTAAAGAACCATTTATTAGAGGAGAAGAACGAACTTTGCCTCTGATGGATGAATTTCCCCTCAATTGGATATTTACTCTTCAAAAGCAAAGGAAAAACAAATGAGATTTTGGAAATCAAGATTGAAGAGTCCATTAGAAATCAACAGTTTAGAAAATCAATGTCATTAACTGGAATATTTGATGAACAATAGAAATAACCACCTCATCCTAATTAATCCACTTTTAATTTTTAATTAAAATCATTAAAATAATCTCAAATGAGAGAAAATTCTGATAAAAATATTTAGGTAAAATAGCTCCTAAAAGATTCTAAGATTTGACCCTTTTACAAAACAATCACTAAAACAGTTTTACATTCTTTACATTTTGGTCACTAGCCAAAATGCCAACTTTCCAAATTTCATTTTCCAAAATTGATTTTACCAAAAATATTCATATATTAAATAAGGATCTTTAGATATCTTTCCCATATTTTTCTCACACCAAAAATATTTATTCCAATTTAATTCTCGAATCTCTAATCTCGGTCCATCGGATCATCTAATCAACCTAAAAGCTCCTAGGCCCAAAACTGGGGCATTACAGACCCTCAATCCTAGTGGCCTGAGTGGAATGGTTCACATCTTTAAGTCTGCTCCAAATCCTGATAGCTCAAAAGGAGATCGAATTGGATTTACCTCATAGTTGAAATTTCTGGTTAATGCGCTAGATATGTCATTTGAAGTTCAGTTTATGGAGGAATTCATGTCAGCTGAAAATTTAGGCTCAAATAATTTAAATTCCTTTATGATTATACCGCTACCTACAACCTTTGACTATGTGTTTAAAGATTTTCTAATTGAGGGGTATCAATTTACATATTTTATTAATGGTGAGCATGAGAGGTCTCAAGTAATTAAAGGTGCATCTGTTGAGTTCCTTTTTGTGCAGCTCCGCTTACACTCGTTACAATTTGGAAATTGTAACATACATGCCATTTTTGTGTGGCGGATAGAGTTTGTTTAAGAATTTTTTTGGTATTGGGAAGAGTTACAATTATTGCCTAAAATGTCAGCTTCAATGGACATAGAAAATTGCTTACTCAACCAGATGTTTACTCCAACACATGTTTTGATTGTGGTTGTTATCAGATTGTCTGTCAAGCTTGTTAGTTTAGTCATTTGGAAGAGATTTCAAATTAAATCAGTATTTGAGAAATACCTGCAAAGGTTGTTGCACACGTTAAGATGGCATTATAATACAATTTCAATCCTTGAGGACAAGAATTCTTCACAAACAGGAAAGTATAATACTTCATATCAGATCCTTCTTGGCCAATATCCGGTACATCTTCCTTATTTAGCTGAGGAACCAACAGTGGTCTCTGTTGACCGAAGCTTACAACAAAGATAAGTTGCTATTAGAATGCCCAAGCCCTATCTGATACGAGCATAAAATAGACTATGGCCCCAAGCTAACACGAAGAAGACGGATTGTGAGTTTCAGATTGATGATCTGAATGATAAGTTACAATCATGGGCAACAATCAGTTCAAGTTAGAGACTTCCACAAATTGTCTCCAAAATGGGTTGGCCTCTTTTTCATTTTAGATAAGATACATAAATACATTGGTTGGCTTGTAATTGGGAGTGATGGAGCTCTTAGTAAAGAGAAATCGAGAATTTTAGCAAGGGTGATGATTAAGAAGGTCAACAAATAAGGCTGGATGAGTACATTGAAGCAATGACTGGTTTGAAGGTCAACTGGAATGCAATGTTTAATGGTGCACTCATAATAGACAAGGTTATGTTCAATGTAGCAAAAGATACAATGAATTTATTTGCACTAAAAGTTTTTGAGCCTTTGTGTGTCATTACTCACGAAAGTCGATTTTGAGAGTCTGATGTTTTTTGTCCAGATCATAATTGGAACATTGATGAGTCGACAAGGGAAATGTTTGATCCGGAAGATATTGGTTTGTCAATATTGTCATGAAGTCATCTCTTACTCTTATGTTAAATGTGATCAAGATTAAAGGGACAATAACAGTTATTTGGTCAAATCATTTAAAGAAAATTATGCTTGTCAAGGTTGATCAAGGATTGGTCTTCAAGGGGTGTTTCCATGAAATATTTTCTTTTAATCCTTGAGGACAATGATTCTTTCGAGGGGAAAGTATTGTAATGCACAACCCCCAAGTCTGTAGGTTTTTATTATTTAATGAATGAATATTAAATCTCTTCTTCCTCTGACTTCTTTTTTGTCGTCTCCCATTGTTCCTCTATCTTCTCCCTTATTTTAATTCTTCCTTAATTTGTTCTCTTACAGAAAATAGATGAGATCTTTGAAAATTCTTTGTGGGATTTTGTTAGGAATCAAAGATGAATCAAATGAAATAATTTTCAGTGAAAATCAACAAGAAATTTGGAAATTATGAGAAAGAAAGTGATGAGAAAATGAGAGAATTTTGAGAAAATGATTTTAAAAAACTTATTAACTTTCAAAACCTTCAGCCAATTAAGGTGGTAAACTTAATTAAAACATTTAGAAAATATAATTCTCTAAGTATTCTTAGTATTGTCACTTTTACAATTTAATCACTTAAAAATAATTTTGTGAACTTTACATTTTAGTCATTAAAACCAAAATGTCACTTTAAAAAATTTAATTTTCCATCAATTTAACGACCAATATGCTTAATAATATTTTTAAACATTTTTATAAGCCCAAACCAATTTCAATTTAACAAAAAGTCCATTTTTAAAATATTTATTTTTGCCCGAAACGTATTTAACCATTTAATTCGGTCGGACCAAATCGAACCGACCCGATCAAACCCCTAATCCTTCTAATCTTATTTTTGGGTGTTACAATACATGAAAAACATGAAAATATATGACTTATTACGGCCACATATGATTTTCTCTCTTCTAGTCAGCATACTATTATTATTTTTTGATGACAAGGTATCAAAATAAAACAAAACATAATTTTAAGTATGGTTTTGTGTGAAAAAGTAGAAGCTTATATATAAAACCCTAGCCGCCTATAGTTATTCTCTCTAATCTAAGTGTTTAACTCTTTTCTTTTCATCGTTGTATGACGGATGGTGCTTGCCGCCGATAGTAGGCATTCTTTCTTTTTCCTTGCGTTACTATATTTTACCATTGTTTTTCCTTGTGTCTAAGTTCTATGACGATGACAGATGATGTTGGTGAAGTAAGCAAAGGGTTTTTATAGCCGACACAGATGAACTCAAAGCTTCTTTGGAACTAGAAAATGAGAGCCACTAAGTCAGATTAGTTGGATATTTTGGATCTTGGAATATTTGTTTGGTGGGCAATTACTTGCCTGTGTATATATATTGTAATTCAAAATCTCCCACATCGACGATGGATGGTATAGATATTGGATATCATGTTTAATTGATTTAATAAATAACATGAGTACAACGTTAAAGTTGTTTATATATATTGGGCAAAGTACATAAATGGTCACTAAACTATACCAAAAAATATAAAATGGACACCAAACTTTCAAAAGTTACATAATGGGTATTAAACTTTAGTTTTTGTTATAAAATAGTCACTAATCCGTTAACTGTCGTTAATTGAATGACGTAATAGTTACGAAAATTTAAATAATAACACATTTAATCCTCTATATTTACACATTCAATCAATTTAGTCCTAATTTAACCCTCATTATTGATGTCTAAGTTGATTAAACATATAAATATTGAGGATTAAATGTGTTGTTATACGAATTTTCGTAATTGTCATGCCACCCAGTTAACAACAGTTAACAGCTTAATTACCATTTTGTAACAAAATTTAAAGTTTAATTCACATTAGGAAAGTTTTGAAAGTTTGATGACCATTTTATATTTTTTTCGGATAGTTTAGTGACTGTTTGTATACTTTACCCTATATATTATATGTATATACATATTCAGACATGCATGCGGCCAATACACATTAAGATTTAGTCTTCTTTCAACAGCTCAGTCATAAATATATGTAAAAAGCATTGACCGTCTCAAGCGAGAGTATTGCAGTAAGTTTTAGTCTTCTTTCAACTCACAAAATGTCAAAAATCATTATGCCATAGTATAGATGCAAGCTAGCAAGCCTCTAATTGCCCATTCACCTGCTAATCATAACGGACAAAGTTCCCCAGAATTTAAAACACTTTTATGGTTTATATAGACCATTTCTCAATAGAAAGCTATTAAAAAGTTCTTTCTGTTTTGAGTAGTTGGACCGTTGTAACGGCGGCCAAATAGATTCCAAAAGAATTGATTATATTCTCTAATAAAAGGGGGGAAAAGAATGATGGAAGGAATTAACAAATATTGGCCAAAAAAGGATGATGGGCCAAAGCCACATTAGTGGTTTATATAGCCCATTCCTCAAGAGAAAGCTACCAGAACATTCTTTCTATTTTGAGTAGTTGGGCCGTTGTAACGGAGGCCGAATAGATTCCAAGAGAATTGATTATATTCTCTAATAAAAAAAGGAGAAAAGAATGATGGAAGGAATTATCAAATATTGGCCAAAAAAAGTTGATGGACCAGCGTTACATTAGTTTATATAGCCCATTACTCAACAGAAAGCTACTAGAACGTTCTTTTTGTTTTGAGTAGTTGGACCGTTGTAACGGCTGCCAAATAGATTCCAAGCGAATTGGTTATATTCTCTAATAATAAAGTGAGACCAACACACTCTAAACCAAGTTGAGTGTTTTATTAAAAATCTTCTTAAACATAAATAGAGGAAAAAAGTACACTCAACTTGGTAATACACGAAATAAAATAAGAGTTCTCGCCCTATTATCAAACCAACACTATTATCAAAAGCAAAAGGAATTAAAGTAAAACCTGCGTACATAATAAAGACAGTGTGCACCATCTAACGACAAGACTCTTCCAAAACAATACTAAGGCTAAGGTAAAGGTCGATCAAACAGCTCTCTACTGATCCATTCCAAGTTTACAATAACCACCAAGCTAACCATTAAAGCAACCTCGATGAACCTTGCAATTAGAACAACCAAAACTTCTCCTACACCTATAATAACTAATTTTGTCTAGGGTGGATCCGTTTTTATTTTTCTATATATGTTACTACTATTTCAAAAATGTGTGTAATGGTGACAAGCGTCGTATTTTGTCAAATAATTTAAGCCTTAATCTCAAATTAAATAAATAAAGACGTAGTATAGAGAAGATGGTGTCGGTCTATAGGGACTAAGGAGTTTCTGATATTAGGAGGTTTTGATTCTGACTGTTGTGAGGCAATATAGTGAATAGGGGTTTGAGCAAGAAAGCTACAAAATAACTGTAGAGTAAAAGCAAAAACGATAGAAGTAAATTTTGAAGAGTAAATTAATTAAATTAATTAGCCTAAAGCTTTGCTCCGCTTCAATTCAAAATGATCATCGAAAAAGAATTTTTACTCCGGATACATGCCGGTTACAGTCTACAAGGCCCAAACCTTGTAACTTGTTTTTCTCTCTGGTAAACTGATAATCTAAAATCAATTTTTAGATTTCAGTTTTCTGGCTAGACTAACCACGACTATCGTCATTAGAATAAAACAATTTTTAAACTTGGAAAAACCCGACTCGGACTATGTTGTCTCGATGAGAATAGAATCCGATCTCAATTTCCCTTAGCGAATCAGTCGCTAAGTGTGTTCATAAGAAGTCGAAACCACGACTATCGCTGATTCTTCCTCCCAACTGTAAATCTCAACAACAATCAAGTCAACGCTAGTTTTTTGAAGTGAAAGCGAAAAGATTTTAATAGAAAGGCCGATTGCCGATCTGGGTTTTCAGAAAATTGAGAATGTAAAACGAAGTTGGAAACTGCTTTTTAATTCTCACAAAGTGAATCAAATCTTTGTTTTTAGCCTTTGGCTAATCAAAAAATTTAGCTAAGCATGATTATGGTAAAAATTATACATAGCATTTTAAAGAAAGTAAATAAAAGCTTTAAAAAAATAAGAACAAAAGAAAAGGAAATTTATAAAACTTTTAAAAGCTAGAACCAACTAAGAATGGAGGATGATTGATGATTTTCTAGCTTACCCCAATGGGGTATTTATAGTATCTTAAAACCCTAGAATAACCCTAAAGATGATAAAAGATAAATCCTAAAATATTTAAATTAAATACAAAAGATAATCCAAAGTATAAATTTTAAATCCGTTTGATAAGCTATCAAAATACGGCTGATAAGCTATCACCACTGCTGACGTCATCTTCTAGAAGCGCTAACGTGGCGTCCAGTCAGCCTTTCATGCCTATATTCATGCCCACTAACCTAGCCTTGACTCCAGAGAAAAATCTGCAGAATTTTGCCTCTTTTTAGTGTGTTTTCCAGGATTAAAGATCTGCACGAAAAACACATAATATAGTCCAAATCAACATCACATTCTAACCATTCGAGGCATAATTAAAGATGAAATAGTGACCACTTTAGCTACTTATCAAATTCCCCTCACTTATTCGATACTTGCCCTCAAGTATCTCTCAAATTAATATATCAAAGCTCAAGTCCTCATCCTTTATTTCACTATGCATCTAAGATAACCGTATGATCCAAGATCAAAACATATATTGGAATCGAGGAACAATCAGGAAATGGCAAGACTAGGAACAATTTTAAGCAAAACAAGACATTCCAATAACCTTTCAATATCAATGAAACAAAACCAAGTACCCTCACAAGGATTCACTCATTTCGCTCAAAGTGTTTTGGGTAAATGATCACTCAAGCCACAGCTAATCAAAGCATTACCATAAGCTTGTAACTAAATCTAATCTCCACTACTAAGTATGAACATGATGCAATAATCAAGAGGTCTTTAAAGGGTTGTAATGACGCTTAGGGTAGGGTAGGATAAAGGCCAAAGATCGAGTTTAAAAAATTCAAGGCAAAGAGAAAATTATTCCAAAGATTTATAAAAAAAAGGGAAGTAAAAATGAAAGAAAGGAAATCAAGAAATCAAACAATCAAAGCTTATTTACTTTTTCTTTCTCTTTTTTTTTTCTTTTGAACTTTTTCTTTTTTTTTCTTTTTTTTTTATTTTTTTCTGCTACACGGAGCAAATTGTTTGTGTTTTTTTACTGTTCAAACAGTTTATTCGAACTATTCTGCATTGTATTATTACAGACCTTTATTCAACCAAATTGCACTTATTCAACTAAATTGCACTTTGTTTTTTTATGCACTGTATATTTTTATTATTTTTTTAATCTCTCATTTTTCCGCTTCGGAATAACCTTAACTTTGTCATGAAAAAGGATGACAAAAAGAAGGGAAAAACAACTAAATCGATTCGGGTTAAAAATGTGGTAAATCAAAGAAAAGGATAAGGCTCAAAATTGGTTATCTAAGGGGTAAATAAATAGAGGGTAGGCCATTTTTGGGAAGAGAAAGAGGTTAAATCCTAATGCTGCTATCACACTAAAGCATCACATTCAATCGTGTAGTCTCGACAAGCATTATACTACAAGTTCTAGAATGCAAAGAATTAGTCGGCACACTCAAAATTAACAAAGAGCAAGAATGAAAATATATGCTCATTAGGCTCAAAAATCATATGAGGTGTTATTTGTACCAAGGTAAGCAACATGTCAACTAACAAATCAAGGAATGTCATAAAAGAATGTATTTGAAATTACTAGTCAAGCAATTATCTATCATGCATCCTAAGCTCAAATACAAGCAAGATCTCAAATCATAGGGATATCAATGAGACAAGGTAAAATAAAGGACATGCAACAAGAAACTCCAACGAAGTACAATCAAGAGAACTCAACGATAATCAATCGAATAAGCAAAAAAAGAATTTGATGTAAATCCTACCCCTCTCACTTAATCATAATGTCGTATTATGGAAAATAAAGCAAAAGAGAGGGAATAGAATACTCCCCGAGCTAATTACGTCCACGATCACGATTGGCTCTTGAAGAAGCTGACGAGCTTGTTCACTGGTGCCCACCATGTTGGGTTAAAGGTCGAAGGAGACGAGATTGAGGGTGGGGTATGCGGGGGCTTGATGGAGAAAGGTAAAAGACAAAGCAAAAGGGTTTTAGTATTGTAAATCATGTGGGAATAAAAATAATATAAATAGAAATAATAAAAATAAGGGATGATAGCTTATCATAGGTAGGGTCCATGGGGTTTTAAAATTTAAAAAAAAAGTCGGTGAAAAGATAAAGATATAGGAATGGTTTGAAAACAAGGATAGAAGAGGCGAAATATTTGGTTTGATAAGTTTAGGCTAGGCTAACGTGCACCGCTTGCCAATGGGTTTGGCTAACGTGCGATGTTTAATTAAACGGTGCACAAGGGGTTATGGGTGATTTCCCAGCTGCTATTCGTGTGATTATACTGCTCCAAGGGGACGAGTTTTTGCCATATTCGATCAAAAATTTTGCATCCGAGGCCGATTAACGTCGAACGAAAAATACTTGGGTACCTGAAAATTTAAAAATAAAATAAAACAAAAATTAAAAACGAACATAGATTAAGCAAAATAAAATAACATAAAATGGGTTGCCTCCCATTTAGCACTTTATTTAACGTCGTTTAGCTCGACGACCTGCTTCAGACTACAGGTATTGCGACAAATACTTCTTCCACTTCTTGTGCTTTGTCCAACTGAGAATTTCCTTAAGAGGAATTTTACGATTATGGAGTTCATCCGTTTTGTCCTTGTAGATTCGAATATTTTTCAGCCTTGAAAACTTGTCTAAAATAATTACCGACAAGATATCTCTTTTACTTAAAAATTTGCACTTCAAATTATTTGGCGGAAATTTTAACTCGATATCCGGTGCCTGCAAAATGGAAGAGAATTTTTTAATTTTTGAGGGAGTTAAGTGTATATCAGAATTAACAAATGAAGTATTTTTCAACTCCCTAATTTTTTCGTCGTGGCCTTCTAATTCCCTGCACAAACCAACAGATAAATTAGATTCAACAAGTTCACCAACTGAAGGATCATAAATACCAAAGAAGCTAATGTTTGCCTTAGAATTTGGATGTTTCATCGCCTTATAGACGTCAAACTTAACAACCTCACCGTCAAATTCCATGGTAAGAACGCACTCCTTACATCAATTTTCGTATGTGTTGTGCTTAGAAACGCATTTAATCCGAGAAGAATTTACGAAGAAGTAATAGACCAATTGTTCTCCATATTTATTACATAGAAATCTACCGGAAAGATGAGGTCATTTACCTTTACTAGAACATTCTCGATAAGTCCTTTCGGGTATATTACGGATCGGTCAGCTAGCTATATTGTCACCTTTGTATCCTTCAAGGGCTTAGCAGACAGTGAGTTATATAGAGAAAGAGGCATAACATTAATAGAAGCCCCTAAATCGCACATTGCACGTTTTATACCAATATTACCAATTTTGCAGGGAATGGCAAGCATACATTGGTCCTTCAACTTTGGCGGTAGCCTTCGCTGAAAAACTGCTGAGACGTGTTCTCTGAGATTTACTTTTTTATTCCAGTAAGCCGTCTTTTATTAGTGCATAGATCTTTTAGGAACTTGGCATACCTTGGTACTTTTCGGATTACTTCAAGGAGTGGGATATTGATTTCTACTTTCCGAACACATCTAAGTTCTCTTTCTCTTCAACTTGTTTGTCTCGCTTTACCAACCTCGATGGGAAAGGAGGTGGTACGACGTAAGGAGAGGAAGTGAAGGAGGAACCTAATGTACCATACTGGGTGGGGGATTGCGCTTTCTCGTTGTCTTTCTTTTGGCCGTCTTCCTTCCTGGCTTTTGGTTCGATAATGGTACCACTTCAAGTGTGATGGCGTTGACGCTTTCTTTTAGGTTGGGTTCATTTGTAAGGGTAGTTTCCCTCGGATTCTAAACGACTCACCGCTAAAGTCGATTGACTCATTTGTTTGTCAATTTCTTGAAAGTGAGCTTGGTCTTTAGTTGAAACTTTTCTTGGGGTAGCGTCAACCTTTCAAGAATCGACTCAACGATGGTTTTTAAGTTGATATTGTTATAGTGCGGTGATTGATAAGCTTGATTTGGTCTCGGTTTTATGTGTAGTTAAAGTTCGGATGATCTTTCCATCCCGAGTTGTATGTATTAGCATTGGGATTGTATTGTCTCTCGGGAGGTCCGGGAAAATTGCCTATGGCATTTAATTGTGCAGCATCCTCCTTTTATATCATCGGGCAGCAATCCGTTGGATGTTCGGACTCGTGAATATCCCGCAAAGTCTAATCGCGACATTTTTATCTGCAACAAAGAGATTGAACAATCTCAGCCAATTTGTCAATTTTATGTTCTAATGAAACGTCACTTACCTCATGAACTCGCCAAGAGGGTTCACTAGAAAGGCAAAATTGCTGGAATTTAGTGGCCATCATAGAGATTAGAGTTCTTGCCTCTATTGGGGTCATGTTCACAAGTGCCCCTCCACTTGCTGCATCGATCATCTTCATTTCCATAGGAGATAGGCCTTCATAAAAATACTAAAGAAGTGTTTGTTATGATAGCCTATGTTGTGGGCAATTTGCACATAACTTCTGAATCGCTCCCAGTAGTCGTATAACGAATCGGTATCCTTTTGTCGAATACTCAAGATGCTTCGCCTTAGTTCGCTCGCCTTGGCCGCAGGGAAGAATCTTTCAAGAAATAGCTGAGCCATGTCAGTCCAAGTTGTAACCGAGTTGGAAGGTAAGTCAAATAACCAATCTTTGGCAATATCAGCTAAAGAAAAAGGAAAATCACGAAGTTTAATTTGATCTTCGGATACTCCCTGTGGTTTTGTACTTAAGCAAACCATATGGAATTCTTTGAGGTGCTTGTGAGGATTTTCATTGGGCAAGCCATGATAAGTTGGTAGAAGATGTATCAAGCCCGTCTTGAGTGCGAATGACGTTTCGCCATTCGGGAATGTAATGCACAAAGGCTGTTGATTGTCCGGTGTCGTGACAAGTTGGCGAATGGTTTGGTCATTGTTTTCCATTGAAGTTTGCGCGTTGCTTGTGTAGTCAAAATTTGTTTCAGCTTCAGAAGATAATTCTAGATCACATTCGAGTTGTTGTTGTCGTAGTCTTTGATTTTTTCCCGAAGTGTTTGTCCGTGTAATCTTCGGGCTAATGCTTTAATTTCTGGTTCAAAATCTGCTAATTTGCCCAGATTCTTCCTGGTCATAAGTCAAAACAAACAATATTAGTACATTTGCCGAAGTCCCCGGCAACGGCGCCAATTTGACAAGCGTCGTATTTTGTCAAATATTTTAAGCATTAATCTCAAATTAAATAAATAAAGACGTAGTATAGAGAAGAAGGTATCAGTCTACAGGGACTAAAGAGTTTATGATATTAGGAGGTTTTGATTCTGACTGTTGCTAGGCAATATAGTGAATGGGAGGTTTGAGCAAGAAAGCTAGAAAATAACTGTAGAGTAAAACCAAAAACGATGGAAGTAAATTTTGAAGAGTAAATTAATTAAATTAATTAGCCTCAAGCTTTGCTCCGCTTAGATTCAAAATGATCATCGAAAAACAAATTTTACTCCAGATACATGCTGGTTACAGTCTACAAGGCCCAAACCTTGTAACTTGTTTTTCTCTCCGGTAAACTGATAATCTAAAATCAATTTTTAGATTTCAGTTTTCTGGCTAGACTAACCACGACTATCGTCATTAGAATAAAACAATTTTTAAACTTGGAAAAACTTGACTCGGACTATGTTGTCTCGATAAGAATAGAATTTGATCTCAATTTCCCTTAGCGAATCAGTCGCTAAGTGTGTTCATAAGAAGTCGAAACCACGACTATCGCTGATTCTTCCTCCCAACTGTAAATCTCAACAACAATCAAGTCAACGCTAGTTTTTTGAAGTGAAAGCGAAAAGATTTTAATAGAAAGGCCGATTGCCGATCTGGGTTTTCAGAAAATTGAGAATGTAAAACGAAGTTGGAAACTGCTTTTTAATTCTCACAAAGTGAATCAAATCTTTGTTTTTAGCCTTTGGCTAATCAAAAAATTTAGCTAAGCATGATTATGGTAAAAATTATACATAGCATTTTAAAGAAAGTAAATAAAAGCTTTAAAAAAATAAGAACAAAAGAAAAGGAAATTTATAAAACTTTTAAAAGCTAGAACCAACTAAGAATGGAGGATGATTGATGATTTTCTAGCTTACCCCAATGGGGTATTTATAGTATCTTAAAACCCTAGAATAACCCTAAAGATGATAAAAGATAAATCCTAAAATATTTAAATTAAATACAAAAGATAATCCAAAGTATAAATTTTAAATCCGTTTGATAAGCTATCAAAATACGGCTGATAAGCTATCACCACTGCTGACGTCATCTTCTAGAAGCGCTAACGTGGCGTCCAGTCAGCCTTTCATGCCTATATTCATGCCCACTAACCTAGCCTTGACTCCAGAGAAAAATCTGCAGAATTTTGCCTCTTTTTAGTGTGTTTTCCAGGATTAAAGATCTGCACGAAAAACACATAATATAGTCCAAATCAACATCACATTCTAACCATTCGAGGCATAATTAAAGATGAAATAGTGACCACTTTAGCTACTTATCAAATTCCCCTCACTTATTCGATACTTGCCCTCAAGTATCTCTCAGCTAATATATCAAAGCTCAAGTCCTCATCCTTTATTTCACTATGCATCTAAGATAACCGTATGATCCAAGATCAAAACATATATTGGAATCGAGGAACAATCAGGAAATGGCAAGACTAGGAACAATTTTAAGCAAAACAAGACATTCCAATAACCTTTCAATATCAATGAAACAAAACCAAGTACCCTCACAAGGATTCACTCATTTCGCTCAAAGTGTTTTGGGTAAATGATCACTCAAGCCACAGCTAATCAAAGCATTACCATAAGCTTGTAACTAAATCTAATCTCCACTACTAAGTATGAACATGATGCAATAATCAAGAGGTCTTTAAAGGGTTGTAATGACGCTTAGGGTAGGGTAGGATAAAGGCCAAAGATCGAGTTTAAAAAATTCAAGGCAAAGAGAAAATTATTCCAAAGATTTATAAAAAAAAGGGAAGTAAAAATGAAAGAAAGGAAATCAAGAAATCAAACAATCAAAGCTTATTTACTTTTTCTTTCTCTTTTTTTTTTCTTTTGAACTTTTTCTTTTTTTTTCTTTTTTTTTTATTTTTTTCTGCTACACGGAGCAAATTGTTTGTGTTTTTTTACTGTTCAAACAGTTTATTCGAACTATTCTGCATTGTATTATTCTGCACTGTTCGAACCAAATTGCACTGTTCGAACTAAATTGCACTGTTTTTTTATGCACTGTATATTTTTATTATTTTTTTAATCTCTCATTTTTCCGCTTCGGAATAACCTTAACTTTGTCATGAAAAAGGATGACAAAAAGAAGGGAAAAACAACTAAATCGATTCGGGTTAAAAATGTGGTAAATCAAAGAAAAGGATAAGGCTCAAAATTGGTTATCTAAGGGGTAAATAAATAGAGGGTAGGCCATTTTTGGGAAGAGAAAGAGGTTAAATCCTAATGCTGCTATCACACTAAAGCATCACATTCAATCGTGTAGTCTCGACAAGCATTATACTACAAGTTCTAGAATGCAAAGAATTAGTCGGCACACTCAAAATTAACAAAGAGCAAGAATGAAAATATATGCTCATTAGGCTCAAAAATCATATGAGGTGTTATTTGTACCAAGGTAAGCAACATGTCAACTAACAAATCAAGGAATGTCATAAAAGAATGTATTTGAAATTACTAGTCAAGCAATTATCTATCATGCATCCTAAGCTCAAATACAAGCAAGATCTCAAATCATAGGGATATCAATGAGACAAGGTAAAATAAAGGACATGCAACAAGAAACTCCAACGAAGTACAATCAAGAGAACTCAACGATAATCAATCGAATAAGCAAAAAAAGAATTTGATGTAAATCCTACCCCTCTCACTTAATCATAATGTCGTATTATGGAAAATAAAGCAAAAGAGAGGGAATAGAATACTCCCCGAGCTAATTACGTCCACGATCACGATTGGCTCTTGAAGAAGCTGACGAGCTTGTTCACTGGTGCCCACCATGTTGGGTTAAAGGTCGAAGGAGACGAGATTGAGGGTGGGGTATGCGGGGGCTTGATGGAGAAAGGTAAAAAGACAAAGCAAAAGGGTTTTAGTATTGTAAATCATGTGGGGAATAAAAATAATATAAATAGAAATAATAAAAATAAGGGATGATAGCTTATCATAGGTAGGGTCCATGGGGTTTTAAAATTTAAAAAAAAAGTCGGTGAAAAGATAAAGATATAGGAATGGTTTGAAAACAAGGATAGAAGAGGCGAAATATTTGGTTTGATAAGTTTAGGCTAGGCTAACGTGCACCGCTTGCCAATGGGTTTGGCTAACGTGCGATGTTTAATTAAACGGTGCACAAGGGGTTATGGGTGATTTCCCAGCTGCTATTCGTGTGATTATACTGCTCCAAGGGGACGAGTTTTGCCATATTCGATCAAAAATTTTGCATCCGAGGCCGATTAACGTCGAACGAAAAATACTTGGGTACCTGAAAATTTAAAAATAAAATAAAACAAAAATTAAAAACGAACATAGATTAAGCAAAATAAAATAACATAAAATGGGTTGCCTCCCATTTAGCACTTTATTTAACGTCGTTTAGCTCGACGACACTGCTTGGACTACGGTATTGCGACAAATACTTCTTCCACTTCTTGTGCTTTGTCCAACCGAGAATTTCCTTAAGAGGAATTTTACGATTATGGAGTTCATCCGTTTTGTCCTTGTAGATTCGAATATTTTTCAGCCTTGAAAACTTGTCTAAAATAATTACCGACAAGATATCTCTTTTACTTAAAAATTTGCACTTCAAATTATTTGGCGGAAATTTTAACTCGATATCCGGTGCCTGCAAAATGGAAGAGAATTTTTTAATTTTTGAGGGAGTTAAGTGTATATCAGAATTAACAAATGAAGTATTTTTCAACTCCCTAATTTTTTCGTCGTGGCCTTCTAATTCCCTGCACAAACCAACAGATAAATTAGATTCAACAAGTTCACCAACTGAAGGATCATAAATACCAAAGAAGCTAATGTTTGCCTTAGAATTTGGATGTTTCATCGCCTTATAGACGTCAAACTTAACAACCTCACCGTCAAATTCCATGGTAAGAACGTCACTCCTTACATCAATTTTCGTATGTGTTGTGCTTAGAAACGTACGACCGAGAAGAATTTCTGAAGAAGTAATAGACCAATTGTTCTCCATATTTATTACATAGAAATCTACCGGAAAGATGAGGTCATTTACCTTTACTAGAACATTCTCGATAAGTCCTTTCGGGTATATTACGGATCGGTCAGCTAGCTATATTGTCACCTTTGTATCCTTCAAGGGCTTAGCAGACAGTGAGTTATATAGAGAAAGAGGCATAACATTAATAGAAGCCCCTAAATCGCACATTGCACGTTTTATACCAATATTACCAATTTTGCAGGGAATGGCAAGCATACATTGGTCCTTCAACTTTGGCGGTAGCCTTCGCTGAAAAACTGCTGAGACGTGTTCTCTGAGATTTACTTTTTTATTCCAGTAAGCCGTCTTTTATTAGTGCATAGATCTTTTAGGAACTTGGCATACCTTGGTACTTTTCGGATTACTTCAAGGAGTGGGATATTGATTTCTACTTTCCAGAACACATCTAAGTTCTCTTTCTCTTCAACTTGTTTGTCTCGCTTTACCAACCTCGATGGGAAAGGAGGTGGTACGACGTAAGGAGAGGAAGTGAAGGAGGAACCTAATGTACCATACTGGGTGGGGGATTGCGCTTTCTCGTTGTCTTTCTTTTGGCCGTCTTCCTTCCTGGCTTTTGGTTCGATAATGGTACCACTTCGAAGTGTGATGGCGTTGACGTTTTCTTTTAGGTTGGGTTCAGTTTGTAAGGGTAGTTTCCCTCTGGATTCTAAACGACTCACCGCTAAAGTCAGTTGACTCATTTGTTTGTCAATTTCTTGAAAGTGAGCTTCGGTCTTTAGTTGAAACTTTTCTTGGGGTAGCGTCAACCTTTCAAGAATCGACTCCAACGATGGTTTTTGCGGTTGATATTGTTATAGTGCAGGTGATTGATAAGCTTGATTTGGTCTCTGGTTTTGCGTGTAGTTAAAGTTCGGATGATCTTTCCATCCCGAGTTGTATGTATTAGCATTGGGATTGTATTGTCTCTGGGGAGGTCCGGGAAAATTGCCTATGGCATTTAATTGTGCAGCATCCTCCTTTTATATCATCGGGCAGCAATCCGTTGGATGTTCTGGACTCGTGAATATCCCGCAAAGTCTAATCGCGACATTTTTATCTGCAACAAGAGATTGAACAATCTCAGCCAATTTGTCAATTTTATGTTCTAATGAAACGTCACTTACCTCATGAACTCGCCAAGAGGGTTCACTAGAAAGGCAAAATTGCTGGAATTTAGTGGCCATCATAGAGATTAGAGTTCTTGCCTCTATTGGGGTCATGTTCACAAGTGCCCCTCCACTTGCTGCATCGATCATCTTCATTTCCATAGGAGATAGGCCTTCATAAAAATACTAAAGAAGTGTTTGTTATGATAGCCTATGTTGTGGGCAATTTGCACATAACTTCTTGAATCGCTCCCAGTAGTCGTATAACGAATCGGTATCCTTTTGTCGAATACTCAAGATGCTTCGCCTTAGTTCGCTCGCCTTGGCCGCAGGGAAGAATCTTTCAAGAAATAGCTGAGCCATGTCAGTCCAAGTTGTAACCGAGTTGGAAGGTAAGTCAAATAACCAATCTTTGGCAATATCAGCTAAAGAAAAAGGAAAATCACGAAGTTTAATTTGATCTTCGGATACTCCCTGTGGTTTTGTACTTAAGCAAACCATATGGAATTCTTTGAGGTGCTTGTGAGGATTTTCATTGGGCAAGCCATGATAAGTTGGTAGAAGATGTATCAAGCCCGTCTTGAGTGCGAATGACGTTTCGCCATTCGGGAATGTAATGCACAAAGGCTGTTGATTGTCCGGTGTCGTGACAAGTTGGCGAATGGTTTGGTCATTGTTTTCCATTGAAGTTTGCGCGTTGCTTGTGTAGTCAAAATTTGTTTCAGCTTCAGGAAGATAATTCTAGATCACATTCGAGTTGTTGTTGTCGTAGTCTTTGATTTTTTCCCGAAGTGTTTGTCCGTGTAATCTTCGGGCTAATGCTTTAATTTCTGGTTCAAAATCTGCTAATTTGCCCAGATTCTTCCTGGTCATAAGTCAAAACAAACAATATTAGTACATTTGCCGAAGTCCCCGGCAACGGCGCCAATTTGACAAGCGTCGTATTTTGTCAAATATTTTAAGCATTAATCTCAAATTAAATAAATAAAGACGTAGTATAGAGAAGAAGGTATCAGTCTACAGGGACTAAAGAGTTTATGATATTAGGAGGTTTTGATTCTGACTGTTGCTAGGCAATATAGTGAATGGGAGGTTTGAGCAAGAAAGCTAGAAAATAACTGTAGAGTAAAACCAAAAACGATGGAAGTAAATTTTGAAGAGTAAATTAATTAAATTAATTAGCCTCAAGCTTTGCTCCGCTTAGATTCAAAATGATCATCGAAAAACAAATTTTACTCCAGATACATGCTGGTTACAGTCTACAAGGCCCAACCCTTGTAACTTGTTTTTCTCTCCGGTAAACTGATAATCTAAAGACAATTTTTAGATTTCAGTTTTCTAGCTAGACTAACCACGACTATCGTCGTTAGAATAAAACAATTTTTAAACTTGGAAAAACTTGACTCGGACTATGTTGTCTCGATAAGAATCGAATTTGATCTCAATTTCCCTTAGCGAATCCGTCGCTAAGTGTGTTCATAAGAAGTCGAAACCACGACTATCGCCGATTCTTCCTCCCAACTATAAATCTCAACAACAATCAAGTCAACGCTAGCTTTTTGAAGTGAAAACGAAAAGATTTTAATAGAAAGGCTGATTGCCGATCTAGGTTTTTAGAAAATTGAGAATGTAAAACGAAGTTGGTAAGTGCTTTTTAATTCTCACAAAGTGAATCGAAGCTTTGCTTTTAGCCTTTGGCTAATCGAAAAATTTAGCTAAGCATGATTATGGTAAAAATCATACTTAGCAGTTTAAAGAAAGTAAATAAAAGCTTTTAAAAAATAAGAACGAAAGAAAAGGAAATTTATAGAACTTTTAAAAGCTAGAACAAACTAAGAATGGAGGATGATTGATGATTTTCTAGCTTACCCCAAAGGGCATTTATAGTATCTTAAAACCCTAGAATAACCCTAAAGATGATAAAAGATAAATCCTAAAATATTTAAATTAAATACAAAAGATAATCCAAAGTATAAATTTTAAATCCGTCTGATAAGCTATCAAAATGCGGATGATAAGCTATCATCACTGCTGATGTCATCTTCTAGAAGCGCTAACATGGCGTCTAGTCAGCCTTTCATGCCCAGATTCATGCCCACTAACCCAGCCTTGACTCCAGAGAAAAATCTGTAGAATTTTGCCTCTTTTCAGTGTGTTTTCCAGGATTAAAGATCTACACAAAAAACACATAATATAGTCCAAATCAGCATCACATTCTAACCATTAGAGGCATAATTAAAGATGAAATAGTGACCACTTTAGCTACTTATCAAATGGGTTTTGTTTAACTTTAACTAGTTTATACTATACATATGTTATTTTTATTAACACCCAAAAAAATTACTAAGTGATGTATATCTATGTGTTGCTATCATATTATTGTTATAATTTATTATGCTAGTTATCCAATTGAAAACCGAAAATATTTTTAGTATGTTATGATTATATATTGTTTATTATTAATATCATCATTATTGTCATCATATTATTGTTGTTGTTGTTGTTGTTGTTGGACTAAACCAAAAATAAAAAAAAAGAATAATTAAAATAAACAACCCAACATTATTAAATAAGAATCAATCCACATATATATAAAGTCCATGTACAAACACAAATTAAATAATGCCCAAGTTTTTAAATATCCATTTACATTTTAAAATATATATATATATATATATGTTCGGCCCGTTAAGCCCAGATACATTTAAACCAAACCCTAATCCCCTAATCTTTTTTGCACAGGCCATTCTGGACCATCAGATCTGGGAGCAAGATCAAGTGGTTCCCACATGCCGTTTTGCCATCCGCGTGGTTCCCACGTGTGCCGGTTGACCTTCCAACTTTGCCTCCACGTCGACCGAAGGATCCAGTGGCCCAACGCCACCTCACCATTGATTCACCACGTCGGCAGCCACGTCAGAGGCTTGCTCCCCGAGTCGTGCCTCCTCTGGTCCCCTCTCGAACAGCCAAGCACATGCAACCAAAAACACAAAGGTCAAACAAGAAAAGGGATTCTCCCCAACAAATCGACAGTGGCAGAAATCAGATGAATGCAAACAAATCACAGGAGCAACCAATAGGAAATTTTTAGTTGATTCGTTTTTATTCCTAAATTCATGTAATTTTGGCTATATAAACAAAAAGCTAAACATTTGTAACCCTAAGCATCAATTGGGGATTTTAGAGAAAGAAATAGAAAGCAAAAAACATCTTCTAAGGTATCTTTCTCCTTCTTTTAATTTTGAAACAAAAAACAAAAATAGAGTTAGGGTTTCATTTTTACCTCTCTCGCATTTTGGCTTCCTTGCCCTTCGTCTACCGGTGATAAGCCCTCTGGTTCCCTTCGAGGATGAACGGGGTGAACCGGTGGGGCAAAGGGCGGTGGAAACCCTATTTTGAGTCTTAGTTTTTTAGGTTTTAAAAGGAAATGGATCAAGTTTTATGAAAACTGAAGGTAGGTTTAGGTTTGAATCGCAAAAAACAGTTGTTTTTTGGGGTTTTTAATGGACGACGGATTTCATCTATTTTCAGAGGATTTGAGATTTTCCAAAGGGGGGTTGGTTTCAGAAAGTGGAAAAGGGGTAAACATATTTTTTATTTAACTTTTATAACCGGCCCCACTTCAAAAAGGGATATTTATAATATAAAACCTTTTGCCCCGCCTTAATTACACCATAAGGGTTTCCGTGTTTTAAAATCGAATCTTTTATCCTTTTGCCTATCTTAATTACACAAATAGCCATTCCGCCTATTTTAAATACTCCCCCGGTCCTTATGGTTTTCAAACTGTTTGCAATTTTATCCCCTGTTTTTCTTTTTTTAAATCGACCCTCAAATTTCTGTTTCTTTGCTTTTTAGTCCATTTTCCAGTGTTGTTACCCCTTGTTTCATGCATTTTCAGTTTCTCTTATTGTCTAATATTTAGTTTATGTTTAATTTGTGATGGCCTTGATTTTTGTTGTTATGCTATGTGCTAATTTTGAAGTTTAATACACATATATTATGTATGTTATATAGTTTTTATATAGAATATAATATGGTATTTTTCATAAATATATAGTATACATTTTCATAAGATATATATATTATATAGTTTTCGTATAATCTAATACATAGTTTTTATATGATACTGTTTGTTTTTTCTTTATAACACATAGTTTTGTAAACGGTACATAATATATAGTTTTTCTTTATATAAAATATAATATGTAGTTCCTATATGATATATAGTTCGAATATATATTTATGTATATAATATATGCATAATAGATGTTTTTATAATATATAATATTTTTTAAATGCATATAATATATGTCTTCATTTTATATATAGTATATAATATGTATTTGTGGGTTTTTTATACATATTGATATGTGTTCTAGCTTGAGCTTAGTTTAATGGTTTGGGGCTTGTTGTGTTTTGGGCCTTGGGCTTGTTGTGTTTAGGTGGGCTTTGAGCTTGTTGGATTAGTCTTAGATTAGAATCAGGTAAATTAATTTAATTGGTTTAAGATCGTGTGCTCTCTAAATTAATTGGATTAATTTAGGATTAGTCTTTAGAGTCGTAGTTAGACCTAAGGTTCAAATTAATTTAGTGAATTTAAATTTACCCTTGTCTTATTGGGATAAATGTTAATTTCATTATGTTAATCGAACATTTCTTAATTACCTTTAAGATAAAATTAATATGGAGATTAGATTGACATTTAGATTGAAACCATGATTAATTAACTCGATTTGTTTTAAATAGTATCGTTGGCTTATTAGAATACTAGTTTAAAACTGGTCGAATTAATTATCATGTTACAAGACAATCCATAATTCGTTAGATATCTCTAGTTTTAGGATTAATTAATTTAGGGTTAAATAATAGATTCACTTAGCTAATAATTAGATCACTAATTGGTCTTACATAACTTGGGCCTTCTAGGTTATGGCCTTGGGTGGGCTTTTGTGTGTTTATCTTTAAGTCTTTACTTGTCATCCATATTAACTGTCATTCATGTGACCCTTTATTTCGATTGCATGTTAATTAATTTAAATCATAAAAAGGAAAATATTTATTAATTCTGATATTTGTGTCGTAACAGTCCGAGCTTAATGGATGTTGACCAAATATTTGAATTAATCCTTACCATCCCAAATTAAAGTTAAAATGTTGAAAAAATCATCACATCATATCTTAACTGCTTGCACCATGCATAAAGGCGATGTACGGTATTCGAATCATAAATTAACACGACTGTCAGACTTATTTGATGCTAGTTTAATCTATGGCCCGATGTACCGTCAACCTTATTAATTAAATTTCTAATTAATTTGAACCTACGATTTTGATAAAGCTCATCCAATTTAGGTCAATTTTCAATTAAGTGCGTTAAACTAAATTCAATTTAAATTTCAATCAATTTCATTTTATTAAAAGCAACAAATATTTTGGTACCGATTTTCGGGCGTGATGGGGGTGTTAATCTTTCCCCACACGTAACCAACTCCTGAACCCTTGCAAAACGAATCTCTGGTTTTGTGGTGTCCGACTTACCTTATCCAAGTGGTCGGTGGCTACTCCAAATTATTATTGTTTTCAAAAGAATAAGAATTTTTAAAAGAAATTTCTTAAAAGCAAGATTTCAAAAATGGTTTGAAAAAAATAGAACCATCTATTTTAAAAAAGGAAAAATGTCCCTACAACACCTATTACTATTGGTCCTGATAAAATCACTCAATCTTTGTTGCCCTGTTAGAACATGGTAACATCCAGAACAACTCCTACCATTGTCAAAATCCTTACATCTGCATACACTTTTCACCCTGTTAGAGATTTAGGTTGTAAGGATTATGGTTTAGATTTTAGGGTATTATGGTCAAGGATTTAAGTTGTACATTTTATAGTTTAAATATTAAAGTTTTGTAATCTTTTTCACTTATTTTTTTATGAAAATATAACCCTTAAAGTTTTTTTCCCTTTATGAGAAAGAAAGTGACGAGAAAAATGAGAGAAAATCTTGAAAGAAGTTTAGAGAAAATTTGGAAATATGAGAAAATGATTTTAAGAAACCTATTGACCTTCAAAACCTTCAGCCAATTAAGGTGGTTAACTTAATTAAACAAATTGGAAAATATAATTCTCTAAGGATTTTTAGTATTGGCCCTTTTACAATTTAGTCACTTAAAAATAATTTTACAAACTTTATATTTTAGTCACTAAACCAAAATGTCACTTCAAACAATTTAATTTGCCATCAATTTAACTACCAATATGCTTAATAATATTTTTAAACATTTTTATAAGCCCAAACCAACTTCAATTCAACAAAAATTCCATTTTTAAAGTATTTATTTTTATTCTAAACTTATTTAACCATTTAATCTGGTCCGACCAAATCGAACCGACCCGATCAAACCCCTAATTCTTCGAACTCTATTTTTGGGGTGTTACAATACATGAAAAGCATGAAAATATACGACTTATTGCTGCCAAATGTGATTTTTAATTTTTTTAATGACATGGTATCAAAATAAAACAAAACATAATGTTAGGTATGGTTTTATGTGAAAAATAGAAGCTTATATGTATGTATAAAAAAACCCTAGCCGTCTATAGTTATTCTATCTAATTTAAATGTTTAAATCTTTTCTTTTCATCGTTGTATGACCGATGGTGCTTGTTGCCGATCGTCGGCATTCTTTTCTTTTCCTTGCGTTACTATATTTTACCATTATTTTTCCTTTATTTTTTTTTAGTTTTTAATAAGAACAACCTTGCATTTATGGCATATTTTCTTTGTTTTTGTGGTACATTTTCTTTTACCTCTTGCCACGTTTGTCTTCTTTCTCGATCGTTTGGTCATGCTTTTGATTTTACGTTTTCTCAAGGTGCATTTGATGACACTGTAACTGATCAAGATGGTGCTTATTTGTTATCTTGTTGATCTTCTCTACTTTGGACCATCGGGCTGGAACTGGATTCACATTCACAATTATTGTTTCATGTTCACAATTGAGTTGGGGTAACAAACGTTTTATCATCGTATCATAATGGTTGTATGCATTTTTTTAATGTTAGTGCTGATGACTTTATCCTTTAATCAGCGATTTCTGGTGTTGTTCGTATCTATCTTTTAGTTGGGTTTTTAATCTTATCATTGTAGGTATGATCCTTGTATGATCTCAAACGACTAGTATTTGTTTTAATAGTTATAGAAAAATATTCAGATTAAGTGTTTAGTTTACGCTCATAATTTTAAACCCTCTTGTAATTTTATATTTCTTCCTTTTAAATAAAACTAGCGATTTTTATAATAAAAAAATAGAAAGATACATATATTTAGGGGAAAATGAAATGCGAAGGGTGAAAAGCCTTGTCAATTAATGAGAAACAATACAAAGAATTATTGGGAAAGGTGATGCCAACTTCAAAACAAAATACATTGAACACACAGTAAAGTCAAACAATCTTCAACCTTTGGAGAAGAACACTCCCTACATAAGGTTGCAGATATATTCTGTTGCGACTCTTCTTCCACAGTTATTCAAAAGGAGGCTCAACGAAATAGGAAGGTTGATGTTAATTCCCAACACATTAGCTCTGACAGCAGTGCAAAGGCAAACTGCAGCTTCGAGATCGAGCAAACCTTCAATTAGGCTACAACACGGTTTTGTAGGCACATTGCCGAGTTCAACATCAACCAAGCTCAGCAGATTAAGACACACACCGAGGTTCAAGGGATTGCATGTACCGGATTGACCCCGACCGCTAGGGAGCACATCCCCGGGGCGAACAACGATGGGGTTTCTGGAATTTGTTGTACAGGAAGATCCCTTTGATTTACCATCAACATTGTGGGAGCTGACTAAAGCAAAGAAGAGAAGGTTGAGGGAAAGAAATAGAGCAGTTGACGCGTTAACGCTCGAAGCCATTTCCGAAACGAAAAAGAAACAATTTGAAGTGATTGAGAAAACAGTCTATTTGGAGCTTTGCGTCTAAGTTCTAAGACGATGACAGATGATGTTGGCGAAATAAGCAAAGGGTTTTTATAGCTGACACAGATGAACTCAAAGCTTCTTTGGAACTAGAAAATGAGAGCCACTAAGTCAGATTAGATGGAAATTTTGGATCTTGGAATATTTTTTTGGTGGGCAATTACTTGTCTGTGTATATATATTGTAATTCAAAATCTCCCACATCGATGATGGATGGTATAGATATTCAATACCATGTTTAATTTATTTAATAAATAACATGGGTACAACGTTAAAGCTGTTTATATATGTTAGGGTAAAATACACAAATAGTCATTAAATTATGCCAAAAAATATAAAATGGACACAGTTGTCACTAATTTTTACCCTTTTATATATATAATAAAAGCTCAAAAATAAAAATATAATTCACTTTTTTAAAAAATAATAATAATAATAAATAATAATAATAAAATTCCCATTAAAAGGAAACTTGCCCTTAAATAAAAATAAACCCACTTTTTTTAATCCACCATAAAAAGGTCCATTTTTAATTGAGCGCATTTCTTAAAAAAGAATAATAATAATAATAATAATAATAATAATAATAATAAGGAACCCATTTTATTTTTTTAAAAAAGAGAGGCCCAAACTAACCCATTTATCTTTGTTTTTTTCAGGTTTAATGTAGACCGTCAGATCTAGGGCAAGGGGGATCAAAGGGCCAAGATTGGATCAGCAAAATAAAAAAAGGGCAAGGAGAACCAATCCCGCGCCGCCACGCGCTTGGCGCGTGGGCGTCACGCGCTCAGGATTGGATCCCCAAATCCCCAACCCTTCAAATGTGGCATGTGTTTGAAAAGGAAATAAACTCTAGGGGTGAAAACCCAAAATGGGCAGTCTAGAGTGATCCAGAGAATAAAAGAATGAAGATTTCATCAAGAAAGGTTGATCCTTGGTTTAATTACCCTTAAGAATATATTTGAGCCTATATATCCTTTTCTTGGCAACCCGAGCCTAGCCTACTTTACAAGCCTTAAAAGACCATTTGGATCACACATGAATATTTGAGAAAATGAGTTTGCCTTTAGAACACATTCCGCCTAATTGAGTTAACCTTTCTTGAGGGACCACAAACTTCTAATGTCTGATTGAGATTAGAAAAGTGGGAAAATTAAAATTCGGGGAGTGCGTGAGTCAAAGAGAGCCACCTAAAAAAATGGGATGCTATCCGGTTGATGGATTTATGAATCATTCATACTATGAATTTTGGGGGCATCTGACTTTACTCTCTTCCCGTGTTTGCCATGATTTTCTTTCTTCTAAATTCTCATTTCTAGCCTTTCCTTGCATCTTACAAGTAGAATGACATAGATTCATGAAAAACAAAAGATTTCTTGGTATTGATCCCAACCATAAGGAACCAAGAATGAATGTTTTCCATCACTTCAGGAAACAATTGAACCTCAGTTTCAACAGGGGCATCGCCTTGCATGATAAGGTAAAAAAGAAAAGAATAAGAGGCACATGTGTTAAAGAGTTTTAAGTGGACTGTGTTGTCAAGCAAGATCCACACATAAAATGTAAGATCCCTAAAGCATAAAAAGGGATAGAGCCATGCCTAGTGGGCAAACTGTGCCATCAGAGTGGGGCAACTTATGTTGACCAAGGGTTCAAGATCACTGACTTTAATAGGCATGAGAGGAATAGATTGAAGCGCCAACATCATGCAAAGACATTAAAAGTGAAGGTTTAGCATACAAACGCTTCAAGATGCCCTGTAGGGCAAGAATTTGAGAATTCACAAGAAGCGTTGAAGGTGCTTAATATTATTTTAAGGGGCATATGAAGACTTGAAGCTTTCAAGACCATTCAATGAGGCCTTTCACTCGATATTGATGTATCAACTACAATGATAGTAGATCTTGAGACATTTGCCAACGAAGATCAGATGTTTTCCATAAAGCAAAGAGGTACAAAGATTGAAAATGACAAAGCAGAGGCAATTGAAGAAGGTAGTTCTTCCATCAGGAGTACAAGATCACTGGACTGAGTGAGCAAATGTGCAAAGATCAAATGTTTTCCATGAAGTAAGAGATACAAAAAATGAGAATAGTGAAGAAAAGGACGGCCGTTTGAAGAATTAGAATAGTATAGCAGAGACAATGGAGATGGTTGTTGTCTGGGCTAAAATAAGTTTTAAAAGAATATAAAAACTCATACATACATTCATGTATAGACATCCATAGGGGCATGCCTGTCATATTTGCATCATATATCAACTTCTTGCAGGAAGAACTAGCCTATCTATTCAGGCATTTGGAGAATAGAACCCGCCTATCCGTTAAGGCGCAAGGAGAATGGAACCAGCTCATCTATTCGGGCACACAGAGAATAAAACCAGCCTATCTATTCAAGCATTTGGATAATAGAACCTGCATATCCGTTCAAACTCAAGGAGAATGGAACCATCTCATCTACTCGGGCACACGGAGAATAGAACTAACCTATCTATTCAGGCATTTGGAGAATAGAACCCACCTATCCTTTCAAGCGCAAGAAGAATGGAACCAGCCTATCTATTCAGGCATTTGGAGAATAGAACCAGCCTATCTATTCAGGCATTTGGAGAATAGAACCCGCCTACTTATTCAGGCATCGGGAGAACAGAGCTGAGTAGTAAACTGGTGATTGGTAAAAATTAGTGCCTTTTGTTCTTTGTTATATCCCTGTTTCACTGGAATAAGCAAAGAAGGGGTAACTGTTGTTACTAATTTTTACCCCTTTTTTATATATAAAAAGCTCAAAAATAAAAATATAAATCATTTATTCTAAAAATAATAAATAATAATAATAAAATTCCCATTAAAATGAAACTCGCCTTTAAATAAAAATAAAACTACTTTTTTTAATCCACCATAAAAGGTCCATTTTTAATTGAGCTTATTCCTTAAAAAAGAATAATAATAATAAGGAACCCATTTTAATTTAAAAAAGGCTCAAACTAACCCATTTATCTTTGTTTTTTTTTTCAGGTTTAACGTAGACCGTCAGATCTAGGGCAAGGGGGGGTCAAAGGGCCAAGATTCGATTAGCAAAATCAAAAAAAGGGAAGGGAAACCAATCTTGCGCCGCCACGTGCCTGGCGCGTGGGCGTCACACGCTCAGGATTGGTTCCCCAAATCCCTAGCCCCTTTCAAATAAGGTTGTTGCCGCAACCTTCCCTGCCACTCTGTGGCTGCCGGCGACCGTCGTCGTGGGTGCCAGTCGACTCATCTCGGCCGACCGAACCCGATGCCACCACCGTCGCTCCTTGCCATCGCCGAAAACCTGCAAGATAAGGGAAAAAAGGGGGTCGAACCCTAATTTATTTTGGGGACAAAATCACCCAAATTCGAGCCAAATCTGCTGAAATTTGGGTTGATTTTCAATCCCTATGGATAAGTCAAAACCATCTGATCAATTTGGAGGATTAATTGGAACAAAATTGGGGATTTTTGTCCCCAAATTTCCTTGTTTTCCAAGCACCAAAACCCTATAAATTGAGCCACATTTCCCCTTTGTTGATCATCCATCAATCCATACAAGAATTCACTCAAAAAAATCATCCGAAAATCACTTGAAGGTTGCTGGAATTTATTCGAGTTTTGAGCAGCATTGGCTCGAATTTTCGCGGGGAGTAGAAGCTAGCAGTTTGTCTCTTCATCGGTATAATTTCTCCCCTTTTTCTTTTCTAATTTTAATTATGTTTTTTATTCGTTCATTCTAATGTTCTTGCTTTCTTCATATTTTGTTCATATAATTTTATGTTAATCCGGGTTTTGTTCGAATTAATCTTTTTATTGTGGTGTTTCTTTTTTTCTCTTTATATTCGAAAAATAATAAAAGGGAGGAGATCACCGCTGGCGAGCGGCGGCCGGCACGGTGGCCCTCCTCCATGTTCATCCCCTTGATGAACACCAAGAACATGTTTTCTGTTAAAATATGGTGTTAGATCCATTTGATTTCTAAAAAAATAAAAAGATGGTGTTTGTGGGCTTTAAACCCAACTCATTTTGTACCATTTTTTTAAATCACCCATTTCTTTTTTTTTCTTTAAAAATTCTGAAAATAAAAAAAAATCTCAATTTCAACTTGGTTTTAATTTGGTCACCTCCCATTTTTATTTAAAAAAGAAATATTTTTTTAGAAACACAAAAATAAATAAGTTTTTTTTAAAAAATAATAAAGAATATTTCTTTTAAAATAAATAGACGATTTTTAATACCCAAAAAGCCTAATAAAATCTTTTTCTTAAAAAGAATTTTTTTTTAAAAGAAATAACAACAAATGTCTTAAAATAATTTAAAAACCTTTTTTTGAAAAAAAACATAAAAACAACACAAGTTTAAAAAAACAATAAATGTTTTCAAATATAAAAGGGTAAAAATATTTTAAAACATAAAAAAGAAATAACAACCTTTTCAAATAACAAGTAACAAAGGTTTTTAAACAAAACAAAATATAAAAAGTTTCTTTAAAAAAACATGGAAAACATAAAAAATGTTTGAAGCTTTGCAAATATTGTTTTCTTGTCTTTTTGCTTTATAATTAAGTTGACTTTAGGAATAGGTCCTTCAAAACTTAGATATAGATTTCTTTGTAATAAAATTCCTTTCACAAGAAATAAAACACACTTAAGAAAACTTTAACCCCTAAATAGGTAAAATATACTTAGACTCTTTTAGGTTGATAAATGTCAATTTAGAATGAATAAAATTTTCAACATACCTAATGTTTCTTTGATTGTTAAAAAGCGAAATTAATTTATGCGGTGTCTTACTAAACGAAAATGACGAGTTAGCGCCAGAAGTGTTGGCGGTGATTGAAGTTCATTTTTGGATAGAAAGGCCATTAAAATAGAATTAAATTTATGGATGAACAATAATTTAAGTTTTACATGAATTCGCAAAATCTGAATTTAAAACATTGTGTAATCGGCTAGGTACTAATTTTTGGGCGTTGGGGGGTGCTAACCCTTCCCCACGCGTAATCGACTCCTGAACCTGTTTTTGTGTTTTCGCAGACCAAAATCGTTTTAATAAAACAAAATGATTTTATTAAAATGACCTATTTTTAGGTGATCCAATCACACCTCGAAAAAAGATTGGTGGCGACTCTGTTGATTTTTGAGTTTTTCAAAACGTCGAAACGCCTCGAAATGGGGGTTGCGACAGACACCAAGCTTTCAAAAGTTACATAATGGGCATTAAACTTTAGTCATTAAATTATACCAAAAAATATAAAACGGACACCAAGCTTTCAAAAGTTACATAATGGGCATTAAACTTTAGTTTTTGTTATAAAATGGTCATTGAGCCGTTAACTGTCGTTAATTGAATGATGTGACAGTTGCGAAAATTTGAATAACAACACATTTCATCCTTCATATTTACACATTCAATCAATTTAGTTCTAATTTAGCCCTTATTATTGATGTCTAAATTAATTAAAGATATAAATATTGAGGATTAAATGTGTTGTTATACAAATTTTCGTAACTGTCATGTCAACCAATTAACAACAATTAGCAGCTCAGTGACCATTTTGTAACAAAATCTAAAGTTTAATTCCTATTATGTAACTCTTGAAAGTTTGATGACCATTTTGTATTTTCTGGGATAGTTTAGTGACCGTTTGTGTACTTTACCCTATATATTATAGGCATAAAGTCAAAATTAGCCCTCAATGTTTGACCCTTTGGTCACTTTAGCTCTTATTCTTTTTTTGTGCAAACAACCTCCTAACGTTTTATTTTCGTGCAATTTTCACCCTTGTTGGATGGAAACCGTCAGTCAACTAACGATCAATGCCCCTTGCTGACGTGGAGATACCACATATATAGAGACACTGATGTGTCACTTTACTAACATAGCATCACAATTTTTTATTAAAAAATTAAATATTTTTTATATTTATTTTATATTAAAAAATTAACAACTCCTACCATTGTCAAAATCCATACATCTGCATACACCTTTCACCTTGTTAGAGATTTAGGTTGGAGGGTTTAAAATTTAGTGTTTATGTTTTAGAGTTTAGATTTTAGCGTATTATGGTCAAGGATTTAGGTTGTGCATTTTAAATTTTAAATATTAAAATTGTGTAAGTTTTTTCAAATATTTTTTGTATCAAAATATAACCTTAAGATTTTTTGTCCTTTTATTATTTTCATTATTTTCAGCTTGAGGTTATTATTAATGATATTCATTAGTACAAATCAATAACATCATAAAAAAAGGCTCTATGTATCAATTGAATTCTTTTTGTTGAGTTGTGATTTTAGACTAAGACATGGCGTCTATAATAATAAGAGAATCATGTTGAATTTATTCAGAAGCTCGAACAATTCAGCTTGAATCAAATTTCATAAATTTAACTTGTTTCGAAAAATTTCAAATAAAATTTGAAAGATAAAATAGAACTTATCAACTAGTTTAACTTAATTTTCAAATCTCATGGAACCAAGATTTCGACCACGATCAATTCAATGTTTTCATATATTTTTTTGATCAACTGAAATTTTATTTTGACAAACAATGTTTTCATATATTTTGACCACTGGACCGAAGTTCTAAATAAATCCTTAATAAAAGAAATATTAGGTTTTAAAATGAAAATATTATCTCATGCGAAAAAAGTAGAAGGGTACATTTATTTAGAATCAAAATGAAAGGGAAGACTGAAAAGCTTCTCAATTAATGAGAAACAATACAAAGACTTATTGGGAAAGGGGATGTAAAATCCAACAAATAAACAATGCCAACTTCACAACAAACACACAGTAAAACCAAGCAATCTTCAAACATTGGAGAAGAACACTACATAAGGTTGCAGATGTATTCAGTAGGGACTCTTGTTCCGCAGTTATTGAGAAAGAGGTTCAAAGAAATAGGAAGATTGATGTTAATGCCCAACACATTGGCTCTAACAGCAGTGCAAAGGCAAACTGCAGCTTCCAGGTCCAGCAAACCTTCGATTAGGCTACAACATGGCTTTGTAGGTACGTTGCCTAGCTCAACATCCACCAAGCTCAGAAGATTAAGACACACGCCCAGGTTCAAGGGATTGCATGTACCGGATTGACCCTGACCATTAGGGAGCACATCTCCGGGACGAATAACCACAGGGTTTCTGGAATTTGTTGTGCAAGAATCAACATTGTGAGAGCTTACTAAAGCAAAGAAGAGGAGGTTGAGGGAAAGAAATACAACAGTTGATGCCTTAACACTTGAAGCCATTTCCGAAAAGAAAAGAAAAGAAAAGGATTTGAAGTGATTGAGAAAACAATCTATATGGAACTGCTTCGAAGACAATGACAGATGATGTTGGTGAAGTGAGCTAAAGGGTTTTTATAGCTGACAAAGATGAACTCAAAGCTGTTTTTAGAACTAGAAAATGAGAGCCACTAAGTCAGATTAGTTTGAGATTTTGGATCAAAGGAATATTTGTTTGGTGGGGAATTACTTGTGTGTGTATATTTTTTTGTAATTCGAGATCTCGCACATCCATGATGTATAGTATATAAATCATGTTTAATTGATTTAATTAATAACATCAGTACAACGTTGTTTATATATATATATATATATATATATATTATATGTATTCAGACATGCATGCGACCAAGAAAAATTATGGTTTCTGTCATAAATATATGTAGAAAGCATTGTCCTTCTCAAACGAGAGTGATGCAGTAAGTTTTAGTCTTCTTTCAGCTCTTGTGGTTCTGTTGCTTTCTCCACAAAGGGAACAGACTAAGCTAAGTCACTCTGTTGATTTGGTTAATTCGGTCGGTGATCGAACCGAATTGAACAAAATTCAATTAAAAAAATTAATCGTTAATCGAACTGAACAAAAATCGATTAATTTAATCGGTTTTCGAATTAACCAAACTTTATTATAAATTTTAAGGTTTGTGTTTTTCTGTATGTAACACTCACAACTCGTCTAGACGTTATGGCTCAAAAGTTCTCTGTAAATAATAATAAAAGCGTGTAGGAATAGTACCGATAATTTTTGAAATCTGAAGTTAAACAAGACCCACAAGACAATGACGAATTCAACTCTAATGCGAAAGTAGAAACAGGATATGAGCTACAAAGTTGAGTGTGGTTTCAGTGTGCACAAGTAACCAGAGAACATGAAAGAAAAGAAAATCCGACAAAATCATTAAAATACGTCAAAATACAGATACATAGTAGTAAACCTCTAACTACCCATTCACAGTAATCAGATAAACATTGAAACAAAATATTTAGGTACGAGCTACATAGTAGTTTAGGCATACATAGATTGCAAGTATATTTACCATTATTAACTAAGGAATTCAGTCATTGTGCATAAATTGCAAGTACATTTCTCAACGTTTGACTGAATAGTTATTATGACCCCTATTTTTTTGGAGCAATTCAACCTTCAGCGTTTTATTTTGGGTCAAAATAGCCCCTCTGCAGATAAAAAATGTCAGTCAACTGACGGTAAATGGATTGAAATGACATGACAAACCTATATGGTAGTGCATGCTGACATGACAGTATAGACAAATGTGTTGACTTGAAAAAACAATTATATCAGTCAAAAAATAATTTTATAAAATTATATAAAATATAAAACATATGGTCCTACGAATACAACACAAATCCATTGAGTTAAACTTAGTTAAATCAAATAAGTATTTAAAACATTTAAACATGAGCTCCAAGTTAAAACAAGTATTTAGAACATTCGACTTATACAACACAAATCCAAAACGAGAGTTACAATATAAAACATAGGGTCCTACGAATACATAGCCCATTACATCTAAGAATTATACTCTGACAAAAGTCGATGCTGAAATACAACTTCCGATGGTGCTCCTCTAAAGCAACGATCGACCTACTGACATGCGAATAGAAAGGACGATTTCGAACGCTGAGCTAACAAAGCTTAGTGGATACACTGCCATAAAATGCAAGGCCTATATGGTTAGAAAGACAGTTAAGTTAGCTTTGCAACGGTGTAAACCAATTGAAATTCCGACGTACGAAATGAAAGTTATGCATGTTTAAGTGAATAGACTACATGCTACCTAGTAACAACAGTTTAGGTAATTGTACACTGTTTTATGGCAGTTTTGGAAACTGTATTGTAAACAGTTTTGGGGCATTGGTTGCTGCCCTGTTTTACATGAATTGGAGTATAGTCAAGTGTAGTTATGTGTAGTAAAGAAAATATATGACCATGCTGCCAGATTTGTATGTGTTGTGTACTTGTAACATTGTCTTGATTGAATGATTATGTGAACTTGTTTTGACATGTTTATACTTGTGTAATGTGTTAGAACCAGGAGTGAACTTGGTGGAAGAGGAAAGGGTGGAACATCTTAAAGCTAAGAACAAAGGAGTGTGGATCCAAGACTAGCTAAGCTTGGAGTATTGTGAGTGTAGTTTTGTAGGGTTAGGTCCTAACCAAATATGCATGCTTAAATTACTTGTCATCCTTGTATTGTTTAAATGGACTTAATATAGGCTTGATCATGCATATAAAGGGAAGATTGGCTAAGCTAAACTTGTAAGTAAATAAAAGCATGAAAGTTGACTAGACAATCAATAAGAAAAGTGAAAACAAAATTATGAATTCTGTTCTTGAAAGTGGCTATTCGATTAGTAGCATATATGTACTCCCATGATATACGATGTGTGATCTTTGTGTCTTGAATGCTATTCATTCGAATGTCTGCTTGATGCCTAAGGTAGTGTGTGCTAAATGCTTACTTGATGAATAAGATGGTTATGTGAATGCTTGTTTATATGTTCTCCATGGTGTAACATTTGCTAACAAGATGTGATTCATGAATTATAAGGTATTGCTTGATCCTTGTACCTTGATTTTGATCTACTTGACTTGTTTCATGCTTAAGATGGCATGTATTCGAAATGTCTTGCTTGAATATGTTACTTGATTTGTGAAGTATGTATAATGTTTATACATGTTAAATGACTTGAATTGAGTATGCTAAGCTTGTATTCGAATACTGGCTTGAAAATACTCTATGATGTATATGTCGATAGTACGAATTGAACCATGAAATAAAGACATTGCTTGTTGCCTAAGGGCATATATTCGAATACTTGCTTGAATGACAAGATAAAAAGTGAATTGAAGAGCTAAGACTCAACTAGCCTAAGGGCTAAGCATGATATTGCTATAACTTGCTTGAATGTGATTCTTGAACACAATTATCTTGACTTGAACATGAAAGCATAAAAATAAGAAACAACAACAAGCTTTAAAGTAAAATAAGAATTCTTGTGCCACAAGATATCCTCTATTGAAAGTTAAAGATTAAAAGACTTAAGTTGCCTTAAATGGAAGTCCCTGGATACATTGGTATGATGCTTGGTATTCTTGGGACTACGGTCCATGAGCCACGGCTCGGGGGGGACGCCTCATTACATGTAATATGTTATTGGCGACAGTAGGAGGTAACAGGGTAGTTGTACGGAGATTGGCAACAGTTGGTTGGAAAGTGAGAAGTATAGGATTCTTGGACCTTTATGGTCAAACACGGACCAATGTCATTCATAACCAATTGTGATCCAAGGCAAACATGCTAAAATACATGAACCTTATTGAGAAATTAAATAAGAAATTCAAAAGATAATCTTGAATGTATACATAATGTTTAAAGAAAGCTCTTGGTGAGCATAATGTCTAAAGAAAGCTCTTGGTGAGCATTACTTGAACCACTTGACATGAAATCTTGCTACTTGAGTTACTTGATATGTAAGCTTACTTGAACACTTGAATTACTTGATATGCAAACTTGATTACTTGAACTACTTGTTACTTGATTTGATTACTTGAGCCATTTGCTACTTGATTTCGTGGGCTAGTTGTTACGTGACTTGGATTGATTGGAAATACGACTGTTTCATGTGTGTAAATGTGTGAGTAAGTCTGTTGCCATGTTAAGTGATATTAAGTCTAAAACCGGACTGTTTTATGTGTGTAAATGTCTGAGAAACTGTGCTGCCATGTTAAGTGATATTAAGTCTAAAATCGGACTGTTTTATGTGTGTAAATGTGTGAGCAAGTGTGCTGCCATGTTAAGTGATATTAAGTCTAAAATCGGACTTTTTATGTGTGTAAATGTGTGAGCAAGTGTGCTGCCATGTTAAGTGATATTAAGTCTAAAACCGGACTGTTTTATGTGTGTAAATGTGTGAGTAAGTGTGCTGCCATGTTAAGTGAAATTAAGTCTAAAACCAGACTGTTTTATGTGTGTAAATGTGTGAGCAAGTGTGCTGCAATGTTAAGTGATATTAAGTCTAAAACTAGACTGTTTTATGTGTGTAAATGTGTGAGTAGGTGTGCTGCCATGTTAAGTGATATTAAGTCTAAAACCGGACTATTTTATGTGTGTAAATGTATGAGTAAGTGTGTTGCCATGTTAAGTCATATTAAGACTAGAAGTGGATTGTTTGCTAGGCTTATTGTCTTCATGATTAACTGAACAAGTTATAAACATATATGGACAGTTTTGAACTCGTTATAAGCATACATGGACAGATTTAAATAAATTAGAAGTCACTATGGACTATTTTTACTTGTAATTATGTGTAAACATGTATAATGGACATAATTGAACGAATTAAACTCATTATGGACTATTTTTTACTTGTAATTATGTGTAAACATGTATAATGGACAGAATTGAACGAATTGAAAGTTACTATAGACTGTTTTTACCTTAATTAAGTGTAAACATGTATAATGGACATAATTGAACGAATAATGCTCGAAAATAGGAACTATTTTTAGGTAATTAAATTATGTAAACATGACATGTTGTTAAGTATAACCTTGATTGATTGAATATGGCTATAATTGACTTGGAATTGTTGTGAGTTACTTGAATATGTTATTGATTGTTTGAAAGGTGTTAAAGCTTGAATTAGGATCCACATCCTTGCTTGTCATGTTATTCGAAATGCTATAAACCTTGAATAGGTCTACTTGACTAAATGGAACTTGATCTAAGTAATTGGTTAAATCTAGATACTACCTCACTAAGTACAAATTGTACTTATCACTCGTGTTTCCTTTCGTCCCAACCAACAGGTTAGGTGTTCTAAACACTTTCTTGATCCTGAAGTTAGATTTCTTGAGCCTGAAGCAAGATACAAGTGGAGCTTGACTATGGATCCTTACTTGTTTTGTATAACTCCTAGTTGATGGTGGCATCTAGTCTTGTTTATAGCTAAGGCTAGTTCATGCATTTTGTATGTTTGGAAGCTTGTATATAAATATGATTCGACCTCTAATGTTGTGTAAGACTATGATTCGAATGTTTACACTAAATGAACTTGTTTAGTTGAATCTACATGGAATGTTGCAAGTCTTGAATATAATAACCTACATGACCATGTCTAATTAATGTGAAATGAGTATACAATTGAAACCTTGTTAACTATTGTTATAAGATAGACGAGCTGTGTATAATTGAGATTGAATGATACAAGTGATTCATGGTGCGCTTGAGAATTGTAATTGTTGAATGGTAAGAAATGAATCCTTACATGTTTGAATAGAGATGTTCGAATATATGTATACACGATTATGCTTAGTCAAACCTACATGAATTGGTTACATGTCTTGAATGAAACGTGATGAAATGGAGTTAAAATGAAAACATGCTAGTCTAGGTAAGCTATTCGGATGATATGATCACATGAAATTAAATTCAAAAGTGAATAATTAATGTGGTAACTTATAATGAATAAGAACGTGTCCATGCTTGTGTAATTGAATGTGATGTCTATGTGCCTTGCTAGTTCTCTACTCATCTAGGATAAACAAGGATGATATCAATACTTGTAGTTTAAGTGTTTATTCGAATATCTCTCATGTATGATCATTTAATCAAGTAATAACTAATCCTTGAATGAATCTTGAAGGTAACCACTCGAATGAAGGCCTATAATGAATATGAAATATATATAATTATGAATGAGATAGAAATTGGAGTGAAAGAAGCATGCTTGTTTGTATGACCATTCGAATGCTATATGTTAACTTGAATAATAATGCAAATGGTAAATGAAAGTGGTAACCTATAATGACTTGTAAATAAATATATGCTTGTTTGTATGATAAGATACATATGTCTAAGTTGCTTGCTAGACAAGTAACTCATATAATAGAGATGAGTTTGAAAAGTTTTAAATGGTTCATGTTTCTGCTATGATTGATAGTAAATGCCTATGCTGCTAGCTAGTTAAGGAACTCGTTTAATAGGGATGAGTTCACCTTTCCTTGCCTTGTTCTTGCTCCGTAACGCTCCCGAGCTGGTTTACTACTAAACTAGGGTAGGGGGTGTTACAGTGTGCATACTAGAAGCGGGTGAAATTTCAACTCAAACGGGCGTCGAATCGACATCCAATTACATGTAATTGCAATTTAGGGACTAAATTGTAATTCTAGAAAATTACCGGGACTTAAACCATTTTAAAGTTACCGATCCATAATTAGTCGCGTTTCATGCTCACATGTCAAATTTAGCTTAAAACGACCATTCGAGCTCATTTAATTGCATGCATAACAATCATGGACCAAAATGGAAAAATCTAAAACCTTTAATATCCATAACAACAAACATAACGACCAGGCGTATAGATATGGTCTCAAAGTATACATATACACTAGGGCGTATCGATATAACCCCTAGGTGTATCGATATGCAGGTTACAAATCATTTTTCCACAATTCCAGTAGCTCAATACCGTATCGATACACATCTACCGTACCGATACTCAGGCCAAAAATACACTTACCCGTATCGATACACATCTGCATGTATCGATATGCATGTACCTAAAATGTCTAATTTTGCTGGTTTTTCGTACAATCAAGGTTCCAAACATGCTTTATCAAACCCCAAACATATACAAAACAATTCTAAAGATCAAACATTGCTAAAACATCACAGAGGCATGATCAAATCATGACATCATACTTCAAATGGAAAACTAGAGGCATGCCTCCTAGAAAACAACCAACCACCATACGAAGCATAAATTCGAAGCAACAACCAACGTATAAGGCCAATTACAACTCCAAAACAACATAGCAAACTTGCTCAAGTAGGGAGTTTAGCAAAAACCTTCCTAAAACAACAATGAAACCTCATTACCTTTATTACTACTAGTCTAGTTTGAAACCATACTCTCGAATAGCCGAAGTCCTTAGATTCCCTTCACTTGTTTGCTGCCTCCAAACCTTTAATTCTCTACATTGATGGATAAAGAGAGCGTAAGTGCATTGGGCTTAGTGAGAAATTCTTAAACAACGCACCATTAATGCATTTTAAAACCATATTGAAATTGTCATTTCAATCATCTTATAAAACATCATGCCTTGAAAACCATGCACTTAGCACTTTCAAAAATTAGCACATTAAACCATATGCAACATGTATCATGGATCAACAACAAATCTCATTGCTAACCCTCAATTTAAGCCTTCCTATACATAACAATTCATATGCGAAGCTTAAAGAGTAAACATGTATAAACCAACATTATAAATCAACATCCATTAACATGACACATTAACAATTGTATTGGCTTTCAAGTGATCATAAACCAAGTTCCACTTTCACAAAATAATTCATCGGATACACGGATTCAACAAGTATCCTCTCAACACTTCATGTCATCTCAATCGAAATTATGGTACGCTTACAACTAGTTACTTTCACAACCCCTTTCATCGAGTAGATGCATAATCCACTAATGGGAGTTTTCGGTACCATATAACCCTTCGACTGTTAGGATACTCGTGGCGGAGTATTCAGTACACATAAACCCCTCAACACTTGAGGTGACTTATTAATAGTGCACTATCAATCCTATGGTCGGCCAACTATATCTAATAACATTTTAAACCATATCACTTGCCAATATAATTTATTATTAACCATGTACCTCACTATTTTTAAACGCATCAATTCAAAACCATTTTCAAAGCAACAAACCATGCTTTAAACAAGTATTCCACATACTTACATGGATCATTTACCAAATGCATCCATCATCATTATATGATCAAAAATAGTATAAAACATACTTTAAATCGTGCTTAAATAGTAGGTACCATGTAATTCAAAACAAGTGCATAAAATCCATTTCTTAAAAGAACGACCGATAGAGAAATCTCTTATACTTACTTCCGAGTTTAAACTAGCATTTCAAGCTAAGTTTAAACTCCCCAAAACAACCTTTAAACCATTTCAAAGCTAAACCCCACCCGCGTTCTCACTCTTCGACAACGCAAAACTTCACTCGCCGATGCGAATCACTCCTCCAAAGCTTCCGAAGCAACGATATGAGCTTGAGGATCAATCGCCCCTGATTTTACCACACAAAAACAGAGGATTCAATGCATCAAAATGCATTCACAACCCAGCAACATTAACTCATAACGATCCTCTTTAAACTCTAGTCGAAACCATTCCAAAACTACCAAAAACAATCATCAAAAACCCTTCACATTTAACCCAGCCAAAACCTAAAGGTTTAATCCATAAATTATCGTCAATTGACATCCAAAAACAATCTAACACCATACTTATACTTCCAGCATACAATAAACAACCACAACACCTCAAAAACACTCAACTAGCAACCTAGAAAATTAGAGCTTCACATAGCTTCGGGATTCCAAAGTTAAAACCAATCTATTAACATTATATAACGACGTTTATACGGTGGACGTTTATACGGTGTGTGTTGGTTGTTTTGCCGAGTTGTATACGACGTTTTTCTAGGTGAAACTCTTGGAAGGGTTGCGAGTGGACGTTTTTTTGATGTCTTACCGAGATATTATAATGTTGATAAGATCCGATCGTGGGTCAATGGGTGTGGTAATTCGTTTCGGACTAGTGAGTAGGTTGCATTGGTGAGAGCAAATATTGATTGCGTTTGCCCAAGTAGATTTAGATTGTTATATGTATGGTGTGAGGATTTGTGTTCTTATTGTTTTTGTTTGAGTTCTCGGTGTATGGCGTTGTTTGTGTTTTAAAGTACGGTTGTATTTTTAAAATTTTAAGTAGGACTTTTATTAATAAAAATAACTGCTCTGCAAAAAAACATAATTTCATGTGAAAAAAGTAGAAGGGTACATTTATTTAGAATAGAAATGAAAGGGAAGACTGAAAAGCTTCTCAATTAATGAGAAACAATACAAAGACTTATTGGGAAAGGGGATGTAAAATCCAACAAATAAACAATGCCAACTTCACAACAAACACACAGTAAAACCAAACAATCTTCAAACATTGGAGAAGAACACTACATAAGGTTGCAGATGTATCCAGTAGGGACTCTTCTTCCGCAGTTATTGAGAAAGAGGTTCAAAGAAATAGGAAGATTGATGTTAATGCCCAACACATTGGCTCTAACAGCAGTGCAAAGGCAAACTGCAGCTTCCAGATCCAGCAAACCTTCGATTAGGCTACAACATGGCTTTGTAGGTACGTTGCCTAGCTCAACATCCACCAAGCTCAGCAGATTAAGACACACGCCCAGGTTCAAGGGATTGCATGTACCGGATTGACCCTGACCATTAGGGAGCACATCTCCGGGACCAATAACCACAGGGTTTCTGGAATTTGTTGTGCAAGAATCAACATTGTGAGAGCTTACTAAAGCAAAGAAGAGGAGGTTGAGGGAAAGAAATACAACAGTTGATGCCTTAACACTTGAAGCCATTTCCGAAAAGAAAAGAAAAGGATTTGAAGTGATTGAGAAAACAATCTATTTGGAACTACTTCGAAGACAATGACAGATGATGTTGGTGAAGTGAGCTAAAGGGTTTTTATAGCTGACAAAGATGAACTCAAAGCTGTTTTTAGAACTAGAAAATGAGAGCCACTAAGTCAGATTGGTTTGAGATTTTGGATCAAAGGAATATTTGTTTGGTGGGGAATTACTTGTGTGTGTGTATATTTTTTTTGTAATTCGAGATCTCGCACATCCATGATGTATAGTATATAAATCATGTTTAATTGATTTAATTAATAACATCAGTACAACGTTAGAATTGTTTATATATACAAATATATATTAAGGTTTCTGGCATAAATATATGAAGACTAAGCATTGACCTTCTCAAACGAGAGAAACCCACAAAAGGAATAGATTAAGCTACTATTTGTAGAACTCGTTAGCAAAATGTTCTGTCAAAATAAATATATATAGAGAAAGAAATACAGGCCAGCAAATATGCTATTCGAAGAATTGGGTACCCAGTACCTCGGGTACTCAAAAATTTAAGTACCCAATTTATACACCTCCTATATATGGATTCTAACATGGACAAAGCCACATAGAGATTTTGAGGGTTTGTTTACACCTACAATTTTTTAGAAAACATTTTCTATATAATTTATATATATAAATATATATAACACTCTTTTTTATAAATAATTGACTCCTCTTAAATATTATTAAAAATAATACCCTTTAAATAAATTTTTAACTCCGACCCTTATTCTTGACACCTAATCACTTTAAACATTTTCATTAAATCCAAATAGAATAAATAAAAAAAATTGAAAACTACTTCTTTTTTTTGAAGTTGTTACTTTCCAAAAAAAACTTTTTTGAATATCTTTTTCGTCTAAATCATTTTCGACGGCGACTTTATGTTGTTGACTTGTTTCTAGTGCTTGTGTTAGTTGCATATAAATAAGATTCTTCTCTTTTGATAAGGAATCATTTATTTTATTTTAGTTTTTTTTTTGCTTTATCATAAGTCATTTCACCTATATTTTTCTGGTTATTTTTCATATGTTTGTATAGCAGTTTGATTGTCTGTTTTTTTGCAGGATTTGTCTGTCTTCGTAATAGTATTGTCTGATGTTATAATAATTTAGCGTTCAGATAACAAGTATTGTCGAGATTTCAAGTCGCGAGATGATTAGTGGTATGTTATTTTTCAAATCTCTTGTGATAGTTCGCCAATGTGCTAAAAACTCGCAACGAAAAGAATGTTGGATTTATAGAGCTTTCTGATCAAAATATATCTTTGCTGAATTTTCATTTGGATGATAAAATATGTTTATCTTATGAAGGAATATGTTTAGTTTTATCTTTCACGCTTTTTGATTTTCTGATGCTTTTTATTTCCATGGATATTCATGGTTTAGAGTGTGTTCAACCTTTGTAATTCTTTTTTATTAATGAAACTCAGTTGAAGTTTTTTTTCAAGAAAATTAAAAATCGATCTAATCCACGGTGTTTTGGTTACAAATTGATCCAAATTGTATGTTTTATTAATTTATATTAACTTTATTTTTAAATGTAAAAAAATATTTTTATAGTTAAATCTATAAAAGTATTTAAAGATTTATATATAATTATTAATGATTGTTTCTTATTCACTTTAAAATTTTTGATTTTTCATAAAATGACATCTAATACTTATCAAATAATGTCCGAGCACCATATACAAAATCCATTTTCTCAGCATAAAGGCTGAAAAATCAATATCAAAATAAAAAACCAAGAATTAGAATATCTAATTATTATAGATGGTTCAAAAATTTTATTTATTTTACTAAACAGAATTGATTTTCATCCCTAAGCGATTACTTAAAGAAAAAGAACTCCATCTATCCGAATAAAAGGGAAAAAAACTCATTGCGGTGCATGAGTGGACAAAATATAACTCGACTTAAAAATATTTTTTTATATAAAATTTTGAGTTATTATAGTCGAGTTATTCGAATCGACTTGAATTTTTTGTTTAGATTTCGAGTCTCAGTAAAGTTTGAATAATCGATTGTATTCCGATTTGAGCCTTGATTTTCTTGTTTATTCAATCCCTCCTTTATTTTAAGCCAATTGTTCACCAAATTTGAACTAGCTCCTCTACCACCATAGAATATCTATGTAACTTCAATTCCTCTTTTTGACTAAATTTCTTTTTTTTTTGCAATTTAGTCTCTTAACTTTATATTTTATTGAATTTGGTCATCCATTGCAACCCTTTGTAATTTTTTTCCTATCAATACTTTATCCTCAAAATATTTTCTTTAAAAAATAAATATAAAAAAATTATATAATTTTAGATGGTATTTGATTTATTAAATAATTTTACAATCTTATACATGTAAAAAATATGAAGAAATATACATATATATGTATATCTTATATTGCTAGAGAGAGTCGTTTAAATTATAACTAATCAATGTCATAACATTATAAGATAAAACAATACTCGAAAGCTTGACTAACTCAAATTTTTCACACAATTCGATCGAATACTAACTCCCAGGCAGAGCCATCTCCAACATTTTTGGGCCTTGAGAGAAAACCCAAAAATGGGCCCTTATAGGACGAAAATATATGTCATTACTTTGAACAGCTAATTTAATATTTCATTAATAAACTATAGAAACATGATCAAATTTTGTCAATCACATTATTTTCATTAGTTTGTTAAGAAAATATCTTAAATACAACTAAAATAATAAAGTACAATCATAAATTTACAAAATTATCACTTGAAAAATTACTGAAGCTGCGAAAGTAAAAAAATGGGCCTTGAGCGGGAGCTCATGCTACTCCCCTTCTAAGACTGTAGTGCACCCAGGTCCACGATGATTTTAACATATATCTTTTTGGCAGAAACGTTAGTTTGGCTTGGTGGGATGCATGTCTCCAAGGATTTCATAAGTCTACATAAAATTTCCAACCAAACAAATATTGGAGGATCCAACTTCTGGAATCATATATGGCAGCCTAGCTTCCTCTCATCTTCCAGTTTCAGATAGCCTCAAACTTCATTAATGTCTTCTATAAAACCCCTTTGATCCCTTCACCACCACCACCATTAAGCAGTCTTAGCTTTCTTACATCGAATACGCTCTTTTCTCAACCACTTCAAACCTTTTCATATTGGAAATGGCTTCAAGTGCTAAAGCATCAACTGCTCTATTTCTTTCCCTCAACCTTCTCTTCTTTGCTTTAGTCAGCTCCCACAATGTTGATTCTTGCACAAGTAATTCTAGAAACCCTGTCATTATTCGTCCTGGGGATGTGCTCCCTAATGGTCGGGGTCAATCTGGTACGTGCAATCCCTTGAACCTCGGTGTGTGTCTTAATCTGCTGAGCTTCGTTGATGTTGAGCTCAGCAACGTTCCTACAAAACCGTGTTGTAGCCTAATCGAAGGTTTGCTCGATCTCGAAGCTGCAGTTTGCCTTTGCACTGCTGTCAGAGCCAATGTCTTAGGCATTAACATCAACCTTCCTATTTCGTTGAGCCTCCTTTTGAATAACTGTGGAAGAAGAGTCGCCACTGAATACATATGCAACCTTATGTAGTGAGTGTTCTTCTCCAAAGGCTGAACATTGTTTGATTTTATTGTGTGCCAAAGTTGCCATTCTTTTTATTTGTTGGATTTTATATTTCATTCCCAGTAAGTCTTTGTATTGTTGCTCCCTAATTGAGAATGCTTTTCAATCTTTCCTTTTCATTTCTGTTCTAAATGTGTACATCAAGTTTCTCACATGAGACGATTGTTTCTATTTGATATAAATTTCACGTACCCTATTTAATTTGAATCTTAAATCAAATTTAAACTCTAAATCATATGCCGATAGATAATATTTAAATAAATACATAACTTGTATATAAAAAAGGAATTATATTTATGAACAGATATTACCTTAAGACTATTAAAAAAAGAAAATTGTATTTTGCTATACACTATTAAAATTTGTCGGAAGGATTTATTTGAATTGCAATTGTAAAAATATTTTCAATTTATTTTAATTGTTGTAACAAATGTTATTGTAATAGATGAGTATTTTATTTTGTTATTGTTTTATCGTTAATTATTTCTTGTTGATTCCTTGATATTGCTGATTTGGGTTGTTTTTATTTGTTTTTGCGTAAGACTTCAATTTTTAGAAAAAAACGTTAAAAGAGCATGTTCTGCAGTTTTTTTTTATTTTCTAGAATCAAGGCTGGACACATGAGCATGACTTGGGGCATGATGATGTTCGACCAGTTAGCGGCAGTTTCCAGAAGGCAATTCAGTTAGCATTTTCTAGAAGAATGGGCAGACGAAAATTACTTAGGAATTAAGAATAAGTTTGAATTTAAATATTTGGGAATTATCACTTTATTATTTAGGATTTAATCTTTCTATTATTTAGGATTTTATTTGAATATTTTTAGGATTATCTTTAGGTATTTTATTTTGAATATTTCTTTATCTTTAGGTTATCTCAAGCTATAAATACCATTTAGGGTGAAGCCTGAAAAAGGTACTTAGCTTTTATTTTGTAAAACCTTTGATGATTTTGATATAACAAATATTTTTCAAGAACTTAATTGTAAAGCAAACAAATTTTTAAAGTGTCCCAAACTGACAAATATTTTAAAGCATATTTGATTCTAACTCAAAAACTTAAAGCCCTAAATTTTTCTAAGTGTTTTAAAGGCCAAACTATTGAAATACGCCCAGGCGTATCGATAAGCCTCTAAGCGTATCGATACAATTTTTGAAACATTGGTCACTGTAAGCATCTGTTTTGATACGGTTCTTTCCGTATCGATACGACCTTCATATTGGGTTTAAGTTTTAAGCATTGCGTACCGATACGTCACTAAGTGTTTCGATACGCTTTAAAGATTTTCTCAAATATCGACATTTAATGTTATAGCCGTTAGAGTCAGTTATTGGGAAAGACCAATTTTTAAAATGTCGTTGGACCCGTATGGATACACCCTCAAGATGTACCAATACAGGTTCAGTCAGTAGCTCAAGCAAGAAAATTGCAACGATACGGCTTCTTCCGTATTGATACGCCCCTTTATTTTCACTGAGACCGTATCGATACGCTTCCCCGCGTATCGGTACGCCCTTGTTATTTGTGCACAATGGCTCTTTCTTCTTATAGAAAGGTACCGATACGGGCCTTCGTGTACCAATACGGATGGTTGATCAAGAGCATTAATTGCGCGAAAAATGCAGCCCAACAGCTACAATAATGATCTCAACCACCCAAACGGCTAGAAATCAATGCAAGGGTATAAAAGCAAGCCTCCAAAGTACCAGCAACAACTATTGAACCATCAAGATACATCCAAGCATTAATCCAAACATTTGTGCCTTATAGAGTCATATCTTTGTACCCAACTCTTTGGAGTTTTTCATTGAAATCTTTATTTAGAGTTTGGGGTGTGTTTTGATTGTAATTGGGCAATATCCATCCTGTGAGAGATATTTTTGGATTGCTAACTTCTTCTTTGTATTGAGAGATTTATTGGGTTAATCTTTGGGTAGAAAGATTGACCGATTGTAAAGGTTACCTCCTAATCCTAAAAAAGGGGAAGAAAATCTACTGAATTTTGTTGAAAATCCTTAGTGGAAGCTAAGGTAGTGGATGTAGAGCTTGTTAGAAGCTTGAACCACTATAATTGCCTTTGTACTTCAATTTTCAATTTCCATTTTGCTCCCTCAAATTTTAAATAGCCAATTCACCCCCTCTTGGCCAAATCACTATCATTTGATCCACTCAACAATTGGTATCTGAGCTTAACTCTTTGAAGGCTTAACATCCACAAGAGGCGATTCTTGAAGAGTGTTGATCATTTATCCATTCATTTCCATGGCTTCTACCTCCGGGCAAAATCTATACGAGTCACAATTAATCACAAAGCCACCTTATTTCAATGGGGATAACTATCCCTATTGGAAGAACTGAATGAGACTCTTCTTCAAATCCACCGACTATGTCTTTTGGGATGTAGTAGAAGATGGACTGGCCATTCCGATGAAAAGAGATAATGAATGAAGACTTGTTCTAAACACAATGGTGGAGATGACCGATGAAGATCGGAGAAGACTCCAAATCAACGATAAAGCCCTACACATCTTGTTTTGTGCACTCGGTCCCGACATGTATGCCAAGATGTCTTCATGCACAAGTGCAAAGAAGGTGTGGGACAAGTTATAGACCACTTATGAGGGCACCAACGACATGAAGGAGACCATGATCGGGATCCTCAATCTAAGCTATGAGAACTTCAAGATAGAGCCAAATAAAAGTGTCTCCAAGTTGTTCAACCGGTTCTCAGTTATTGTAAATGGTTTCGAGGGCTTCGGTGGGATTATTCCTGAAGATAAACTTGTCCGGAAACTACTCTACTCTCTTCCCGAATTATGGGATGGGAAGAGAACCGCTATCATTGAGGTGAAGAACTTGAAGACGTTGAAGCTCAATGAATTAGTAGGATCTCTCCTTACTCATGAGATCATGAAGAAAGGAAGGGAAGAAGAAAAGAAAATAATAGAAAAGAAGGAGATAGACAAGAAGAATCTTGATATTGCTCTCAAAGCTTCCTTTGAGGAGAGCAATTCAAGCGAGGAGAAAGACGAAGAGATGGCCATATTGGCCAAACGGTTTACCCGGTTCATGAAGTCCAACCGTGGAAGAAAATTCAATAGAATATGAGAGTTCAAGAACAAGAGCAAAGAAGAAGAGAATGACCAACTTATTTTTTATGAGTGCAAGAAGCCTGGCCACATTCGCACCGATTGCCCTCAACTAAATAAGAAGAGCTTCGAGAAAAAAAGAAGCTCAAAGCTCAATTGGCAATTTGGAGTGACGATGAGTCATCCGAGGGTGAGGAGCATGAAGTGGCCAACCTTTGCCTCATGACCCTTGAGGAGGAAGCAATGGTAAACTCTAACTCATCATCTTTTAGTTATGATGAATTATATGATGCTTATGATGAGCTACAAGATGTTTATAACGAATTGGTAGAAAAAACAAAGAGTCTATTTTGAAAAACAAGAAAAACATTTCCGATTTGAAATTTCAAAATGAGTCTCTTTCAAAAACCAATTCCGAATTGGAAAAGAAAGTTTTGTATTTGGTAAATCTTTCAAATGAGCTTAAAAAAATCACGATTTAGAAAATCTTCTTTCCAATTTCCAAGATTATCACACAAATGAGGTGGATAATCTTAAATCTTCTCTTACTATTGGGAAAAATTCTTTTGAAAAGGGTAGTTCTTAAAAAACCCAATATGTAAAGAGAAAGACTTTTAATCCCAAACAAAGAAGTTTTCAAAAGCAATCTAAGACTAAAAGAGTTAGTAGTATATTGGTACCTAAGGAACTCATAGTTTCTAACAATATGAATGCTATTGCTTCTTGGATTTCTAAGGGAACCAACATTTTGGGAACTAATGTTTATGGACCCAAAATGATTTGGGTGCCAAAATTCAAAACTTGATCTTTGTTTGTAGGGGGAGCAATGCTACAAGGTCAAAACCACAAGCCAAAATTCTTGGTACCTTGATAGTGGTTGCTCAAGACATATGACCGGAGACAATAGTAGATTCCTGGAGCTCAAACCAAAGAGTGGAGGAGTAGTGACATTTGGTGACAACTCCAAATGCCACATTGAAGGAATTGGCTCCATTGGTAATCTCTCAACTACTCTTATTGAAAATGTTCTTTATGTCAATGGTCTTAAACATAATTTGTTTAGCATTAGTCAATTGTGCGATAAGGGTTTTAATGTTCTTTTTTATGCTAATGGGTGTAAAATCATGAACATTTAAACAAATCAAATAATGTTCATAGGTCATCGCATAGGTAATATCTATATGGTGCATTTATATGACATACATACATCGAATGCATGCTTTGTGGAACATAATGAAAATGATATATGGTTGTGGCATAGAAAACTAGGACATGCTAGCATTAGTGTTTTAGAGAAATTGGTTTCCCTTGATCTAGTAAGAGGTTTACCTAAGCTAAAGTTCTCTAAAGATAAAATTTGTGATGCATGTGCTAAGGATAAACAACAAAGAACCTCATTTAAATCCATTAATGATGTTTCTACTAATATATGTTTACAATTGATCCATATGGATCTCTTTGGGCCTATTAGAAATGTGAGTTTGGGTGGTAATTCATATGTATATGTGTCAGTAGATGACTATTTTAGATATACTTGGGTTATCTTCTTAAGTACTAAGGATGAGGCTTTAGAAAAATTCATCACGTTTTCAAAAATCACCCAAAATGATCTTGATCTTAAAATTTCACATATTAGAAGCGATCATGGAACCAAATTTCAAAATATGGGTTTTGAAGATTTTTGTAATGAAAATGGTATTAGCCATAATTTTTCGGCTCCTCGCACTCCTCAACAAAATGGGGTAGTTGAGAGGAAAATAGAACTTTAGAAGAAATGGCTAGGACCATGCTTTGTGAAAATAATTTTCCTAAATATTTTTGGGCGGAAGCCACTATTACGGCTTGCTACATAATAAATTGAGTAATGATTAGGCATATTTTGAAGAAAACATCTTATGAGATTTTGAAATCCAAAAAAGCCTAACATTATCTATTTCCATCCTTTTGGTTGTAAATGTTTTGTTTTAAACAATGGAAAAGATAATTTAGGTAAATTTGATGCAAAAAGTGATGAAGCTATTTTTCTAGGTTACTCTTAAAACTCTAAAGCTTATCGAGTATTTAATAAAGGAACTTTGGTTGTAGAAGAGTCTATACATGTTGTTTTCAATGATAACCTCCTTCCGAGGAAGGAATCTTGTGATGATGATGATGTAGGGATCATTGAAGTCATTGATGGAGGACAAACATCAAAGGTGGATGAGATTCCAAGCAAAGAAGAGGAAACACAAGATCCACCTCTTGAAGCCTTGAAGGACTTGGCTCTAGAGGAAAAGGAGGTCACCTATCCAAGGGAGTTCAACTATGTCAAAGGTGGTAAAATTTTGGGTGATCCATCCAAAGGGGTAAGCACTAGATCCTCTCTCAAACTTATAAATAATGTTGCATTTATTTCATGCATTGAGCCTAAAAATATCAAAGAAGCATTAAAAGATGATTTTTGGATATTGGCCATGCAAGAACTTAATCAATTTGAGAGAAGTCAAGTATGGACATTAGTTGATAGGCCTAGTAATCAATCTACTATAGGAACCAAATGGGTCTTTAGAAACAAGCTAGATGGCAGTGGTAATATAGTGAGAAATAAGGCTAGACTTTTTGCTCAAGGTTAAACTCAAGAATAGGGAATAGATTTCTATGAAACTTATGCACTCGTAGCTAGGATGGAAGCAATTAGGATGCTTCTTGCATTTGCATGCTTTCATGATTTCAAGCTTTTTCAAATGGATGTTAAAAGTGCATTTTAAATGGTTTTATTAATGAAGAAGTGTATGTTGAACAACCATCGGGTTTTGAAGATCCAAATTTTCCAAATCATGTTTTTAAATTGACCAAATCCTTATATGGTTTAAAACAAGCTCCTAGAGGTTGGTATGAAAGGCTTTCAAACTTTTTAATTGAAAAAGGTTTTGAAAAAGGCAAGGTGGATACTACACTTTTCATTAAAAGATATGGCAATGACATCTTAGTAGTTCAAATATGCGCTGATGATATTATTTTTGGTTCTACTAATGAGGTTTATTGCCAAGAATTTTCTAAGCTAATGCAAGGTGAGTTCGAGATGAGCATGATGGGGGAGCTCTCGTTTTTCCTAGGGCTCCAAATCAAGCAAAGAAATGATGGAACTTTCATCAATCAAGCTAATTACATCAAGGATATGCTCAAGAAGTTCAGCTTAGAGAACGTAAAGCCTCAAACCACTCCGATGAGCTTATCTATTAAGCTTGACAAAGATGAAGGAGGTAAGTGTGTCAATTCTAAGCTTTTTCGTTCAATGATTGGCTCTTTGCTTTACCTTACCGTAAGTAGACCCAATATCATGTTTAGTGTTTTCTTGTGTGTTAGGTTTCAAGCTAGCCCTAGAGAATCACACCTAGTAGCCATTAAGAGGATCTTTAGATACCTTAGAGATACACCTAGTTTAGGTCTTTGGTATCCTAGAAACTCTTCCTTCAACCTTTATGCTTATTCGGATGTGGATTATGGGGGTGTAAGATCGATAGGAAAAGTACCTCTGAAACATGTCAATTCCTAGGTAGTATGCTCATATCTTGGTTCTCTAAGAAACAAAATAATGTAGCCTTATCTACCACCGAAGCGGAGTACATATCCTTAGGGAGTTGTTGTGCTGAAGTCCTTTAGATGAAGCAACAACTCTTAGACTATGGTGTTGAAATAGATACCATACCCCTTAAGTGTGACAATACTAGTGCCATTTGTCTCACTAAGAATCCCATCCAACACTCTAGAATCAAGCACATAGAAATAAGACATCATTTCATTAGGGATCATGTCTTAAAGAATGATGTAGTTCTAGAGTATGTCGATACCTTGAAACAATTAGCAAATATTTTTACTAAACCATTAGATAAATAACATTTTTGGACCTTAAGAGAGAGTTAGGTTTAACAAGCCTTCCTTGACCCTTTAGAGTCCCAAAAGACCAATAATTTGCTTGAATTGATTTGATTGCCATGTTTATGTAACTTGTGCCTCTTGATGCATCTATGCCTTTAGTTAGGGGGAGCTTGTCTCTATTCTTAACCTTCATCATGTTCATTCATCATTTACATGCATTTCGGTTCAAGCAAAATTGAACTTTTGAGCAACTTGTAGCCCAAAATGCATTTTCTGGGTTATTCGTATCGAAATAGATTAACGTGTATCGATACACTATTCTTTGCTCAACCCAGATTGCATTTCTCAGCACAAGTGTATCAATATGCGTCCAAACGTATCGATACGGTCTCAAGAACACGTTTCGATATAGGTAAGTCCGTATCAAAACGGTTCATGTGTTTCGACACACCTGTATCGATACGCCATGTGGCGTATCGGTACGTACGGGTGCTGAGTCTTTAAATTAGCCTTTAATGAGAATCCAACTTTAAATTAATCTCTAAAAACCCTTTTTTCATTCGAAACCTTAACTCTTTCAACTATAAATACCCTTCAAATCCTCTAGTTTTTCACACAAATTTGTGAGGGTTTTTGTTCAACAAACCAAGTCTAAGATCTCTCATCAAATTGGTGCATTATCATCCATCTATTCTTCCAATTTCCTCAAATCAAGGTATAAACTCTTTCTTTTTTCTTTTTATTTTCTTTTCGATTAATATACTGTTTTTAATAATTTTTTGTACAAAAAGTATACTAATAGTATGGGTTTTAAAGTATTTGCAAAAATTCTTTCAAAAATTCGAATTTTTTCAATTCGAATATAAAAAACTATAACGTATTTTTAAATCTATTTTTCTAGATTTCTTTTTACCAAAATCTTTCTAAAATTATATTGTATAGTTTTTCATTGATACCATGAATTTTGGATTACATATTGGATTGAATTTGATGATTTATGCACACATATGTTTTGTGCCTTAATTTATTTTCAGATTCGATATGGCACCACGAAAAAGAGGTCGAACAAACGAGGTCGGCGAGTCTTTTACATAAGATAATTTGGCACGTCCTAATCTTAGTGTCATTTATCAAAAGAGTTTTGCAACCCTGTCGGCTCTAAACAACTTCAAGCAATACCAAAATTATAAAATCCACCGCGAAAGAGTAACATCTATCCCTTTTCTAAATTCTGAACATTTCAAGTTTAAATATCTTCCTCTTTTACATCGTTGGAACTTTATGCCTTTCTTGTCAATCCCCGAGTTTTTGTACTGTAATCTTGTCTTGATTTTCTTTGCCAATGCCATTTGTATCCCCAACCAAGACCGTACTAAAGTTGTTGCTATTGAGTTCTTCTTAATGAGGAAGAAATTTCATATTGATGTTCAAACTCTTGTTAATGTTTTTGGGTTCGAATATGAAGGAATCGATGATGAAGACTCGTTAGGACAAGTTCTTGGCGGTTCTATTACGGTTCTAGATGCTCATGATCGTTTCTTGCATCTTATGATCACTTGGTGGTTTCGGCCATCCGGTGGAAAGTTTTCCACTATTCGCCAAGTGGGTGACTTTTGGATTCAATGCTTTCGTGAAGAGAAGCATCCCAATCTTGCTCGAATTATGTTTGCGGAGCTAGTCTACCTTATCCAACATCGTCACACCCCACTTGTTGCATCATTCACTTATGGGACAGCTTTGAGTTACTTGTTCACTCAGTTGGAGATTGATTACTCGCCAGATTTTTTTCGAGCCTCTTACCGATCCCATTGATAAGCGATCTCTTGTTCGTTCAAAGTTTCACTATTTTGATGGTGAGTGGTTATGGTTACGTCTTGCCGAGCTTTCACACGATGCGATTCCCGAAGTACCGGAAGTTCCTCCTCCAGCAGTCTCTCAAGCTCCGATTGCTCGACAAGCTATGGACACTCTCATGGCTTATCTCAATGAGCAATTACTTCATCGAGGACAACCATGACCGAAGGGTTTGCTGCTATTGATACTCGATTTACTTCCTTAGAGGATCGAGTTCAAGCTATAGAAAGCCAACAAAGTTCGATGGACATATCACTTACGGCTTTTCATAGAGAATGACGTCAATCCCAGGCTAATCACACCCATGATGAAGATGAAGATCAAGATGAGGATGAAGATGATGCTCCCTGGACTTTCATTTCATTGCATATCATATTAGACTTTTCTTTTTATGCAGCTATGTTATTTACTCTATGAACCTATACTTTAATTTTAGCTTTGTTTGGATTTTGATTATGTTGTCTTAATGATTATGTTGCTTTGGATTATGAACCTATGCTTAGATTATGCTTTGAATTATGCTAAGAATGTTGCTTTGAATTATCCTTTACTATCATTGATTTTGATCTAACAAAAAGAGGAAGAATGTGCATAAGCTAATTTTTTTCAAAACCTAGCTTACTCTAAGGGGGAGTAATTTCAAAACACTTAAAAATTTGCTTCGGTTTTGTTATATCAAAAAGGGGGAGATTGTAAAATCTTTGATGATTTTGATATAACAAATATTTTTCATGGACTTAATTGTAAAGCAAACAAATTTTTAAAGTATCCCAAACTGACAAATATTTTAAAGCATATTTGATTTTAAGTCAAAAACTTAAAGCCCTAAATTTTTCTAAGTGTTTTAACGGCCAAACTATTGAAATACGCCCAAAAGTATCTATAAAATTTTAGAAACATTGGTCACTGTAAGCATCCGTTTTGATACGACTGTTTCAGTATCGATACGGCCTTCATACTGGGTTTAAGTTTTAAGCATTGTGTACCGATACGCCACTAAGTGTTTCGATATGCTTTAAAGATTTTCTCAAATATCGGCATTTAATGTTATAGCCGTTAGAGTCAGTTATTGGGAAAGACCAATTTTTAAAATACCGTTGGATCCATATCGATACACCCTCAAGATATACCGATACAGGTTCAGTCAGTAACTCAAGCAAGAAAATTGCATCGATACGGCTTCTTCCATATCGATATGCCCCTTTGATTTCATTGAGACCGTACCGATACGCTTCCCTGCGTATCAATACGCCCCTGTTATTTTGTGCACAACGGCTCTTTCTTCTTATAGACAGGTACCGATATAGGCATTCGTGTACCGATACGGATGGTTGATCAAGAGCATTAATTGCGAGAAAAATACAGGCCAACGGCTACAATAATGATCTCAACCACCCAAACGGATAGAAATTAATGCAAGGGTATAAAAACAAGCCTCCAAAGCACCAGCAACAACTATTGAACCATCAAGCAACATCCAAGCATTAATCCAAACCTTTGTGCCTTATAGAGTCATATCTTTGTACCCAACTCTTTGGAGTTTTTCATTGTAAATCTTTATTTAGAGTTTGGGGTGTGTTTTGATTGTAATTGGGCAATATCCATCTTGTGAGAGATATTTTTAGATTGCCAACTTCTACTTTGTATTGAGAGATTTCTTGGGTCAATCTTTGGGAAGAAAGATTGACCGATTATAAAGGTTACCTCCTAATCCTAGAAAGGGGGAAGAAAATCTAGTGGATTTTGTCGAAAATCCTTAGTGGGAGCTAAGGTAGTGGATGTAGAGCTTGTTAGAAGCTTGAACCACTATAATTGCCTTTGTACTTCAATTTTCAATTTCCTTTTTGCTCCCTCAAATTTTAAATAGTCAATTCACCCCCTCTTGGCCAAATCACTATCATTTGATCCACCCAACATATTTGTTCTTAGGGTTTTTACTTTTATAAAAGTTTTTCTTTTTCAACTTCGTTTTTATTTTAAGTTCTTATTTTACTTTCTTTAAAATATGTTAAGTATGATTTCAATCATGCTTAGCTAAATTTCTAATTAGCCAAATGCTTGAGCGATGACTCAATTTCAATTGTGAAAAATGAAAAGCACCTAATTTCTTCAGATATCTTTCTCAATTTTCTACAAACTTGGATTGACAATCGGCATTTCCTTTAAAATCTTTACATTTTCAATTCAAAAAGAGCTCGTTGGCTTGAATGTTGTTCCGATTTAAAGTTGGGAGGAATGATCGGCTTGTAGCACATTCGACTTCCTATGAACACACTTAGCGGCGGTCCGCTAAAGGAAATTGAGATCGTGTTCGATTCTCATTGAGGCAACATAACCTGAGCCAGGCTCTTCTAACACTTAAATTGAATTGGTGCTAGCGACGATAGTCATGGTTAGTCCAAGTAAAGACTGAATCCCAAATATTGGCTTTGGATTGTTGGTTTACCGGAGAGAAAAGTAAGTTACAAGGGTTAGGCCTTGTAGGTTGTAATCGGCATGTATCTGGAGTAAAATCTTCTTCGATGATCAGTTGGAATTGAGGCAAAGTGAAGCTTGAGGCTATTCCATTTAATTGATTTTCTTCTCAAAATTTACTTTCGTCATTTTCTCTAAATTTATTTTTCAAATTCGCCTTTATTGTTTTACATTTATTTTCTACTTTGCTTTCTTAATTAAAACCCCCATTTTCTTTACTTTCTCTCTAAAGTCAGAATCAAAATTTTTCAACATCAGAAGCTCCTTAGTCCATGTGGATTGACCATTCTTCTCTATTACTACATTATTTATCTATTTTATTTGAGATTAAGGATAATTTATTTGACAATGACGACGCTTATCAAATTGGTGCCGTTGTCGAGGACTTCGGCAAAGTTACTGATTAAAGTTTGTTTTGATTTATGACCGGGAAGAATTCGGGAGAACTATTAGATTGTGAATCGCACACTTCGAGAAAAAGACAACGATAACAACAAAAACAGGGACAACAATAATCTGAACTAGATCCAGAAACACCCTCAAACGTTGAAACACAATTCATACACGATAATGAAGCGTTGATTCTGATGGCAGACGATGACCAAACTATTCGAGAACTTGCTGCGCCACCTGAAGAACAACAACTTTTGTGCACCACACTCCCAAATGAGAAACACCATTCACACTTAAGACGGGTCTAATCCATCTTCTGCCGACCTTCCATGGTCTGCCCAATGAAAACCCACACAAACATCTCAAGGAATTTCATATGGTTTGTTTAAGCACGAAACCACAGAAAGTATCCGAAGACCAAATTAAACTCTGCACTTTCCCTTTTCCATAGCCAATTTGGCTAAGAATTGGTTATTTGATTTACCGTCTAATCTGGTTAATACATGGACTGATATGTCGTGACTTTTTCTTGATAGGTTCTTTCCTGCAGCCAAGGCGAGTGAACTAAGGCGAAGCATCTTAGTAATCTGACAAAAAGATATTGAATCATTATATGACTATTGGGAGAGGTTCAAGAAACTATGCGCAAATTGTCCACAACATGAACTGTCGAAACAAACACTTCTCCAATACTTCTATGAAGGCTTACTCCCTATGGAGATGAAGATGATCGACGCAGCAAGTGCAAGGGCTCTGGAAAAGATGACTTCGAATGCGGCTACAAATTTAATTTCTACTAGAGGCACTAACTCTCAATAGTTTTGCTCTTCCAGTGAACCCTCTCAACGAGTTCACGAGAAAAGTACAGTTTCTTTAGAAAATAAAATTGATAAGTTAATTGATACAGTTCAATCTCTTGTTGCGGGCAAAACAAGTACAGCTAGACTATGCGGGATATGCACAATGCCGGACCACCCTACGGATAATTGTCCAATGTTACAAGAAGATGATGCCGCACAAGTAAATACAATGAGAAATTTTTCGGGACCTCCCCAAAGGCTATACAACCCTCACGCCAACACCTATAATCTGGAGTGGAAGGACCATCCAAACTTCAACTATGAACCAAATCCCAGACCAAATCAAGCTTATCAATCACCTGCCCCACAATATTATCAACCATAAAAACCATCACTGGAGTCAATTGTCGAACGTTTGGTGTTATCCCAGGAAAAGTTTCAACTAAAGACCAAAGCACACTTTCAAGAAATTGACAAACAGACAAGTCAACTTATGTTAGCAGTGATTCGTTTAGAATCCAAAGGGAAATTGCCATCTCAAATAGAATAGAATCTACGGTAAAATGTCAGTGCCACCACCCTTCGAAGCGGTATTGTAGTCGAAACCAAGATCCCAGAGAAAAAATGGCATAAAATCTAAAGAAAAGAAGAAAGAACAAAAATATCATACGGACCCTCCCACTCCTTCACCATATGTCATTCCATCTCATTTTCCATCGAGGTTAGTTAAACGTGACAAAGAAGTCAAGGAGAATGAGATACTTGATGTGTTTTGTAAAGTGGAGGTAAACATACCTCTCCTTGATATGATTAAAAAGGTTCCACGGTATGCCAGATTCTTGAAAGACCTTTGCACAAACATATGAAGGCCTACCGGTAATGAGAAGGTAAACCTGGGAGAAAATATTTCAATCGTTTTTCAACGTAAGCTTCCACCTAAGTACCAGGATCAAGGTATGTTTGCTATCCCTTGTAAAATTGGTAAGGTGGGAATAAAACGTGCTATGTGTGATCTTGGTGCTTCCATAAATGTTATGTCACTTTCTGTTTACAACTTACTTAGTGCTGAGCCTTTGAAGGAAACAAGAGTGACAATCCAGCTCACCAATAGATCTGTCATTTATCCTGAATGACTCCTTGAGAATGTACTGGTTAAGGTAAACGATTTATTTTTTCCAACAGATTTCTACGTGGTCGACATGGAAAATGACCAAACCAATACTTCCTCTGAAATTCTACTTGGTTGACCCTTTCTGAGCATGACAATACTAAAATTGATGTTATGAGTGAAATTCTTACCATGGAATTCGACGGTGAAGTTGTTAAATTTGACATTTATAAGGTGATGAAATATCCAGATTTTATGGTAAACGTTAGCTTCGTTGATATTTATGAACCTTTAGGTTATGAATTTGTGGAAACTAACTTATCTGATCTTTTGTGCAGGGAATTGGAGGATCACATAGAAGAAATTAGGGAGTTGGAAAATATTTATTCTATTTATTCTTACTTGCGTCTAACTCCTTCAAAAACTAAAATATTACCTTCCATTTTGTAGGCACCGGATATTGAGTCGAAACCAATGCCGAAACATTTGAAGTACACGTTTTGGGGCGAAAGAGATATCTTTTCGGTGATTATTTCGAACAAGCTTTCAAAGCTGGAAGAAATCCGAGAAAAAGCTTACATGAATACTCGAACCTACAAGAAGAAAACAAAAGAACTCCATGATCGTAGAATTTCTCTTAAGGAAGCTCTCAGTTGGACAAAGTGCAAGAAGTTGAGGAAGTATTGTTAGAGTATGCCCAAAGACTAATCATAAGATAATTGTAAATGACATTTGTTTTTTTACCTTGTTTATTCAAAAAGAGGCATTGTCATTATTATTTTCAGTTACAATTCTACATGCATAAATAAATTGAATTATAATAAAGTCCTTAGAATAATATGGTTATTCTAAAATGTCCTTAGTCGAGTATTATTATGGGCATGGACAACAATAATGCATTAAGACTAATATGTAGTTGATTGATGACAAAGTGTTGTCATTGACATGGAGATGTCAAAATCAATATATAAGTATGTGCTAGAGAACGACATACTGGATTGACCCGCTATGAGCATGTTTCTTAGATTATTATGTGACAGACACAACATTGCTCATAGTGGTAACTATATGCATGATCCTTAGACTTGAGATCATCATTATTTCAACATCGTGAGTGACATATTTTGATATGGTCAAACGTGTGTCGTAACTGACTACACTATAAAGACTGATATTGGATATGTCACAATCTATGTAGTGGAATATGGTTAATCAAGATAGGATTTGTCCCTCCTACATAATAGGAGTAATATCGTAAGCCACTTGATTGAGTGAGACTAGAAATGCATGTCCATGCTCGAATAAGTTGATATAAGATATCATAGTTATTTGTTTATAATAGTCTACTCAAGATATCAAGAAATATTAGATGGACTATACAAGTGTGACTGTTCCATAACTTGTGTCCAATCTTGATATAAAGGAAAAAATGATGCAATACATAAATAGAGTTAATCACGAAAAGGTTATGTCGATTCATGATTTCTTGTTACTTAGGTGACAATGACATATTGCTAGATGTTACTCATTGTTTGTAATATTAGAAATGTTCTAATATTTACTACTAATGTTACATGAACCTACAGGGTCACACCCACAGTTGAAATGAGCATATATTAAACGAATTATATATGTACAAATTTGTTGTACACGAATTTAGTTAAATTAATATATATTTGATATATATATAATTTAACTATTGGGTAAATATTAAAATAAAAATAATTATTATAATTATGACTCTTTTAATATATAAATAATATAATTCAATTTAAATCAATATATATTGAAATCCTAATTAAGTTAAATAGGGATTATATATATATTTAATATATATTGAAATCCTAATTGAGTTAAATTGAGATTATATATATTTAATATATATATATATATATATTGAAATCCTAATTAAGTTAAATTGGGATTATATATATTTAATATATATATTGAAATCCTAATATGAGTTGAATTGGGATTTCAAAGGTTATATAAAGGCATGAGAGATATAGCAGTCATGAATGCTTTTTGAGAAAAACCCTCTAAATAGTTTAAAGAATTTTGTATGCTCGTTTCAACTACGTGAACTACGTAGAGGTCGGAGTGTTATCGTTGCGGCTTAGGAATCGACATCGTGGAATCATGATTGAATATCTATCTTCTCCAAATATAGAATTACAGATTTTAAACAGGTAATTCTTCACCCTCATTCACCTCAATTCGTTCCTCGTACATGGATCTCTAGTGGTAATTACCGAATAATTTTTTTGCTACGCCATGGGATGTACCGGCATGACCCAACAAGTATTTCTCACAAAGCTTGTAGTCTGAATCAGGTCGTCGAGCTAAACGACGTTAAACAAAGTGCTTTAATGGGAGGCAACCCATTTTATTTTATTTTTTGTTTATTTTGGTTTTAGGCTTATTTTATTTTTCTTTAAATTTTTAGGTACCCCAAATATATTTAATCGAACTTTAATGGAGTCAATTGCGGTATTTTTGGTCGAATAGAGCATAATTTCTAATCCATAGAAATATTTCACGCGAAGAACAGCAGTGGAGAAACCCGTGCGCACCGTTTTATTAAAAGGTGCACGTTAGCAAGATCTCACCCCCTTTCGGTGTAGGTTAGCTGAACCCAAATCCAACTTTTGTTTATTTGTCACCCATCCTCTCTCTCTTTTCCCCCCACATCCCAACATTCCCTCTTCAGCCGCCATTCTACCCAATTATCTCCCTATTTTTATCTTAATTTTGAGCCCACTTATCTTACCGCTCCTTGTTTTAAATTTTTTAAAAAAACCCTCCTTTCGTGGACCCACACCTATTTGATCGGCCATGTTCCCCTCTCCCAAACAAATTCTTCATTTTCTTTTTATCTATAACTCTTCCATGTGATTAATTAATCCTAAAACTCTTTCTTATTTTTTTACTCAACACCGCCGACCCCTTGTTCATCCGATTGACCATTCCACCGCCAACCATTCTTTCGCCACACATCTCCAACCTTAATCTTTCATCACTGGTTCTTCACTTTCCAAGATGGTGAGAACAAGAAATCAAGGGAACCGTGATTCTCTACCACCAGTTGTTCTCAGAGGACATTGTCTGTTTGCTGCTTCGGTGTTCGTCCAAGTGCCAAGCGATTCCAATTCTGCGCACCCACCTCCCCGTGCATTTCATGAATTTGGGTACCTCTCGTTGCGACCGTAGTCGCGATCGTCATTAGACACAGGAAGTATCTCTATTCCTTTTCTTACGCTTTCAATTTTCATATTGGGATAATATGCTTTAAGTGAGGGGTAGAGATTTGCATCACTTTTTTCTCTCGCTTGTTTATATATTTTGATTTGAGTTGCATTGGTTGATATTTTGAGATGTTTGTTGTCGATCCTGACTTTTTGCCTTATTTCATTGATTGCCTTATGAGTTTGTGATCCCACTTTTATCGGAATTAGGGTGCATGATAGTGAAGTGGCATGATTAGTATGTTCTTTAAATTTTGCTTGATATCTCATGCGTTTATTGATTGACATGTTTCTTGACTCGATAAATAATACACTTTCCTGTGAGATTTGAGCTTAAACGAGCATCTTTCCATTCTTTCTCATTTGTTTGATTGAGTGTGTCGGACTAATATCGATATTCTAGAACTTGTGAGTAAGTGCATATTAAGACTACATGTTTTGAACTTGATGCTTTAATATGATAGGGGAACTTAGGATTAACCCACTTCTCTACCCAAAATTGCATACTCGTTTGTATCCATTAGTGAACCATTTTTTGTGCCTTTACCTTTTTATTTGCTTTTACCCTTTTATTTTAACCCTCTTTTGTTACCCTTGTCAAGACAGAGATTGATTTGTTCCACGAACAAAAAAAGAAAAGAAAAGAAAATCTAGTTCGAATAATGCTCGAACAAAACCAAAAAAAACAGCAGAAGAAAAAGATTAAAAAAAGAGAAAGCAAAATAAATTTTGGTTGTTTAATTTTTGTTACACTTCTCTGCATTTGTTTACTTCTTTTATTTCATGGCTTGAACTTATATATTTTTACATTTCTTGTCTTGATATTTCGCCATATTCTTGGCCTTCTTCCATACCTTAACTAAGCCCCATTACACCTATCTTCAAGACCCTTTGATTGAATGTATCTGGTTCATTTTAGTGGTGGAGACTTGATTATCTTACAAGTATATGGTAATGTTATATTTGATTCTAGCTTGAGCGACTTCTTTTACCTAAAACACTTTGAGCGACAATGAGTAAATCCTTGTGAGGTATTGAGTTTTGTTACATTGAAATTGATAAACTATTGAGATATCTTGGTTTTGCTTGAACTTGTTCCTAGTTATGCCTTTTACTTGATTATTACTTTACTTCTGATACTTGTTGTGATCTTGACTCGTTTGGTTTTCTTTGATATATTGTGAGATGAAGGATAGTAACTTGAGATTTTTTTATATTTGATTACGGCATGCTTGAGGAGAAGCATTGAATAAGTGAGAGGAATTTGATGAGTGTTTTATTTGTTATTATTTTATCGTTATTTACTCCTGGTTGATTCCTTGTTATTGTTGATTTGGGTTGTTTTTATTTGTTTTTGTGCAGGACTTCAATTTTCAGAAAATAACATTAAAAGGTCATGTTCTACAGTTTATTTTATTTTCTGGAATCAAGGCTGGACACATGGGCATGACTTGGGGCATGACGATGTCCGACGTGGTAGATTCTAGCAGTCCAGTCAGCGGCAGCTTCCAGAAGGCGATTCAGTCAGCATTTTCTAGAAGAATGGGCAGATGAAAATTACTTAGAAATTAAGAATAAGTTTGAATTTAAATATTTGTGAATTATCACTTTATTATTTAGGATTTAATCTTTCTATTATTTACGATTTTATTTGAATGTTTTTAGGATTATCTTTAGGTATTTTATTTTGAATATTTCTTTATTTTTAGGTTATCTCAAGCTATAAATACCCCTTAGGGTGAAGCTTGAAAAAGGTACTTGGCTTTTATTTGTTCTTGGCGTTATTACTTCTATAAAAGTTTTTCTTTTTCAACTTCATTTTTATTTTAAGTTATTATTTTACTTTCTTTAAAATATGCTAAGTATGATTTCAATCATGCTTAGCTAAATTTCTAATTAGCCAAAGGCTTAAGCGATGACTCAATTCCAGTGGTGAGAATTAAAAAGCACCTAATATCTTCATATATCTTTCTCAATTTTTTACAAACTTGGATTGGCAATCATCATTTCCTTTAAAATCTTTACACTTTCAATTCAAAAAGAGCTCGTTGGCTTGAATGTTGTTCTGATTTAAAGTTGAGAGGAAGAATCGGCTTGTAGCACATTCGACTTCCTGTGAACACACTTAGCGGCGGTCCGCTAAGGGAAATTGAGATCGAGTTCGATTCTCATTGAGACAACATAACCTGAGTTGGGCTTTTTTAACACTTAAACTGTATCGGTGCTAACGGTGATAGACGTGGTTAGTCCAAGTAAAGACTAAATTCCAAAGATGGGTTTGGGAATATCGGTTTACCAAAGAGAAAAGTAAGTTACAAGGGTTGGGCCTTGTAAGCTGTAACTGGCATGTATCCGAAGTAAAATCTTCTTCGATGATCAGTTGGAATTAAGGCAAAGGGAAGCTTGAGACTATTCTATTTAATTGAGTTTCTTCTCAAAATTTACTTTCATCGTTTTCTCTAAATTTATTTTCAAATTCACCTTTATTGTTTTACATTTATTTTCTACTTTACTTTCTTAATTAAAACCCTTATTTTCTTTACTTTGTCGCTAAAGTCAGAACCAAAACCTCTCAATATCAGAAGTTCCTTAGTCCCTGTAGATTGACCCTTCTTCTCTATTACTACATTATTTATCTGTTTTATTTGAGATTAAGGACAATGTATTTTATTTGGCAATTTGAAAAGCGCCGTAAATTGTCAAATAAATTATCCTTAATCTCAAATAAAATAGATAAATAATGTAGTAATAGAGAAGAAGGGTCGATCCACATGGACTAAGGAGCTTCTAATGTTGAGAGATTTTAATTCCAACTTTAGCGAGAAAGTAGAGAAAATGGGGGTTTTAATTAAGAAAGTAATGTAGAAAATAAATGTAAAACAATAAAGGCGATTTTGAAAATAAATTTAGAGAAAACGATGAAAGTAAATTTTGAGAAGAAAATCAATTAAATAGAATAGCCTCAAGCTTCACTTTGTCTCAATTCTAACTACCTTCGAAGAAGATTTTACTCCGGATACATGTCGGTTACAGCCTACTAGGTCCAACCCTTGTAACTTACTTTTCTCTTCGGTAAGACGATATTCTCAAACCTATCTCCGAAATTTAGTTTTTACTTGGAGTAACCACTTCTATCGTCGTTAGCACCGATACAGTTTAAGTGTTAGAAAAGCCCGACTCGGGTTATGTTGTCTAAATGAGAATAGAACCTGATCTCAATTTCCCTTAGCGGACCATCGTTAAGTGTGTTCACAGGAAGTCGAATGTGCAACAAGTCGATCCTTCCTCCCGACTTTAAATCAGAACAACATTCAAGCCAACGTGCTCTTTTTGAATTGAAAGTGTAAAGATTTTAAAGGAAAGGTCGATTGTCAATCCAAGTTTGTAGAAAATTGAGAAGGATATCTGAAGATATTAGGTGCTTTTCAATTCTCACAATCGGAATTGAGTCATCGCTTAAGCCTTTGGCTAATTAGAAATTTAGCTAAGTATGATTCATACTTAGCATATTTTAAAGAAAGTAAAATAAAAACTTAAAATAAAAACGAAGTTGAAAAAGAATTTTTTTTATAAAAGTAAAACCCCTAAGAACAAATAAAAGTCAAGTGCAATTTTCAAGCTTTACCCTAAGGGGTATTTATAGCTTGAGATAACCTAAAGATAAAGAAATATTCAAAATAAATACCTAAAGATAATCCTAAAAACATTCAAATAAAATCGTAAATAATAGAAAGATTAAATCCTAAATAATAAAGTGATAATTCTCAAATATTTAAATTCAAACTTATTCTTAATTCCTAAGTAATTTTCGTCTGCCCATTTTTCTAGAAAATATTGACTGAGTCGCCTTCTGAAAGCTGCCGCTGTCTGGACTACCAGAATCTGCCACGTCGGATATCGTCATGCCCCAAGTCATGTCCATATGTCCAGTCTTGATTCTGAAAAATAAAAAAACTGCAGAACGTGTTCTTTTAATGTTGTTTTTTGAAAATTAATGTCTTGCGCATAAATGAATAAAAACAACTCAAATCAACAATATCAAGGAATCAACAATGAGTAATTAACGATAAAATGATAAAAAAATAAAACACTCATTAGTAATCGGTTGTAATTTTTTTTAATATTTTAGTGTGACTATAAGATAATATATATTTATTAATCTTAATCTCTAATGACGCGCACACGCTGTACATACAATATTATAAATACGAAGACTTAATAACACAGTAAAAGATTATATATAATGCATGAGTAAACAATATCATTGGTACAATAATAGTAAATAATTGATAATAAAATTTATAATTGTAAAAATTATATAACTTATTGGTTAAGTAATATATACTTTTGATAAATATCTCCTCTGCTATGTAATTGGAAGTATATGTTCGAAATAAACTCCTAGTTAATGCCAAATCAAAAATCGGTCAAATCAATATATAACTTTTTTTGTAAATAATAATTATATACTTATGGCTTAAGGGTGCGTGAGGCCCTTAAATTTTTCTTAAAAAATTAATCAAGCTCTTAAAATTATTTTACATTCAATTATGCCTCTAAACTAATAAATCAAATTAATTAAACCTGTTGTCCAAATTTGATCATCAAATTTTTTAACTTTTTGTTTGAAATTTTATAACTTTTTTAGAAAAATTATTTTTTAAAATTTATTTAAGGTTTTCTTTTTGAATTTTTAAAATTTTTAAAGAATTTTAAAAAAAACAAAAAAGAATGAAAATCTTAAGTAACAATAATGTAACACAATACATCGCACCAACACATTCAAAACATTTGTTAAATTTAACAATCCATGTTAATCAAAAAAATAAATTAATTTCATGAGATAAACAGATTGAAATTTTAAAAGAGACTTAATTAGGAGAAAAAAATCGAGAGCTTAATTAAATTTTTTAAAAAAAAAAAACAATAGCTTATGACACCCTTAAGCCTATTAATTTTCTATCAACAGTATAATTTATTTTTTGAGCTTAAATTTATATAAATGAAATAATTAGTTTAATTTTCATGTTACAATATAATACTATAATGAGAACCTGAAAAAAAAAACAATGCCTCAAGCAAACTTAATCTAGGGAAAAAAGAAAATTCGAAAATACCAATCAAAATAAAAACAAAACAGATAAAACTACTTACAACAGCCAAAATACAAGGGCGTGAGTGAGATTTCTGTTCATTTATCAAGTCAAATTCTAGAGTTTAACAGTTAACAAAATAGCCTAATAAAACACAATTAATGGCAGAATAAATATAAATAAAACACATTATACATAAACAAAATCACCGGACTGGTCTCGGAGCAGTTTTTGGCTGAAATCAAACATATCACTGTCCTGTCTATCTCTCCATAGCCAAAACCTTAAGAAGTGCAGTAGGCTTCAAGCTCCAGCTCCACTACTCAGTTTTAGGGTCAATTTTATATTCATAGCTGCCAACTCAGCCACCAGATATCTAAAAACGTAAGGCATCGCGACGGACTCCATCCCTTTACTTGTCTGGCAAGCATGACATCACCTTCTTAGGAGCCCTGGCGGGAGGCAACCCACCGATCTCTCTAACAACCCGCTTTTGTGTCTGGAGAATTGTGGGAGTGAGGATGCTTCCACACAGAGAGCAGGCATCAGCAATGTATGGAGCCTATCGTGTAATAAATATGCAGCTCCATGATCAAGCATAGAGCCCCGCTCCATCTCCCCGAAACGTATACCTCCGCCACGTTTTCTTCCTTTAATCGGCTGTCGGGTAATCTGATCAACTTGTCCAGTGGCACGAACCTGCATACAACACATTGAGTACAACAGGAAATAACCCTGACTCCAAGAACAATAATAAGACCATGGAATCAAACATGTAATTCAGCATGCATTAATATAGATAAGAAAGTTCTACACAAATAAATCAAGGTTCATTGAAAACCATAAAATTATTAAAAAAAACAAATATTTCTAACCTGATACTTGTCTGAGACCATGTGTCTAAGACGCTGATAATAAACAGGGCCTATAAATATCTCGCATGTTAGTTCTGTTCCATAAACCACGCTGTATAACACCTCTACTCCATGGTAATTAAACCCACGAGCTCTTAACTTGGAACCAAGCTCATCAACAAGAGACTCGGACTCCGTTTCTGTCTTCCCATCAGCTCCCTTGACAGCATCCGCAAATGGTGTTGCATCGACAAATTTCCCATGTAAGCTCCCTCCCTGTGATACAAAATATATATTAAAATCAATGGCAACAATATTAATCTAGATTCTTGACTATTTACTTCTAAAAATCCTTGCAGTATATTTCATTCTTAAAGCATTTTAAAGTTCCATCAGATAATACAGCATTAACCGCAAATTTTTAGTTGTTTATCAATCTTTACATTTTACCAAGTTTCAATGCCACAAGCATGCATCATTCATAATTCATAGTGCATTTCGTTTGATTAATTGTTAGAACTTAATACCTTAGCAGCAACAGATTCCATAAGCATTCCGATCGTCATTCTTGATGGAAATGCATGAGGATTTACTATGAGATCAGGGCGCATCCCTGTAACCCCAGAGAATGGCATATCAATATCTGGCCACAACTGAGAGCAAACACCTTTCTGCCCATGTCTGCTGCTAAATTTGTCACCGATGACGGGATTTCTTGGATGTCGGAAATGAATGTTAACCTACTCAAAATGGAAAAGTTCAGAAGATCGAAAATATTAGCCAAGGGCACAATGAAAAGCACTTGGATAGTATGATGATCTCTTGTACAACAAAATGAACAGAAATAACTAAAACAAGAGTCGTGCATTAGCAAAAAGAAAACTCAAAACCATAGCTGTAAGTAAATAAAAGATGCCATAATACAGTTATTGCTTTTTATTCTTAATTATCTAGTCACCAAAAGTCACTAATTATTTGAAACAAAATAAATAATATGATAGTGCAAACACTAATGTTAATGTTAACCTTATTCTTAATTACCACATTTTGTTACAGTACATTAAAAAATACATTAATACAAAAAGGACGATAACAATTTTCTTAACAATGCCTGTGGGGTTTAAAAATTCCACAATGGAGTATGAAATGATAACCTTATTATTTCTTTAGAATAAAAGCTTATAATTTAGATTACTACAGTTAATGTTCATTTATTTAAGTTTGGGAAACACTATGTTAGCTCCTATTTACTATAATTTTAGAAATGACACCTTTGACAGAAGCTCCAGCCAGGGTAGATATACCCTAAGCTTTTCTCTGATAATGAATGACTATTACAGATGATGTGTTGCTTACCTTCTGAAGATGCTGCTTATTTTTCGTATCAACTGCAACATAATCAACAATAGCCACTTCTGAACCCTTATGGTTGTAGATTTTCTTTGAATTTGTCACCTGATTAATGGTACTACAGTAAGGTTCATTTCCGTGTATCACCTGAAAATTGCCACCAGTGAGTTGGACAACAATACCATAGCAGGAGAGTTTGAGCTTAGCTCGTTTTCTTATTTGAATAATGACAGGAGTAAATCACATAAAAGAATCCAACCTGACCAATATATGGAAAAGTCCATCCGAATCAACAAAAGAAGATATTGTTTTATCTGAATGTTCTCTTTTAAAAATTCTCTGTCCTCGATCTGACTTGCTCCTTCCCTCCCACAAATCAATAGATTCCGTCTACCAAAATGTTTAACATTAGGATAAGCAATAGTAAAAGCCATATATCAAAGAAAACCAAGTCTAAGCTTTATTAGCGTGAAAGAGTAAAAGAGAGATAAACAAGAAAGAGATAAATTCTAAATGTGATGGGTATTGTTCTAAATATGATCAGTCCTGTTCTTTAACTTTTAAAGTTGGCAAATCCCAGGCCAGGGAAGCCATTTACAGCAGAAACAATTTTCAAGTCGCATAATTTCACAACTTTAATTCTTATCCAAGAATCCAAACACCAGTTCTTAAATAATCAAATGAATAGTATCACATCAAGTGCAGAACCAAAATACTATTAACCTTGACAGGCAATAAGGAGCAAACTTATCAGTCTTCAAGAGATTTGGTTCTATAGGTTGGAATACTTGTAACTAAAAAGACGAGAGAGAGAAAAAACCAAATAAACCATGTAGGAAGATAAGAGAAAACCTGATATATTTTTCCATGACACATCCCACGTTCCACAGATGACTTGTTTAAAATCATGGCATCCTCCATGTCGTATCTACACAACGTGCAAGTTAAAGTCAGGGTCCATTAAGAGAATAATGTTACTTCAGATACTAAACCAAAAGGCATACCCTGTATATGCAAGAACCACCACTATTGCATTAGTTCCTGAAGGATAATTATCAAGGCAGTATTTTGTATATGTTTTTGTGCGCACAATTGGAGTTTGAGGAGTCTGAAAACAGCCCAGAAAATTTGTAAATGGAAAGCAATAAAAAGGTGGCAGTCACCATTACCATGATATAGTAGGCAGAGTTCCAAGGCCCCAGTAATCTAAGACAAAGAATATTAAAATAATTGTCTTCCGCAAACAAAGAAAGGATTGTAATTAAACTGGACATATTCTAAGTGCCTTCCCAACTTTGTCTCTAAAAAATATTTCTTGGATGTAAAAAGAAATGGCCCTATTGTAGATCAAATTGTTTTTTTCAAGGATTTTGCGATGAACACAAACAAAAAAGACTATAGAGATTAGCAGCACAGATTGGATATTAAATTCAATGTATGCAACTTCTAAAGTGGGCTTAAAAGGTATGGGGTGAATGTAACCATGGGGAAATGTAATTTATGAGATTTAGAGCAATGCTAAGGCATAAGCATAAGCTTAGGTATTCTACCCTCTACCGGGAATCTACCAGGAAAGCATTTCAATTCTTATGAAATGAGGCCAAAAGCATTCAAGTGCTCGCAGCAGTCCTTTTTTATGTACGTTCAAAAAATTGAAAATAATCATGGGGAAAATAAAATTCTATTTTTTTTAGTTTTGAAAATTAGGAACTGAACTTTTACTATAAAAACGGTTCTCTATACAGAATTAAATACTAAATATATATTCAATTAATTAACTTCTCTTAAGTATTATACAACAGTAAGTTAAAAAGGAAAATAATAATTAAAATGGAATTAACGCAAGGTTAAAGTAATTATTGAAAAAGTCCTTCAATAAGATTGAATAAATACATTAAGTAGCTCTTAACAATTTTGCAATAATATTTGGTAATGAGAAGAATATTAGCAAAACTTAAACAAATCAGTCTCTAAAACCAATCAATTAAAATGTAAGAGCAACAACTTCCACCAAATGGTGCAGTGTAAAAAACTGCTTTCCCTACTACTGCACAAAAGGGATATGTTTTAGAATATATGTTATAAAAAGAAATTGTTTTATCAAAGAGAAGTGATTGAATTAGTATATTACCAATCCATACCAGCCATACTCATGGTCAAATGTCAGTGCATTGCACATAATTATCTTTCATCCCCAACTACACATAACCCCTAAACATATATTTTTTTCCTAACTTAATCCAAAGTATATCGCGTGAGAAAATTACCGGAACATGAATTGTGTGGATACCTCTCAGCATCATGAGCAAGAACAATACCACATATAAACACAAAACTAACAGAAGGTAAATAAGTCGGAACACCAAAGAAAAATTCTAGAGAGAGAAAACTGAACCAACCATTGGTGAAGCATTTGCAGAAGTTCGAAAAGAGGAAAATCGTCGCCGAGACGTGAAGGAATTAAAACCAGTGACCGCCATTGGTCACCGTCCTGCTGAAACTTCAGCACTTATTTCCAGGGGTCCTTAATATCAGAAAACCCGAGCAGGAAGTGACTCAAGGCCAAACCGACCATGGTGTAGTTATTGTAACCGTGATGGTCACACAAGAGAGAAGTGTTTCAAGCTTCATGGCTATCCTGGAAACACTAAAAATCAGAAAGACAACAAGGCCTTGTTATCCTCCAGCACCTCCTCTGCTACTGTTGAAACTGTCCTAGACGTTCGTCTAACCAAGTCTCAACTCGAAATTCTCCATAAGATGCTTGGTACATCAACTGCTCATGGATCTTTAGCCACTCAAGGTACTGCCCTTAATATCATCTCTGTATCTAGTAATCAGCCCTCTTGGATTCTCGATTCGGGTGCCTCCGATCACATGATAGGTAACTCATCCTTGTTTCACCCCATGTCACAACCAATCCCGTATCCGAATAGTATATGGCTCGTATTCACCCTTTGCTGAAGTTGGAGCAGTTCAACTTACCAAGAGTTTCTCACTTGAGAAAGTGTTACATGTTCCAAATTTATCTTGCAACTTACTTTCAAATAGTAAGCTTACTGAAGATAACCATGTCTTTGCTGAATTTTCTGCTCTTGGTTGTGTTATACAGGAACAGAAATCGGGGAGGATGATTGGCACTGCTAAGGTTGACGATGGACTATATATATGAAATAATGATAATAAAGACAATTTACAAGGAGGATTAGCTCTCTCGGCTTCAAATGTGGATTCTATCATGTTGTGGCATCGTAGGTTAGGGCATCCAAACTTCTTGTATTTGAAGCAGTTGTTTCCTCCGTTATTTCGAAATAAAAATACCAATTCCTTAGAGTGTGAAAATTGCCAATTATCAAATCATATTCGTGTACCATATCCACTAAAACCTTATATCCGATCTCAACCCTTCTCTTTGATACACAGTGACCTATGGGGAGCTAGCCGAGTGAAAAATGTTACAGGAGCTAGGTGGTTTATAACCTTTATTGATGACCATACTAGAGTTTGTTGGGTTTATCTTCTCAAAGAAAAATCCGAAGCACCAAAAATATTCCAAAGCTTCCATTCAATGATTCGAACCCAATTTAACTCTATCATACACACGCTCCGCACAGATAATGGGAGAGAATACTTCAACTCTGTTTTAAGCCCATACCTTTCTGACCAAGGCATCATACACCAAAGCTCTTGTCCTAATACACCACAACAAAACGGAATTTTCGAGAGAAAAAATAGACGTTGCTCGAGCCCTAATGTTCACCATGAATGTCCCAAAATACTTGTGGGGAGAGGCAATCCTTACTGCGTGCTACTTAATAAATCGAATGCCATCCAAAGTCCTAAACCTCCAAACACCTCTAAATACCCTACAAAAAGCCTTCCCACTATTTCGTGTTCCTACCCTACCAGCCAAAATATTCGGTTGCAAGGCCTTTGTTCATAGTCATCAACGAAATCAATCTAAACTTGATTCTCGAGCTCATACTTGTGTCTTCATTGGTTGTTCTCCTACACAAAAAGGATGCAAATGCTATTCACCAACTTTGCATCGCATATTTGTCTCTCGGGATGTCACTTTCTTTGAAACTGAACCTTATTTTTCAGCAACTCATCTTCAGGGGAGACCTTCAATGAAGATGAGACCCTTAATACCATTCTCATTATACCTTCTGATTCTACTCCCACCATTGTTGTCTCACAAAATCCTAATAACCATGATGTCCTTATAATTCCCGATTTGAACATTCCTCCCACACAACAACAAAAAATTAATCGTATCCCTTCCAATAGTGACCTTCCCACCGAAACACAAACACAGTAGCAGAAAATTAATCATATCCCTTCTAATAGTGACATTCCCACCGAAACACAAACAGAACAAATTCTTACCTCGAAGGAACAACAACATCGAGCTCCTAAACCTTTTGTGTACTCTCGGCGCCGTTATTCTCCTGAAACTGACAATCTAGTGCCAATCTCATCCACTCCCGAGGACTGTTCTGTACCAGAGGTATCCCCTGCTTCACCTTCTATTGACCTTTCGATTGATGTTCGTAAAGGCACAAGGAGCTGCACACAACATCCTATTTCTCGGTTTGTATCCTATGGAAATTTATCTAAGTCCTACAAGACTTTTGTGACTAATGTTGATCATGTGGAGACTCCAAGAAATGTAGAAGAAGCCCTTGAATCAACTAAATGGAAACATGCAGTAATGGAAGAGATGAATGCTCTTAAAAATAATGGAACGTAGGAAGTCTCAGATCTGCCTGAAGGAAAGAAAACTGTCGGCTGCAAATGGATCTTCACCATAAAATTTAAACCTAATGGCAGCATTGATCGACACAAGGCTCGGCTTGTGGCAAAGGGCTTCACCCAAACCTATGGCCTCGACTATGACGAGACATTTGCCAAACTTAATATCATTCGTGTTCTCATTTCTCTTGTTGTCAATCTTGATTGGCCCTTGACTCAATTAGATGTAAAAAATGCCTTCTTTAACGGTGAACTAAACGAGGAAGTATATATGGATTTTCCACCTAGGTTTGAGGAAGAAAAGGGTCAAGTTTGCAAGTTAAAGAAATCCTTATACGGGCTAAAACAATCCCCAAGGGCATGGGTCAGTCGTTTTGCCAAGGCCATGACCAACAGGAGTTATATTCAAGGGCAGGCAGACCACACTATGTTTTACAAACACTTAGAATAAGGTAAATGCTCTATTCTTATCGTTTATGTTGACGATATAATCCTAACAAGAGATGATTCGAGTGAAATCATAAGTCTAAAAGAGTTCCTTAGCACATAATTTGAGCTTAAGGACTTGGGAAATCTTAAATACTTCCTTGGAATGGAAGTAGCAAGGTCTCGAACAGGTATTTCTATTTCCCAAAGGAAATATGTTCTCGATTTACTAAAGGAAACTGGTATGTTGGGTTGCAAACCAGCCAAGACCCCTATGGAGCTCAATTTGAAGCTAGGCACTGGTGAGGATGGAGAAGAAGTAGACAGGGGGAGGTATCAACGTCTCGTAGGAAAACTCATCTATCTATATCACACTCGTCTTGATATAGCTTTCAGTGTGAGTGTCATCAGCCAATATATGCACACCCCAAGGGAGAAACATTTAGAAGCTGCATATAGAGTGCTAAGGTATTTGAAAGGAACTCCGGGTAAAGGTCTACACTTCAAGAAAATAGCTAGCCGATATGTGGAGATCTACACTGACGCAGATTGGGCAGGTTCAGTAAATGACAGACGCTCTACAAGTGGCTATTGTAGTTATGTATGGGGCAATCTTGTGACATGGAGAAGTAAAAAACAATCTGTTGTAGCTCGTAGCAGTGCAGAAGCTGAGTATCGAGCATTATCTCATGGTATATACGAGGGAATTTGGATACAACGGCTAATGGAGGAACTAAAAATACAGCATATCAAACCTATGAATATGTACTATGACAACTAGGCAGCAGTCAGTATAGCACATAATCCAGTTCATCACGGTCGCACCAAACATGTGGAGATAGATCGCCATTTTATTAAAGAAAAAGTCGACTCAAGAGAAGTGTGCATAACCTACTTACCCACTAAACAACAAGTTGCAGACTTGTTAACTAAAAGCTTAAATAAAGGCATGTTTGAAGATCTTATTGGCAAGCTGGGTTTGATAAACATCTACACTCCAGCTTGAGGGGGGAGTGTTGGAATTCCTAGAATTAAGGGATAGAATATTATTTCCTTATTTCTAGGAGCTTACCTTTTGTAAATAGTCTTTAATCTTAACTGCTGATTTTTAGGGATTTGCTGATTTTTTGGGGATCTTTTCCTTTTTTGTACTAACCTTTCCCTATAAATTGTAATCTGTTGATTGAGAAATAGTAAGAAAAAATAATTTTTCTTCCTAAGTTTGTTCAACATCGAACAAATGACGATAAGCAACTGCGAATGGCTAGAAAAGCTATCATTAACGTTGCACTGCCTCAGTTCAATTTGGATGATAGAGCTTTACTCGTGGCCGAAACTAGTTTCCCTTGCAATGAGCAATCTGCCATTGAACCTGAAAGTGCTAAAGGTTTATACTTGTAGAAATTTGCAATGTTTGTTGTTGGATGAAGAAGAGAACGTCAACTCCAAGAATGCATGTGTTCTTCAGCAGTTGGATATTCACATTTGTCCTTCTCTGAAGAGAATAAACCGAACTGAGTTACCCTCCACGCTTAAAGAACTTGGAATAGGTGGGTGTTCAAAGCTCGATTCCATAGCCCAAGACATTCAAGATAACTCCTCTCTTGAATCTATCAGTATCTTCTGGTGTGACACGATCAAGGATTTACCTCAGCAATTGAACAAGCTCAAGCACCTCCAATGTATGTACATAGAGCATTGTTCGAATCTAGTTTCCTTTCTGGAGAACGGCTTGCCCACCACAAGCCTCAAAGTGTTCCGCCTTGCAAGTTGTGAACAACTCCGAGCTCTGCCCGAGAACATGCACTGCCTCAACTCTCTAGAGGAATTGGAAATATTAGATTGCCCGAATGTGACATCTTTCCCGGAAGAAGGTATTCCGACCAATCTCAGGTTACTTAGAATAAGCGGTCCAAACATCTGTAAGCCGATAATGCAGTGGGGATTGCACATACTCGCTTCTCTGAGATATCTCTAGATATCAAATGGGTGTCCGGAGGCAGTGTCGTTCCCACAAGACACGATGGGAACGACACTGCCCTCTTGTCTCGCCCATCTCAAAGTTTGGAATTTCCCAAAGCTGGAAATCTTGTCCTCCAATGGCTTTCGTGACCTTGCCTCTCTCGAGAGCTTGGTCATCTTAGATTGCCCAAACCTCAAGTTTCTTCCGGAAAAGGACCTGCTTTCTTCACTTCTAAGCTGTATATATCCTCTGGAGTGCTGGAAGAACGATGCAAAGGGGATAACATAGCCCACATACCTTTTGTTAGCATTTCAAATTAAAGGATGTAAAAACCAAGGATCAGTTTATTAGTGGGTGAGATATTATATTATAGATTTCTAATAAAGTTAGATGTTCGAATTGGATTGAGAGGATTTAGAATACCCGATTTGAATTATTCAATCAAAGATTAAATACCGATGGTTATACAAAAAAATTAAATAAAAACTGTCTTAAAGTTGTTTCATGTCCAATACAAGAATCAAATCCCTAAACTAGTGTTTAAAGCCACACAAAAAACTCCTAGCATCCCACTTAAATTTCGTTATTCGAGAATAAACATAATTTTAATATTTAATAAAATTTATTAAATTTTATTCATACTCTTTCAATATAACCCAATCACATTTAGTAATAAGGTATAATCTCATGTAATGACAGTGAAAAAAAATACTCCACTAGTATGTTTAATTTTACTTTAAACTCTTTTATCTGTGAGACCTAAATTCCAATTATAAACCATAAATCTTAAATTATAAACCCTATACCTTAAATTAAACCTCTAAACCTAAACAAAAATGTTTCCTATTTATTAATTACTCTTCTAATTCCAACCGTATATTAACATTACTATCTTCTTCAAACTCCTTAATCAAGACATTTCAATTCCAAACCAAATTATGCGGACCAAAGTTACAAACTTTCTATTTCTTAGCTTACAAGTCACTTCTTTCCTAATGTTTGTTAAGCGATTTGTAACTTATACCTACCTTAATGAATACCCTTAAATAATCACCAACCAACAAATATTCACCCCATTAAGTCACCCTCCCAACATATAATCTTTTGTTGGCTTTTGGTTTCTTAGCCAAGGATTCTCTATAATTTGTCTTATTAATATACATAATCTGCTTCTTCTCCAGCAGACAATGTCATACTATCAATGTGAGGCATGGCAGATTGAGGATGAAGACGGTGAACATGATTCATCACTATGTCCCGTGTTTTCGATCGAGATCTTTGCCAGCATTGTTTGTCATCACTCGACCACCATTCAACATCTTTTCCTGCCCCAGGATCAGTTGACACAAGCCGGCACATCGTGGTCAGCTATATCTAGCAAGCTTTCGCAGATGGGAGTACCCTTTACACTTCATGCCACGGTGATGCAAAAGATCATCGAATGTGCACGCTCGGCCATGAACGAAACACACAACAAGAAACACAAGAACATACCTATTATTGTCACTCTTGGTCCGGCAAGATCGGCATCGGAGGACGAAGAAGAAGCGAGGGGTGCAAGAGGGAGCCATTGGGTCATTGAAGAATGTTGAAGTTGAAGGTAATATGAGAGTGGGGCAGTGTGTCATTTGTTTGGAAGAGATTTTGGATGGGGTTGAAGCTAGTCAAATGCCTTGCTCCCATGTGTATCATCAAGCGTGCATCTTAAGCTGGTTGGAGAAGAGTAACCTTTGTCCTCTCTGTCGATTTCAGATGCCTACCTGATCTGTGAAACTCGGTCTTTTGCTTTTGCTTTTACTTTTCAAAGCGGTAATCGAGTGTAGAACTATTCATCTAATGTTAACGACATTTCAGCTTTACTGCCATGCTGTGTTGAAGCGATTTGATTTAGTTCCTTTCTCTTCTTCTACATTAATGCCAAACCGTAGGCAATTGCAAAATATCTGCCGCATCATCCTCAGGATATAAAATGTTACTTATCAGCTGCACATTCCATCCTTCATCTGAAAACCTTGGAGAAAATTACTAACTCCAGCAGTGGCATTCAAATCGTTGTACACCGTCTTTATTCTCCCATTCTTTGTAGCCCATTAGCCATCTATCATGCCGAATATATATCTTCTCACGATTCCAAACCCGCCAGAACAATCTTTTTTTCCAATAAAACCCATGCTGCAAACATGCTTCTCCCAAACTGGTGATGGGTTTCGGCCCGATTGTGCCTGCAAAACAGAGCCGACAACAAGCGTGGTTGATCATGGCTATTACAGTTGTTATGGGATTTCCTCTTATATATAATATAGCCCACGAGACAAATGGGATAAGTAACTTACAGGATAACCAGCAAAGAGCAATTTGATAGAAAACAGTAGAATGAAAACATGGAAGAACTTAAGAACTACACTAGCAGCTTCTTTGAAATTTAATGGCTTCCCGTCTCTTATCAAAGGAGATGACAGTGTTTTCACCATATCCGAATTCAAACTAGGTTTGAATACATGAGGCCATCTACACCGAATCTCTACCCTCAATCCTAACCTGGAGTCAGAGGTTGGCTGCAATAAATAAATACATAAAACTGAAAATTAAAAAAAAAAAAGGGAGAACAGAGCAGTACGGGTTGAATGGAAAGGCTAAATATCTTAATATAAGCTGTGAATCAGTCCGTGACTACGGCACCTGCCTCCCTTGATAACAGACACTCGTACACAATTATAAATTTACAATGAAGGTGGAAGGGGCAAAAAAGCACCGACCATCATGGGTATCTTTCTTTCTGAGGCACATTGTCCTAGGTGACGAGATGCCCTATTCTCGCCTTCAGAAACAATAACAGCCAAGGATATTTTCTCAGCGTCAAGATTTTGAATTAACCAAAGGAGAGTTCTGAACACGCGGCCACCTCCATGCTAGCCAACCCAAAAAGAAAATGGTAATAGTATTTAGACTTTCGAGGAAAGTGTAAGAAAGAAAAGGGTATTAAAATCTATATGATCAGAAAATAAAAAAGAAAAAGGTAGAAAATAAGTTGCACTTGGAACAAGATTTTCAGCACCCCAAATACTACTACATGATATTCACGTAAAGTATAGAGCAGCTTTTCTATACGTGGCAACTCAGAACTTTGAATGGCTTTCGGATTATAGAATGTAGATGAAATAATAGTAGTAGCATAATCATGTATGAACATAGATGGGAATATGGCACATCAATACGATCAAATATAACTGAAATCTTTAAAAGTGGCCTCTTAGCTCAAACCAGGATGAAACAATAACCTTTTGCACACATAAATTTGGTTACATTAACCCAAATGTTAAGAATCTATGGAGTTCCCAATATGACTAGAAAACTGCTGTGTTAACTTAACCCTCCTACAAGAAAACCTAAATGCTTTACAGGTGTAAAAACAAAACATAATTGTAAACTGCAAAGTGTCCCTCTTCAAATACAAACCAACGGACACCATTTAATCATTAAAACCAATAATGCTTGTAAATATGAATCATTCTTTGAAGATGAATTTGCACTGACACAAAAAAAAGGTGCTTGGAAGAATTGTTATACATGTCAGTTCTACGGTAAAGAATCAACAAATAGCAGATAATCTTGTGAGAGCAGTGATAATATGAAGGAGACACTGAAATAATGTGTTCAGTAATAAACAACAAGAATAATCAAATAGAAGCAAGGTGTTAGCACTAATCATTTCGTTAAAACCTGAAACTGAAAATAGCATTTACCTGGATTACTTTTGCAAATTTAGTGCAAAAATGAGGCTTCCCATGAAGCATAACTCCTATTCCATTAAAAATATAGACACTGTTATCATGACGTACAGCTTCCCAATTCTGGTAAGCATAGTTTCTGGTTGATTGGGCAGAACCGTGTATCTGCAGGAAAAATAAATAAAAATTGAAGTTTTCATCAGAAACATAATAGAGGAATGAGCTTGACAATAAAAGCCTGACAAATTAAAAGATGACAGACATTTCTAAAAAAAGGCATGACTATTGATTAGAGGCTACAAAATGGCACATTTGAAGTTTTACTTTGAATCAATCGTGGAATCCAGCTTCTTAACATGGATCATTCCACATTATATTTGTGTATATCCACGATAACAACCTTATCATGAACATCAAGACAAATATCCTTTTTCAAGCATTTTCTCCAAAAACAGCTGGATTTTAATTTAAAAATCTAATGAAGCATTCACTAGAAAGAAATATAAAGAAATTATTATCTAGTTATCCTCATTTTTTCCTAGTAAACGGCCAAGGAACAAGAAAGTAGGCAAAAGTAAATTTAGGGAAAAAGTAGTTAATTATAGGTTAAATTATGGTTATAGTCCCTCTACTATGCTGAAATTTAAGATTTAATCCCTCTAATTTAGTTTTGCACAATTTGGTCCTCTACTTATATAATGTTATTACTTATTAGTAGGTCCAAATTAATAAAACTATTAGTTGTTGATGTTAAAGTGATGTAGAATTTTTCTTACAGTTATCAGGTTACACTGACAGGGTTGCACGGAAATCCAGTCAATCATGTTCAACTAGTAATAATTTTACATATCAGTCAAATGCATAAGACTATTTTAGAAAAGAAAAAAAGAATCCCCATCATCAATTTAATGGTAGCAACTAATGGTGTTATCAATTTGGACCTAATCGTAACTTTATAAAAAATAGAGGGATCAAGTTCTGTCAAAAGTCAAAGTAAAAGGATTATATCCCAAACTTCAGTATAGAGGATGGTCTAAAACATAATTAGACCTGAATTCTAAAGTTCGAGATGAAGCTAAATTTCAGAAAGGCAATTGCAGTAATAAAATCCGGTTATTTTAACATAAAACCTAGCCTAAGATTAACAAGTCTCAAGTAAAACCACGATATTAAAGAACTTACTTTGCAGGTGATAATGCAGAACCGGCTGCAATTGAATCAGTAAGCCACTTATCTTTTAGAATTAATGACTTCACCGCACATGCATACAAGAATTTGGTAGTTTGTAGCTGCGACAAAAGAAGGATTTCTGTCATTTAAAATGACAACTCACAGCATCATGCTGACCAACCTTATAACAGACCAATGGCTCTAATCGACTTGACATCAAAGTATACCTTATAAGTTCATAACACTACCTCACTCAGTGGCTACCAGAAACAGATTAATAACATAAAAAAAGTAATGAAATTAACAAATTACAGATATTTATCATCTTCAAAACCACTATATTAGCAAGATTCTTAACACCGTTTTGGGGGGGAGGGGGGGAAGTAAATCTTTGATCTTTTGGAGAAGGGCACCATAAGTAGTAAAAATTTGATCTTTTGGAGAAGGGCACCATAAGTCTTAGCGTCTGTGAAGGAAATTGTGAAAGAAACAAGGCTGCTAAACTACCCAATATTATATAAAAGGTGGAATATGGTAAACTGATAGGTTATCTTTTGGAACATTTGCAGCAGTGATAAAGCATGGGACACGAACTGAACATTGTTATGGCTCTTGGGTGACTGATAAAAAGTTTCCATCAGGATTCTTATATAGTGGAATTTCGCAGCTACTGCATCATCCCAACTTGCAACATCTGCATTTTCTGTTAATGTTCCTACTGTGCTGTAAATGAATCAAAACTGGACCAAATCAGATTAAATTTAAACAAATTATTTGGTCAAATTAAATTCTTTTAGAATTTTAATGATTTAGAAACCAAATCAGATTAAATGCAGTTCTAAGTTGATTTAGAAACCAAATCAGATTAAATTTAAACAAATTATTTGGTCAAATTAAATTCTTTTAGAATTTTAATGTTTTACCAGCTTTGGTTATTTTGGGTTTGGATTGTTCAAATTTGGATCAATTCAATCCAAGTTCAAGTGGGTTTGGCAGGTATTTCGGTTTTGTATCAGAAATGGCAGCTCTATTTGTATTTGTACTGTCCAAGATATAAATATGTCAGAAACAATCCAAACCATGGCAGATCCCTTATCAGTTCTCAGAAACCATACCAACTCCATTCTTGTTGAAACAAGTAAACAGACAGTAATATATTAAGAGATCAGGAAAGGAAATAAAGTTCTAACAAGCATAGAATGATAGGAAGCTGCTGAAACTTCTGCCTTGAACATCTCTTTCCCCTGTTTGAAGGAGATGGAATATCAACCAGAACAGTACCGCCATATTTCCATATCAATCCTTCAATTTCCTTTTCCTTCCCTCTAGAAAATCCTGTAAGCAGAAATTCTATATCCTGAAATAACAAACTCTTCTTATTCCTCAAGTGTATTGTTGTGCTCCTTTGACCATCTTGAATTTGAGCATCTGGTTTAAACCTTTTGCTAGGTCTTGATGCAGAGGCTACAAATAAAATAAATAAATTCAAGAAATTCACAAAATAGTGAAATGTTATGCTTATTATAAATATAGAAGTATTACGTTTTTGGTGGTACAAAGATTGTTGCTTGGTGAGCTCTTTGTTTTGCTGAAAATCAACTTCAATTTATGAGGAATGAACCCTTTTTCTTGATGGAACTTTCATACCATTATTGCGCTCAGCTTTCATCCCTTGACGATTGCTGTCTGAGTTACGAAAGACCGAGACATCTTCTGCAATGGCCTGTTCAGCATTTGCCTTTGAACCACAATCCAAAAGTTTGGCTGCCTGAAGTCGCTGGCTCATCCTTTGTGGTAGAATAAGTGGGCTCTTTCCCATGGATGATTGGTCCTGCAACTCAGCATTATCCTTAGCAGATTCATAGTTCTTATTGTCCATTCCTTCTGTTAGATTATCCGATAGAGTTAGAGTCCTTATGTAAATAGTAGTTTAAATTAAAGTTTAAAGATAGAGTTAGAGTCCGTATGTAAATAGTAGTTTAAATTAAAGTTTACGTCCTAAAAGATAGTGTTAGATGTCTTGTGTACTTAGGACTCCTAATTGTAACTAAAGTCTAATACTTGAGTATATAAATCCACTATAAAGGGATGTAATTTTTCAAAAATATTCAATAACAGAAAATCAATTATGTTTTCTTCTTCTTTTCTGCAGAAACTTAAATTTTGCTTTATTTTTATGCGTTAATTAGTTTTTCCTAAAGCTAAAAAATTGTTTTTCTACATGGTATCAGTCTAACATCGATCCTAGTTAGAATTCTTAATGGGATCCCCTTCGACAACCTTTGAGATGCTGTCCATAGCAGAGCATGCTGCTGGATTGGAGTTTTTTTCCAGAAATTTCAGGTTCGACAGTAACCTGTGAAGCAGATTTAGCCCTCGTGGAGGATAAAAGCATACAGAATACTTGTTCTCCTACTGCACTTTTTTCTACCAAAGGTGCATCAGCATGGATCATCGACTCTGGAGCATCTGATCACATGACTGGTAACACGGAATTATTCCTTAATTTTTCAGATTTATCTTCTACAAGTTCTATTAAAACAGCCGAGGGCTCTTTCTCTCCTATCAAAGGAAGTGACTCAGTCCTCATTAATGATATTTTGTTGCTTGAAGATGTTTTGTTTGTGCCTAATCTCGCCTGCAATCTCCTCTCTGTTAGTAAACTCTCCAAGAATTTGAAATGTTCATTACAGTTTACTGAATCTGGTTGTTTTTTGCAGGCAATGAATTCGAGGAATATGCTTGGCACTGCTAGCTTGCAAAATGGTCTCTATGTCCTCGGAAATCAACCATCTACCCTACCAAATACTTCTTGCTCTTTGACTTCTTCAGGGCAAATTGATAATATAATGTTATGGCATTTTAGGTTTGGGCATCCTAATTTTCATTATCTTGCTAAATTATTCCCTGAATTGTTTGTTAATAGAAAACCAAGTTCTTTTAAATGCCATATATGTCCTCTCGCTAAACAGACAAAAGCATCCTATTTACCATCTTCCTACAAACCTTCCCAACCTTTTTCATTAATTCATAGTGATGTTCGGGGTCCTTCTCGAGTGAAGAATGTAACTGGTAGTATGTGGTTTGTCACTTTTATTGATGATCATAGTAGAACAACTTGGGCATATTTGTTAAGGGATAAATCTGAAGTAGCCTCTATTTTTGAGAAATTTTACAATATGGTTGAAACCCAATTTGGAAGTAAAATTCAGATATTCAAATCTGATAATGGGAGTGAATATTTTACCAAGTCCTTGGGGGAATTTTTTAACAAAAAATGGATTGTTCAACTTAGCACTTGTGTGGATACACCACAACAAAATGGGGTTGCAGAAAGGAAAAATAGGCATTTGTTGGAGGTAACTAGGTTTTGATGTTCACTAGTAATATTCCTAAGTATTTGTGGGGTGAGGCTTTGTTAACTGCAACCTATCTCATTAATCGAATGCCAGTAAGGTTTTGCAATACAGAACACCTAGAGCTGTTTTTTGGAGAGTTACCCCAATTTTAAACCTTTGTCCTCTATTCTCCCTTTCAAAGTTTTTGGTTGCACTGTGTTTGTGAAAGATTATGTTCCCTCTAGGTCAAAACTTGACCCTAGATCCTTGAAGTGTGTCTTGGTCGGGTATTCTTCACTTAAGAAGGGCTACAAATGTTATCATCCTCATTCTCAATTTTTTACTTCCTTGGATCTCACCTTTTTTGAACAGGAACCTTATTTCCCTACGGCTGCAAATCAGGGGGAGAATTGTGATGTTTTCCAGCCTCCTACCAATCAGGTTTATCCTTCTTTACCTCCAGAGTTATTACCTACTAATAATCCTTTGTTATTTGAACCTCATACTCCTTTAAACCCTTCTACTTCTTCACCTATTATTACACCTACAACTTCCCATCCTTCACCTATTGTTACTACTCAGAATTCACCCAAACCTTCCTCACAAATCCCTCAGCCTCCTAAGCAATTGAAAGTTTATACCAGAAAATAAAATACTATTCCAAAGACTGCTTTGCAATCTGACACTTGCCGAGAATTGGACTTGAATTCAATTGCCAATGAAAATGATGGAGGTAATGTTCTAGCCGAGATTCCCTCTCATTTACTTGAATTTGATTATTTGCCTATTGCTAAAAGAAAAGGGGTAAGACAATATACAAAACACCCCATTCAGAGGTATGTTGCTTATGGTAATCTAATGTCATCATTTAAGGCTTTTACAGCTTGCTTAGATAAAGAACAGATACCTAACACTAGGCTCTAAAAGATTCTAAGTGGAGAAGGGTTGTTAAAGAGGAGATTGAAGCACTTGAAAAGAATGATACTTGGACCATTACAGATCTTTCGCAAGGCAAGAAACCAGTCGGATGCAAATGGGTGTTCTCCATAAAATACAACTCTGATGGCAGTATACAAAGGTATAAAGCAAGGTTGGTGGCCAAAGGTTTTACTCAAACCTATGGAATTGATTATAATGAGACCTTTGCTCCTGTAGCTAAGCTAAATACAGTTAGAGTTCTCTTAAGCTTGGCTGTAAACAAGGATTGGAAGCTTCATCAACTTGACATTAAGAATGCCTTTCTTAATGGAAAATTGGAAGAAGAAGTGTACATGAGAGTGCCTTCGGGCTTGAAGTCAGTAAAAGGAGATCAGAAAGTTTGCAGACTTAATAAATCCATCTATGGTTTGAAGCAGTCACCTAGAGCCTGGTTTGATAGATTCACCAAGGCGATTCTAGAAAATGGATACAAACAATCATTGACAGATCACACTATCTTCATTAAGGTAACCTCTAGCAATAAAAGGGTTATTTTAATAGTATATGTGGATGACATTATTCTGACAGGTGATGATGATGATGAAATAAATCACTTGAAAGGGTTGCTAAATACACAGTTTGAAACAAAAGACCTAGGAAAGCTCAGATACTTTCTAGGCATGGAGGTTGCTAGGTCGAGCAAAGGTTTGGTGATAAACCAGAGAAAATATGTTCTTGATCTGCTTAATGAAGTAGGAATGTTGGGATACAAACCAGTTGATACTCTCATGGAAGCAGGCGTAAAATTCAATAGAGATGACACAAGCCTTAAAGCTGATAAGGGTAAATTTCAGAGGTTAGTGGGAAAGTTGATTTATTTGTCATTAACCAGACCAGACATTGCTTTTCCAGTTAATATTATCAGTCAACACATGATTGATCCAAGGGAATATCACATGGAAGCTGCAATTGGAATTTTGAGATACTTGAAAGGGACACCAGGGCATGGATTGCTATTTAAAAAGACTCAAGAAATGACTGTTCAAATTTATTCAGATTCAAGTTGGGCAAGCGAACTGACAGAAAGGAGATCAACTAGTGGTTACTGCTCCTTTGTTTGGGGAAATCTAATGACCTGGAGGAGTAAGAAACAAACAGTTGTATCTAGAAGCAGTGCTGAAGCAGAATATAGGGCTTTAGCATTGGGAATATGTGAAGGAATTTGGTTGTTAAAGCTATTGAATGAGCTAAATGTGAACCAAGAGGAGAAGTTTGAGATTTTTTGTGATAATCAGTCCACCATACAAATTGCTCGAAATCCAGTCCACCATGATAGGACTAAGCATGTGGAGATTGACAGGCATTTTATCTCATAAAATATTACTAGTGGGACAGCTTCTTTATCTTATGTTCCTACAGAAGAACAAGTGGCAGATGTACTTACAAAAGCACTACCAAAAGCTTCTTTCGACAAGTTTCTATTCAAGTTGGGATTATACAATGTATATTCTCCAACTTGAGGGGAGTGTTAGATTATCCGATAGAGTTAGAGTCCTTATGTAAATAGTAGTTTAAATTAAAGTTTAAAGATAGAGTTAGAGTCCGTATGTAAATAGTAGTTTAAATTAAAGTTTACTTCCTAAAAGATAGTGTTAGATGTCTTGTTTACTTAGGACTCCTAATTGTAACTAAAGTCTAATAATTGAGTCTATAAATTCACTGTAAAGGGATGTAATTTTTCGAAAATATTCAATAGCAGAAAATTAATTCAGTTTTCTTCTTCTTTTCTGCAGAAACTTAAATTTTGCTTTATTTTTATGCGTTAATTAGTTTTTCCTAAAGCTAGAAAATTGCTTTTCTACACCTTCCCTATCTGGATTAGTCACTGCAGTATTTTCTTCAGCATCTCGACCGCTTGTGCACTCAGGTATGGAGCATAGAGCCAATAACATATCAGAATTTCTTTTATCACAAAATCTAATTCCACTGTTTTTTTCTCTCGTGTGTAAAGAGGTTAAATGATTAACACAAAGCCTTTGACTTCCCAAACTAGAATCATTTTCACGTGAAACTTTACTATATGTTTTCAGCGAGGTCACCTGCCTCTGAACTTTTGCTGCAGAATAATCACCATCAAATTCGGAAAGTGCTTCCCTAGTCTCAAAGATAGCTTCAACATGCATATTCTTATTCCGAAGTTCTATGGTGTCTGTGTCTGGACAATTTCCCACAATACCTTCTCCAGAATTTCCATGCTGACCTAATGCAGTATCAGCATTTTGTGAAGAAATACTGCAAGGAACAATGGAACAAAGAGGATCCACCAAGGACGGATAAGAGGATCTCACATCTTGAGAAACCATAATGTCCTCATCAACTGGGTCAGGTAAACCCTCAAAGTGTACACTTTGATCTGAAGCTATGTTAGATCTCTTGTTCTCACACTTCCTGACCAATGAGTTTTCATCAGGTGCAACATCTGCAGATTCAGTGAAGAAACTAATCTCAGCAGCAAAACACTTTATGATATATTTGTTTTTTGGTTTCGGCTGTTCAGTATCAGCTTCCTGCTTAAGATAGAAACAAAGAAATAAAGGACCGCCACAATTAGGAGATTTTAAATATTAAGAGAGAGAGACGTCAAATGCCTAGTGAATATACATGTATTTTCTGGAAATATTAAGAAACAACCTAACCAAAGTAAAATAATTTTAGACAACAGATTCGGAAACAAACGAGAAAGTATTACAAGCATACTGCCAATTTAAACAGCAAATACAGTGATAAAACCTCAAAAACTAAACAAAGAAAAACTTCCAACAGTAGTAGCTGCGGAAAGTGCAGAAAACAGCATACGAGATGCTTATAAAGCAAGTAAAAGAAGAGCAGAAAAAGCATTAGCATTATGTTTAATGGTAGGCAAATTAACGGAAATCAAATATCTAGTATCCCCGTAACTAGATTGAGTCAAAGTTTGATGAAAGCTAGATATGGAACAGCAAAGTTACTTTACATATTGGCCATCCAATCATCTTACTAACAATTTTTATGGAATTTTTATGATATTATCTAGTTGCCCCTCCCAGCACAATGTCTTGTTCATCTAAAGATTCTGATTCAGTATCACTTTCACTATCGTACAGTACACACCCACACACACAAAAAACGGTTCTTGCTCTCTAGACAGCCTAGAATTCAGAATTTACTAGAAAAAGTACTACCCCAAAGCATGAATATTCATTTTGATAAATTACTAAGAAAATTACAATGGCTACAATTACAGTTGTTTTCCTCCAGTTTATTAAAACTGTAAACTTTGGCATTTATAAGACAACAAATACAAACTAAAAATCAAAATAAATAACAAACAATAGAATAAATGAAGCATATACCCTTGTTGTCCAACCACCAAACCAACGACTTCTGAATCCATTAATGACAAATGGACCTGCATTACTTTCCCCTGCAGCAGATAAATGGAGGAAAATATAGGACCTTTAAAAAGTGATTATATGTTTAGAAGAAAAAAAGATTAAATTAGGGGGAAATAGATATTCTCACCAACATTCTTCAGATTACATAAATCAAGACAATGTAGATCAGCCTGAGATGGAAGAGAAGCATCCACCATTGAGAAGCCAACTCTCTGAAAGTGTACTAGAATTAGTCATCCAGAAGAATATGCTAGAAAGTCACTCCGGTTCTTACAAATCCTAAGGTCCCATCTTAACTAAATTTAACCACTAATTTGGAGAAAGAAAATAGTTTTACATATCTCCTTTTCTTCTTTATTGTGTTTAGCATGGAAAAGTCAATAGAAGATAAGATTCAAGTCTTTTACCTCTGCAGTTGCTGAAACATGCGACCTCTCCTGGACAATCTCATGTAAAATTGGGTCAGAGTTCTTTGAGCTAGAAGTTGGATCATTAGAAGGTTTATTATGAGGAGAAAAATGTTCAGCATTTTCTGTTCTGTTCCCACTCCTGAAACAATCTTCAGATACAAGAGTGTCTTTGACTAAAGATACATCTGAACCACAAGCATGCTGATTACTAAACCAACTAAAAGATAATCCAACATCTTCGAATGCATCAGCCATGGTTAAATCATCCAAGTCTGAAAGAAAGTCCATCTCATCACTTGTCTCAGTTGGGCAATCAAGTGCACCGTCTGAGCTCTCCAAGCGTGCTTGCTTAACCTGAAGGGCAGCTTCAAGTACCGCTGCTGTGGGAAAAGCTTCTGAAGCTGACTCTCTCCTCACTAATTCATGTATTACTAAAGCTTCAGATGCTGCAATGGAGAGTTCAACTGCAGCTTTAATATCAGTACTTTTGCGGTTTCTGACAGCGACTTTTTCTACAGAACGCTCACTGCAACCATTGGTGTGATTTGATGATTGTCCACAACATCCTCCACATCTCTTGAGATGGAAATCATAGGCAAGGCATTTACCTGATAAGCACTATCTTTGGTTCGTATCAAGTCAGTCTTTTCTCCAACAATCCCCACATTTCTTGAGATGGAAATTATAGGCAAGGCATTAACCTGATAAGCACTATCTTTGGTTCGTATCACGTCAGTCTTTTCTCCAACAATCCCTACATTTCTTGAGATGGAAATCATAGGCAAGGCATTTACCCCACAGGCACTATCTTCTTTTTGTACCAGGTCAATCTTTTCTGCAGCTGATATGTCAATTTGTGGTAATTGCAGAGCATTTTTCAATCCATGTTGAGCACAAGATGTACCAAATAGTTGACTTCGGTAGTACTGTGAGTTGTCATCTGATGACAGATTTAGACGGAAATGAAGCACCAACAGTTCATAATATATACAGATTAGGCCAAAATTCCATTCAGAGAATTTAAGTTTGTAACTAATATACATTAGTAAAATCTTATAGAACAAAAATCCCTTCCACAAGTCAAACCAACAGTTATAAGTTATTTCAATAAAGTTCCTCTAGAAACTCAAACCCCGATTTTGTTTGCTAATACTATAAAACATTATTTTTTTTTTTTTTTGGGGGGGGGATTGGGAACACAACAAAAACAACTAACGTCCTTGGAAGAAGGAATAGAACTAATTGGCGAGTTTTCTTCTCCTGATAAGAATAAACGAAAACTATCACACCGAATTTCTTCCTTTGACAGCAGCAATTCCGAATCTTCTCCTTCTATACATGAAGATATATGTTGTAGTTTAAGGATTAGGATTTAAGTTGGTAGGTATAGAATTTAAGGTTTATGGTTAAATTTTAGAGTTTAAGGTTTATAGTTTAAATTTTTAAGTATTAGGATTAAAAATTTAAGTTATAGATTTTATAATTTAAATACGAAGAGTTGTGTAAAATTTTCTATATGCTTGTGTATCAAAATATAACCCTTTTTTTATATGTGATATACATATATATGACAAAATTAAGACTTGACTCTTAACTTAAAATTCGATCTAATAATTACTAAAAATTTCAAGTTATTTAAAATTTCATTTTATGACTCAAACTCTATTTAATTTTTTTTTGTGTCGAATCGAGTTTATAAAATTACGACTTAAACTAAATCTAATCGAAAACAATTTTTTAAGTTTAATAAAATTTTACTTGCCCTAACATCAAGGATGGATCAAGTGTGGTATTATGGTGCCGAATTGATTATTTAATTTTCATACATACTTTAACATATTGCACAAATGTTCGTCATCCATTCATCCCTACAAAGCAATTCTCCAAACTACAAACATTATTGGTTTTCGCATTTAACATGCACAATCTGATGTAAACAAAACAGACACGTTTCGGGAAGCCTGTTTTTCCTTGGAGAAGATCGAGTATTTGCTTGAAACGTTCCGAGTCCTTTTTGTGTTCACTTGTCAACCTACCAAGAACAATGCCTGTGTTATTTTATACCGTATAACAACACAATTGAAACTGCATCATTAGCACCATCACACGTCATCTCGATGATTACCTCCTAAATTCGGCATACATCATGATGTCTGCAAACCTGCAGCGTTGCATGAAACCGGGAATAAGCTATAAAATGAAACGTAATCAACGAATGTCACATGCTATGGCATTTTTAACCAGAGACAGATCAAAGACGGCAACATCGCGAAACATATCTGATTCATGAAAAGAATAATGAATGCAGTACGTCATCAAAACAAATCACGAATATCTCCTACAAAGAAATTATATCCACAACGAGAATGAATAAACAACTACGTACCATTGCACCAAAAAGTGGGGGTTCAAGAAGAGCCCAGCAACTCGGGCTTCCGTATCCAGTACTGTTGGAACCTCTGCTTGGCATATTCTTTGTAGTCAAAGTCAATTTCATTCACATGTTCCTGAGGAAGAAAAATGATAAAATATCAAACAAGTAATTAGTTTAAAAGAAATAAACAACCCAATGCCAATTCATCAAATGGCATCTCTCTTCTCCTTCATGATCGAGCGCAAATCCAAGTACCTGTAGGTTTGATCCCTTTTGGGTCAATGACTATAATTAAATATCTAACAACTTCAAGTATAGCTTTTTTTATGACAGGCTCGCGTGTTCATCGTGATGGAGATCATGGTAGGATAAATGCAAAGAAATAAAAGTGAAGAAAAGAAAAAACTTATAATGATTAATTCTGTGATAATTTGAGCAACCTCAACTCTAAATTTGAATGTCATCTTCGCAAATAATAGTTTTAAAAAATCACAATTAACGATCCACGATCATATAGATAGTCGAGAAAGAGCAGTGATTTGCAGGATATCTAATAAGTTAGTTGAGGCACAAGCTCAAAGATTGTATTGCTGACACCAAGTGCACGCGGGATTGTCAAATGATTTTGAAATGGTAATCCTACGATAAGTGAGAAAACATGAGAGGGTCAAAATTACCGAAATTATTCCCCACACTCCCCAAGTGAGATGACTTGCTAGAGTATATTTTTCAACATCTTGAAGCAGCTGCTGCACTTCAGAGTCTGTAGGTTCCTTACCTGCAATAAGAATATGGATAATAATAATAATATCATGGGATCCTGACAATATATCAAATTCAGAGTTCCATTGGCAGAACAAGTTCAGATGTTTAAATTGAAACACACTAAATAGGTTCTACAACTGCCTCAACTTTTTTTTACAAAAAGGGCTGAAAATCAGTCCTTTGTATAAAAGGGGAAAAAGCGTACCATTTCATTAGATATAAGCTAAATTTCCAGCAGAATAAGACTGTAGACGGTTAGACACTAATGCAGCTATACTATTCATACTTGCAGAAGAATCAAAATTGGAATTATCAGAAAAAGAACTTTTCACAAACGCAGCCAGCCTGGAACAATTGAAACGTCAAAGAATGTCTTACGAGTAATAAACAGTTACCTGAAGAGTTCAGGTATGCGCGCAAAAACCTTAAGCGCTCTTCCAAACCTATGTATGCCACAGGACAAGAAAAATTTTACCATTCAGGGAATATAATGCATCTTTTAAAAGGAAAAATGAGATCCAAAAGGCTCACCTGGATATTTACTATAATCCATAACATGGGGTGTTTCTGTGTGATAGTCAGCAGCCATCTCGCAGCAGTGGTTTGCAATATCAAAAGCAACAGGATTGTAAGTTGCATACTCGTAATCCTGTATAAGCAGGCAGCCAATCAACCTCAATATAAAACTGATCTTGGAGAAAATAGAATCATCTCTTAATGAGCTGCAAATTTAAGATAACACAAAATTTTTAGCATTCGCTAATTGGCTAATTGCTCAGATATCGTTCTCCTATATAAGTTACATGCAAGCACTGCTTACTCTTTCATGTAGAAATTAGCCCTTAGTCAACCAAAATTCATGATCAATCATGAGATGCTTAGTATAATTTATGATCAAATATAAGCAAATACAAATACTAAAGTTCAACATAATTCATTTCTAAAAAGTATGCTGTGAGACACACTCCTGCACTTCTTCGTTTAAATGTTTAACATAGAAGAGAATCAGGATCTTTAAAAGTAAAAGTACAATAAAAGACAGCCAGCCAGATGCCAGTTAAAAAACTTTGCTCAGATGCGACTTAAAGAAGCCAATATAGAACTCAATATCATCACATTGAAATGCTTAGAACTTGGAAAAGCATTTAGTCATTCGACAAGGCAAAACTCAAGTGCATCGTATGAGAACAAGAATGCTTTCGACATGTTGATACAACATTGGGGGCTTAGTGGTGCATGGCGATTGACATCGAGGAGTGGTGACTGGTGAGAGCCACAGAAGAAGGCTTGGATATCACTGGTTACTTAGGAGCTTGTCAGTTTATCACGTAGATAGGTAGAGTTTCAGTATTTATTGGAGCCTTGCTTTATTGATAATTGAGAAGCCTTATGTAGGGGAGAAGAAGCTCGTCGTGGATCCCCCATTAATGATGCCCCATCTCCTAGGGTGGCCATAGAGTCCTTGAGTCACTTTTGGAATATGACAATGTAGGTTGGAACCGTGTAAATACTTAATTTTACTGCTGTAAATTCTATCCTAATCAGAAGTTTAATTGTATAGGAACTTTATCTTAATTAGAGATAAAGTGATAACTCTAGAGGTAGCCTAATTTAACTAGAACTCCTGTACTAAGTCTTTAAAACAAAATTCTGCCTATGTACATTAATTGAGGTGAATAAAATATTCAAATAGAGATTTTTCTCTACTCTCGTGTTTCTCTATTTTCTACATGGTATCAGTTTAGGTTCGATCCTTCCTTATTCTCGAAACAAAACCTTCGATCTTTTCTCTATTTCCAAAACCATGGTTGCACCAGGCAGTTCTGATGTTCCTCGAGCATCTGATTCTTCTGAAATTAGTTCTCAACCTAGCCCTCGTACCTATGATTTCCATTTATCATAAAATTCTCTTTCTCCAATTACCTCCTATACGTTGAATGGCAACAACTATTTACCCTGGTCTCAATCAGTGAAACTCTACATCACTGGCAGAAGAAAGGCCTCATATCTCTCAGATTCCATGTTGATTATAGAGGAATCTGACCAGCTTACAGCAATTGGCTTCCCAACACTGACTCCTCGGCTTTCACTTCCATTGAAGGTAGTAGTTCCAGTTTCGCTGCATTTCCTGCTTCTTGTTGGATAGTGGATTCTGGTGCATCTGACCATATGACAGGAAACCTTCAACTTTTTCATACCTTCAAGGAAATGCAATCTGCATCTTCTATCAAAACAGCAAATGGGTCTCTTTCGATTGTTGAAGGGAGTGGTTCAATCAGAATAAATGCAACACTGGTGTTATCTAATGTGCTTTATGTGCCAAATCTTGCATGCAATCTGTTATCTGTTAGTAGGCTTGTAAGTGATTTCAAATGCAAAGCTAACTTTGGGATGCATGGTTGTGAATTTCATGTACAGGACTCGGGATGGTGATTGGCAGTGCTAGGCTGCATAATGGACTCTACATCCTTGATGGGCACTCTCCTCATAAACAAGTTATTTCAAGTTGCTTTCAATCTGAATTTTCTCCTAAATCCTTGTTTTCTAGTGAAATAATGCTTTGGCATTTTAGGTTAGGACACCCAAATTTTCATTATCTTGCAAGACTGTTTCCTAAGTTATTTCTCAATAAAACTCCATCTTCTTATACTTGTGATATCTGCCAATTTGCTAAACACACAAGACAATTTTGCCCCATCTACATTCAAACCTTCTGCACCATTCTCAATCATCTATAGTGACATTTGGGGCCCTTCTAAAGTAAAAAAATGTATCTGGGTCAAGATGGTTTATTTCATTTATCGATGATCATTCTAGGACAACATGAACCTACCTAATGAAAGAAAAATCTGAGGCTGAAAATATTTTTAAAACCTTCCATAAGATGGTAGAAACTCAATTTGAGGGAACCATTAAAATCCTAAAAAGTGATAATGAAAGTGAGTACCTTACTAAGACCCTGGGTTCCTACTTTAAAGAAAAAGGTATCTACCATATTACTTCTTGTGTTAATTCCCCTCAACAGAATGGGGTAGCTGAGAGAAAAAACAGACATTTATTAGAAGTTACTCGATCCCTACTTTTTTTCTGCTCATGCACCTAAACAATTTTGGGGGGACGCTCTTCTTACTACTACATACTTGGTGAATCGAATGCCTAGTAAACCTATTAAATTCAAAATTCCTAGGGATGTTCTTGCTCGTTTTCCACATTTTAAACCTTTGTCCTCTAACCTTCCTTTCAGAGTTTTTGGATGCACAACTTTTGTTCATGTGCATAGTCCTGGTAGGGGTAAACTTGATCCTAGGTCCCTACAGATCCGTGCGACTCAATATTAGATTCGATTTGAGTTGAGTTGAATTAGGTTGGTTTTTTTTTCTTTTTTTTACCTTCACCGGATTCGTGTCATAATTTTGACTCCAAGGATTCACACATTTGGTGGTATACCTGAAGAAGTCTCACCAACTCTTTGATTACGAACAGTAAAATATGGGAATGATTTTAACCAAGCAACTGGAAGATACCAGTTCCAATCAACAAAGAATACAATAATTAGCAAAAAAAACTATACAAATTTTTTAGTTGTATTTGGATATTCTTTATTGTTTTAGTTTGCTTTAGTTTTAAGAATATTATTTTCATTTTTATTAATTTACTGAATATTTAAAATTAATAGTGTGTGTTTCTTGGATACTCTTCAAGTCAGAAGGGCTACAAATGTTCTTCACCTATTACCCCGAGAATTTTATACCTCTTGATGTCATTTTCATTGAACATAAGCCATATTTCCAGCCCTTACAAACTGAAATTCAGGGGAGAGTATTCTGGAATTTCAGCCTTTACAAATTGTTCAGTCCTCGTCTCCCTCACCCTCTCAACCTATTTTTAATGATGCTCATGACCAAACTTCTTCGGAACAGCCTACTACCCTTGTTGATCAACTAGACATACCCTTGCTTGATCCTAAAACTCCCAGCAGTCACACTTCTCCTATTCCAGCAACTAAATCTGTGCCAAACACTCCTCAGAAAACCTTGAATTCACAACTTGAAGATAAACAACTTAGTGTTTATAGAAGGAGAAAAAGACCTGTTACAAAGACCATTATCCAGTTTGATATTTGCCAAGAACTAGATTTGAATCCTACTGCCTTGGAGGAAGAGGAAGGTAATGATATTTCTCAAGTTTCTGCTCCCTCTATTTATACAGATGATCTCCCCATTGCCCAGAGGAAGGGAGTAAGAAAATGTACTAGCCATCCTATTGAGAGGTTTATTGCCTATGGGAATCTAATGACTGATTTTAAAGCTTTTACAGCCAAAGTTGACAGTGCAAAAATCCCTCAAACAGTGAAGGAGGGTCTTGAATCCCTGAATGGAAAAAGGTTGTTGAAGAAGAGATTAAAGCACTTCAGATGAACAATACATTGAGCTTGACTGAGCTGCCAAAAGGGAAGAAGGTGGTTGGCTGCAAGTGGGTCTTTACAGTAAAATACCACTTAGATGGGAGCATAGAAAGATTCAAAGCTCGGTTGGTGGCCAAAGGGTTTACCCAATCTTATGGGATAGACTACCAGGAGACGTTTGCCCCTGTGGCTAAGTTAAACACTATTAGAGTACTACTGTCATTGGCTGTTAATGAGGACTGGAAATTGCATCAACTAGACATAAAGAACGCATTTTTAAATGGGAACCTTGAAGAGGAAGTGGATATGCAAGACCCACCAGGTTTTGAAGATCACTCAACAAACCAAAAGGTGTGCAAACTGAATAAATTCTTGTATGGCTTGAAACAGTCCCCAAGGGCGTGGTTCGACAGGTTTGCCAAAGCCGTTGTGAGGAATGAGTACAAACAATGTCAGGCAGACCACACTTTGTTCAAGAAGATTACACCAGATGGTAAGAAAACGTTTTTAATTGTCTATGTTGATGATATAATTATCACGGGTGATAATGCATAAGAAATTAAGAGATTAAAAGCATTCTTAGCGAGGGAATTTGAGACAAAAGACCTTGGAAGTCTCGGGTATTTTCTGGGAATGGAAGTTGCTAGGTCCTCAGAGGGAATAGTCATCAATCAGAGAAAATATATCCTGGATTTACTCTCGGAAACTGGAATGTTGGGCTGAACCAGCAGATACTCCCATGGATCCAAACTTAAAGATGAAACAAGATGAGTTGGGAAGTCCAGTGAGTAAGGAATCATATCAGAGACTTGTTGGGAAGTTAATTTATCTCTCACTCACTCGGCCAGATATTGCATACTCAGTGGGGATAGTGAGCCAGTACATGAGTGATCCGAAAGAGGAGCATCTAGAGGCAGTCAACAGGATCTTGAGGTACTTAAAATTCACGCCTGGTTTTGGTCTAATTTTCAGGAAAAACTAGGACAGGTCAATGAAAATCTATAGAAACTCCAGCTAGGCAGGGGAGTTAACTAACAGAAAATCTACAAGTAGCTACTGCTCCTTTGTATGGGGAAATCTAGTGACCTGGAGAAGTAAGAAGCAAACTGTTGTTTCTTGCAGTAGTGCAGAGTTCAGAGCTATGGCACTAGGAATTTGTGAGGGGATGTGATTAAAGAAGCTTCTCACGGAACTTGAATTGGACAAGTCAAAACTTCGAACTATTCAGTGACAGTCAGTCAGCAATGAGTATTGCCAAGAACCCAGTTCAACATGAAAAACTGAACATGCTGAAATTGATAGGCAATTTATTTATGAGAAGGTTAACAATTGAATTGTGAGGCTGCACTATGTCCCTACAACAGGTCAGCTAGCTAATGTTCTAACCAAGGCACTACCAAGAGTGACCTTTGATAATTTTACATCCAAGCTAGGAGTATATAACATATACTCACCAGCTTGAGGGGGAGTGTAGATTGGAACCGTGTAAATACTTATTTTACTGCTGTAAATTCTATCCTAATCAGAAGTTTAATTGTATAGGAACTTTATCTTAATTAGAGATAAAGTGATAACTCTAGAGGTAGCCTAATTTAACTAGAACTCCTGTACTAAGTCTTTAAAACAAAATTCTGCCTATGTACATTAATTGAGATGAATAAAATATTCGAATAGAGATTTTTCTCTACTCTCGTGTTTCTCTATTTTCTACAGATGCTATGATACTTACGGATTTTACATTAGATTTATGAGGCTTTGATGGAACTGTGTGCTGGAGATGATGGTTGTGACAGGTGGAGTAACATGGCATGATAAATGGTTGCTTCTTGTGTCCAGGCATAGTAAGATTGTCTATGGCAAGCCCTTCTTGGTGGGCACTACCAGTAGTCTTCGGCAATTTTTGGATGTTAATAGCAAAGTTTGCCTTGGTCAAAGGTTTGATTGTTACCCTCCCATCAAAAGAATGCAACTAATAGCCCAGTCCACAACTCAACCATATCTAGAACTTTCCCACAAATTAGAAGTTGTCACCATATGATTCAATGAAAATATAAAGAAGAGTTTCCTATTGCAATTACTATTAGAAAATTACATAAAAAGCAAGCCAGCTGAGAGAAACTCACAATGATGGTTACTGATTTAGTCTCTTCATCAAACATTATGTTCCCATATTGTAAATCATTGTGGCAGAAGCCAATCCTTTGATGGCTCCCTGAGTGTTTCTTTTCTAACATAGAGATTTCCTCTTCATAATCTTCCAAGTGAAAGGCTTTGGCTTCTTCCAGAGAACAAACTCTCTTGGCTGCCCTAAGCCAATTTCTGAAACATAACCAATGGTGAAAACTTTAAATTAATAAATGTAGCTAATAGATATGAGATCCATAATATCTAGCATAAAATGTACCGCAATCTATCCCATAGCCAAACTTTCTTTGTACCAGGCATATCAAGTTCATGGAACTCCCTCAATTTAGTTGCTATTAGAGCTGATATAGCTGGATCGCGCAAATCAGATGCTGATAATGTCTGAAAATCAATATGGAAGAAAGAATATCAATACACGTTTGACATTCTGGAAAAATAAAGGAGCAAATGACCCCTCTAGGTCGTGGAAAAGAGAGTATCTTCTATTAATTACAACTGTTAATCGGAAAAATGTATCAAATGAGTAAATCTTGATGTTGTTAATAAATGAGAAACCATACCAAACATGACAATTTAAGGCAGTAGCGAAAAATAGATGGCTGAAAGTTGTTCAAAAGATCTTCTCTTAGTCACAACAATGGCATTTATTTTGGATGTAAGCCCGAAATTGGATAGACAGGTAATAAATCATTATGTAAATCAGATAAATGTCAAAATCATTTAAATTAGCTGCTTGAAGAGCAAATCCCTTAATTTAAAATAGCTTCAAGTTAATATCTAAATTTAAAATAATATGTGAAAAAGGATGGGAGGGGAAGCAATATAAGTACCCGTGCATGGATGAACTCTTCAATCCGCCCATTGCGGAACCGTCCGAGCAAACGAGGTCCTTGGCCATGCTTTGACATAAACTCAAACGTCCGAATCTCATCATTCCGGTCAAAGAATACCTCCACACCCTCACCGTAAATCCTAACTAAAACCTTTTGTGACACATTAGGCCATTTTATCTGGAAGACCTCATTGGTCATTGCACCTTTAACAGGGATTACCTGCAAAGCTTTCGAGTCTGCTACATCATCCCACTCTGATGCCATTAACTGTAGAGCATCCTTTACTTCTCGAGGCTACCTTGCCGCTTTATTGTCTACGGCATTAGTTGCAGAACCCATAACAACACAACAAACTGAACTCCACAAAACTGTGTTCAAAGTTATTGATTAAACAAAATTCCAAAACAGGAATGGCTGCCTGGAGACAAACCAACACCTGAATTAATAGTCAGAAGAGATAAAACACCCCAAAAACCAATGCTTAACCTACTGCAGGACATGATTCAGCATGTTCTTTAATAGAAACTAAAAACCAATTTAGCCAAACAAATTACAAGCCGCAATTTAGACATGAAACCTCTCGTCTTTATCGTCTACGACTCTAATTGTAGCACCGACAACAACACACCAAAACTATGCTCAAATTTGTCGATTAAACAGGATCTGAAAACAAGGGGTTGACTGACCAGGAGACAAAACATAATCAAATATTACAAATCAAAACATGCATAGTTATAGTTACAGTTACATATTCAGGTTAAGATTCAAGAACAAGGGTTCAATTGCATGATCATAAACAGTATAAAGGAGCTTTAAAAACAACGGTAAAGCTGAAAAACCAACAAACATGACAATAACAAGGAATTAAAGAGGACAAAAACACACAGATGGGAAAATGATCCGTTCCTAACAAGAATAGCATAAACAAGTACCGCTGAATTTAATATGCTAGAGAGACTAAAACGCAAATTAGACGCAAAAATCGATCAAAATCACAATAAATACTTTAAATTTGGCCTTGGTTTTTATTTATGTATTGATTTATTCATTATTACTTGATTAGTATTTTAGTCTGTATCAATTTCCATCGCCTAAAATCAAGCAAAAGAGAAATTGAAAGAATGAAACAAATCAGGCAAATTAAGATAAACGTATTAAAAATGATCCAATATAAGTTTTTGAAAAAAGAGAATTCAATGGAATAGGGAAACTGATGCTAACCTGAAAAGGAAAGGGAAGGGATTAGAGAAATTGGGGAAGCGTAGGAACCCAGATGGGAGAGATCAGAGTTGAGCCGAAAAGGACTCGAGGCCGTCGGATCTTCCGGAGATGATCTTTATTTTGTTCTAAAGATTTTGAATTTATTTTGAAGGGAGTTGAAAGTAGCGGCGAAAGCTGAAAGGGACTTGTACGGCCGCACCGCACCGCACCGCACCGCACATGTGTTTACTCGAGCAACTAAACACATCATTTGAGTTGGGAGTTGGAGAAAAATTATAAAAAAGGTCATTAATGGAAAAATTATTAGATGAAACTTGTCTCACGTTATTTGCAGTCTCAATCAATCAGGTTCGTTCATCTTATTTTTTTTAAAGTGAATTATCATCTCTTTCTTACATATAATTAGAGAGTAGATAGTTATTAAGTAGTTATTTTAAGATGAACGAACTTGATTGGTTGAACCACAGATGACGTGAACAATATTCATCTAATAATTTCTTCCATTGATGTGATGCGTTGTGTTCGTATGTCTGAAAATGACAGTATTTTTATAAAACATTATTTTTAATATAGTCATTAAATTTTTAAAACTTGCAATATAATTACTAAATTTTTAATTTATTTTTATTACGATCACTGTCGTCAACTATCGTTAAAAAAAACTGGCGTACCACATTAAGTTAAAAAAAATGTTTGTTCACTTATTTCAATCAAACAAAAATACTCGAATGAGAAATGTGGCTAAAATCAGGTTGCCCATAGGTTTATGAAGAGAAGAAATGCCTATGGGACTCTCACTTTTGCTCTTTAACCAACTCACAAAATTTATCTGCATGGTTGGGAACAAGACATAGGGATGGTTATGAGTCGAGTTTTTGATTAATTCGTATTCGACTTAAAAATTTAACACTTTTACCGAATTCAACCTGACTCAATATATTATAATGTTCCGCCCAACTCAAATTTTAGAGTAAAAACTTGAACTCAACCCAATTCGACATAACAAGATAATCATCAGGTTCAATTTAAATCACAACATATTATTTCAAGAATAAAATTCCAAGTTAAATCCTCCATCTCAATTTATTCTAACATCTTCAATCAAAATGAACCGTATGATTTCGGAATTAACGAAATCAAGGACATTTATGTGTGCCTTCCTTGGTCATGATCTTGTCGTAGCATGGACATTCCCCAGTGTGGCCGTAATAGCCCGAAGGAACACACAGACACCTCTGGCAGCAATAGTTGCAGAACTCCAGGCATGCGCTCTTATACTGTGTCTTCGAGCATCGAACATTGCACGCGTTCGGACAATCTATACATACAACAAAAATTCAATCAAAGCAACCCTTTCTTTATTCCAGACTTGACTCAATCTATGAACAAATCTACATATAATGGAGCTTTATCGAACCGAATCAACAAATGAAGCTTTGAACAATGATGCATTTTACCTTGGAGGCGAAGCGATCCTTCCCCGCCGGCCTGCAGACATGAAGCACGGTAATTATACAAAACAAACTCTATAAATCAACATTCAATAAGGAAGAAGAGAAGAGAAGAGAAGAGAAGAGAAAGAGATGGAAAGCAATACATTTACTGTTTGAATGGTAAGGACCAGAAGGAAAGCAAAGGGAAGCCATGAAAGCCTAGCCATTTTATTATTTTATGTGACTATTTCTTTGTTTATGGTTTAGAAATTGAAACCGAAAGCAATGGAGTTTGTGTGTGTGCTCTAAAATATCTATGGATTCCTCTTTATATAGTCTAAAAACAATGCAGAATCCCACTAGTTTGTGCATCTGTATTCAATGTATTTTTCTTGATTTGTTAAATCTCCTTTATGAAAAAAAAAAAACCAGTAGAATATTACACACTATTTCATTCATTTCCATTTTAATTTCTCCCTTGTTATATAAAGAACTTTTGATTTTTTTTTATGGTAGTGCACTCCATACAGATTTTGGTTGATTTGTAATTCCATAAGTAGTTTTTTTTTCTTTAAAAAATACATTCACTCTTAATTAATTAAATCCGAAGTTATTTTATGCTTAAACACATTCAAATCAATAGTTTCTTAGTGCTGCAATAATAATAGTGTCATTTGAGCTAATATTTAGTTAGGAAAGGTCAAAATATAAAAACTCAACCGATTCCGATCCAATCTTATAAGGTCAGATTCTGTTTGGAACTTGGGTTCGAGTTGAATTAAGTTTTGTGAATGATAATGTCTGGTATGGTCGGATTTGAGATGAAAACTCTCGATCTGGCCCAAAATAATATTATAATCCTCCTCTATATATTTAGGATAATTACTATAATGTCTATCTCTATGTTTTTAATTATCTCCCTATTTTGTTAAATAAAAAAATTTATCTTTACTTGTGTCAGGTTGTGAACAAGTTTTTACCTAAAATTAAAGTCCGAATCAAGTTAGAGTTTTCAATTTTTTAGTCAAAACCGGAACATCTAAAAACCCAACCTATATGCTGAGGGACGGAGTCAAAATTAAACTTTAAAATGGGTCAAGATATTGAATTTAAAAACTATAAGAGCTTATTAAATATTTAAACTCAAAATTGAAGGAACAATATTTAAACTTAAAGGGGACCTAAATTATTATTTGACCAAAAAATTTGCAGACACATGCCCATCTTTCTTTCTTTCTTTCTTAAATAGCGAGTTTCTTTTACACTCTAAAGACAAATATTAAGATTCAAACCCACACAAAATGAACAACATGAACATCCTTAACTATTTAGCCAATTAACGGATCTCAAGGACCCATCTTTCTTTAATTTAACTTATATTTGATTAAATTTTACATATTTATTTTTTACACGGACTAAATTGCAATTAGACCAAAATTTATTAAATATTTAAAATCGGTCCAGTAGACCTAATCCCTTGACCCTAGGGGTGGGAATTGGATGGGGAATATCTGAAAACCGTGGGGATCTGAACCGACGGGTATGGGGAATAATTGAAATCATTACTCACGGGGACGGGCACAGTAGATATTTTTATCACCGAAGCTCAAATGGGGATGCGGACGAGGATTGCTATATCCGAACCATAGGGATAATCGAACCGTAATTGTATAAATAACTGTGGGGATCCCAAAAATATCCGCAAAGAACCCGATATTTTACAAGATTTTTAAAAATATATATACTTATTTTTTTATATACCCCTAATATATATTAATAAAAAAATCCTAACTATATTATCACTTTAGCATTCTCTCAAACCTAGTCACACTCAAGTTTCTCAATATGTTCTTATCTTAGTTTTTAGATATAAGCTAAAACCATCGTTTAAATTAGGGATGGCAATGGATCGGACTGTATAAAATCTAAGTCTGAATCCATACAATCGGACTCAGATATTTTTTCGGATTTGGATTCGGATTTTTTCAATCAGATTTGGATCGGATTTTTCGGATCGGATTCGGATTAAATTGTCATCCTTAGTGTTGACCTAAGTCTAAGGGGTAGATCCGTGAATTTTAGCGTCTTTAGGGTATATTATGTTTTGGCCTTTTAATAATTTTATTTTAATGCAAACCAGTCCATAATTTTGTGTATTTAATTTCTTGCGTTTTTAATTTGTCATTTAATTATGCACTTATTTTTTTTTGTCCTGACTACATTTAAATTTTTGTGTTTCTTATTTATGTTTTTAGTTTCTTTTCTATTTTAATTCATAATTTTAGCCATATATATCATAACTTTATCTTGTAATTTCACATCATTTACTATTTCATTCACTAATTTCTTAAATTTTTGGTAATTCATTGATATTTATATTTATTGGTTTCTCCATTGTATTTATTTTATTGTTTGTTTATCTATAATTTTATCATTATATTTATTATGTTGTTTGTTTATCTATAATTTTATCTTACATTTATTTTTTATATTTGTGTATATATGCATATGGTATAAATAGATATTTACACTATATTAAGGTTAATTAATATATAAATCATAGTAAATATTATTATTATTTAACTTGCATTTTTAAGACATTTATATTTTTATTATCACTTTTAATATGAATATATAAAAGTTAATTTTGTTTTCACCATTATTTCAAATTACCTAATATATACATTTATGTTCTCGTTCAATATATATATGTTTTTTTAATGTACTTAGTTTAGGGTAAAATTTTGATACACAGTCTGTATAAAATTAATTTTACACAAGCTTGTGTATTTACACTATAAAAACCCAAATCTTAAATTTCTAACCCTAACCCTAAAAAACTAAACCCCACACTCTAAACCCTAAATTCTAAACACTAACCTTAAATTCTAAACCCTACAACCTAAACCCCTAAACCTTAAACCCTAAACTAAAACCCTAACCCCTAAAACTAAAATGCACGTGTAAACTAAAGTTTACACGGCCTGTGTATCAAAGTTTTTTCCTTTAGTTTAACTTTTTTTTTGTTGTTGTTTTATTATTTTAATGTAAATATTATACATGGTGTTTTGTTTTAAGGAATTAAAAGTCATAAATGTTTTGATTCGGACTTGGATATGGATCAGATGTGTCGGATTCAGATCAAACATGAATTCGGATCAAATCTTTGCATAATCCATATTCAATCCATCTCTTATTAGGACTTAGATATTTTTTTCGGATTCAGATTTTTTTCAATCGAATATGGATTGAATAATTTCCTTCGAATCGAATCAGATTCCAATTGAATTGCCATCCCTAGTTTAAATCTTCTTTATCATCTCGTAACTGCTCACAATAGAAGTACCTAAACTTTATATTTTAAACTGAATTAACCATTTATTTTTGCCAGTAAAATAATAATTTTGTTTAATATTTTTGGGCATAAGATTCCCCAACAAAAGTGGAGATCCATGCATAGAGGGTACGAGAACGAAAAAATCTCCAAAGTATTTAATGGGATTCTCCAAATCCAAAACCGCAAGTGTTGATGATAGAGTGGAGAATCGAAACCGCAAGTATTGAAGATAGAGTGGGGAATGTAAAACCGTCCCACCGATTCGAGTTTATCCATGAGATTAACACCCTATGTATTACTATTTGCACGACTGAGATTAAAAACATACGAGATATAACCCATGCACAGATTATCATATATCTAAATAAAACTACATTTCATGTCATACAATAGAACAAAACCATCTTTAATCTCTTGTAAAAATGTACTGAAATGACTGGGATAAAGAGTTCAAGCTTCTGCGGTGTATCATTTACGATGGTTGTCCTACCAACCGGGTGTTAAGGCAGTCTTAATTGCCCCGGGACATCGGATCTTCCTTGGGGAGGGCAACATAATTCAATGGTATTGCATTGTTAACCCTACCGGTTTCTCTGCGTTCCTTTAAACTTGAAACCCCATGCTTACCTGCCGGAGTAGAAACCCGGCGACCGGTTGGTGTTCCGACCATGGCATTGGCCTGACCCAACGGCTTCTTTGGTCTTGAACCGAAGAGTGCCTCTTGTTCTGCAGCAAATTGTTCTTGCTGCCGCTTTTGCTCCTGCAAAGATAGAGCAATATCGATCAAATGAATGAAGATTACTGGATACCTTCATGATATGATGACCACATTGTCGGAATTCGAATAATGGCCATTTCATGCGACATCCATATCCCCAAAGCACGTTGAACAACATTTGATCACATGACGGCTATGTTATCAGGACCGGGGATGAGTGTCGTATCAAAAAATGTATCTCTTCATTCAAAAACAAGAACTCAAGGAACAGTGATGTCGATTTGGATCGAGTCACAGCAATGTAGTAAGATGAGGTAGCACTTCATTGAAGCTTTACAAATCAATACATACTTAAAATAGTAAAATTTGCAAGCATACCCGAGATCTACGCTTCTCATCCTCTCTCGCTTGGCGTAACACGGCATATTCCTCCAACATGGTTAAGAGTGAAGCCTGCAATGATAAACCAGTTTTGAGACTAGCAATGATAAACCAGCGTAAAATTTTCAACAAAATAGGAATCGCAAGCCAATTGCCTTGTCATATAGGAAAGGGATTCCTTTCTCGAGCTCCCAAGCTTTTACTTTTGCAATCAAATTTTCAACAAGAGCTATCCAACAAAAAGAAGATTAAGTATTAGTATATGATGGTCATTGAACCTTAAAGCATATGAATACAATAAGCAGTGCAAACCCATCTTTAGGTAAGGTTTCATAAACTTTTAAAAGAGTACGTCACATGACCGAGGAAATTTAGTTTTCCATACAGTTTTTAGTTCATAGACAATCCATGAAATTATCGCATTGTCAATGCAGTTCAAGATAGAGCACTTGTGCACATGGTTATAAACATCATGCATTCGGACCTTGAAAGATCATAAAGTATTACTTGGGAAGTTCTGAAGAGTTCACAAGGAAAATCTGGTAATGCTGAAAAGAAACATTGTGTATGAGAAATATTTGCCAGACTTCCCTTATACCACTTTATAGGCTTACAAAAAAAACAAACTCTATGTTGCTTTGACTCCACTTTTTGTGTGTGTGTGAATACTTGTATACGAGATTTGTGTTCGACGCATTCACGGATTGATGACATACGACTCTCCAGAGACACACACTGCCAGAGTAATATAGCTTAAACTTCAATTAAAATTAACAAGGAACGCGGGACTTAAATAAGAAGCTTTGAGGATGTGAGAAAGACAATAATAAAGCTACAAACTTTAACCGTATGCTGAAATATAACATAATAGAAATCAAACAAAATTATTTCAACCACATCAATTGAACAAGCTTAACCATTTGCCTGCTCGATGAAAAGAAACATATATTACCATGAAACAGTCAACAAATAAACAAATCATTAAAAGAAAACTTGCTTTGAAATAAAGCATGTTTTCTATTCAACTAAGTTAATATGTCACAGAAACCTACTTCATGATGTAAGATACTTATAAGCTTACATGGCAATTTGCTGACCAGACTACGAGCTTTCTCTGCACGTTTCAGATTTTTGTGCACTCCTCTTCCTGCACTATACCGGTTTTCATCCTGTAAAAAAATGAAAGTTATAGCTCCAAATTCCAAACTGAACATCAATGACTTCCGCCATATTTGAGGAGTTTACTTTACAGATAGCAAACTATTAAAACATTTCAGTGGTTAAAGCAATTTCAAAGAGGAAAACAGTTCAGTTCTATATCTCAAGGATAATTGATTCAAGTTATGTACTACACTGACTCAGAAAAAATTTGGTTCTTTAATATAGTATCAGTAGCTAGTTATTAACATCAGAAGAAAGAACAAAAGAAAATTATTATTAATTCTTCTAAAAAATAAGCTCCCTTCCCAGAAAATATAAGTAGCTCTAATCTGACATTTCAAATAAATACAAACTTAAAAGCACCAGAAAAAATTGAGAAATGAAGGGCAAGCCAAATGTTGTCAAGAGCACTACATGTATTCTAGGCACTAGAAACTTTTATGTTACTTAAGACGCAATGCACAGAAAAAGCACGTGCCGATAGACAAAGGGCAATATGTGTGTGTGCGTGTCTTTATGTGTGTGTGTTTATATGTGTCCATGTGCATGTAAAATTAGCTTAAGATATGATAATGAACACTATCTACAAATATGCATGATTTTCTTATGGTCCCTTGTTTGTTATGGAATACTCAAATATTTAAGTAGAGTTTAATATTATGCCCTTTCTTACTAGTAAATGTATAGATAATAAAAGAAGCATGCCTAGAGGCCCGAGACACACCAGGCATATTGCCAAAGGTTGAAAGCACAAGAAAAGCACTCAAGTGATGTAAGATGAAAATGTATACACACAAACATATACGTGACAGAAACATTAAGTTATATGATTATGATACTCTAATAGTGGTATAATGCAATCGTTTGTCAATATGCATGATTTCCTTATGATTCCATGTCTGTTGTTAAATACTCAAATATTGAGAAGTGGTGAGTTTGATATTATCTCCTTTCTTACCAGTAAAGTTATAACTGAATGATTTTTATTTTTTAAACTAAAGAGAGTTTCAATTATGCAAGCTTTTTTGCGCTCATAGCCTCACACAACACGGTTAAAAAACTGCTATAACTTTGGAACGTTGGCAAATTAACATCATGACTAAATTCTGTACAGAATCTTTGGTGTAGGCAACGGAAGGATCTCTAAATAGAAATTCTTTTGAAAACTGAATGCTGCAGAAAAGATTATAATAGTTCCTCAAATAAGATATACCTTTTCATAGTCATCAAGCCATTTTTCCTCCTCAGATGCATATTTCCATTTCTCTACCTTGTCTAAAATATCTTTCCGGCTCAAAGCTTCCTGTTTGGCTTTTGCAATCTGATCATCCATGCTTGAAAGCAGATTAGACAGATCAACATTGTCTGCATTCGTGTTGGAAGACTAATCACATAATATATTAAGAAAATATGAACACATAAACAACTGAATCCATTATTACAAAAATAAAAAGAAAATTACAAAAGGAAATACTTCTTTTACAAAGAAGAAGCAGATAACACCAAAGATGCCCAAAAGAAAATACACCTCATGAGATAGTTATTAAGACAAACTGTGGGTAACTAGAAATGAAATCAATCTATGAAATGAAGACTGCATGTTTATAGCAATGCTAATAAAAATACATTAAATAGTTTCAAGAGTCAAGATATAGATAAATTAGAAAAAAGGAGATAATTTGGTAGGACCAGAGTCTATGAGGTTGATAAGAATCTGTCGTGCTGCATCACTGTTTACGTCCATATGGACTCCTCTATAGATATCCTCAAGTTCATTTTGCCTCTTAAAAACCAACTCTTTCATTTTACTAGCCTTCAGCACATTCAAACTTTGAACTTCAACCTCAACCTGCCCATAATAATGAATGTTTAACATTAAGGGCAAAATACAATAATCTTGGAACATTGGCAGTTCTTAAAAATAGAAAAAGGAAGAAAAAAAAAAGAGGTGCTACCTGCTCAATGATATCTAGACCGAGGGATCCTTGTCTCAAGGCCTCATTGACTGATGAAGAAATCAAGGAAGTAACATGCTCAAACCTCTTTCGCTCATCAGGTGGTGTATCAAGGAGATCCCATAGTTCTATCAAAGTATTCCCAAGATATTGAAGCTACATGTAAATCCCACATACAAATAAAACAAATTGTTAGTGCTCAACATATAAATGCAAGAATAGAAATAAACCAACCCTCATGCAAACCAGAAAAGAGAATGTCAATATTAGAAGATTTTGGACAACACTCAAAGCTGTTAGCTTATAGAAAGAACCTTAGTTCTCAACTTTTCTTTAACTACTCAAAAGAATACATATGAAAATAAATTATAAAAGAGACAATAATCCTAGTAGAACAGAGTGTATTAGCCATGAATATCTTTCCACACCCATTATTTCAATGAGAAGTACTTACTGAATAGAACAGCTAAAATGAAGACTGTTTTATGTTTCCTAGACTCTATGTTTTGACATGGAATAGCTAAAGAGTCCTTCAGCAAGCAAGAGAAAGACATTCAAGAAAAACAAGAGTCACTACACTATAGCACTAGTTTTGACAGCTAACCACCTAACATTGAAAACCAAAATTTGACTTGTAAGAACTTGCAAGCAAGACCTCTCACCCAACGACTTAACTTCTAAGGTATGAAGCAACCGACTGTACGACGAAATCTTCAAATTCTGCTGTCTGTTCCAATTCTCAGAAGCTTTCTTTCTCGCAAACTATACAAGTTATCATCCTAAAAACTAGGACCAGCTTAAAAAGACACTTTTTGGACTGTATATCTATTCCCTACTTAAGTTGCATAACAGCTAAAAAACAGAGGATGATCCTTCTCAATAACTTCTGAACTGCATCCTTGTTGACAAGCTATACGCATTATTATCCTAAAACTAGGGACATCTAAACAAGTCAGCTTTAACAATTGTACAGTTTATTCCCGGCTGAAGTTCCACAGCGACTAAAATCAGATGGTCTTTCTCAATAACTATTGAACTAACAGAAGATAGAGATAAAACATTCTTGCTCTTCTAAAAAAGCAATTTCACAAATATAATTGATCACAACATTAAAACTTATTAAATGATTCAATAGGAATCAATTATAAAATGCGGCAAATCAGGGATCAGTAAAACAAATATGATACTGGAAAATAATCATCCCAACCCAGACTCCTTTAGAAAATTTAAAATGCTATAAAACACCAGAGCCTTTCCTATTTAGAAATCCAATCTCAAGAAAAGCACAGAAAAATATTTACTAGGTTGGTAAGAAACTCAGCTCCTCGAGCAGATTGGTCAGCCAACAAACATAACTACATCAAACTTCTTTTTGCACCTATCACCTTACAAGAAAAGGCACTTTATCAAATGCACCTAGCTCGAAAATATCGTAGGTGCTTTCGTTGTCTGCCACTGCATCTTAGCATGCACCTAGGCAACACTGCTCAGACCTTATTAAGTAAGCCACTCCTACTTGAGATTTTGACTTCAATATTTGGATGCAATTTTTAGTGCTGAACTAAATAAGCAAAAATTGCATCCAAATATTGGACAAGACTTAAGTTTACCAAAGAGAACCATTTTCTCATTACTATGTATGATTGCGACATTTTCATTATGATTTTTCATCTCAAAACTGCAGAACATATCAAGATAGCAGAAATTTTAAAGTGAAGGAAAGAAAAACTAAATTGATTATTAAGCAAGAATAAGCACCAACAGGTACATACAACCATAAAAAGAACCAACAGGTACAGACATCCATAAGCTTAAGAGTATACAAATACATCTAGGCGTATCCACTTAGGGAATCATGCAATGTGTCTACATCAAAAAGATTGATAAAATCACCAAGATGTCACCTTTCGTAACCTTCTTTGCTTCTCTTGCTGCAGGGAATCAACGACACCTGTCAATTTAGCAAGAGTATCATTGCTGATGCTCTTTGATTGACCATTTGCAGGATCAATCAGGCTCGTATGAATGCCACTAACTGTCTTGAAGAAATCAAAGGACATCACCACTGACAGCTCATGAATCATACTAATGTGGCTATGAACTTTCTGTAGCCGGATAACCTAGAGATTCAGTAAAAAGCATAAAATTCAGTAGAACAGACAAGTCAAAGCACTATTAATCCAGACAGTAGATATTGACAAACCTTTTCATTCTGAAGCTCCTGTAGGTGAGACTTAAGCTCCCCAAGTTTCTTGACTGTCAAATCATGCTCATCTACTTGTGGATCAGAAGGCAGCATAGACTGACCGTTGCCTGCTATTTCTGCACAGATCCGTGCAATCTGTGATTGGGTTTCAGTAAATTCCTTCACTCTTTGCTTCTTCTTCGACCGCAGATCCTCCAAAACAGGTCTTATATAAGATATTTGCTGCTTGAGGGTGCCATTTCTCTTCTCAAATTGCAAAAATAAGCAACATTAACATAGATGGTATGAAGGGCAAAACAGCTATTAAGTAGATATACCCTCAGGTAGTACATAATGTATACTTTCTTACAATGAATTTTACACGCAATATAGGGCTGGTTATGCAGATCATATTATACTACTGTGCTCAGCACATCCTCAGTAAGCTCTTAAAAACAAAGATCATTTGTAGTTTCCATCCATGTCCAACATAAGTGTACACATAAAAGGCCATCTTTGAAAAAATATAACAATTTTTCTAAGATATTTTTTTGTTCTTTCTAAGCCAAATAACAAAAAAGCACTTCATATCTTGAGATTTAAGAAAAGTAGCGGAAAAACCCAAACAGGTCTAAAATGCAGATACTTGATGCTTAAGAGTGTCATTCTACCACAGGAAAATTAGTAGCAACAAACAAAATAAATGGTTGTTGCTTAAGCTACTTTCTTTAACTATTAGTTTTTTCTTCTTAAAAGCCAGTGAAAAGAAAAAATATAAATTAAATAAAAACTAATAAAAACATAACTAAAAAGTGCCACCAATCTTAACATAACTAGTTTATATAAAAATCAAACTATGCATTTTGTCTACAGAAGAATTACTATAATTTTACAAAATGATAGGTATTATTAACTTCTGTTACCAAAGCAGCAACCAAACATAACGAAGATAGCCAAAAACCTCAAAATGAAAGCCATAACATTAAATCCTCTGCCTTTTATGCAACACTACATCATTATTTTCTCTTAAAAATGTCTAAATTGAGAAAGTAATTTACTGCAGAACAAGAACAATTACAATCACACAACAATACAACGTTAAAAAAGAAAAAGAAAAATGAACAAACCCTTGAGAAGGAGAAGGAATGCTCTCCGAGGGCAGTGACAATTTTGGCGATTTCGGATTCGAATTGAGCCAAAGAGTGATGCAAATCAGACTTGCTCTTTCTCGTCAATTCCACCTTTCTTCTATAAATGTCCAAACATTCTTGCTCTAACTCCAACAGCATCTTATCCCTTTCTACATCACCTTCCCCTATTTCATCCCATATTACCTGGCATAACAAAAAACAACAGTTAATTTGATTTTCTTAGTAAAGAAAAATCAATATATGTATAATAAGTTCCAAGAAGAAAAAAAAGGCAAGAGATGGAGAACAAAACCTGTAATTCTTGAAGGAGAGAAGCGCAAGTGGTTTGGGATTGAGAAGGGGAGGGAGACGGCGGCAATGTAGTCATTTCCAAAACAAGAAAAAAAATGATTGAAACCCTAGGAATTAAAGGAATTTGAGGGATGAGTGAAAAGGCAAAATGGGAGCGTTACGATTTGGAGTTTTGAATTCTAATATGGAAAGATTGGGGGTTTCACGTTTATATATATATATATATATATATATATATATACTGAATGAAAAGAGTGAGAAAAATAAAAACATTTCCTATTGGAAAGAGGAGCGTACGGAAATTTGCGTTGTTTTGGCGCGAAAATCCACACCCGTATTCAGTTTTGTGTGTTTTTAGGCATTTTTATCAAATACGCTGTTTTTTTAATATTAATTACGAATTTGACATTAAAAATATTTAATTTAGCACCCATTTCAAAAGCTCGACTAGTACGACAAGTTTTATACTTCTATTAATTTTTATTTTTATTATACTTTTATTATTTTTAGGGTAAATTATGAAGATCATCACTCAACTATCTTTTCACTCTTATTTTGATTATTTAACTTTTAAAAATTTTAATTTACTCACTTAACTTTTAAATTGTTCCTGTTTTAGTCACTCGACCGTTAAATAGTTAATGGTGTTATGACATGACAGCTTATACCAAAACGGTGTCGTTTTAGATCCTAAAAAGTAAACTTTTAAATCAAAACAACGTCGTTTTGAATCTTTATTAAAATTCTTTTTTTCATTTTTTCCTCCTTTTAATTCATTTTCTTCTTCATCTTCTTCGTCCCTCTTTTTAAACCTTTCAAATTTCAGTCGACATTCTCACCACCTTTAGTTGCCTACATTTCGCTTATAATTATCATTTTATTTTGGTTGTTGAATAGCTTATCAAATAATATCCATGATGAGTTTTTTTATAATTTCAAAGAGCTTAAAAATCTCATTGAATCTTATTTGGATAATTTCTAGCAACTGAAGTTGTGGTTTTTCCTTTAGTTTAAACCCCTTCGAAATACCCTAATAGCTAAAAGGCGTCACTTGCTAAAACCATAAAAATTTATGTGATTCTACATTCAATATATTTGGGATAATGAACTAACATGTTCATCTCTGCCGCTATTTGGCTTAATGAAGCCAGGGAGATTAAACTCCTCATTCTTGGTACTGAAAAGGTTTGGTTTTGACATCTCTATCGATTCAATTGATTGAGTTGCTTCTGTTATAAATTTTATGCTTTCGATAAGAGAAGCTCGAGCAATTTCGTTGCAACAACCTCAAATGTTTTGAGATTTTAAGATTAGGGTTTGGAAGAAGAATTTGGGGGTTTTATTTTTTATTTTAAAATTTACATGTTGTAACTGAATATTAATAAATAATTCATGTCACAAACAAATACTAATAAAATAAGTCACGTCATCGGGTTGTTAATGAGAAAATGGATGAGTGACAAAAAATATTATATGTGTAAAGTTTAGTTAATAAATTAAAAATTTTAAAAGTTGAATGACCAAAATAAGAGCGAGAAGATAATTGAGTGATGATCTGTGTAATTTACCGTATTTTTTATTTTTAATATAATTCAGATTTGACTAGAATGACAAGTTTTATATATTTTTATTTCTTTTAATAGTTTTTTATAAACATTCCTTATCCGTTCTCATTAAAAAATAAAAACTCCTATATTAACCAGACGAATTATATAAAGAGATAGAAACACAAGGAACTTGTCATACCTGTTAGGTAAGTTTCCGCAAAGGTGCTAAATCAAGAATTAACTTTTTTAAGAGTTAGATATGTAAATAATATAAAGGGTAAAGTACATAAATGGTCACGAAATTATCTCAAAAAATATAAATGGTCACCAAACTTTCAAAACTTACATAATGACCATTAAAAATTAGTTTTGTTACAAAATGACCACTAAGTCGTTAACTGCTGTTGACTGGGTGGCATTGTAGTTACAAAAATTTGTATAATAGCATATTTAATCCTCGGTATTTACACATTCAATCAATTTAGACATGAACAATGAGGGTTAAATTATGAGTAAATTGATTAAATGTGTAAATATGAATGATTAAATGTGTTATTATTCAAATTTCTGTAATTATTACGTCATTTACTTAATGATAGTTAATAGCTCATTGAGCATTTTGTAACAAAAACTAAAGTTTAATGTCTATTATGTAACTTTTGAAAGTTTGGTGACCATTTTATATTTTTTGGTATAGTTTGGTGACTATTTGTATATTTTACCCTCATATAAAATACGAGATATTTAGGTAAAAATATCGTTTTAATAGAAAAAAAGTCTTATAAGCTTGGAAAATAAATTACTACATTAGATAAATGTATGGAGGACTATAAAATTTGACTAATTCAAATCGGGTATTACAAAAGTTTTTTATGAAAAGATCCTTTTAACTTAATTTATTCTATTTACAACGTGAGGATCCGAACTCCTAATCTTACTTAAAAATTTTAATGTTTTGTCTCACTAAACCAATTAAATGTTGGTATATGCATAAATTATTTCATCAATTATATTATTTTTAATTACATTTGAAATCAACATTATATTTATTCGAATCTATAATTTGACAGATCTATGAATCCTTCATATATTATCAATTTTACTATAAATTGAATTACATTCACAAAATTAGATTGCATTTTATTCTTTTGAAAAATATGAAGTATTTTTAATATATTCATTGTCATATATTATGAAATCTTTATATTTTTATTAAGTAGTTTTATAATAATATTTCTAACGTACATATTAAAGTTCATAAAACATGACCATTAGATTAATTTGTCTTTAAAAATTTTAAGCTTAGTTCAGAAATAGGTGCTCAAACTATAAACTTAGTGTCTAACATTTTTTTTGCTGAAAATTGGTGTCTAAAATTTCATCCAGTTAGTTTTCTGAGATAACACTGTTAAAAAAATTCATCACTCAATAATAGGTTGACACGTGACTTTTTTGTTCTTAAAAATAAACTAAAATTAAATTAAATTAAATAAAATCTCAATTTTTTTTAAAATCATAAAATAGTCCCAAAATCTCTAAAACTCCAAAACCTTAAACTCAAAATTAAAGCCACTTTCGCCACCTATAGCATTTTCGGAGAGAGGGGTGCAATCAGACGTCGAACGACGAACGCGAAAGGCTCAAGTCGTTCGACGTCCGATTGAAACACTTCTCGTCGGTTACCAACGATGTGTGGTTGAGAGAAATGAGTGGTGGTCTTAGACGAGGTCCAACGAGACTATCAACAGCTACAGTGGCGTCAATTTTGAGATTTTGATGTTTGGAGCTTTAAAGATTTGAGACTTTTTTTTAGAGATTTAAGACTTTTATTTATTTTTTAAATATATTTTTTTAATTTTTTGTAAAAATAAAAGACACGTGAAATTCTGACTGAGTCATGAATTTTTTTAACAGTGTTACCTTAAAACACTAATAGAATGAAACATTGATCACATATTTCAGCAAAAAAAAATATTAGGCACTTATATCAGTCAAATGTGTATCTTTTATCCCATAAAATTTGTTCATTTTGTGTTTTAAAATTGTCTCACTTAAATTGTCCTATTGAAAAACTCAACAACTTTTGTAAGGCAATTTTCAATTTTTTACCATCTTTTTAATTTTTCAACAAAACAAACTTTACGTTTTTAAAAATAAAATTATCATTTTAATTATTTTACAACACATCTCTTACACAAACTTTTTTTTCCTCAAAATGACATAAAAAATCAACAAGGGACAAACTTTTATAACATGAAAAGACTATAATTTTGACACTTATTTTTGAATTAAGTCAATTTTTTTAACGTTACTTAAAAGTTTAACGCGTAGTCTCACTAGCAGAGAACCCCTGAGCTGCTCGAACTCAGGGCGTAGGGCCATAAGGAACTGCCTAAGCATGTCTCGTTCCTGTGATCCTCAAAATATGTGCTGCCGCACCCAGCAAACTCCGGCTTTCGAGCCTACACCCTCTATTCTCATTCGCTGCTGGAATTCGACCTCCGTTGATGGGGCCGGAAGGGTCTTACACAGGGTCAGTAGCTAGAAAGCTCTTTTGGGAGAGCAAGCTTCGAGATTCACTCGACTATATATTCACATGACCTGCTCGTGATCTTGACTTAGGAACGAATTCTCCAAGTGCACCCAGCAAACTCCGGCTTTCGAGCCTACACCCTCTATTCTCATTCGTTGCTGGAATTCAACCTCCGTTGATGGGGCCGGAAGGATCTTACACAGGGTCAGTAGCTAGAAAGCTCTTTGGGAGAGCAAGCTTCGAGATTCACTCGGCTATATATCCGCATGACCTGCTCGTGATCTTGACTTAGGAACGAATTCTCCAAGTGCACCCTCTTCCTTCCTTGCCTGGCTTCTTAGCGCTCCTACAGCTGCTAGGAGTTACATGAGCAAGGGGTTCAACCCTTTTTTACGTTTACGTGCCTATATCAAGAGTTTACAGCATGCTGTCTTTTATGGATGGCTTCTCCGCTTACAATCAAATGTTGATGGGACAGAAAATGACATCATGAATAACTACATAGGGCACATTCTCCTATCGGATCATGGCCTTTTGACTTCAAAATGCCGAAGCAAGATATCAAAGGGAGCTGAACCCGATACCTATAATGATCTTTTAACAGGACAACAACCTTTCTTTTTTAGCCGAATTGATAAATCAAGTAAGTGAACCACGCACCACGAGGCGAGGGTCAAGGGAGTGTTGTTAAGTTAACTGGCTGGCATAGAGGAAAGTCGAGCTCTTATATATAGCGTGTGGCGAGTGGAGCGTCAACACTCCATTTCACTCGAGGGTAGAGGATTTAACAACGGAAAGCGGCTCAATAAGTGCGAAAGGTTGTCAGCTGGTTAACAAGCGAAAGGGCTACACCATCATCGATGACCTAATATTTTAATATAAAATTCTCTTTTTTTATTGTATGTATTAAGAAAAGAATACTAGTAATTTACTTCAACTGACACGTCTACTCACGAGTCACGTGTCGAATTCTTGTTCTCTGTTAGTCTGTTATGGCCAAGTTAAAATTTTCCCAAATTCATCCAGAAGATTTTCAATTCACACCCAAATGCAAAACCCCAATTTCCTAATACCCCTTTTGTTTTCGCTAGCAATCCCGATTCTCTTCCTCGACAATTTCTCCGCCGAATCAACATTCTGCCCTGACTCTATGGCGACAACAACCAATTTGGGCGGAGGCCGCCCTTCCCAGGGATCCCAAAACAGCGCCGAGCTCGAGAACCTCGCTCGCTTTGCCGTCGACGAGCACAACAAGAAAGAAAATGCGATGGTCGAGTTTGCGAGGGTTGTGAAAGCAAGCGAGCAAGTGGTGGCTGGGACGCTTCACCATTTGACGGTGGAAGCCATGGACGCCGGAAAAAAGAAGCTTTATGAGGCCAAAGTTTGGGTTAAGCCTTGGATGGACTTTAAAGAACTGCAGGAGTTCAAACATGCTGGTGATGCTGATGGTTCCTCTTCTTTCACTGTTTCGGATCTGGGTGCCAAGAAAGGTTGTTCATTCTCAGCTTTTTTAATTACTTTTTTTTGTAGTAAATTACTGGGTTTTCTTTGAAATGAAGATTCATTGATTTCTGAAAGTAGATTAAATTTAAAATAGTAGAGAAAATAAATTTTGAGATGTGTTTTTTGAAAAATTGTGGAAATTTTGTCTTTGTGAATAGATTAAACTATTTATAATTACCTTTAAAGATTAGGTTTTTATTGATTGTATGTAAATATATAACACTGGTAGGGAATTAAATATAATTACCTTTTAGCAAAGTAATATAGTCTTATGTATAGTTTCATTTGAAACTCTATTGACAATTTATCTTTAAATTATAATCAGGTGTACCTGGACCAATGCTGCAAGCTGTGGCCACAGACGATCCCGTAGTTCGGGATGCTGCGAATCATGCTGTGAAGAGCATTCAACAGAGATCCAATTCCCTGCTGCCTTATGAACTTAAAGAAATCGTTCATGCCAACGCCGAAGTAAGCACCAAACAACCATTCCTATTTCCTCGTATCGTTGCCGTGTTTTAAATGTTTGGTTGTTTAATGTGATAGGAAGTGAGTACATATGTGATTTGGATATTTAAACTGCATCCCATGTAATGTGGCGTTTGAGAATCTTACAATAGTTAGAGCATACAGTCTCCGTATCCGGGATATGGGTATAAGAATATAATCCTTCAAGGACTCCAAATGCTTGCGTATTATACATTTATACTCACATCTGGAGTAGAATGGGTTAGTTGTATGTTCGATTTACATTGATCTCCTTTTTGGCAACTGTTTTATAAGCATCTCTGCCTGCTTAATTCTTTCGCATTTCATGAAGAATGATTATATTACTCGGACTCTTCATTTTCTGTTGAACATTCGTGCACATCATCTCTGTTAATCACATATCATTTACATTTGTTTGAGAAGATGACCCTTTAAAGGTTTCCCAGTTACATGGAAAAACTTAGAAAAGTTGTACTTTGGTTGGATACACTTGTGTATCTGGAACTCATACCGAGCCCAAGTAACATAAGAATGGTGTCATTTCAGTTTTTGGTTTCCACACAACACAACGAGCTTCTGGTTCATCATCATTTTTCATTGTGAAACTCTGCTTGAAAATTTTGTTCACCTTTCAAGGTGTTCAGGATTTCATTCAGCTATCCAGTCTAGTTGACAATCAATCAAACGTATGGTTGAACAACAATCTTAAACTCTTTGCAAAAGCGATTGCGGTTTCATTTGGGTGCTAAGTGTTTTAATTTGCAAATAGGTATTGGAAGATTTTGCGAAACTCAACATGCTTCTCAAGTTGAAGAGAGGAGACAAGGAAGAGAAGTTCAAGGTGGAGGTACACCATAAGAGTGAAGGGACTTACCATCTGAACCATGTGGAGCACGATCACTCTTGAAAGCTATTGTTAACGGTAAATCGTTAGAGTTCAAATCTACAACTTACAATATGATTATAAAAATAGTATCATGTGCTCAGCTTTACTCCTTTGTCGAACTTATGTTTGTAAGAATGTTCATCTTTATAGGAATGTCGCTGATATTCAGGAAAATTACGGTATGATTATATAAAATAGTCTGACCCTCGTTTCATGTGCTCACCTTTACTCCTCTGTCAAACCTATGTGTAGGAATGTTTATCTTTATTTGAATGTAGCTAATCTTCGGATTATGTATCGACCTCTTGAAATACGGTGTTCTTCTTTGCAGTTTCTTCTTAGTGCTATGGACTATGTTTACTTGCGTTGTTTCAAATTTTTACATTTTTCTCTCGTTCAGACACATCTTTATAATAATCTAACATTTGCTAGGAATCCTCCACAAAACTACTAACCCTTCCTTATCTTACTTTTCTGCTTCCTCATCCAACCTTCTGCCGGTGCGATCGGAAACATATGACCGATTGAATCTTTTTATATGAACTGAAAACTGAGAAACAAGAAGGAATCCATGCTTTCTCAAACAACCTCCTGGAAATAGTTGGATCATCAGCAGGAGCAGGCGAGTAGCAGGTATGGAAACAGTAGTTGGACCTGAAAATTTTAACCAGTCCAATAAATTTTTATCTAATTTTCGTCTTGGTTCTCGAATTTTTAACAATTCACAACGGCTTACTCTATATTCAATTGATGTCACTAGTTGAACCAGTTAGATCCCCAATTCGTGGTTCAATAGACCATTCCAATCCAGTTCTGACAATATTCACTGATGATCCTTGTTTCTTGAATTCCCTTTTCTATCTAGTCTAGATGAATAAAAAAATTAATTGTATTGTTTAAAAATTGGCTTAATTTAATACATAATTTGGCACTTGAATTTCACATTTTTTAATGCGATATATGTGTTTTTGGGTTCAATTTCATAGTTAAATTTGTCAAACCTGACACATTCGATACCAAATTTGACACTTTTTTCTAGTGTGGTACGTGTGTGTTAACTTTTTTACCTGAATTTGACAATTTTTGTAAAGGTAAAACTTTGATATACAGGTCGTGCAAAATTAATTTTACACAGCGCATTTTAAAGTTCTAATCTTAATACCCTAAATTTTAAACTTTAGAATTTAAACTCTTAAACTTTTAAACTTAAATTAAATTTTTAATCTCTTTAAAAAGTGATCTTTTTTTTTTCTCTTTTTCTAATCTCTAACCAATAGAACCCTTGTGAAAAATAAAAGGAAAATCAACAACTCTTGTTTTAATAGAAACAATAGTGAAACAACAGTTAACTGGTAAGGAAGGATTAATTTCCCCCCTCAAGTACTCAATTGAGTGCATATAAGAGAAGTTTGTCAAATTTATGTATCAAATTCAGATTTCAAATTAAAATAAAGGTAAACTACATAAATTATCATTCAATTTTGCGTCTAAATTTATTTTGGTCATTTAACTATCAAATTGTATAATTTGCTCACTCAACCTTGAACATTGAACAAATTGGTCATTCCTTTGTTTTTTCGTTAATTTTTGGATTAATTTAATACTTTTTTATTCATGTAAGAATTAATTATTTTAAGGATAAATTACATCATTCATCACTCATCTATCTTCTCACTCTTGTTTTGGTCACTCAACTTTTAAAATTTTTATTTTAAAAATAGAACTTTTGAATTGCTCATGTTTTAGTCACTCTGAATTATTTTAATAATATTTGCATGCCATGTCATATTTTTAATATTACTATTAAATATTAAAAATATTTAAAATAAAATAAAAACTTTTTTATTATTATTAAATAAAAATATTTAAAATAAAAATAATTATATTTTATACCAAAATCATCCAAAACCTAAACTTCAAATTATAACCCCACCTTCTCTTTCCTCTCCAATCTCTATCCTCAAACCAACAACCTCCCCTTACTCTAGTCACTGACCCCTACCTCTCTTATCTTCAGTTTTAATTCAACAACCCATATCAAAGTTACTAAAAAAATTATTGATGTTGCTATAAAAGTTGCAAATGCAACAACACAAAGATGGAAGAAAATTCATATACAGAACACATACATTTACATACACGCAACGAAAAATAAAAAAAAAAAGAGTAAGAAAGAAAAGTAATACCGGTTTAGTACAGAAAAATATGAAAAAATAATACTATAAATTAGAGAGAAAGAAAGGAAATGAAGAAGAGATAAAATGGAGAAATGATAAGAAGAGATTTAAAACAGAGGATATTGAAATTGAAAGTGGTATTGGACGAATGGATTCATTTACGATTTTTTGATAACTTGACAGTGGTAGGTGTTTGAACTTTATCATGGAGTTAAAGAACTTCGTCGAGCTTAAGGGGAGGAGGTGATTTGGGGATGGCTGATGGGCATAAAAGGGGAAGAAGAAGGTGGGTTGTAATTTGAGGTTCAAGGTTTGGGTAGATTTGGGTATAAAATATAATTACTTTCTATTTTAAATATTTTTATTTAATAATAATAAAATATATTTTTATATTTTAATAATAATAGAATATTCCTTCATACAAAATATTAATAAAATAATTCAGGGTAAATTCGAAAGTTCAGTCCTTAAATTAAAATTTTTAAAAGTTGAATGACCAAAATAGGAGTGAGAAAAAAGTTGAGTAATAATCTGTGTATTTTATCCATTAATTTAAATCATTTATTTTTTCTATGTCATATCGCCGTCCTGAACTTAACGGAGGAATGATCAAATATGTTTGATGTGCAAAGTTGAGTGAGCAAATTATACGTTTTGATAATTGAGTGAACAAAATAGGTCCGGACGCAAAGTTGAGTGATGATTTATGTAGTTTACCCTTAAAATAAAATAAACACAAATTTTACATTAAAAAGTGTCAAATTCAAGTATCGTATTAAAAAAACAAAATCACATTAAAAATTGTTAAATCCATATACTAAGCCTTAAAAATTAAGATTTAATCCATTTTTTGAATAGAAGATTTAATCCAATTTAAAACTCAAGTTCTACTCCAATTAATTAATGTAATACAGTAATAGAAGTTGAAATTGAACAGATTTAAAGTTTGAATTCTAATAATCAGGAACACTTCCTTTTTGTCCTCGGAAAAAAAATGGTTTTTTATTAAATAGAGAAATAATTACATTTTTAAAGCTAATGTCAAGATTCGAAGTCATACAAAATAAAATAACAGAAGCATATTTGATCACTTGATCATTTAATGAATCTTCGAATAAATTAAAATTTAACACAATTGACAACATTGTTTAGAATTCAAATCTTTATATTTACATTTTTTAATTAATTCTCAAATTACATTCTCTATCATAATTTGATTAATATAAAGAAAAATTGGAACTATTCAAAAGAAAATCATGAATTTATTACAAATCAAAACATATAAGAATTCAACCACCATTTTGAAATAAGATCTATATTAAATTTTGTGTTAATTACATCATATGTCATCAACCTATGACTCTTGTTCTAAATTTATTCATAAACTTTTGAGTGTTTAAATTTCATTCCCAAACTATGACTTTTATACTAAATTGATCATCAAACTTTTGAATATTCTAGCTTTATCCTCAAACTATGACTTTCATTTTAAAAACTTTAGAACATTCTGATTGCATAATCAAATTAATGTTCATAACACGTCATATTATTACATAATACACATAAATGTTTACATGAAAATTAACAGTTTTTATAATAGTTTTATTAAATTGAGATATGATTAGCATATATTGATAATTTGAGATAAAATTTTAACGTTCAAAAGTTTGATGACCAGTTTAGAATGAGAATCGTAGTTTGGGAATGAAATTAGAATGTTTAAAAGTTTAGTGGCCAATTTAAAACGTATCATAATTTAAAAAATGAAATTGAAGCATTCAAAAGTCTGAGGCTAACTTAAAACGAGGGTTACATAAATCGACGATATTTTTTTTTAAATTAAAGTTCGAATATTAATATTTGTAAACGTTTGATTTACCATTAAATTATGGGAAAAAGTTTTATACACAGGCCGTGTAAACTTTAGTTTCCACGTGCCTTTTAGTTTTAGGGGTTAGGGTTTAAAGTTTAGGGGTTTAGGTTGTATGATTTAGAATTCAAGGTTAGTGTTTAGAATTTAGTGTATAGGGTTTAAGGTTTAGGTTTTTTTAGGGTTAGAGATAGAAATTTAGGATTTAGTTTAGAGTTTAATTTTTATGATTTAGAATTTATAATTTAGATTTAGTTTAGAGTTTAATTTTTATGATTTAGAATTTATAATTTAAGATTTAAAGTTTAAAATTAAAAATTTAAATTTTTAAAAATAAATATACAAACATGCGTAATTTTTACCTAGCATATATATAAAAAAGTACTCATTTTCTTTTTACTATAAAAATGGTATAATTACTAAGTAGAAATAAATACCCTTGATTTTACAGGTAAACATTAATTTGGTAAAAGCTTCATGCATGAATGTCCACCAAATTTAATTTATTCTTTTTATAGAAGTTCCACCTATTAATTAGATAATTGTCTTCATATACTACTTTGAAAAATAATACTAATTTACTAATTACCGGTAGGTCAAGTGGGATGAGACGCTAAATTACTTATGCAAGGTCAGATGTTCAAATTTTAATATGGTGAACAAGGTACAACAAAATTTCTCCATAATAAGTCTATGTAATATCTAATCCAGATTAATTAGTTGGTAGGTCAGATATTAATAATTATATTGAAGAATACATTAATGTTGAAGGAATTTATGGTAATAATACTAATAATTTCCAAAAGCACCAAAATCTGAACAAGTGCTTAGTCATAGTTGTCAATCTTGTGTTAAAATGAAGCGAGTAACAACTTGACACTCGGATTTCTTACCACAATTGCATGATATCGCATAAATTAAGCCCTTACTATATGTTATATATAACATAAACAACACACTCAATATTTCACATAAACTCAAGAAATTTATAGTTTGGCAATGGTTACAATAGTTGAAGATCTTGCAGAACTTTCAAGCATATCAGTCGACATGGAAGGATCGGTTCTGAAAACTAAATCGAGTACCGAAATCGAATCGAACCACGGCGTTTTGCTCGATTTGAAGCTCTTGAATGAAGAGGGCAACGGCAGCAACCGTGCTAAAGCACGGCACGAATAGAATCTCGAACTCGATCTTTTCACCCCGAGGAATCCGTCTTCTTCTCAGGATGATCTTCGGGGCGATGATCAGAGAAACAAGGGCTTCTCGTGCAACTTTTGCAAGCGAGTTTTCTCGACATCTCAAGCTTTAGGGGGACACCAAAACGCCCACAAACAAGAACGTGCCTTGGCCAAGAGGCGTCACCAAGGGCTCGTTGAAGTGAATCCATCTCGCACTTTCGGTCCCCCGAACTTTGCTTATCATTCACTTTCGTCTTATTCTTCCAACCCCTTTCATGGATCTTTCAACAGATCACCCCTCGGGGTTCAATTCAACTCCATGATTCGTAAACCACCGCACCCGTGGCTGTCGTCATCTCGACCGTACCATCTTCCCCATGGTTGGTCGTCTAGGCAACCCGTAACGAGCCTTTTACGGCCGAGTTTAAGCTTTAACAATGGGGAGATTGGAATCTCGGGGCCTTCAACTAGTGCAAAACGCTGCTTTGGTGAGAGTTTTCAAGCAGTAAACAGGGTTGCAGCAAGTGCAAGCACAAGCAAATCTTTGGGAACTGATAATCAATACAAGGATGTTTCAGAATTTGATTCATCCCTTAAGCTTTAATTGTTGTTTTATTGCTCATTTTATTTTAATTAATTTGGTTTATTGTTATAATTGTGTGTTTTTACGGTTTAAACTTTTATGCTTTAAATGAATAAGTGATTTATGAAATTTCCGTAGCGATTGAATCCGAGTCTCTTAAGATTATTATCATCTGCTTTTTTACTTGGATCACTTGTTGAGTTTGAGATCAAATGTTAATTTCTCAAAACTTAGGGGTCAAGAATATTTCACTCGCTATGTTTTGAAAAATCAAATTAATGTAAAGGTTAATTGCACCGTACATTCTCAAATTATGACCTACATTTTAAATTGGTCCCTAAACTTTTAAATATTTTAATTTCATCTTCAAATTATGATTCTCATTCTAAATTGGTCCTCAAACTTTTGAATATTTCATGTTTATCCTTAAACTATGACCCTCATTTTAAATTGATCTTCAAACTTTTGAACGTTCCAATTTCATCATCAAATTATCATTTATGTTGCATCATATTATTACACAATATACATCAATATTGACATGGCAGTTAACAATTTTTATAATGGTCTTACTAATATGAGATGCGATTGGCATATAATGAAAACTTGGGGATAGAGTTAGGATGTACACAAGTTTGAGGACCAACTTATAATGAAAGTCATAGTTTGGGATGTTCAAGAGTTTGAAGATTAACTTAGAATAATGTTCATAATTTGAGAAAAAATTAAAATGTTCAAAAATTTAGAGATTAATTTAAAATGAGAATTATAATTTAGGGATAATTGGTGCAATTAACTCGAAAATGTTCCATTGAGGGAATATGTTGATCCGAAAGGTTTAAATGGGGAAGAATGAAAGCCAGGAGAAATATGAATTCTTTTCGGCATTTTATAAAGGCTTAAATAAAAAAATTAGCCTTTAAACTATATATTTTTTTGTTTTTAGTCCACAAATTATTTTTTAAATATACTTAAATTATTATCTATAATTAACTTTAAGCACCTAAATTATTTTCGGGTCAAAACAAGTACCTCAATTATGTCAATTTTTTGTTTTTAGTCTATAAACTATCTTTTGGTCAAATAATTTTTATAACATGTAAACATCTTATTGGCAAAAAATATATATATTTTTGATTTAAATAACTATTAAACTTAAAATGACAAAAAATAATTGTAAAATTTAAGGACTAGTTTTTCATATAGGCTTTTTATAAATGACAATAGGTTAATTGGTTTGCCTTTTAAAGGACAATTGTTGAGTTGGTTTAGTAGGAAGGAGAGAAAAGTAATTAGGGAACTGAGATGAACTTAGGGGTGTTAGAAGTAGTTGCACCCTTCGAAATTTCAAATCAATAAAAAATAATTTACACGCAGTAAATGGCTGCTTAATTAGCCATGAACTCTACATAAATATATGTAGGAATTAACCAAATGGGTAAATCCTCTAACCCATGATTTCCAAACAACCATTAGGTTGAACTAAATTAAATGCTTTCCCAACCACATTGCTACAGACTGATAGAGCAGCTTTGTTCATGTACGTCAAGTTCACGTTCTGCAATTTTACTTCGGTGCACGGATTCTCGGCACTGCAGTCGAATTTTATAGCCACCGGTGTCGATGATGTTCCTCGTATATCTGTATAGGTGATATTCTTAATCTTCACTCCCGAAACCTATAATCATCGGAGAAGAAAAGGGTAAGGAACCGGATCGAACCGGACAATTATTTGAGAGTAGAAACCGGACTTTTGTAATACCTGGCCCGGACAGTTTTCGTTACGAGGGCAATAATTTTGGTCGATCGCGATAGGGTTTTGAACGTTCCTCATCACAGAATCTGTAAAACGAACCCCTTCGACGACCCATGACTTGATTCTCAACCCATTTTGAGTGTTGGAAAATGTTGTTTTCTTCACTGTAACATTTTGGACCCCTTCCTCTTTGAAATCCTTTGCTAAACTTCCAATGCTGCAGAGTTCACATTAAGCAACACAAACCAATATTAGTAAGTGAGCAATAAACACATTGCCTCGTTTTTAGTATACGTAACGATGTGATTCAATATAGCTTACCTGATGCCATGACCGGGACCGCAACTGACTCGTTCAATCCATAAATTCTTAGTGCCGGGGCCAATCGAGATGCAGTCGTCTCCAGTTTTAATGGAACTGCTAAAGATTTCCACATCTGTTGATAATTGGACATGGATGCCGTCGGTGTTGGGACTATCACCGGCGGCAATGATCTTAACTCCTTGGATGTGCACATTTCGGCATCCATTGATCGCAATGTGGAACATTTGGCTATTTGAAGACGTTATTCCGTGGATCTTGATGTTGTTCGAGTTGGTAAAACGCAATGTCTGTTTTTGGACAAAATATTATCGTTTACTATGATCATATATGAGAAGAAAATGCAGGGCTGCGGTATAAAGTAAATGAAAGAAAACACTACCGTTGCTCCAGAAGGACATGAGTTGGAGTTGGAAGCTTTGCAAGTCCAAAGAGACGGCCTTTAGCATCGAATGCGCCGGCACCGGTGATGGAAACTCCAGTCACTCCTTGAAAGCTAATCCAATTTTCCGATTTCCCGAGCACTCCATAGTCCAAAGGAGCGACAATGGTGCCATCGATTCTTATAATGATCTGAGGGCTTCTGCATTGGCCTTTAAAAGCCATAGAACCAACCAAGTACTGCCCTTTCAGCACATATATGAAGCTCGAGTTAGCTGAGCCACATGCCGCATCCCATGCCCTGAGGAAACCATCCGTCGAATCCGTTACACCATTCGGTTTAGCCCCAAAGTTTAGAACATTAAAATTTTTCAATGCAGATGTCGAACTCGAACATGACATAACAAAGACAATCACAAGAATCCCATGGAAAAGACCTGAAAACATCATCGTTTTAAGCTGTGTTTGGAAGCAGAGAAAACTGTGAGAAAACGTAGAGAAAGTGGGATATTTATACACGTCGAGATTGTACATGAATTGTGAAGCGTACGGTCTTTATATTATTTTTGTGTGTGGATAAATGTCAAAAGTGTATGATTGAAGAAAGCTGCAATGGCGTTTAAAGGCAGCCATTTGCAGTGTTTTTGTAATGAAATGCAGCGTACTTGGAACTGTTTGCTTGGTTTTTGATTCACCGGCGATTCAGAATATGTTTTAAAGTGGGATTTTAGGTTCATCTCCGGTGCGGCGCAGTCATGGTGAATTGAACTGCATTCCAATTAAACCAATACAGATTTTGAAAATTATTCCAAGTTATGAACTTACGATGCAAGAATCATACCTTATTTTTAGATTATCAAGAAACTATTGCATTATTTTTATTATTATTATTTAGACACATGAACTGTATTTATTTTAGTAATTAAATATTTATTTTTTTAAAATAATTTATTTTCTTTAAATAAAATATTTTTAATTTATTTTTAAATTTATCAAAATAGTTATATTGTAAAAAATAATTTTTAAGTAGTATTCAAAATTTAGGAAATTTTTAATGATAGTTATTTGCTACTATAAATAAGATTGGCTTGTTATTATAAACTTATAAATATAGAGGCCCTATTTAACCATTAGTTGATAGCTGATAGCAATAATTAATTTGACCAACGAATTGTATTAACTGATTTTTTAAGAATATTTGGTAATTTTTTTAGATTAAAAAAGAGAAAATAATACCATATGCCTCGTTAAAAAATATTTTTAATCTTAATTAAAAAAATGCATATAATAATAATTACATGATCAACAATAAAACAAGTCTGGCACCCAACGGAAACAACTATATAAACCACAATCACCCTAAAACCATCCCAAAGGAACCAACGGAGGAGTAGCTCCGACGAATTGCGCTCACAGACTACACCAAGATAATCAACCGACACTAGATGCCGGCAAAGCTTGCTGCGCATCACGCCGAACCTGGTCGTGCCAAGTAGCTTCGGATATCTAGCTTTAGTAGCTCATGCACTTAAGTTGGCTTCGAAATTAACTGATAACTGATAATTATTTAATAATTTGAACAAACAAATAACATATAAAAAATATTATATTTAACACTTTCTAAATAATTGAATTTGAACTTTAAACCCGTTAATGCTCCTCAAAAGATAATTGATGTACCTAAAATAAAGGTCTAATGTTATTTTTGGCCTCTAAATTAAAAAAAATCATTTTAATACTTTAACTTTTACGTTTTTTGGTTCTTAAACTTTTAATATTATCAAATTGAATTAACGACAAAAAAAATAATGAATTTTTAAATATTTGTATACTTTTCTTTTTACAAATTTTCATATTATTTTTGATAAGTCTTCCATAATATATAGTGGTAGTTGCTCTGTGGCTCTCTGGTGCTGGTCGGATGGAGCAGTTGGGTTGAATGGTCGGGGTTGAGCGATTTGGTTGGTTGTATGGGATTAGGGCAGCAGCCTGCGTGTGGTTGCGGAGCTCGGTAGGGGCTGGTTTAGTTTAGGATTTGTACTTTGGTTGAGCGTTGGCTCGGTTTTGACAGTTTCTTGGGCGTTTGTTTGCACTTTAACCATTTATTATTATGTGTATTCTTTTTTTATTTTAAGTTTAGAAGTCTTTTAATGAGTGTCGTCTTTGGACATGAATAAGAAAGGCACCCATCCAAGGCTTAATTATTTTTTTTAATATTCGATATTATAATTTTTTTAATACTTATTTTTAGGGTTCACTCTTAAAATATATTTTTTTATATTTGTTATTAGATGTCCAATTGTTTTCGATACTTGTTATTAGAGCCTCAATTTTTAACACTTGTTATTAAAGGCTCATTTTTTATCAATGTCTAAAAATTTAATTTTTTATAATATTTGTTATTAGGAGTTTAATTTTTTCCAACATTTGTTATTAGAACGCCAAGTTTTGTAATACTTGTAATTAGGTGCCCAATTTTTTCCCCTAATATTTGTTTTAGTGACATGCTATTAGAAGCCCAATTTTTTTAATACTTGTTATTAGAGGCATATTTTTTTCTCAATATTTGTTATTAGGGAGTAAAGACATACTCTTAAAAATTAATTGTTCGACACTTGTTATTAAAGACACATTTTTTAATATTTGTTATTATGAACATACTTTTAAATTTATTTTTAATATTTGATATTAATGGCCTAATTTTTAAGTTCGTCATTGAACCACTAAAATTTCAAGAATGATACTATTTTTAATGAGATATGTGATGGTATTAACTTGTATGCGCCCCTTTTTAAAAATTGTACTTTTACAGATAATTTCTTTTAATATTTTATAAATTTAAAATATTATTTTTGACTTTTTTAGTTTTTGTGTATAAGGACAAAATAACTGACATTAAAATTGATAAAAAAGATAAACAATCGATGTCAGTTTAACGAATCTGATACTTTTTCTATCGCCTTATTCAATTTGACGAATAAAAATAAAATTCAAGGACCAAGAAAGATGAAAAAGTTTAAGAACTAAAATAATTTTTTTAAGAAAAAATTGCGTGACAAATAAAGTCATTAGGTCTAAAATAAAATAATAAGATTAACTCGGGCATAGAGAGATGGTAAAGATTCATAAACTGGATCATTCACATTTATAAACTCAATTAATTTTATTTTAATTTTAAAAATTAAAAAAAAATTATACATCGAAATTCCATAAAATTTTCTTTTCAAAAACACAAAATTCAAAAGATATATTTTTTAAAAAATTAATCTAATTTAAAGGGAGAAAAAAACTTTAAAAAAAGATGTTCGTACCGAGTTAAAAACTCATGACTTAAAAAAATATTAAGGAACGTATAAGCAACTTGACTAACATTCTTTTTTTTAGACGGAAAACTATAAAATCTTACTAATTTGATCATCTGCCGTCTAATTTTTTTAACCATGGTAAAAGCTATTACAAATATTTACGCTACACTTTTGAAGTGAAAAGTGATGATTATGAATCAATTATTACTGCTATAACAAAAGGAGGCAAAGCCTAAAATTATGGCAGTCAATAAATTGTTTAATCATTATTTACAAATCGAGTAGTAGTAAATAAATAAAATTATGATGCAAAAAAGGATTAATAAGCTACATAATTACACGATAAGGATATGATGGGTAATTGCACGAATACTGTTGTTTAAGTTTATATTTTAAGATTTGGGTATTTTTTTATTTCACAATCTATAATGATTCGTGTTAAATCAATAAAATAACTAATGAGGTTTGTTGAAGTGACATGCATTATGGCCTAAACTGAATATGATTACAGGTCGACTTCACCTTTATTTGCCTAAAGCCAACATACAATTCCGATAACTTTTAATGAGATTGTAGCAAATATAATAAATCACAAAAAAAAAAACACAAAGTGCAATATTTCGTGAAATATTTTTTCAATTACAATTTACAATATTACTGTAAATTACCCAGAATATGATGTAAAATAATAATTAATATATAATGTAAAATAAATATAAATATAAAAAAGTATGAATGTTTCAAAATATATAATAAAAAACTTTTGATATATCAAAATTTATATAAACACATTCATCAAAGAAAATTTATATAATAAAATATATTTTAAACATATTTATAGCATATTTAAAAAATCATGAACTTAACACAAAATCATAAATTATCATATTTAATCTCTCTCTTTGATGAGTTTTGTAACGACATGAATATCGAGTTAGCAAAAAGGATGTTAGACCCAGGTGTTGGGCTTAGTGGCAAAGAAAAATAAGAAGATGATGAGCTTTATTAAATTATTTTATCTAATATTGGGAAAGGTGGTTTTTGAAATTTAAATTGAGTTGGTGGGTGGTTGGAAAAGGGAGGAAATGCTTTATTGGAGAAAGAAAAAAATAGTGGAAGAGAGAAAAGTAAGGGAGGAGTTCTGCACCTTGTTTTGTCATCGCCGGAGCTGTCGTGGGCTACATCGTCGCCGTCATTGGATAGAGCTCACCAAGATGCACTCACCGGTGGTCGCCACATCGTTGTCGCTATTGTCACTTGCAGGGTGAGGGGGATAAAGATTTGGCGAAGTTCATTCAACAGGTTTCACCAGCCGCCGTTTAGAGTAGTCACCACCGTTGGAACCGTCGGCCCGACATCTGTTGATCTGTGAAATATGGTCACCATCTAACGAGGGAGGACGTGGTTCTATTTCAGGGAAATCATCAGACCAAGCCGGACTGGGTCGAGTTGAACCGAGCCGAATCGAGCCATTGACCAGGTTGACTGTTGACCAATAATTGACTTTTTAGGGGAGACCCTATCCGAGGGGTTTTCGACGTTCTGAGTCTATTGGCGCAGTATGTTTCACCAAATTCAAACTCGGTAAGTTGTTTTTACACGTTTTATCCCCTAAAGTAGTTCGATAGTGTGAAATGGCTTATATAGTCGCATTTGTTTTATCCGAGGAATTGATGGACTCGAATATTGGATTAAAGAAATGATTGGAGGATCTTGGAGGGGAATTTATTGCTTTGGCTTAAGGTTAGTACACCTCAAACTCATATTTCTTCATGAGCATCATAAGTGTGATTGCTTTACATGTTAGTATCTACAAATAAGGTAGACGATGAATATACATGTTGGGAGACCGGCAATATGAGAATTGATATTTGTGTGAGATGCATGATGATGTTTTGAGACTCATGGAAGCTTGAGAGACCGTATAAGGTTGTTTGAATATTTGTATAATTATCTGATTGGTTGATTTAATATATGAATTCGCATGTTCGATGGAAATTATATCAAATAAGTTGATAATTGGTAATATTTGAATAAATGATCATGAAGCTGGTAATTAATATTAATTAATTAAATGCGTTAGTAAACAAACCCTAATGACTTGTATAAGCTTTAGGGATCGAATAAAGTGTTGTAAAATCGTAATTCAAGGAAATGGTCTGAATCCGTGTATAGGGTATCGGTACGAGCTTTAGTTGTACCAATACGCGATTAGGGACCGTATTAGTATGGATCGACCCATACCAATACGTGTGGAATTCGAGGATTTCCAGTAAGCTATATTAGTATCGATATACATGTGAGTACCGATACCCAGAGATACCATATCGATACTCATGTTCGAGTATCGGTGTCCGTTGAACGGAATAATCTAGAATGCTAAAAAAATATGGAAATGGACGTGGAATATTAATAGAGATAATTAATGAGGATGATTAATGTACACTTTCATAATAATTAATAACTTGGTAAACGTTGGGTGACTTGATGGTAATAGCAACCATAGGGATTCTTGGTGGATCGTTTGATGCTATGTGATGTGTGGTAGACGTGTCCATGCTATGTACTGATATGGACACCTATATGATTGAGTTACCATTGTTTGGTGGGATCCGGATACCCAGAGAAAGTGTGCTGCAACATCATGGTTAGAGATGCCGAATGTATGATCTCGTCGCTTAGTGGTACCAGACCTCATTCAAAGATGCTTGATGAGAGATTCTGAGCATGTGTGTATGATCCCGACGCTTAAGTATTGAGCCTCATCTTAAGGAGTATATGAACTTGTTACTTAGTGGAACCGGGCATCACTCAGAGTGTATGATCTCAATGCTTAGTGGGACCGAGCTTCACTCATATATTATGGTACAATACTTATATGCTATGAGAAGTTTGTGCTTTCTTGCTATGCTATATGATTTGGCAGCTAGAGGTAGCGCCATATCTATATGATGTTATGATGCCATGTTATGAGTATGGTTGAGCCTTGTGTGCCATGTATGATAATTGCTATGATGAGCGCATGTGTTTAGGCGACTAGTGGTAGCGCGATATCAAAGAGTGTACGTACTAGCTTGCATCCTTATATATATGATTAGCATGAAGTATAGTAGAGTAGATGTGTACCACTAAGCTTTGTAAGCACATCACCCAGAATCGTTATTTTTGTGCGTAGGTTAATCGTCGGATCGAAGAGCATAGTCGGTACGAGATTCTAGCATATGGTCATCTCTAGAGTCTGATACTTGGGTTTAGTGGGCTATGTATTCATAGGACCTTACGTGGTAGAGTCTGTAATCCTTATTTTGAAATTGTATTAATAAAATAAAATATTCAAATATTTTAAATTAAATTAGAGCTCATTTGTACCATTTTGATTATTTATCTATATTTTCAATTGTTGGCTTTAAATGTTTTCGAGAAATATCTTGTTGGGCTAAATCCAATTTGAGAAATTTTATGATTTTGGGTTGAGTTTGAGGCCCAAATGTGACATCTGGGTCAAGAGTGTAATATTTAGTGACATCAGAGCTTAGGTTTAGCTGGTTATAGGAAACCTAGAGTGGTATAGGTGTTTTAGTGAGGTGTATAGTGAATACAAGCCCTTAAATTTAGTTTGTACTCTTTAAGTCTGGAATTCTGATGGTCTTTCCAATGTTGCGACGTTAAGATGGTTACAATCGTGGCCAAGAGGGCCGAGTTACGTGTTGAGCCGCTCATAAGAGCGACTTTAGAGGCAAGGTCACCCCGAATTGTTGGGTTACGAGTTAGTTGAATGATGCCAGAGTTGAGGATGTATCCTCCTCCCGCCTCCTGAATGATGTCTTTGTTGCATGTTATAGATGTTCTGAAGCCCAAGGATACATTAGAGAGTTTGTGGTAAGAAATCTTCATCGTCAATCGTAGATAACAATTATGTTGCAGGTATGGATAATTCGCTCTCAAAATCGAACAGTGGACGTACGTTGGTTGGATGACCCTTTGTCCGCTTAAAAAGAGTCTCGTTGATACTTGGGAATTATCATCGCCCTTCTCAAGGGCATTTCTCAGAGATAGTAGATTTAAGATCTACTAGTTCGCTAGAATATGACCAAAGTTAGACGTTCTATAGGTTGATGAAGCTACATTCTTGGGAGTTGTTGCATCTCGAAATTGCTTTGGTAAATCAAGTGCGATGGTAGCCAATAATGTAAAGAGTGGGCCTGAGACTCCGAGACCTCGAGGGAACCCAACCTTTGGTAATAAGAATTGTCACACCCCAAAAACTGGTCTAGTTTGAATTAGGTTTCGGTGATCAAAAATTTTATAACGGCTATGCCCGAATGATATAATTGCTTAATCTTTGTATCCAATTTTTAAGTAATAGAAGTTAATTGGGCTTAATTGAAGTTGTTGGGCCTTTTTGTAAGGAATGAAAGTTATTTTGTGACAAAATTATGAAAATTCAAAATTTAGGGGCAAAAGTGTAAACTTTGAAAAGTTGAAAGACCACCTTTGTAATTATATCAATTAGTGGTGTGATTCACTTCTTTGCTTGCCTTTATCTCACATGAATTTGGTCATCTTATTAAGAAAAGATGAAAACATGAATTAAGAATGGAAAAAAAGGCTTAAATGAATATTAAAAGGTTTCCTTCCAAGTTAGGAAGCCATGTGATTGGTTGCTCGGGAGGTAACCATTATGGAGTAGTAAAACTACTCGGTTAAGCCTAACAAATAAAAAAGAAGGAAATGAAAACATTGTTAAAGTTATCCGAGACCAAGTTTCTATTCTTTTCATCCTTTTTCCTCACAAAGGTTAAGCAAGCACCTCTATTGACATCTTCTTCGTCAAGCTCAAGAAGCACCTTAATCCAATCTTTGATCTTTGTTTGATTTCAATATACCATTTGGAAGCTTGTAGCTTGGTAAGTAAAACCCCTATGTCAATTTGATGATTCTTTCAATCTCTAAAGTTTAATTTCAAGATCTAAGTCTTGAATGTTCAAGCTAAACCCATATACTAGAAATTCAATTTCTTTATTTTGATATCGTCTATGAGATTTAGTAAGCTTAAAGAACGTTTATGAATAATTAGTGTCGACTCTAATGTAATCCTCTGATTTTGAAAATTATTCCAAGTTATGAACTTATGATGCATGAATCATACCTTATTTAGAGATTATCAAGAAACTATTGCATTATTTTATTATTAAATTGGTCCCCAAACTTTTAAATGTTCCATTTTCATACCCAAATTATGACTCTCATTCTAAATTGGTCCCTAAACTTTTTTGAATATTCCAATTTTATCCTCAAATTATCGTTTACACCACATCCTATTATTACATAATACACATTAGTGTTTCATGACAATTAAATTTTTTTATAATGGTTTTATTAACATAAGATATAATTATCATATACTGATAATTTAGGGATGAAATAAGAACGCTCAAAAAGTTTGAGGACCAATTTAGAATGAGAGTCATAGGTTAAGGATGATAATGGAACATTCAAACGTGTGGGGACCAATTTAGAATGAAGGTCATAGTTTAGGGATGAAATTGGAATATTTAAAAGTTTAAGGACTAATTTAGAATGAGGGTCATAGTTTGGGGACATATGATGCAATTATCTCTCTTTATTATTATTAGTTTTTTAGACACATGAACTGTATTTATTTTTGTAATTAAAATTTTAATTTTTAAAAACAATTTATTTTCTTTAAAAAATAATTATGATTTATTTTTTAAAAATTAAGCAGGTCTTGAGTTCGAGGTGCTATATATGCAGAAAATCACCACTAGGAAACTCACCCACCAAAGTCAAGTGTACGACGCGGGTGGGTCTAAATTAGTTAAGGCCAAATCTTGAAAATAAGAAGGACAACCTATTTTTTTTATCAAAATAATTATATTGTAAAAAATAATTTTTAATTATTCAAAATTTAGGAAATTAATTGTTTTATATAATAGTTATTTATTGGTACGAATAAGATTGAGGTGTTATTATAAACTTTTAAATATATAATATCTTTTTATGTATGCTTTTTTTTTATTCAGATTCAAACGTATTTTTTGAACTTAGATGATGTCACTAACTCACTAAGTTAAGTGATATCAAAGTAAAAACAAATGCTTTAAGAGATCTGCTAATTGGCCAGGATGTTCAATTTGCCCTTATTTTGTACAATTCAAATTCTGGCATGAGAATATAATATTTATATTTAATTAAAAAATAAATGCTTTAAAATATTCATTAGAAAAAATAAATATATTTATAGTGATAAGATATTCGTGTACAAAATTTATTTATCATGCATTCGAATTTCAAGCAACATGTTTTGTAGTTTTATTTAAAGATTTTCAAAAGTGTGGAAAAACAACAAAACTCTTACAGTAATATTTACTATACTTTAAAATAAATTAATTTTTGGACAAAAATAAGGTTAATTCAAAATACCGTTACGAAATAACCAGAAAGTAATGGCGGAGGCCTATAGGGGAGCAGTTTCCTTAAGACAGATTCGACCGCTCTTCGGTGCTAGAGATCTTCGGTCGTCGGTCTCCCAAGATACAACAACATATGATTATCTTCAGCAGCACAATTGAGTAATCACGAACGAACTCGAGCCTTCGACTATGACCAAAATAATGCAGGTTTTCCGAGAGAGAAAGTTGTTGAAAAATTATGTGTTTTAAAAAATGAAGAGAGGCCATGTATATATAGGGAAAATTAGGTTAAACGTGAATAAAAAATATTTCGATTTTTCCTTTATCGGATATTTGCGTGAACTGCAAGCATAAATTCAAATACGAAAATATCCCTTTAAATTCGTGATAATATGTTTGTCAGAAAAGGAAAAAATTAATTCGAAGTGGTAAAATATCCGCAGGTCCATGCAGGGCCCGACCGGCCCGAACATTCACGTTGCCCACATCGTGCGGGTGCGCCTTAACCTGAATAAGATTGATTCGCACCCCCTGTGCGCGAGGCACATGTTCAACTCAATTCATTCAATGGCCACAAAGTGAGTAAGTGTATATAAACACTTCCCATTCCATTTATCCTATCAATATGGGATTGGGGGTTTCCATTTCCTTTTCTCAATTCACACCTCCTTACTTTGAACATCAATTTCTCATTCATTATTCATCTGTTTTGAGCATATGAGATGCTGTTGTAAAGGTCTCATGGAGTAGAATAAGATCCAATCGAATCCTTATTCAAATTTCCACCTTTACCCATTCGAATCATGGCTCAAAGTAACCACATTCTCATGTTTTTCCAACAATCCCCACATGAATGAAATTGATGCATTTTATCTAAATATTTTGACTCAATGTGGTGATAGTTTCTACGATTGATAGTTGTGTAGGATAGGTAGGTTTCCTACTTTGAACCTTCCCTTGTGAAAGTATATTTACTTTACTGGCTATCTAGTAGATGTGGTGTCCTTGTACTATTCAACCGTTTGTGTAAATGATGATATACTCCACACAACTAACTTTCAGACACGATTTTTGTTCTCATGGTTATGTCCATATGATCGTGGACATCGCCTAGTTCTGCAAGAGTTTGAGAGAACTATGCCCCAATAGTCTCCTTGAAGCGGCCTCACTTCACTCTCACATAGGTGACTTATGTTGCTTGGCTCACCAAAGCACACAATGGTCATTAAAAGCTTTGCTTAGTGATAAGTGTTCAAAAGTACTATTTTTATTACCCTTTTACTCATATTATTGTTAGACTTAGGCTCATATTAGTTGCATAATTAGTCATTCATGCATTAATTCATGTTTCTTTCCACCGTTGAGCTTGATTACGTAACTTGGTAATTTTTGTGGAAAAAGATGCTGCTTTGGTGTATTTTGTGTGTGTGTGCAGAATCAATTGCCAAAGCAAGGTTGGAACCAGTTGCCAGGGTAATGCATGAAGGAGATGCCGAGCTAGTTGCCAATGCAATTTTTGACAAGGAATAAGATGATATAGTAGTCGAAATTGATGACTAGATAAGCCCAAGATGATGTGGAGCAAAGTTAAATTCCAAATGAGTTTGATTTCCATGAAGATGTTAAAGATAAATTAAATCCCAAGAAGATAGGAGAAATTCTAGAAGGAATTTAAATATAATAAAGAATTATATTCTTTAAAGATAATTTAATTCTAACTTAACTTCCTCCTCAAGAAGGATTTTGACCTAGCCATCTCCTATTTAAAGGAACAAGCCGTCAAAGAGAGGTGAGCAAGAAGAGAGGAATTTCGACAAACTCCAAAGGGGAAGAGATGAGAGATTTCGACAAGAAGGGAGAAGCTTGGAGAGAGTTCGATTGGGAGAGAATTCAAGGGGGCTGATCAATTTCTTTTTCTTTGCTTCTATTAGATTCATGGTTTGGGGATTATTCTTTGTATATCTTTTGAACCCAACCATGAACTAACTTGATTGGTTGGGGTTATTGTGTTTTGTTGTTGTGAAAAACAATTGGATTTTGTTTAGGTTTTTGAGTTGCAATTCAATTTTCAAAGTTTGTTCATTCTTGGTTCTCATTCTTGTTTGTGAGTGAATTGGGAGAGGATCTCGTAACTTCATCTATTTATCTAATATCAGGAGAGTTAGATTCAAGAAACGAATGAGCATGGTCTTTATTCAATCAATTGATGGTGAAGACTAATCCGGCTTAGGAATAAGTTTAGGATTTCAGCGGCTAATAGGAGCGCAAGATTGGTTGTTGTTCACCCTTGATTCACGCAGGGATGTATTATCAAGGCATGCACAAATAGCTAGAGTTTCGACTTAGGGATAAGAAGAAACCATTGAAGAACGCTTTGCCGAACTTTGGAAGTGAATGCTCAATTGCTCAGACAATCGACCATCCTTAATTGCCCAGGCAATCGCGGGAGCATTGCCCAGACAATCAGATCAGACAACGAGGAGGAATTGCCCTGGCAACACGACAGAATTGCCCTGGCAACACGACAGAATTGCCCTGGCAATCAACTAGGCAATTGCAACCAAATTGCCCTGGCAATCGACTAGGTAAGCGTTACAGAATTGCCCTGGCAATCCAGCGGCTACTCAATCACCACAATGAACCAATCGGCTATCACACCTCAACTCACGATAACCTAGCCTATTCCCTCTATTTTGATTTCATCTATTCTTTTAGTTTATTGCTCTTAGTTTACTCATTAGTTATAATTCCAACAATCACCTACTTGTGTTTTTCTTTTCCAACGCAGTAACTTAAGCAAAGTGGCCCAAACCAATCCCTGTGGAGACGATACTCGATACTCGTATCACTTTATTACTTGTGACGTGTATACTTGCACAATTGCGTAGCACTTATTACGCGTAACACTTAGCATGTTCCATTTTTAGTCACTGTTTACATCATAGGAATGGACTTGGGAGAGGAACCCCCTACAGTGACCGCAAAAGGTCTATGCAATTAGGTTGTCCCTTTGAACCTAGATCTTGGGATCTCCAGTCAACTAGGTAGGGTTTTCCTTCACATAGAGCCTTAAATTTCCCTGGGCTTTAGTCTCATTCCTTTTGATGTTTTCTCAACTTGATCTCGATTTAACCCGTTTGTTAGCGGATCTGCAACGTTATCCTTTGATTTTACATAATCAATAGAGATAACTCCATTTGAGATCAGTTGTATAGCGGTGTTATGTCGACGACGCATATATCTTGACTTACTGTTGTACATACAATTCTGTACCCTAGCAATCATTGTTTGGTTATCGTAGTATATACATATTGTGGGCACATGTTTTGGCCATTCATGAATATCCTCAAGAAATTGTCTAAGCCATTCGGCTTCTTCTCCAGATTTATCTAGAGCAACAAACTCAGATTCCATCGTGGATCTGGTTATGATTGTTTGTCTTGAGGATTTCTACGATATGGCTCCTCCTCCCAAGGTAAAGACATATCCACTTGTGCCATTGGTATCTTGAATATCGGATATCAAACTGGCATCGGAGCATCCTTCCAACACAGCAGGATCTCTGGAATAATGCAATTCGTAGTCTCGAGTATATTTGAGATATCTCAGTATCCTCACAATTGCTTTCCAGTGGTTTTCACTTGGATTGCTTGTAAATCTGCTAAACTGCTCACAGTAAAAGCAATATCCGGTCTAGTACAGCTCATAAGGTATATAAGACTGCCTATGACCCTTGCATATTCCACTTGGTCAACACCTTGGCCTTTGTTCATGGACAACTATTGACATGTGTCTATTAGATTTTTGGCCATGCCAAAATCATCATTGCCAAACTTCTCAAGGATTTTGTCCACATAATGTGACTGAGTCAATATGAGACCTTCAGATGACCGTTTGATTTGAATCCTCAGAATTGTATCGGCTAGTCCCATATCCTTCATGTCAAATCTCGAATTTAACATGTCATTGGTACGTTTACCATTTTATTGTTATCAACATAGGATTATATATCTTAATGCACACATTTATCACACTCTAAATTTTGTCATTATGATTATGTTTTCGTTTCAACCTTTTGTTGAACATATGGACAATTTTTCCTTTACTTTGGTAATGGAATATTACCTTTGCTAGACACCCCCGCATTTTTATGTAGTTGTAGGAAGGTTTTATTTCCTTCAATGACTCATATGGTGTCTTGTCTCATTGAGAAGAAGTAAATAATTGATAGAACATGTTAGGCACATTTTGAAGTTTCAATTCTCATCTTCAAAATCATTGTACCCTTCGATGTTTCAACGTTACTCACATAGAGTTTCTCCCAAATTAATCGATTTATTAAGTTTAGGTTTCAACATCTTACTTATAGAGAACAATTTCTCTATACCATCTTTGCTTTTAAGCAAAATTAGTTTGTTCTATTGTTTTTATAAACATCGCTATGATTCAGATCAAACGATTCCGTACTTCTTCGTATGTTTCACATTTGAAACGAAAATGATGTGTTCCATATTAATTAGTCTACGTAAAGAATTATAATTAACATGTCCATGCAAAAATTATGTAACCGAAAGAAACAATATTCTTATTCATAATTTTCGGTTTGACAGAGATTAGAATATACCCCCAACCTACAACTATCCTCTTTTGTTAGGCATATAGATCTTCATCTTCCACAATATTAGCCTCTTTGGCTTTCTTTGCATGTCTATATTCAGAAGATCTGTGCCCCACCTTACCATAGTTGAAGTGGGCTCCCTTGAATTTCTCATTTTTGGAAATTCCACCATTGGGTCCCAACTTTGTCCTGGCTTGGTGTTGTTAGGGTTGTCTTCCCTTCCTGACTTCGACAATATTTGCCTTAGCCTCTTGAAAGGTTTCTCTATTGAGCTTTCTGGAATTGCCTCTGTTGTCTTCTTTAATACGAAGTTTGACAATCAGTTCCTCCACTAACATCTCCTTTCTTTATGCTTCAGGTAATTTTTGAAGTCATTCCATCCAAGAGGCAGTTTTTCTGTGATGTCAGCTACGTGAAAGGATTCACTTATCACCATTCCTTCAGCAAGAATTCCGTGAATAATCAGTTGGAGTTCCTCCACTTGACTTACTACTGGTTTTGAATCAACCATAGTAAAATTCAAGAATTTCGCGACTAAGAATTTTTTAGCCCCAGCATCTTCTGTTTTGTACTTTCTATCCAATGCAGCCCACAATTCTAATGCTGTTTTGTACACATCATATACCAGATACAACGAGTCTTGTAGTCCGTTGAGAATGTAATTTTAACATAGGTAATCACCATTTTCCCAGTCCTCAGTGATACAGAAGGCGGTGAGTTTATCCACCTGTCCTTCTCCATCTCCTAGCGTGACAACTGGAGGATCTTCCTTCAGATATTTTACCAAGTTCAACATAGTTAGGTAGAACAACATCTTCTGTTGCCATGTTTTGAAATTCAGCCCATAGAATTTCGGTGGCTTCTCATTGTGGTTCATTGCCACTGCTGTTGCGTTCAGATTCAAAATAGGTTGTTTCGAACCCTGGCCCGACACCTTGGTGTTCGACAAATCAACATACTTTTCCGCAGTCATTGTTCATGTTTACAAAGAAACCAATACCCGAAATCAGTTATAATTCCAATAAATCGAAATTCAATTTCGTTTATTTCTGATTTTGATTTTTCACAAAATCCGTAACCTCAGTTACTTTCAACGACAATTTCTATAAAATAGATTTGTCCCGTTTATTTTGAGATTTATGCAAACCCGTTAAAACGACAAGAAAAATTCCTGAAACATATTTGTTTGCTTTCTCAGAACCATAATTATTTCGAATCACCTTGGATTTGATAATGATAATCTGTCTTAAAATTGTTGGACAAAAACAAGGTTAATCCAAAATAATTAAAATAATAAATAAAATAAAATAATTGAAATAAACAAAATAATCACAATACTGTTTAATTCAAAATACCGTTACGAAATAACCATAAAGTAATGGCTGGGGCCTGCAGGGGAGCAATTTCCTTAAGACAGATTCGACCGCTCTTCGGTCGTCGGTCTCCTAGGATACAACAACAGCTGATTACCTTCAGCAGCACAACTGAGTAATCATGAACGAACTTGAGCCTTGGACTATGACCAAAATAATGCAGGTTTTTCAAGAGAGAAAGCTATTGAAAAATTGTGTGTTTTAAAAACTAAAGAGAGACCATGTATTTATAGGGGAAAATTAGGTTAAACGTGAATCAACAATATTCTAATTTTGTCCTCTATTGAATATTTGCGTGAACTGCAAGCATAAATTCAAATCCAAAAATGTCCCTTTAATTTCGGGATAATATGCCTGTCACAGAAGGAAAAAATTAATTCGAAGTGGTAAAATATCCGCAGGTCCATATAGGGGGCTCAACTAGTTTGAACATTCGCATTACCCACGTTATGCGGGTGCGCCCCAACCCAAATGGGATTGATTCGCACCCCCTGTGCGCGAGACGCAAGTTAAAGTCAAGTTATTCAACAATCACAAAGTGAGTAAGTGTATATAAACACTTTCCATTCCATTTATCCCATGAATGTGGGATTGGGGGTTTCCATTTCCTTTTCTCAATTCACATCTCCTTACTTTGAGCATCAATTTCTCATTCATTACTCATCTGTTTTGAGCATATGAGATACCGTTGTAAAGGTCTCATGGAGTAGAATAAGATCCAATCGAATCCTTATTCGAATCTCCACCTTTACCATTCGAATCATGGCTCAAAGTAACCAAACTCTCACATTTTCAACAGTAATTTTGTAATTTTTAACTAAAAAAACACTCAATTAATCGGTAATATTAACTTCCATCACGACTTTAAATATTAGCATATACATATTAATAAAGTCTAAGAATAGAGAGAATGCACCGATTAAATTTTAGTAAACCCTAATTCTCTAATTTTCTGCCGTTACTCATCATCTTCTCACTGCCGACTGTAATTTTTCTTTTTTCTTTAAATTGGTGGTCGACAATTAATTTTAGTATTGGTTGTCAACCACCGGGTTTATTTTTTTCTTATTTTCTATTTTTTTATATTTTAATAAGAATCTCTGCCTTTGTGGCATGTGTTTCCTCTGTTTTCGTGACACATTTTTTTCTCTATTCTTGTGGCACGTTTTCTTTATTTTGTGGTTCGTTTCATCTGTCCTTGTGGCATGATTTCAGCATATCCTAGCGGTCGTTTTTTGCTCGCACAGAGATTTTAACGACGCTAGTTTCTGATTATAATTTTGTCGGTGGTCATGGAAAGTTAGATCCCCACTCAGTTGATGGTTGTTCGCCGATGTAATCAATCTTGGGTAGCGGAACATTCTACCTGATAGTTTGGGTCGCTCACCACTCTTTTTTCACCCGTTATGTGTCTCGATTGGATAGAGACAATGAGATTCTGGAAAGCTTCTGGATTTTGATGGTATGCTTATCTCTAAGGAAGTATTCACCTTCCTTTGTTTTTAGGTTGTAAGAGATTTTGGTAGATTAGTCCCATTATTTTCTTTCCTGATACGTTGTAATTGTGATGCTTTCTATGATTTTAATAAAAAAATTAGTGGCTATTGTTAAAAAAATAGAAAGAATGCTTTCAAATAATTGAATTTGAACTTTAAACTCGTTAATGCTTCTCAAAAAATAATTACATAAAACAATTAGGATGTACCTAAAATAAAGGTCTAATGTTATTTTTGGTCTCCAAATTTTTAAAAAATCATTTAATCCTTTAACTTTTACGTCATTTTGATTCTTCAATTTTTAAAATTGTCAAATTAAACTGACGAAAGAAATAATGAATTTTTAATACTTATACTTATTTACAATTTTTCATATTTTATGATACTTTTAATTTTTAATATATATTGACAAAAGGATAAAGAATTGATGTCAGTTTAATAAATCCGTTACTTCTTCTATCACTTTGTTTAATTTGACAAATAAAAATAGGGTAAACTATACGGGAGACCACCGATCTTTGGGGTTGGTGTCGAAATGACCACCGATCTTTCAATTTTGTCAAAATGACCACTCAACTATTGATATGGTTCCAATATAGTCACCAGCCGTTAAAACCAAACGGAGAGGCTGACGTGGCAGTTAACAGAAACTCATATAATTACACATTTAGTCCCTGTAATTTTCACATTTAATCAATTTAGTCCTAGTTTCAATTTAATAAAATAAATTAATTATTTAATTAGGCGGTGACACGTGTCACCACCTTATTGGAGAGAAAAATCAAAGCATTGCACAAATATAGTTGGGGGGAAATTAACCCACAATCCCTTAGGTGTAGAAGGAAAGCCTCTGCCATTAGGCAATGCACATATTTATGACATTAAGCACAAAATTTAATATATGAGTTATATGATTGTTAATGCCATGAAAAAAGAATTAAATGTGATTTTAGGGGATTCAAACATGACACACTTATGATGCATAAAAACATATAACCCTAAAAATTTATAAACCCTAACCCTTAAAAATTTTGTAGACCCTAAAACCTAAAAAATTATGAACCCTAAACCCTAAAAATTTTATAAACCATAAACCCTAAAAACTATAGTTAGTGCATGATTTAAAAAAATCTCTAAACCTTAAACCCTAAAAATATAGTTAGTGCACGATTTAAAAAATTTATAAACCCTAAATCTTAAAAATTTTATAAACCCTAAACCCTAAAAATTTTATAAACCCTAAAAACTATACACTCTAGAACCTAAAAATTTTATAAACCCTAAAAATTTCTCCCATAATAGAAGATTGTTCATGATGGACCAAAGGTTCTTTGACCTGAAGGAAGGGGGTCCAATTCCAAAGTTCCATCCCGAGACTAGGCCAGGGACAGCCGAAGAAGAATCATTCAAGGACTCTAGAACAGATTCGGTAAGCAGTGTCAATTCTGGTGACAAACAAGATGAAATACAAGAACTAAAGAAGCAGATGTCCGAGATGATGGGCCAGATGAATGCTATGATGAAAGGCAAGCAGCATGTCAAACTCAGAAAAGATTCGATCGAGGATCAGAATGTGGAACAGAATGGTCAGAATGTCAAAACAGACAACACCGTTAAATATGACAAATCGAATCCCTTTGTGATCAATCTCAAGAAGCAGACAAGTAGCATATCTGAGGCAGATACCAAGGGAACAGAGGCAAAACCAGGGGAAGCTCGAAAATCTAATGACATCAGAAGGCATTATCCTATACCCGTGAGATACACCGAGTTACTTCCGTTGCTTGTCGAAAGGAGCCTTATCATACCAGTGAAGTCTGTACCAAGAAAACCTCATTATCCGAAGGATTACAACAGTCGTGTCTGGTGCAGCTACCACATAGGCTCTTATCAGAATTCGAGATCTTATCAGAATGGGAGTTTTGGGTTTTGAAAATGGACAACCCCGGTTCTACAGCAAGCCAGCCGTTGTCCGAGGGGCAAAGTTGAAGGAGGGTCAATACCCAGCCCAAGGTTCGGGTAACACAGAAGTGGGTCACTCAAGTAGGATGAATTTAGGAGTCAAGAATAAAAGAGTCTTAGAAGATGAACTTGCACGCAAGTGAGGCCAGCTCGAGCATGAGAGGCACGATCTGAGCATGAAATTAAAGAATGTACAAGACGAGTACCAGAAGCTGCACTTTGAATTCAAGAATGTCGGTCTGGGTGACACCGTGGAAGAGTGGGTCAATGGTATGATTCAACTGAGGAACGGTTCAGAACGCTGGAAGCAGAAATGCAAGAATAGTAAGAATAAAGTCAGATCATTATCACAGAAGCTGAGGGCCAACGTGGTCTTCTCCAAAGTGAGTTGGAAAGCAGTCTGGCCATGAAAGATATCCTGAAATCAAGTCTGCAACAAGAAAAGAATGAATCATAAGCCTTTCAAATGGAAAACGCAGCACTCAAAGAACAGGTAGCGAGGCTCGAGACTTCTTTACGTACCAGTGAGATCCGTGCTGGGGCAATGACCATTAAGCTACAAAAGGCCGAGAAAACGATACGGGAGAAAGACCTGGACATGAAGATGGTTACGACTCAAGCCTGACAAGTAGCTCAATAGGTAGCAGATTTAGCCGATGCAGCACCACCAATAAGCCAGAATATGGATCCAGCGTTGGACCGCGAAGGAAAGCTAACAGGACTGTTGAATGAGGTCAAGACATTAGGTGCCAGGGCTCACCGTTATCTGTAAAACCCTAATACCGGATGTAATAAAACCTTTTGGTCTGAATGAAAGATGTCCTATAGGGACAAATCACTTGCAGAATCGATGCTTTATTGCATTCATGCATTGCATTTGCATCACGTCCTTTGCATTGTTTAATAATTTTATCATCGCACTTCATCATTTAACACTTGGGGTTTGATGGCAGAATTAGTTGGAAAATAGAACGAACCGAAAAGTCAAGGCTTGACCAGCTAGAATAAAAAAATTGAGAAAGAGCTTAAGAAGAAAGAAAAGATAAATGTTTTCAATACGAGGGAACTCTGCCTAGCCCCTGATTTGGTCATTCCTCTGGATTTCAAGGTTCCCAGATTTGCACAGTATGGCGGAACCAGCTGCCCGAAGATTCACTTAACCATGTTCTGTAGAAAAATGGAAAGATACATGAAGAATGAAGAGTTTTTAATCCACCACTTTCATGATAGCCTGACGGGACCTGCAGCAGCGTGGTATAACCGTTTGAACAGAAACCAAGTTAGGTCATGGAGTGACCTCGCTAATGCCTTCTTGGGTTAATACAAATATGCTTTAGATTTAGCACCCTGTCGTCAGTTTCTTCAGAATGAGAAAATGAGACCAACTGAAAGCTTCAGGGAATATGCACTAAGGTGGTGATGTTTGGCGACCCAGGTCCAGCCTCCTATAGCGGAAGAAGAGTTAACTCCCTTATTCCATGCAACGCTTCCCTCTCCTTTCTTCGATGTGATGTTAGAGAAATCGAGAGACAGATTTGAAGATTTTATGACGATTGGAGAGAGGATAGAATATGCAATCAAAGAAGGAAAATTAGGGTCTAAGTCTAAGGACCGAATCGAAGATAAGATAGATAAAGATGGAGAGGTAAATGTGTGTCATCTCCAGGGTTCGCGTGGCTGTAAAAGAAGAAGACAGACTGACACCTCAAAGTCATCAAGGAAAATTTCTCGGACGAGCGCAAATTTAGAAGTGTTTGGAACATCTATCTCAGACATTTGGCCTCATCTGGTAGGGGGTCACTATCTTGCTCCTAGGCTGATGAAGATTGCACCTGATTCGTCTGCCCATAGTTTTGACTCGCGTAGCACATGCGAATTCCATATGGGGCACCGGGGCATCCTACCAGAAAATGTAGACCTTTGTTTGAGGAAATCAAGAAGCTGATCAATGATGGAACTCTGACACGAGAGTTGATCCAGCAGTGGAGGACCAAGGATGAAGGGCAAGTCTGCATAGTGCTGAAGAAGTCAGAGATGTCTCTACATTAAAAGACCTTCCTGAAGTAATACAAGGAATCAACTTTACTACATATGGCCCAACCAAGCGTCGAGATCAGATGCAGCTTTGCTCATTCCAAGGCCAGATCTAAGCCGTTCATTCCCCACGCAATCACAACCGTTGGATCAGATCTGATCCAACGGTCGTGAGTGAATCTGGCCGAAGACGATGCTGCCATACTCTCTCCATACCTCCCCCACGCCGCTGTACCAACCACCATGCTCAGATACACCAAAAATGAAAATACAGGGTGTCAGTACCAAATCGAACAAGACATGTATTGTATTTTATATTCTACAAAAAACAGAGATCAGAACAAGGATATAGGCAACCCAACAAAAGTGTATTATCATCAGTTTCAGAAATACAAAAAAATCCTATCTACTTGTTTATTTTTGAACAAAAAAATCTAAAAAGGTATACATCTTTTTTAGCTACGCATGTATGCTTACAAACAGAAAATAGTACAAAACGCAGAGGAGATGTAGGTTTACCTTTGCCGTTTAAGCCCCTTTTCCCCGGCAACAAGCCGTCGGCCTCTTAAGCCAAACACGGTGAATCGGTAAAGAGGAGGGGTTGTTTGGTCATAGTTTATAAAACATTTAAAAAAATGAGGGAGAAGGAGTTTCGGTTTTGTTTTTTAGATCTAGAGAAATACATCTCTTTCTCCTAAAATCTAAGGCGGGACGTGGGTTTAGTATGAGAATGGGAGTGTTTTAGGTCATGAATTGAGGGCTGCCGGCGAGCGGCGGTGGCTAGTGGTGGCCGAAATCTGGGTTTCAAGAGAGCTGGCTTCAATATTAGAGAGGGGAGAGGATTTTGTTTTATAAAACAAAATTTTGAATGGCAAAAATCTAAAATCAGACCTGATAAGGTCTATTTATAGACTTTTATTTTTCAAAAATGGGGAAATTACCTCTTAAGGACCACCGTCCTTTTCGATTTTTCAAAACGGGCTTCCCCCTTGGTCTAGTTACAATCCCAATCCCCCATTTTTTAAGGAAACTCCCAATTTAGTCACTGAATTAAACCGAATTCAGGTTTTAAATGGTAAAATTACCTCCTTAACCATCCCGCGTTTTTGGATTTTTCACTCCGAGCCTCCCCCTTGGTTTAATCACATTTCCAGTCCTTGCAAGTTCTTCCCAGGTTATAATTCGGTCTTCAAATGTTTGTTTTTTATTTGTTTATTTAAGTATTCTGTTTTCAGTTTATTTCATTTCAGTCCCTCTGTCTTTTTTATTGTTATGCTTGTGTTTTTGGTATAATTACATTTCCATTTTATGTCTCAAGTTCCTTGGTGTTCTTGCATTACATGCCTTTATGTTTTTATCATGTGTTTTTAGTTGTCATATTATGTTTTTTGTGTTTTAGTTTATTTTGTCTGTGTTATATATGTTTATTTTGTACGCTAAGTTTTAATTTCGTTTGTACATCATGTTTATGTGATTCTTCATGTTTTTATTTATTTAGGTTGATGTATGATGTGCATTCATTCATGTTTTTATAATATGCATTTTATCGTGCTAATGTATCATGTGGTTCATTTGTGCATGTTACATACTTGTGTTTTGATTAAGTGATCATGTTTAGTTTAGTTGTTTATCTTGAATATACGCATGATAGTATGTTTTGTTTTTGTCTTGTATTTTAGGTTACATATTAAAAATGAGTGATTTTTGTTACATATAAATATCGTGATGTGTTTTGGCATATGTATGTAATTTGTGTCACGTGATAAAGTTTTATTGTAACGTGGTGATAATATGGTTTTGTCATTTTAGTATCATGTCCTATATCATGTCATGCATATTGCATTTGTGTTTTTAGGTACTTAAGGATATTATATTTAGTTAATTTAACCTTGAAGCATATCTTTTACCATGTTTGTGTATATGTTTTATTTATGTTTAGTCTAGATCCTTGAATATGTCATTTATATCTATGTTCATGTATTTTGTTACTTTTTGTTTAATATTATGAAATTCTTGTTTTTTTATCTCTTTAGTATCACGTCAATGTCAATTGTATGCTTTATTTTTGTTTTTAAGTTGCATTTAGGATATATTATTGTCAAGGCGGTGCCCTTTTATCCGAGCGTAAACGGGGCCAGTATCAGGCGTAGTGATAGTGGTTGGGCGTTTACTTTCGAATAACGGGGCCTTTAAAATTCACTCGCACTTATAACCGAATCTTAACTTAATTGTCACTTTAATCCGGAAAATTTAATATTAATAAAGCGGTAATTATTAAAGTACCAATTTTGGGCGGTGTGGGGGTGCTAATCCTTCCCCATCCGTAACCGACTCCCGAACCCAACAGTTTTCGAATCTCTGGTTTTATGGTGTCCGGCCTACCTAAGTGGCCGGTGGCGACTCCCTTTCTTTAAATAAAATACGGTATTTTTAAAACCTCACGGAATAAATATTTTAATACCCGAAAAACCACAAACGCTTCGAAAACTCGGCGTTTTTTAGCGAAACGGACATCGCTACACCCTAAAACTAAGACGCTTGTATTTTTTACCGCTCGTACATGGAATATTTTTCCTAAATAAAATATATTTTAAACTTAATAATAGCATATTTAGAAACATGAATTTAACACGAAATCATGAATTATCAGATTTAATCTCTCTCTCTTTGATGAATATAATTAATTCATAAACCTTCAATGAGTTCGTTGAAATCTTATTCTTTCTTTCCCTAAACCAAAACTCATTTATTTATTTTAATTCATCTCTCTTTGGTGGATTATTCATCAAGTGATAGTAATAGTCCAATTACTTCTTTAATGGACTACCTAAGATTGTGGTAATAATCAATCACTTTTTTATTCATCATATAAATAGCTTGAAGTAAAATTAAGTCGATAAACTTACTTCAATTATGGGTTAAATATTTAGTTTTAAAATAAAAAAGTGTGTTAGGACATCACGACAATAATGTAATAATATTTTGATAAAATAGAGAGGAAGTTACGATCAAACGTTAGGCGGGACAAGAGACTATTAACCTATAAATCTAAAAATTAAGAGAGACAAAGACTTTATTTGACTAATATTTAAATTAAAAAATGAGAGATAAGCTGGGTCTCACAGGATGGTTTGAGCATTGTTCTCAGCCCCCCCTGGAATAATGGACTCTAATATAGCTGAGCCAAGGGCAATAGCATATGCATTGGAAATGTTGGTGAATTCATCATGGAAGGAATCATCGATCATAATCGAGTCGGATTCACATACTGCACTTGATTGAGTTCTTCATGAATCGAAGCGTCTATGGCATTTATGGTATTAGTTCCATCAGATTGATGAAGTTTGTCGGTTGTTGTCGTGCGTATATTTCCATCACATCTTTTGCATGGGAAGTTAATAGCATGGCGGATACGTTGACAAATGGGATGTTGATCGTGGTTTCGGGTGATTTATTAATGCTATTTGTAATCGTGGCTGCGGTTAAGTTGGTGGGTGAATCGTTGCTGTGTTGGATGGATGGTGTTGTGGAGTGGGGCATGTTTGCTTTTGAACCAATCTGTGGCCTGTGCGTGGGGTGAAGTCTGCTTGGAGCTGTGTGGGAATGCATGGTTTTGTGGCAGTCCTTGCCTATGGCTCCTGTGCGAGTCTTGTTTCGCCTTTGGGTGTGCCGTTGCGGTCGTTTTTGTATTGCTATTGTTGAGGGAATTCTTTTCATCTATATTAAGTGTAGGGATGTTTCTAACAAGATCTTCGATGATGGTTCTTGTATAATTTTTTTGTCATAATAAAATCATACTTGCTTTGATAAAAAATATATTTAAATTAAAAGGACTTAAAATAATATTATACCAAAGTTTTTTTAGAGAAACAACAATCCCTCATATCCTATTAATGGCTCCGTCGCTGCCGATAAAACACAATCGAACATGACTCAAATTTCATTCCCATCCAACCTTTTATCAGCCTCCGGATAGGGAAGAACGTAAAAACTTTATGTTAGGGGGGCAAACTTATAAAATTCTAGGGGATGAACTAATAAAATTTTAGGATGAGGGCGAAAATAAATTTTTAATAAAGATACATAATTTTTTTAAAATCATATATAAATTTCAAATTTTCATGGGGCAACCGCTCCCTCAAGCCCCCTCAGTCCATCCCTGCTCCCGAGAATAAATATGAAAATGAATTCCCACTTGAGATGAGCACAAAATAGGGTTTTACAATCAATTCAAGGAAGAAGAATGTACTATCCACTAGTACACTCTATTAACATCCTTGGATTTAAGACTTAGAATCTAAAATTTAACATTTGAGAGCATAAATTTTATAAACTAATTGAATTGTTTATAAGATTGCCATTGTCACATGATTTGGAGTATTTTGGTGAGTCAACAAATCAAATGGAATAAACTAAAGGTTGATTATATTTAAAAACATAAAGTTTAGTTTGCAAGTTCATCAAAAAAGTACATGCGAAGGTGTAAAACAAGGGCTTCTAAGAAATAATTAATCCACTTTGAGTAATTAATTAATTAGTTTTAGTTGTTTTGTCAATTATATATATATATATATATATATATATATATATGTGGTGGGGGGGATTAGGGGAAGTGGTGAAAATAAAAAATAGGGAAATTGTGCTCATAGGAAATTATTTAAATTTGGGATCAAATTTTAGTATATTTAAGTGAAACGGCCTGTAAACAATTTTATCATAATATTTTTTACAAAATAACACACATGGAAAAATTATTAGCATATTGCACCCACATTTTTTATTTTTCAAATACTATATTTTTATTTTTTAAAATATTACACTCTACTTTTTATTTTTCAATCTATAACTGTAGTAACCCAATTCATCTAGGTTACCAAACTAAACCAACCCAAACTTTAAACCCATGACCCGACCCGGTAACCAAAAACCCTAAATAACCCTAACCCTAGTGACTGCCGCCGCCAGTGCCTCTGCCGCCGTTCTTGCCACTGCCTATGCTCACCCACCGTCGCCACCTCTATTCGCCGGCAACCAAAAGTCCAAAAAACCCTAAATCTCAATTTACAACCCCTAAATTAAACCAAACCAAACCCACAAACTCTAAAATAACAGAGACCCTAAAAGAATAAATAAACCTAAAATCTACCCATCACCAAATCCCTGCAGCAGCCATACCCTGTCATACCCTAAACCCATACCCTGTCTTCACCATACCCTGAAAATCCGGCCATCAAAGATCTGCAATATTAAAATATAGGAATGGTTAGTATTTTCTTTGTAAGGATGGGTTTATAAAACCTACATGAAAACCGAAGTTGGTGGGGGGGTCTGGATAAAAAAAATCAGAGAGTTAGAAGGGGGATTTCGAAAAATTTGTAAAAAAATTTGTAAAAATCAATAGAAAGAAATTTCAAAGGTAAAAGTGAAAAATTTGTTTTAAACTTCTTTTTAATTTGAAATTTTAGTTTTTTCTTTTATTTTCAATTCGAATCAAAGAATAAAAGAGAGAGAGGCGTTCGAAACTCACCTGCTATTCAAGTCGCCGGCGTTGCTCGCCGCGAGGCCGCCGATGACCGGCCTTGGTGAGATGAGTGGCCGCCGTTTTGAGGTTTGGTTTGAGAGGGTGAGAGGATAGAGGATGAAACATTTTTAGGGTTTTAGTTAATTGGTTTCGAAATAAAAAATATACCCATATTTGTTTTAAAAGCCAGCCTTCAAAATGGCATCGTTTGGTGTCTGTGTTTTACAAAAATGGTCTATTTAGCTAGTTGGTCTTCTTTTATTCTCCCACGCTCATTCTGTCCCTGGAATAATCCCGCATCTAGTCCCTGTATTTGTTATGCGCTTTTAATCTTGCCCATTTGTGCTTTATTTGTGTCTTTTATTTTGCATTTTGTTCGATTTTAGTCACTGCTCTGTTTGGTATTTAATTTTTAGCACTTTTATTTTATGTCATTTATATTTCTGCCCATACATTTTATATTTTGTTCATTTTAGTCTTGTAATATATATATTTTTCATGCCATGTAATTTAATGTTTGTGCATTTTAGTCCTTAAGTTGTTATTTCCATGTTGTTTTATGTATGCTAGTATAAATCCTTGGCTATTGTTATCAGTATTATTATTGTTATTATTATTATTATAATTTTAGATTATATTAGTATTTTATACATGTTAGATGTCAAGTTTTTAGTTTTTTCTATATATTTGCATGTTGCTTTGTTAATTTAGTATCATATTTTGTCATATGTATATGTCATGCACGTGTTATAGTTGTGGTTCGTATTAACGTGTTTAAGCATGTTAGAATTAATTAGTTTAGTTTTGGAAGCATGTCTTTTTTGCATGTTTATATTTATATTTTGTTTTATGACATGTCATGTTATTTTTGTTCATGCATTTCATTTTTAATATTATTATTTATGTTTTTTAGTTCTATGTCTTTATGAATATTTGTTTTATAATATTTTTTAAGTTGCATTTCGGATATATAATTGTCAATGCGGTGCCCTTTTTATCTGAGCGTAAACGGGGGCGTAGTGATAGTGGTTGGGCGTTTACCCTCGAATAACGGGGCTTTTAAAATCTACTCGCACTTATAACCAAATTTTAATTTAATCGTCACTTTAATCCTGAAAGTTTAATATTAATAAAGCGGTAATTATTAAAGTACCAATTTTGGGCAGTGTGGGGGTGCTAATCTTTCCCCATCCGTAACCGACTCCCGAACCTGACATTTTGAAACCTCTGGTTTTTACGGTGTTCGGTCCACCTTGATTGGCCGGTGGCGACTCCATTTTAAATGAAATACGGTTTTTCTAAAATCCCACGAAAGACATCATTTTCAAAATAAAACCACCTTTTTTAGCGAGATGGACATCGCTATAGATGGCGACTCCGCTGGGGACATATTTTGGTTTTTAAAAACAAAAAAGAGAGTCAAGATTTTTCAAATCATTACCACTTTAGTAATATTAGAAGTTTCGGATTAAAGTGACGGTTAAGTTAAAATTTGGTTATAATTGCGTGTTTATTTTAACTCATTTAAAATTTGGCATATAAACCCGTCCTTTTAATTAGGGGGAAAACACTAATGCTTTCGTGAGGATATCGTTCCTCCGTGTAGGCCTAGCAAGTACCTTCGAGGCTCGAGTACCTAATGCTTTCGTAAGGATATCGTTCCTTCGTACAGGCATAAGCGAATGGGTCCCCTTGAATTGAACCCGGTTGAAAGGAGCCTATAATAGGTGATGACCGGGGGCCTTGCTACTCTTAGTAGAGGACAGCAAGGACAATTCGGGTACCTCCTAGCACCAACACTGCATTTAGAGAACATATAGAAACCCACCCTATTAGAGCCATACGGATAAACTAGGTGTTTTAGACTAGATGTAAATAGGGTTGTTTTGTTTGTTTACCTTATCTAAATTGTTCTTCTATTTATGTGTTATTAATCTTATCTGGTACTGACTCATTTTCTTTTTTGTTTTTCCCTTTTTTGCATACATTATTGCATTTGCATTACATTGGGGTGTTGGTTCAAGTGGTTTACCCGATCAGAAATCTTTCATTTTTACCCTAATTTCAAATTGACCCATTTTTGTGATCACATCATATCTGCTCATTTTGGCATTCACTGCATGACATATCATAACATTTTAATTTTTGCATTCTACTAGCATGAAATGATGATTCATGACTGGTTCTTAATTTGAAAAATTATCATCGGGAGAAAATCTAGCACTCTAGATATCAAGACAATATTCAAAGTTGAAAATGAATCCTGTGAGTCCGGAAGTTGAGCCATATGAACCATTTTTGAATCAGTACTTTCGCATCTAGGACATGGATTTCGCATTTACATACATACATTTAGAAATTTCGAAATTAGTCCATGGGTTACCCCATCTGATACAACAAAGTTTGTCGATCTAGCACCTTATAGAACCTCTACAAGAGCCCGATCTTAGGGCATGTCCAAAAGCTCTCTCCACATCTTTTAAAAACATTGTGCCTCTAACAAGGTCCCAGTCCGGGGGCATTCTTTGCCAAGGTCCAGCCTTCATTGCCGAGTCAAACTCTTGCATCCTTGACCACAGTCTGCAAAACTGCACCTGATCCAAAAAAATGATGAGCTGCCATGAACCAACTTATGAACCCAATTTAGGGGGAAACAAAATGTGCTCCATGGTTTCAAATTTGCTACAAGAATATTCTCAGACGATTACATAAGAACGAACAAAATGTTGGGGCATGCACCCAGATGGATGATCGAACCCAAGAAGAGGTTAGGGCACCGTCACACGTATGAAAAAACCAAGATCCTGACGGGACCAGTGAGGAGTCAGGGGCATCCTTTTGAGGATCGAAAAAAATTATGTCACATTCATGCATGTAGTTGCTTTTATCTTGCATGGAATCATTTTTTCGTACGTCATACATTTAGAATAAGTGCATACACCAAAATCACCATGCATTTAGGGTAGACTCATGCATTTAGACATAAAATTAGATACATTCATGCAATCTTGCTTGTACATAACAGGTCTACGGAAAAAGACCGAGTACCCTCAATAAGAGAGGCAATGACAAGAGGGCCAACCCTAGTCTTGAAGGAGGCCAAACACGAAGAAAATGCTGAAACACCCAAAATAAAAGGTATCAACGACAAAATCTTTGACAATTACTAACCAAGGTTTTTTCTTTTGTAGGATTTTATTCCTCCGACGATGGTGTGACGGACGTCAACATTCTCTCGATTTCTATTATTGCCAATAGAAATTCTTTTCAGACCCTGCCCTCTGTCGATAGAAAAGCAGCGTAAATTTTTCCAGACATTGTCTCGCTGTTAGTGGCGTAGACATCCAACATCTTGCAAATCATGCCTCCGTCAGTGGTGGTACGCCAACTTAATATAGATCTTGCCTCCGTCGGTGGTGTTGCAGATTAGATTTTTTATTCGGTCATGTCTCCCCGTTAGTGGTGTAGCGGGTCTCACATTTTGCTGATCTAGTCTCTCCAGCAGTGGTGTAGCAGATCAAATCCTATCCAGATCTTGCCTCCGTCGGTGGTGTTGTAAATCAAAATTTCCATCCGGATCCTGTCTCTCCATCAGTGGTGTAGCGGGTCTCACATTTTGTTGATATGGTTTTTCCGGTAGTGGTGTAGCAGATCAAATCCTATCCAGATCTTGCCTCTGTCGGTGGTGTTGCAGATCAAATTTTCTATTCAGATCCTATCACTCTGTAGGTGGTGTAGCGGATCTCATATTTTTCTGGTCTAGTCTCTCCGCCAGTGATGTACCAGATCTTGCCTCTTCGACAGTGTTACAGCTAGACCAAACTTTTCCTTGGAATTTGCTCTTTTACTTGCAAAAACAAAATTCAAAAAAAGAAAAAATCAAATCAAAATAAAAATCAAGTTGTTATCATTTATCGATCTTGCTCATCCGTTGATGGTATAGTAAGATCTGTGTTGCTGAAATCCGATCTTACCCCTCCGTTGATGGTGTGGATAAATCCAACTTTATAAATTTAAGGTTCTGCCTCTTCGTCGGTGTTGTAGCTGAACCAAATTTGCCAAATTTTGATCACGCCTCTTCGTCAGAGTCGTAGCTTGATCGCAAAAGAAATCAACTCTATGATCATACCTCTTCGTTGGTGTCGTAGCTGGATCAAATCTTCAGACCTTGCCTCTTCGTCGGTGTTGTAGCTTGGTCAAATTTAATTTCCGGTTCTGCCTCCTCGTCGATGTTGTTGCTGAACCAAATCTACTAACTTCCGGTCTTGCCTCTTCGTTTGTGTTGCAGCTAGACCAAATTCACTGACTTTTGATCCTGCCTCTTCGTCAGTGTTGTAGCTGGATCAACATTACTAACTTTAGACCATGCCTCTTCGTCGGTGTTGTAGCTTGGTAAAATTTACTAATTTTCAAATTTTATCAATATTGTTTCTTGAAAAAATGAAGAAAAAAAGCAAAAAAGAAAAAAATGAAAAAAGCAAAAAAGAGAAAATGAAAAAAATAAAAGAAAAAAAAAGAAAAATGGAAAAGGAAAAAAATCAAGAAAAGAAAAAAAAGAGACAAAGGTTTTCAAATTTCTGATACTGCCTCTTCGACAGAGTTGTAGCTGGATCAGACATTGAAATTTTCATCCATCGGTTCTGCCTCCTCGTCGGTGTTGTAGCTGAACCTAATTCACTAACTTTTCGATCCAGTCTCTTCGTCAGAGTCGTAGCTGGATCAAATCTTCAGACCTTGCCTCTTCTTCGGTGTTGTAGCTTGGTCAAATCTAACTTTTGGTTCTGCCTCTTCGTCGGTGTTGTAGCTGAACCTAATTCACTAACTCTCGGTCTTGCCTCTTCGTCGGTGTTGTAGCTAGACCAAATTCACTAACTATTGATCATGCCTCTTTGTCGGTGTCGTAGCTGGATCAACATTACTAACTTTAGACCATGCCTCTTCGTTGGTGTTGTAGCTCGGTCAAAATTTACCAACTTTCAAGTTTTATCAATGTTGTATCTAAAAAAGAGAAGAAAGAGAATAAAAGAAGAAAAAATGAAAAAAAGAGAGCAAAATGAAAAAAGTAGAAAAGAAAAAACAAAAAGAAAAGAAAAACAAAGAAGAAAAAGAAAAAAAAAGAGAAAATGAAGAAGTTGTCAGTTTTTTGGTCTTGTTTCTTCGTCAGAGTTGTAGCTGGATCAGACATCAGAACTTTCATCCATCGGTCTTACCTCCTCGTCAGTGTTGCAGCTGGATCAAATTTTGTAGACCCTGCCTCTTCGTCGGTGTTACAACTGGGTCAAATTTTCTTTAGGTGTTAGTTTATCATCAAATAATGTAGTAAGTCAGACTCATTTTGCTTCCCCAACAGACAACTCCATATTTTGAAGATTTTGCTTTCCCGAGAGTGACAAGGTGGATCAACCAAGACAAGAAAGAAGACCTGCATCAAAGAGAAAGAAGATCTACTAAAGAAAGAAGACATACGTCAAGAGGATAAGCTCAGTCGGACTGGATGAAATGGGTCATTTTTAGTCTTTGCTTCGTTTCCGTTACACAACAACGAGCAAAGAAGGGCAACTGTAATAACCCATTTCATCTGGGTTGCCAAACTAAACCAACCCAAACTTTAAACCCATGACCCGACCCGGTAACCAAAAACCCTAAATAACCCTAACCCTAGTGACTGCCGCCGCCAGTGCCTCTGCCGCCGTTCTCGCCATTGCCTATGCTCACCCACCGTCGCCACCTCTATTCGCCGGCAACCAAAATTCAAGAAAACCTTAAATCCCAATTTACAACCCCTAAATTAAATCAAACCAAACCCACAAATCCTAAAGTAACAGAGACCCTAAAAGAATAAATAAACCTAAAATCTACCCATCACCAAATCCCTACAACAGCCATACCCTAAACCCATACCATGTCTTCACCATACCCTGAAAATTCGGCCATCAAAGATCTGCAATATTAAAATATATGAATGATTAGTATTTTCTTTGTAATGATGGGTTTATAAAACCCACATGAAAACCGAAGTTGGTGGGGGGGTCTGGATAAAAAAAATCAGAGAGTTAGAAGGGGGATTTCGAAAAATTTGTAAAAAAATTTGTAAAAATCAATAGTAAGAAATTTCAAAGGTAAAAATGAGAAATTTGTTTTAAACTTCTTTTTAATTTGAAATCTCAGTTTTTTTCTTTTATTTTCAATTTGAATCAAAGAATAAAAGAAAGAGAGGCATTCGAAACTCACCTGCTGTTTAAGTCGCCGGCGTTACTTGCCGCGAGGCCGCCGATGACCGGCCTTGGTGAGATGAGTGGCCACCGTTTTGAGGTCTGGTTTGAGAGGGTGAGAGGATAGATGATGAAACATTTTTAGGGTTTTAGTTAATTGGCTTCGAAATAAAAAAATACCCATATTTGTTTTAAAAGCCAGCCTTCAAAACGGCACCGTTTGGTGTCTATGTTTTACAAAAATGGTCCATTTACCTAGTTGGTCCTTCTTTTATTCTCCCACTCTCATTCTGTCCATGAAATAATCTCGCATCTAGTCCCTGTATTTGTTATGCGCTTTTAATCTTGCCCATTTGTGCTTTATTTGTGTCTTTTATTTTGCATTTTGTTCGATTTTAGTCACTGCTCTGTTTGGTATTTAATTTTTAGCACTTTTATTTTATGTCATTTATATTTCTGCCCATGCATTTTATATTTTGTTCATTTTAGTCTTGTAATATATATATTTTTCATGCCATGTAATTTAATGTGTGTGCATTTTAGTCCTTAAGTTGTTATTTCCATGTTGTTTTATGTATATTAGTATAAATCCTTGGCTATTGTTATCATTATTGTTATTATTATTATTATTATTATACTTTCAGATTATATTAGTATTTTATTCATGTTAGATGTCAAGGTTTTAGTTTTTTATATATATTTGCATGTTGCTTTGTTAATTTAGTATCATATTTTGCCATATGTATATGTTATGCACGTGTTATAGTTGTGGTTCGTATTAACGCGTTTAAGCATGTTAGAATTAATTAGTTTAGTTTTGGAAGCATGTCTTTTTTGCATGTTTATATTTATATTTTGTTTTATGACATGTCATGCTATTTTTGTTCATGCATTTCATTTTTAATATTATTATTTATGTTTTTATGTTTTTTAGTTCTATGTCTTTATGAATATTTGTTTTATAATATTTTTTAAGTTGCATTTCGGATATATAATTGTCAATGCGGTGCCCTTTTATCCGAGCGTAAACGGGGCCAGTATCAGGTGTAGTGATAGTGGTTGGGCGTTTACCCTCGGATAACGGGGCTTCTAAAATCTACTCGCACTTATAACCAAATTTTAATTTAATCGTCACTTTAATCTGGAAAGTTTAATATTAATAAAGCGGTAATTATTAAAGTACCAATTTTGGGCGGTGTGGGGTGCTAATCATTCCCCATCCGTAACCGACTCCTGAACCCGACATTTTGAAATCTCTGGTTTTTACGGTATCCGGTCCACCTTGAGTGGCCGGTGGCGACTCCATTTTAAATGAAATACGATTTTTCTAAAATCCCACGAAAGACAGCATTTTCAAAATAAAAACTACATTTTTTAACGAAAAGGACATCGCTACAATAACATTTGCTACAGTTAAAGTGAAGCCGGCATGCGCACACTGACTTCATTGTTCATTTTATTTTGTTAATTAAAATCGGCAATCCAGATGCACAATATTTGTGTAACTTCACCGCGTTTAGGCAAAATTACTAGGAAGTCGGTATGCAATCACTCCTGCTTCAAAAAATTTTAATAAATAAATGAAGCACAATGAAGTCGATATATAAGCCTACCGAACACGCATTAACAAAATAATCAACATCTAAGAAGAACTTTATCAATTACTGTAAAAATTCACTTCAATTACCTAAATAATTTCCCATAATCCCATCTCCTTAATATTTTTTAACCCACAATATTTATTTAACCTTTCCTAAATATGTAGTAAGAAGTAATGATTAAAAAAATGTTGACCTTGAAAAAGTAATTTCATATTAGTATAATATGATAATGTAATAAATAAACAACATTCACCTTCACAATCAAGATTCCATCACTTTATTCACCATGGATGATGATCCGCCGCAGGGAATAACGCTACTGATTTCAAAAAGGAAGAAAATTTCCTAATTTATATTTATATTTATATTTATATTTATATCGAGGCTTTTAAAATACAATCTCAACTTTTATTCGATTATATTTGTTATGAGAAAATTTTGATATATATGCCGTATAAATTTTAGTTTATACGTGCCTTTTAATTTTAGGGGTTAGAGTTTTAACCTAAGGTTTAAAGCTTAGAAATTTAGGTTGTATGATTTAGAATTTAGAGTATATGATTTAAAGTTGATGGTTTACTTTTTAAGGTTTAAGGTTATAAATTTAAAATTTAAATTTTATAAGGTAAATATGTAATTTTATATAAAATTAATTTTACACAACTTGTATATCAAAATTTTACCCATTTGTTATATTAATTTTTTTTAAAAATTATGGTATATTTTTCATAACGAATTTACATCATGAAATATTTAAAGCCATCATTTTTTTTTTGTGGGAAATGCATCATTAAATCATGTGGGTCAGAGTAATTTAATCAAAACTTAAATTTACTGCCACAATTTTATTTCTTTTAACTAATTCTACGGAGGGGGAAATTCTAGAAAACTAATTTTATCCATTTTTTCTTCATGTTATTAGATTCATCATTAATATAAGTTATTAAATGAATTTAGTGTTACGATTCAACCAGCCATTATTTAAATAAGTGAAAATATAAAATTTCACAAGTAACTTAATTTTAAGGTTTAAAAATTTAATTTTAAAGGTTTATAATTTAGAAATTATGGTTAAAATTTAAGATTTAAGGTTGAAATTTAGAGTTTATGTTGTTAGCGTAATAGGAATTTAGTTTTTAATTTATAAACACTAAATTCTAACTACAACTATTAAATTCTAAGCACTTAAACCTAAACTCTTAAATCCTAAACTAAATCTTCAAATCTTAAAACTAAAGTATCTATAATTTTTTTTTGTTTATACCGTCAATTGTAACGTGACTTATTTTTTATGATAGCAAAGAGCCAGCTCGCGATTCAAAGTAAAGATCAATTAATAAATAACCAAATAAATGCTAACAAAAAAATAATATTTAATTCACCTTTAAGGGAAAAAGCGTACTACAGAAACAATAAATAATGGGCCAGAGAAGAAAAAAAATCCAAATTAAAACAGTACAATATCTGAATTTATCTAAATTCAATTGTACATGTTTTAGCAAATAAAAAATAAAATTATTAATTATTAAATGGAAATAATATATTAAAAAAAAACAATATGAACAGATTTAAACAAGCTTGAATTGGTTGGGGTCAGTGCAAATATGCATGTTGCCTCATGAACACCTTCAAGCTGACCAATTTCAATGTACAATCAATATATACAGGAAATAAACAAAATGGTGGCAGAATTCATGGATTTACAGACAACTATCTGGTCGAACTAAATCAACTGCTTTTCCGACCACATTGCTACAAAATGATTGAGCAGCTTTGTTCAAATACGTCAAATTCACGTTCTGCAGTTCTATTCCGGTGCACGGATTCTTTGTACTGCAATCGAATTTTATAGCTACCGGTGTCGATGATGTTCCCCGTATATCTGTGTAGATGATATCCTTAATCTTTACTCCCGAAACCTATAATCATCGGAGAAAAAAAGGGTAAGGAGTTTGGAGAAGTAAAAAAATCAAGAAACCGGATCGATGTGGACAATCATTTGAGAGTAAAAATGAGACTTCTGTAATACCTGACCCGGACAATTTTCGTTACGAGGGCAATAATTTTGGTCGATCACGATAGGGTTTTGAACATTCCTCATCACGGAATCCGTAAACCGAACCCCTTGGACAAATCCGGTACTCGGCCTTGCCCATGACTTGATTCTCAATCCATTTTGAGTGTTGGAAAATAATGTCCTCTTCACCGTAACATTTTGGACCCCTTCCTCTTTCAAATCCTTTGCTAAACTTCCAATGCTACAGAGTTCACATTAAGCAATTCAAACCAATATTAGTAAGTGAAAAATAAAACATTGCTTCCTTTTTAGTACAAGTAACAATGGGATTTGATATAGCTTACCTGATGCCATGACCGGGACCGCAAGTTACTTGTTCGACCCATAAATTCTTGGTGCCGGGGCCGATCGAGATGCAGTCGTCTCCGGTTTTAATGGAGGTTTTTATGATTTCCACGTCCGTCGACAATTGGACATGGATGCCGTCCGTGTTGGGGCTATCACCTGCGGCGATGATCTTAACTCCTTGGATATGCACGTTCTTGCAACCATTGATTACAATGTGAAACATTTGTCTATTCAAAGACGTTAATCCGTTGATTCCGATGTTATTCGAGTTGGTGAAACTCAATGTCTGATCTCACACAAAATGAACATTAGTAACTTTACAAGACATTTGTAATATGCAGACTCGTAAAACTCGAGACATAATCGAGTTCTTTTATTGCAAATGGAGCTCAAACTTTAAAAATGAAACTCGATCAAACTTAAGTGAAACTTTAAACCTCGAATCTCAAATTAAACTCTGTCATTCAAGTTCAACTCGGCTCAATTAACCCTACTCGGAACTATATACCAGATAAAACTGCAGAGTTGCAGTATTACAAAAATGGAAAAAAAGGAATACCGTGGCTCCAGATGGACATGAGTTAGAGTTGGAAGCTTTGCAGGCCCAAAGAGATGGTCCTTTAGCATCAAATGCGCCGGCACCGATGATGGAAACTCCGGTCACTCCTTCGAAGCTAAACCAATTACTCGATTTCCCCAGCACTCCATAATCCAAAGGAGCCACAATGGTGCCATCGATTCTTATAATGATTTCAGGGCTTCTGCATTTTCCTTTAAACTCCAATGAATCAACCAAATACCGCCCTTTCGGCACATATATGAAGCTCGAGTCTGCCGAGCCACATGCCGCATTCCATGCCTTGAGGAAACCGTCGGTCGAATCAGTTCGACCATTCGGGTTAGCCCCAAAGTTCAAAACATTGAACTTTGTTACTGCAAACGTTGAATTTATACTTAACATAACAAAGACAATCACCAAAATTCCATGGAGATTACAACCGGAAAGCTTCATCTTTTTGAACTGTGTTTGGCCGGAGAGAAAACTGAAACAACCGTGTGTAGATGTAGAGAAAAATCAGGGAATGAAGATATTGAAAGTGATGAGAAGTTGAAGAGAAAGTGGGGATATTTATACATAACTGTATTTTCTTTTTGGTTAAAAAGAAATTTTAAAATCCAAGTGTGGGATTGAAGAAAGATGATTCATTGGCGTCTAAAGGCTGCCATTTTCAGTGTTCTGTATGAAATACGGTGCACTTTGAACAAATTACTTGGATTCCAATTCTTCAAGTGCAGCGCAGTCACATTGCAATGAATTGCAGTCCAATTAAACAGAATTCAGTTTTTTTTTTTTCATAGAAATTAAGGGCTCAAAGGAACTTTTCATGTGTACTTTTGACACATTATCTCGAGGTTACCGTGGAATTAAGCCAAGATTTTCTTTTGTTCTTTTAGCAATGTAGTTTTGTTGGAAAATTAATCAACTTCTGGTTTCAAAAGTTGTTTAAACCAAGCAAAGAACTTATTGTTTTATTGACTACCGGTTGATTTGATGGGATGAGTCGTTCGATTTTCTAAACAACTTTTATCGTTGTAAGTGAAGGAAATTGAATTAAGAGAATTTTCTCCATAATCGACATCCGCACTATGTAGTGGCGGAACATAGAGGGGCCTGTAGGGGCCATGATCCCCATTTTTTTTTGGAAAATTATAATTTTAACCCTTAAAATTTTTAAAATATTTAATTTGGCCTCCACAAAATTTTTAAAAATTCAAATTAAGCTTCAAAATTTTTGAATGTTCTTAATTAAATCCCTCCCATAAATTTTAAAAGTTCTCATTAAGCTTCACAAAATTTAAAAAATGTTAGCTAGACCCCATTTTAAAAAAAAAAAATTGAACCTTTCCAAAATTTTGAAAAATTTAGTTTAAACTTCTACTTTTTTAAGTTTTAAGTTAACTTCCCAAACTCTTTCACCAAATTTCGTATCTGACAGTACCCTACCCTTTAGAGTTATATATCAATTTGACATATGTATTGTAAGTTGTTTCCAACCAAAGTCAGGTGTGCAACGCGGGTTAATCTAAATTTGTCATTACAAAACTCTGAAAAATCGGAAGAACAACAAAAACAAAACCTTAATATAAAAAACTTATAAAATAATCAAACTTTGCATTTTCGACAAATAAACATTTTTGTTTGCTTTAACTTTAAATTTTTTATTAAAAAATGGAAGATAAAACTTTTTCTAAAAGAAAATAAAACGTTCAAATCACAATACTTATGACCACAAATATTTAATCCAAAACTAGACATCTTTCAACAATAGAAACCATACTATATTCCTCCATGCAAACCTTCCTATTTCATTGTCACATGATTTGGAGTAATTTGCAAGTTCATCAACAAGAGTACATGGTAAGGTGTGAAACAAGGGCTTAATATACATCTAAGTAAGAATTAATCCACTTTGAGTCTAATTAGGATAAACTACAATAGAAGTCACTCAATTATGGGTAAGGTTACATTTGGGTTACCCAATTATTAAAGGTTATATTTGGTCACCCTTCATATTTTAAAAACTACATCAATTTAGTCATTTTTTCTTCCAAATCACTTGTATACCCTTGTTAGCACTAGAGTATTTCATTTGAAATCATTAATTAATCTAATATACAAATTGATATATATTTTTCAAATATGAAGGGTGATCCAAATATAACTTTACCCATAATTGAGTGATCCAAGTATAACTTTTAATAATTGGGTGATCCGAATGTAACCTTACCCATAATTGAGTGACCTAAATGTAACTTTTAATAATTACGTGACCCAATGTAACTTTACCCATAATTGAGTGACCCCTATTATAATTTACCCTAATTATTTTTACTTGTTTTGTCAATTATATATATATGCAGTAAGAACTAATTATTAAATAGATTGTTGACCATGAAAAGTGTGATTTACAATAATATTATAAATAAACCATATTTACCTTCGTAATGAAGATTCCAGCACGTTTTTTTGACCATGTTTATATTATTTTTTATATTGTGACTTTCAAAATAGAACTTCAACTTATAATTTTTATAATATTTAAAATACTTAAAAACTAAAAAAAATATCATTAAAAATATAAAAAAAAGATTGAATGTTAATTCAATTGACACTTTACATTACCAGAAAATGGTAAATTCAAATGTGTTCAAATAGAATTTATTTCAGGACCTAGTCGTTTGACATTGTTCTGGGCACAAGTTTTGAAGCGAGAGATTGTGTTCATACTGATATGGAGTTCCTTTTATCTTTTAAGGTTTTTTTTTTTTTAAAAAATATTTTTGTTTAGGGTTAACTACTTATTTGACACTCCATCTATTTTCGTGTTTTTATTTTGATCATTCAACTATTTTTTGGTAGAATAATATTTAACGTTATGTTTTATTTTTATTTTAATATATTTTTTGTTAAAAATTAACAACAAAGGTGACGAGACATTTTCTTATTAAGAGAGGGAATATCAAATTAATTTTATCGTTAATTTTTAATGGATGATACTAAAATAAAAAAATAAAATGTAATATTATACATCATTTTACTAAAAAAGCTATTAGTTAAGTGACAAAAAAAAAAAGAAACACGAAAATAAGTGGAGTATCAAATATATATTTTACCCTTCATTTAATTGGAAAACAATTCATCTCAGTGTGACTGCGCTGCACTTGGAGATGAACCTCAAATTTCTCTTTAACACAGATTTTAAAAAAAATATTAACCATTAATTCAATTGACAATTTACTCCATTAAAAACGTAGATTCGAATTTGTTCAAGTAAAATTTTCTTCCGTACCTACTGGTTTGACATTGCGCTGAACCAGCAGCGGAAGGTATAAGAGACTAGAAAGGGACATGGTCTTTAAAATTTTAGGAAATTAGAATTTGACCCCAAAAAAATTTAAAAATATTTGATTTAGTTCCTTAAGATTTTTAAAAATTCATATTAGCTTAAATATTTTGACTACTTTTAGTTAAGCCCCCTCTTATAATTTTTAAAATTTCTTATTAAATCTCTCAGAATTATTAAAAATTTAGTCAAACCCTCGTTTTTTTAGAATTTTAATTTAAACCTCCACATCCTTTAAAAAGTTAAGGAAAAACTCACATGTGGTCACCCAACTATCACATTTTTCTTGTTTTGGTCACCCAATTATTTTTTGGTCAAAACCGTCCCTCTTGTTAGATACATTTCGTGTTTTGCCCCCCTCCATTAAAAACCTAACAAAATTGCTGACTTGACATTTTTATAGAATTTTTTAGTCCCTCCCGTCAAACCTAGTGATATACTATAATATTTTTTTATTCGACCAACTAGGAGGGGACCAAAACAGGAAAAGGATGATGCTAGGTGACCAAAAAATAAAAATAAAATGTCAAGTCAGCGATTCTGTTAGGGTTTTAATGGAGAGGGACCAAAAATAAGAAATATATCTAACAGGAGGGATGATTTTGACAAAAAAATTAGTTAAGCGACCAAGACAAGAAAAAATGATAGTTTGGTGACCACCCGTGTAGTTTTCTCAAAATTTAATTTGATCCCAAATTTTTAGCCAAGCACCGGCATTGCTTTGGAGGAAGCCAAAATATGTGTCAAACACATGCTTACTATCTTGTGTTCACACTGATATGAAGTTCCATTTATCCTTTAATTTCTTTTTTTTTGAAAAAACTAATTTTGTTTAATTGGAAAGCAATTCATTTCAGTGTGTCTGCGCTGCACTCGGAGATGAACCTCAATTGGAACCCAAGCAAGCGGCTCTTCAAAGTACACTGTATTTCATGCAAAATCACATAAAATGGCTGCCTTTATACGCCATTCAACCTTTCTTCAATCCTACATTTACACTTATAATGCCTTTTTATCCACACAAAGAAACCATACAGTTATGTATAAATATCCCCACTTTATCTTCAACTTCTCATTCATTCATCATCTAACCATCACTTTCTCTACATTCACACACAGTTGCTTCAGTTTTCTCTCCAACCAAACATTGTTTTCAACGATGAAGCTTCTCTGGTTGTAATTTCCATGGAATTATTGCGTTTGTCTTTGTTATGCTAGGTATAAATTCAACGTCTGCAATAACAAAGTTCAATGTTTTGAACTTTGGGGCTAAACCGAATGGTCCAACCGATTCGACTGACGGTTTTCTCAAGGCATGGAATGCAGCATGTGGCTCGGCAGACTCGAGCTTCATATATGTGCCGAAAGGGCTGTATTTGGTTGGTTCATTGGAGTTTAAAGGAAAATGCAGGAGCCCTGAGATCATTATAAGAATCGATGGCACCATTGTGGCTCCTTTGGATTATGGAGTGCTGGGGAAATCGAGGAATTGGTTTAGCCCTCGTAACGAAAATTGTCCGGGTCATGTATTACAGATGTCCCGTTTCACCTTTTAAATAATTGTCCAGTTCGATCCGGTTTCCTATTCTATGACTTCTTCTCCAATCTCCTTACCCTTTTCTTCCCCAATGATTATAGGTTTCTGGAGAAAAGATCAAGGACATCATCTACACAGATATACGAGGAACATCATCGACACCGGCAGCTAAAAAATTCGATTGTAGTACGAAGAATTCGTGCACCGGAATAAAACTGCAGAACGTGAATTTGACGTACTTGAACAAAGCTGCTCAATCATTTTGTAGCAATGTGGTCGGGAAAGCAGTTGATTTAGTTCGACCAGATAGTTGTCTGTAAATCCATGGATTCTGGATTTGCCGCCATTTGTTTATTTCCCGCATATATTGATTGTACATTGAAATTGGTCAGCATTTGAGCTCTTTAACCTTTCGTACCTAGAGATGTAAAAAGCTGATCTGACCTGTAAAACTGACTGAAACCGACTTGAGTCAGAATTGTTTGTGACCCGAAGGACTGGTGATCCGAAACCGATCCGAGTTCGACCTGGTGTTGACCTGAACCCGAGTTCGACTTGGAAATTTTGGATCTGAACCCGATCTGAACCCGAATTCAATTTGATAATGTGATAACCGAACCCGACCTGCATCCGACCTGATATGAGCCCGAATCCGAAATTAACCTGATAAATAATTGATATTATCCGACCTGTTATCAACCTGACCTGTTATGGACCTGATCTGCAATTGACTCAACCAGTTAATGATCCGGCTTGTTATTGAATTGATCTGATATTTACCTGACTTGTAAGTTACAAATTTACAATTGATGAAGTTGTAACTTGTAAGAATATGAATTTACTATATTAAAATGTGAGAGAATATATCTTCACAATTTAAGGTACATGATCATTAAATTAATAAATTTGTTTAGGATTATTAATTTATTTATTATTGAAAATATTTATTATGATCATGAAATTAATAAACTTGTTTCCTAGATTATGATCATTATATTAAAGTTTTAATTAAAAGTTTATAACCATTAATTTAATAAGTTTAATTCATGATTATTAACTTTATTATATTAGAAAATAGATTATGTAAAATGACTTTAAATATCAATAAGTTTAATTCATGATTTTAATATATATATATATAATTAAACGTGATTTAACTTTTGTGAATTGTGATAATAAAATAATTATATGGGATAGTAACTTTATAGATTAAGGGGCAAATTATATAAAATAACTTTAAATATTAATAACTTTACAAATTGTGATTTTAATTCATGATTGCACCTTATTGATATCAAACCATGAGAAACTTTATAAAAGGGATAATAACTTCACAAATTCTGAAACTATGAAACTTTATAATTGTACAAATTAAATTTATTACAATTTAGTACACTAAAATTACAATTAAATCAACTAAATAAATATATCTTAAAATTTAAACTCTCAGACCTTATAGCAAAAGTTTTACAAGGCTAAAGTCAGACTTTACTACCAGAAATTTCTTCATTGAGCTTTTATTTAGGCTGCCAACATGATTAAATTAAGGGCAACTTTTCAGCTTTAAAAAGCTGAATTGCCACCAGACTAATTCAATCATGAGCAACTAGCAACCACTTAGACTACAATTTACATTGTAAATTCAGCATCCAGACCAATTCAGAGGCAACAAGCAACACCAATTTAGCATTCAGATTTCAGTTCAAACCACTATAGGCAGCAAGAAACAATTCATCATTCAGACCAATAAACATTCCAGTGGTAAACATATTAGACATTTGAAAGAGTAAAGAAATAAAGATAATAAAACAGTTTTAGTGGTAAACATTTCATACCAGACATCAGTGTAGGCAGCAAGCAGCAAGCATCAATCCAGCAAGCATCAAAACAGTCAAAGCATCAAAGACATCCTCCAAAAAAGAAAACAAAATCATTAATAACAATAAACAATTTAAAATATTAATAAAATAAAGATAATAAAAATAAAATAAACCATATATTTACTTTTAAAGGGCAGAATCATTAACCATAGTAAGATATTCCTCGTCTTTTTCTTCCAGTTCGAAACCATACAACCAATTTTGAGTTGTTACAAAAATTTCAACATTTTTAGGTAAGAGTTTAGCTCTCAACTTGTTCAAGATTCGACCCCCATGCTAAAGGTAGATTATGAAGCAACAGAAGTAATTAGAATGACCAAAATATCTCTGGCCATGCGAGCAAGAACCGAGTAAGAAGCACATTGTGTTTTCCAATTCTCTAAAATATCAAATTCAGAATCTTCACTACGAGGGACAAGTGGCGGATTAATGTAGGATTCAACATCAGAATTCCCACGCCTTGAAGCAGCTAAATTCAGAATCTTCACTACGAGGGACAATGGGCAGATTAATGTAGGATTCAACATCAGAATTCCCACGCCTTGAAGTAGCTAAATTAGCATCAAAACTCTGAAAAGACATAAATAAACTAATTTAGTATTTAAAATATAGAATACAAGTAATTCAAATAAAAGAAAATATGAAAACTAAATTATGAAATCTAACAACAAATAGAGCAAATTTTTTAAATGGTCGAGGTCGACTAAAACCAGACCCACTCGTCACTTGACTTGTGTTACTTTGGACAGAATAAGAAGAAGAAGAAGAAGAACCACAAAGTGCAGATTTTGAATAAAAGATATATAAATTAACAAACTCAGCATAAATGGCAGTTGCCCTTCGTTGAACCTCATCGTCTATATAAAGAACATTGTACAACTCTTTTAAAATTTGTAATTTATATCGAGGATCAAGCAAAACAGCAAAAGACATAATCATTGAGTGATCTGCCCAGTATTTTTTATATAACTCAAGCATAGGTCCTGCCATTGCAGAAATACCTTCAAAAGGATCATTGTGAGCATCACACAACAACTTCTCAATTGCAACAACGTTAGTCAAGTACAAGTTAGCTGTTGGATACTTAGATCCAGAAAACATAGTGGTAATTTCATAAAAAGGCTCCAGAAAATCACAAATCATCTGAATAGTTTTTCACTCAGAATTACTAATCATATCCAAGTCATTTTCCCTATTAACAAACAAGTTAATGACTAACCTAGCATCAAGTACCCTTTGAATCATTTAGTAAGTAGAGTTTCGTCGAGTAGGAACATCCAACAACGATTTACCACAAAAAGAAGAATCACAGTCTTTAACAGTTAAATCAAAGGCACAAAGCCTAGATTCAAAAGAATCAATAAACTTCACAATTTCACCCAATTTAATAACAGAAGAATTAATTACCTTCAAACCTTTTTGAACTATCAAGTTTAAGATATGGGCAGCACACCTTATATGAAAGTACTTACCATTGCATGGAAGAGGAGAAATGACATACAAATCATCTTTAAGATGCTTAACCATTCTATCATTTACAGATGCATTGTCAAGAGTTATGGTAAAAGTTTTTTTTTAAGACCCCACTCACATAACATTTTTTTAACAAACTTATAAATTGACTCACCATCATGGGATGAAGGAAACCGACAAAAATTTATTATTTTAGACTATAGTTTCTAGTTATTATCGACCTAATGTGCAGTGAGAGCAAAATAAGAACGTGAAGTGCATGCAGACCAACCATCACATGTAAAGCAAATTCTACTTGAAACAGAATGCATTAAATCAAGTAGATATTTTTTATGCTTGTCATGCTCAATCATGCAATATTTAGTAATAGTATACCTAGAAATATCCTTCACACTAGCATTAAGGTAATGATGCAAACCCTCAGTTTTTCATGCTCAACCATACTCAAAGCATAACCATGACAGAGAATAGCATCATCAAATAATTCACAGTATTTATTTTGATTGAAAGAAGGCATCATACCAGGATTTTCAGCAAGATAATTTTTATAGGCTTGGCATTTATCAATATGTCTTTTAGGGTTAGATGTACTAATATAAGAGTATGATTTTATACCTTTTGGTTTGGCAATACTTACACTGGGCATAAAAACCACCCTCATGAGCCTTGATGAAGGTATAATGGTCCCAAACAGGAAAAGTTCTTCTCACGAACTCTGTTGAAGTTGCAGCCTTCCTCTTAGAGGAACTAATGTCATCAACTGCTTGGGAAAGCTGATCATTTACATCCCCTTGAGAAAAAATTTACATTAGTACATATATAAAATAAAATCACTAAAATAGAAACAAAAACATTGAAACATAATTTACCTTTTTCGGAGAGAAAATCATTCTGACCTCTTTCCACGTGTCTTACACAATACAAAAAAATAGAAACATAAATAAAAACCAACATATCACAAAAAGATACATACATACATACATACATATATTTAATTAATTATAACAATACACATATATATATTATATACACATATATATATATACACACATATACATATACATACTAAAAGTCTAAAACTTACATACATATATATAATATATATGTATGTGTATATATATACATACATATATATATATATACACACACATATACATATTTATATACACATACATACATACATACATTTAATTAATTATAACAATACATATATTATATATATACATATACATATACATATACATATACATATACATATACATATACATATACATATACATATACATATATACTAAAAGTCTAATACATACATACATACATACATACATACATACATACATACATACATACATACATACATACATACATACATACATACATACATACATACATACATACATACATACATACATTTAGTGATTAATTACCCTTTAGGCCCTCACTCATTTTAGTCCTAATTTTTATTCTTTAGTTTTAGTTTGATTCATTTTATTTTAGTCTCTATTTTAACTTGATATGATTAATTATAGTTTTAATTTGATTCATTTTAATTTTTAGTCCCTAAAATTAATTTAATTCAATTTAGTCACAATTACTTTTAAATTTGATCTAATAATTAATTGCCCATTTGGCATAATGGTATTTGTCGCCCATTTTTTTGCTTACTGATTAATTACCCTTTAGGTCCTCACTCGTTTAAATTTTTTTAATTTAGTCACAATTATATATATATATATATATATATTAAATTGTAACATATTTTGGCATCCTAAAGGATATTTTGGTTCATATTAATCCTTAAAAAAATATTTTTATCCAAAATTTACCCACAATTACCAGACCAAAGTCTATTTGTACACGTAAGACTTGACTTGAACTTCAACCGAAACCGATATTACCCGACCTGAATTTTATCCGTCAACGACGTGACTCGACCTGAAGTCCATCCGAACCTGAATTAACCTCTTAATTAATTGGTTCAGACCCGAACCGTTTTGGCCCGAACTGAAACTTACTCGACCTGAAATTAACCGACCCGAACCCGAACTCAATCTGATTTGAAATCAACCTGACAGTGACCCGAATCCGACCTGATCCGAGTCAGACCATTAAATTGACCTGATATAACCCGTATCTGATTTGACCTGACCTGAAACCTGAACGATTACCTGATTTCACATCCCTATTCATAGCCATAGTCAATGTTGCTCTCTTGTAATTTTTATTTTTAAAACATTGATTGAATTAAAATTTATATTGTTAATTAGTTTTTTTAATATAATATCGATTTTATCAACCAGTTTTTAGTTGTCTATGTTCTGATAAAAGCTGGGTTTGGATATAAATTTCTTAATGGTTGATTTCCAAATCCCTAACCTTAAACGCTATATCATAAATTATAAACTCTAAATTTTAACTTTTAAACCCTACACCATAAACCTTTATCCCCTAAATTACCAAACTACCTGTTGGTAACTCAAATATTACTGTTTTTTTCTTCTTAATTTGGTTGTCAGACTAATTTTTTCGATTTAGTCTCTCAAGTTATAAATTTTGATCACTCGGCATTAAATGGTCAACGACATTGATGATGTTTTAGTTTTTTAGTTGGTATAATGATATATTAGTCCTTGATACCTACATATTCTATTAATTTGATTTTAACTCTAAAGAATTCATCAAACTAAACCTTTATATTTTTAAACTCTATTAATTTAATCCTCAAACGTGCAATCATAATGATCTCATCCATATTACCATTGTTGTGTTTTACGCAACCGACACATCTTGAAGTCTAAAACTTGATGTATTTTTTTAATAGTCTAAAGGTGATTCGAATGTAGTATCTGTTTATAGATATTGTTACCCTTTTGACAATGTGCATATACCTGTAGACAGAGCAATTTGAACTCATGTCTCCTAGGATGAATATCATCTATTTTTTCACTGGGATACTTGTTGGGTTTAAAACTTGACGTATTTCTAGATATAAGTCAGTATGATGGAAGATAAGAAGTACTAGTGGGGTTATGGTCTCACAAAATTTTAAAATATTAGAATTTAGTTCTTTTAAATTTTCAAAAATTTTAATTTGTCCCTTCAAAATTTTTAGGTTTATATTGAGTTTCAAAAGTGTTAGATTATTTTTAGTTAAATCCATCACTTCCCCTTCCTGGATAAGTGACCAAAATAGAAAATCACTAATTCTTAAGTGACCAAAACGCTACTTTACCAAATAATAATTGGATACCGGTTATTATCATTAAGCCCGACCCCTGTACAGCCTCAAACCAAAATATCTCATTTCTGCAGCTATCCAAAGTGGATATGGTTTTTACAGGCACTTTGCCTTGTAATTCTGTCGCTCAAATCCAACGATTATTTACAAGGAGCCATCTTCAACAACACCAGTTTGCCCCTCCAATTCTCAAGCCTTCTTCTTCTTCTTCATCATCATCTTCTCATAATCAGAAGCATACTTTTTCTCTCATTCAAGACTCTGCTGTCATTGCTTGCCTTCGTGCCAACATGCAGACAATCCTTCTCTTTCACTGTTTTTTTTTGTAATTCGATTGCTTTCATTTCCATCATAGGGATGATGGGTGTTCTTTATTTTTGTCTGGAACTCAAAATTTCCCCCCTTTTTTTTATATGTTTGTAGTGCTGATCAGGCTATGGAAGCTGCTCGTGCTGCTGTCAATGGCGGCATTACAGTTGTAAGTCACAGTAGAACTCTTTGGAATTTAACTTTGCTTTCCAATTTTTCAGTTCTCTTGGAGAAAGTGATTCTTTTTTTGAAACATGAACTTAGTTCAGTTGGTTCTGCAACCCAAAAATCTTAAGGTTGATGTTGTGTAATTTGTTAGTTCTTACTGCATATATGTACATAGAATGCATTATAAAATTTATACTGAAATTAAAACTTTAGTATCGAGTTCGAATCTCAATATCTGTAACTCTCCGGTTCTAGTGAACAGTCTCATTTATACCAACCATACAATCTTAAGATTAATGTTGTGCATTGGATAGTGTTTACTGCATATCTGAAACTTCGAATGGATTATAGAACTTCTCTTGGATTTGAGTCCTGTTTTTGATTTTATTATCAGTGGACATTTGAATTTTTTTCTTCTCTTGATTTGCAGCTGGAAATTGTGAGATCAACGCCTGGTGTTTTTGAGGTTGTTTAAAACTCCAATTTTTCTTAATTTTGTGCCCGAATTTGCCGTCATGGACCGATAATTTATTTAGTTCTGTCCTCTTCTATTTTCAGGTCTTGCAGGCTCTGGTTAATGAATATCCTACTAAGGCTTTTGGTGTAATGATCTTTACTAGCTGGATATTAGTCGCGAAAACCTATGTTACTCGGAATAGTGAGTCGATCCGGATGTGTTTGATATATGTATGTTCAGTTCTTCCTTAGTTTTTCATGTTTTTGAAGGTTTTGTATATGTAAACGGATGTGTTCTATAGTTTGGAGATACCCATGTCGAACACCATCCTCCTACCCTAGTCCGAGTAACATAGTTCAAACTTCAAATGACCTTGAATTATTTCTGAGGTGGATAGAAATCTTGCAGGTTGGGACAGTTTTAGCTGCTGAGGATGCCAAAACTGCTATAAAGGCCGGAGCCAAGTTTCTTATGAGTCCAGCTACAGTCGATATATATGTTGAGATTTCTTGAATCCTTTATTCTGTCTTTCCATTCATAATCTTTCCATTTGTTTTCGAATCACTTCAGTACTATGATATCCCGGTTATTCATCTTTCTTGAAATATTCTGAGTCCGGATGTAGATTTGAAGATACCTCAAGTGTCTGTCTTGGTAAATGAAGATCTTGGGGAAAAAGATGAACATTTCTGTGTCCGGCACTGACAAGGAAGTCTGAGAAACAAGGCTTCATTATTCCTAGCTTGTATTTCGAAGCTCAGCCTAACTGCATACATTACTTATATGTTTCAAAAGCTCTATTATTGGCTTTCCCTTTTTGTAATGCTAAACATTCTTACATCTTATCAGGAAATTATAGATACTGTTCGAGATGCTGATGTTCTATATATACCTGGTGTAATGACCCCCACAGAGGTAATGAAAAAAAAAACTATATTTTTCAGTTTTACTTCTAATTCTTAGCCTTTTCTGTGACCCTGATTAGTTTGTGCTACTATCTTTACGAGATCGAATTCCGGTAAATCCGGAATTCAAATCCTAACATCTAAATGATAAGCAAACACCAATTATAAGAATTGCTCTGGCATGTGTGTATAGAAGAGTCACTAAACAAGGTTAGAATTGTGATTTTTCAGATATTTTCTGCTCATAATGCTGGTGCCAAGATTGTGAAGGTGAGTCTTCTATTTGACATTTACTTGGAAAAACTTGAGAACACTTGTATCCGACATTCACACCAAGTCCTGAGTAACATAATAACACGTACTCGTATGATATGTGTGTATGCATATATTCTTATGAAGATTTTTAATTAATATGGTTAAACAGATTTATCCTGTTTCCGCATTAGGTGGTGTACGATACATATCAGCTATTATGAAGCCCTTTTCTCACATCCCCATGGTTGCTTCCCAGGGCATTTTCACATTAGAAAACTTAGATATTGCTTTGATTCTCTTTTTTTCGCTTGAAGTGCTCGTATTCGTCATCTATATTCCATACAATATGAGGATACAGCCCTCCTAGAACCTTTCGAATGCATGATTTAAAAAAAAAAGGACATTGGTGTTCAACGACAATGAATTGAAGCATAGCATTTTTCTACTGTATCTCAATGAAATACTTTTCTTAAACTTGATACAGATTCAGTATGTGACTATATCGCTCAGGGAGCGATATCCGTCGTTCTATCGGATTCCATTTTCGATAAAGAGGCAATGAAGAAAAACAACTTCAGTGCCGTAAATCAACTTGCCAAATCCGCAGCTTTGCAGGGCAAAAATGCTGTAGAGAGGTTAGCCCTTTTTTAATCTGTTATTTATTATCATTGCTGCAATTTTTCCATGTCATTACTATTTGGTGTTGCTTTTGCTCTGGCTTGTACTAAATCCTATGTTAGAACTTCTGTGATCGATTTTTCATTTTACCTAAAAGTATTCGTGTCCGACACCTGTATCCAAATTTAAAATATTACTAGTATCCAATACTTGTGTCCGACACGAATATGGTGAGATTTTACTGAACGTTTCCATATATTTGTCTATGTATTAGACACCGGCCCTTAAAAAAATGAAGAGTCGAAGTAACATAGACTTCTAGCATTTCTAATTCTTCGAGCCGGCCCGAGGTAATAGAAATTCTTTCCCAAGCCCATCCCATGCCTACTAGTACTAGACCAGGTAGGCCATGGCCATGAAGTTCATATATTTATTCTCCTGTTTGATTATACATCGATCTTAAAATGTTTCAAGAAAAAATGAAGAGTCAGAATAAGAAATGTCAGTCGACAAACTCGATAATTTCCGTTGCCGTATTTGTTTATTTGTGATAGACTGATCTGAAATGTATGCAGGAAGAAAAGGTAAAAGAGGCTGCAAAGGAATACATGTCTTCAAATACTTACCAAACGAACAGGTAAAGTAGAGATCATCTTTTCGATTCCCATGTCTTCAATATGCATGATCTCTGAAGCACGGACATGCGAGGACTTGTCGGAAAATTAAAAATTAAATCGGATATGATCATAAGATCCGTCTAATAGTGGCGTGTGTAGGTGCATAACGACTTGTATCGACCGGTACAAAATTTTAATATTTTAAACCAATTCTTAAACTTTTTTGGGTAAATTGTCTTTTTTAGTTACCTGAATTTCAGCATGTTTATGTTTTGGTCAATCAAATATAAGAATTTTCAATTTGATTACTAAACTTTTCAATTTTATTTAAGTCACTAAGATGTTAATTCTTTAATGTCGTGCTATTGTAGCGTCAGAACGTTGTGTTTTGGACCTTTAATATTTTAGTCTTCTTCCCCTTGGTTGATATCATTTTCCACTGTTGTTCAATTGTCGTTATTTGTTGTTTGTAACATAACTGACACCAAAATGTTCATTTTCATCCTTTTTTTCTTAGTTTTTTTTTTAAATCAACAAAATGCAAACTAAAGTTTCGACCTTATATTGGTTCTATCTACAACCTCTACCGTCTAATTAGCATGCAAACACCACATTCACGTTCACACCCCCCATTTTTCTTCTCTTCCAATCAAATCAGTAAGCAAAAGTCATGCACTCATGCTCTCACCTCGGAAGAATAGAAATAAAACGTATCGTTGAATACTATTTTATAAAAAAATTAGCTGGATTGACCTAAACAGAAATATAAAAATAAACAAGTTATCAAATATATAGTTTGCCCTGAATAATAAATGGAACTTTAAAGGTAACAACGAGAATAAAGGATCAAACAGTAACCGGGCCAAGTACTGCCTTCACAACCGGCGTAACACCGCTTGGATCAATATTAGCCACTGCGGCGTGCTCATAATTGTAAATACGACCAGGGAGCTTGATGTGTCCAAAAGCGTTCGGTAAGAATCCCAATTTATTTTACCGTTTTCTTGAATAATATTAACATAAACCCGCAGTCGATAGAAATTTAATTTTTGCAAAAAGTGATCGAATGTTCTATTTATTTAGGATAAAGTACGTAAATAATTGCTGAACTTTACGTTTAAACTTATTTTGGTCATTGAAATTTTAAAACGTTCAATTTACTTATTAAAGTTTAAACATTGAACTTTTTTTTGTTAGTCTTCCGTTAATTTTTTGACGATGTTATGACGTGGATGATGTCTACTGTTCACTGTCGTAACGCTAAAACCATCCATCCAATAAATAGGGAAAATAAAATCCAGCTTTATTGCATAATATAAACACCATACATGGCTTAAATAACTTTAAACATTGAACGACGTTTTTAACCACGAGAATAAGAGATCAAAAAGTAATGGGGCCGAGTACTGCATGCAAAAGTGGCGTAACGCTGCTTTCATCAATTTCAGCCACCGCCGTGTGCTCATATTCATAAATCTCAACAGGCCAAGGGGTTGATTTGTCCAAGAGCGTTTCGTAAGAATCCCAATCTATTTTGTCATCTGTTTTAATAATGTCGATCGACAGAGATTTGATTTATATGAGAATTGATCAAAGTGGAATTAAAAAACAAATACGATCCATCGGAATGATGAGTTTATTGTTATGGTCTTATGGATATAAAACATGGAATAACATTGAATCAATGCATACCTTGTTGGAGTCATCTTTCATATTGCTCCACGCAACCACCCACCTAATATTGTTACTGACAGTATATGCGACCCCGGCTTTCGAGCATCCGGTTTGTGGATCGGCTTTGTGCTTAATTTTTTCCGACAATTGTGCTTCACTAACTTGCGGGTACTTAGCAGATCCATGTCAATCATTGTAGTCATACAGGGTGAGATCGTTGCTGGTACTGTTATTAAGAGTCACGCCCGTATATATCGCAAATACCCGGTACACCCATCACCTTGATTTTTAGTCACTGTTTACATCATAGAAATGAACTAGGGAGAGTAACCCCACAGTGACTGCACAAGGTCTATGCAATTAGGTTGTCCCTTTGAACCTAGATCTTGGGATCTCCAGTCAGCTAGGTAGGGTTTTCCTTCACATAGCGCCTTAAATTTCCATGGGCTTTAGTCTCATTCCTTTCGATGTTTTCTCAACATGATCTCGATTTAAACCTTTGGTTAGCGGATCCACAATGTTATCCTTTGATTTTACATAATCAATAAAGATAACTCCATTTGAGATTAGTTGTCTAACTGACTTTTGGCTATACCAAAATCATCATTGACAAATTTCTCAAGAATTTGTCCACATAGCGTGACAATATGAGCTTTCATGTGACCTTTTAATTTGGAGTCCAAAAATCATGTCGTCTAGTCTCATATTTAACATGACATTAGTACGTTTTACCATTTCATTGTTGCATATAACAATGAGCGTGTTATCAACATAGGATCATGTATCCTAATGCACACTTTTGTCACACTTTTATTTATCATCATGACAGTGTTTTTCATTTCAACCTTTTGTTGAACGTATGAACTAATTTCCATTGATAGTCTCCATGATTCGTTTCATTGAACTCGGACCAACTTCCCTAAATATTTAGGTAACATATTTCAAAGAATGAGACATTCTTAGTTTTCCATTATCACATTCTTGTGAATCATAATCAGTGAAAATATAGTCCACTTGTTTTCATTTACTTCGGTAATGAGAATATTACTTTTGCAAGACACCCCCCACATTTTATGTAGTGTTAGGAAGGTTTTATTTCCTTTCATAATTCATATGATGTCTTTATTAGTTGATAGAACAACTCCACCCACATGTTAGGCACATTTTGAAGTTTCAATTCTTATCTTCAAATTCATTGTACCCTTTGAAGTTGCAACACTATTCACATAGAGTTTTTCTCCAAATTAATCAATGTTTTAATTTGGATTTCAACACCCTATTTATAGAGAACAATTTCTCTATACCATCTTTGCTTTTAAGCAAAACACTAGTTTGTTCTATCATGAAGATAATTTCCTCCGGACAACAATTTGTCATGTTAGTTGTTACCCCAATAACATTGACTTTGAAGACTTGTTCCTCATCTTATGCCAAATGAAGCATTTCCCATGAAATTTGCTTAACCACACCGCTTAGTCCGTGGTTTGAAGTCATTTTTGACTTCCATCACGTTTGTCATGGTAATATTTGTCTTAGCAATATTTACCTTAACAAAATTTGAAGGTGGTAGCAAAATTTACCATATCCTCTCTAAATAATAGGAAGATCATCCTTCAGATCTTTGGCCGAGTTTATCATGGTCAATTATGCAACAACTTTTGTTGCCACGTTTGAAATTCTTTCCAACGAATTTCACTGGTTGTTTTCATTTTGTATTTATGGTCCAACGACCCTCACAATTCTTTAGTCATTTTAAAACATTGTGCACTTCATAGCATGTATCAAAATAGGCTTTAAGAATTTAATTCTCGACATAGAGAATAAAGTTATTTTATGCTTTGATTCGAGACCTCAGTCGGAATCAGCGCTATGAATTTGGTAACCAATGTTATTTTTCAAAATAAATTCACCGATTTATTTTCAGAATAGAATCATACTTGATTCTTTAAGAAATAATAATTTTAAGTTATTTCTCTTTCCAAAATAAATTCACTAATTTATTTTAAGATTGAATCATTCTAGATTCCTACGAAATTAAATCTAACGATTTATTTCCCTTAACAAATTAAAATCAACGTAAGATTCTAATGAAGAAATAAATTTAGTAATTTATTTTCATCATATCTTCTATTCAACATTGGGATTAGTGGCACTAAAACCCAGACAAATATATCAAGGCAACTCGATCAAAATAACATAATCCTTTGATTTAATTTCGTTGATTCTTGTTTGGAAGATCAAGTAAATCCGTTAAAACGATAGAAAATAATTTCGGAAGCGAATTATTTACAAGATCTTTGTTTCTAAAACAAATTCAAGAAATTTCCATGGTTATCCTACACATTCTCATGGAAAATTATTGAAAATAATAATCCAGAGTGTTTCTAAACACAGATAACCTTGCCTTAAACCTTTTACACACGTGATAAAGGTTTTACAATACATGCAAATATGTATTTTACATATGATTTTAATCCTTGCTATAAGTGAAGGTATTAAATCAAACGTGTATCCTCATGATACATACTAATAAATCAAAATTTAATTTCGTTTATTTCTGATTTTGATTTTTCACAAAATCCGTAACCTTAGCTACTCTGAACTACAATTTCTTTAACACAGATTTGTCCCGTTTATTTCTGAAATCTAAACAAACCTGTTAAAACTGCAGGAAAAATTCTCGAAACATATTTGTTTGCTTTCTTAGAATTGTACTTATTTCGAATCGCCTTGAATTAATTATGTTCCTCTCTATAAAATTTCTGAAAGGAATTATTAGTACGAGAATAAAATCCACCGTATTTCAAAAAACCATCAATCACATTAAATAATAATTATTAAAGCCGAAAATTTATAAGGTAATAACAACATGAGTATTACCATAAATAATGGTTTTAATATTGCCATAAAACATGCACACATAATTAATAAGGCAATATACCATATATTTAAATGCCCATCAAACTACCTGGTGAAAACGGAACACCACGAAATTTATAAATTTTGAGTCCCTTCTCCTGTAGTTGTTCGAAAGTCGCGTTGTGTGTTGGGACATATTCGGAGCGCATAGCCATCAATGATGAATAAAAAATTTTCGCATTGAAGCACTTGAAATTTCTACCGGATATGAATGCCCATTTTTCTTTTTGTGGTTGTGCAAATTAAAGCCATCTAAAAGGAAGCACGGCAGTAGCAAAGTTCTATTCGTCTTGGATAAAAAAATTTTTTGTCTTAAGATTGTTGAAAAAATAGGGTTAAATTTGAAATAAATTAATATTAAACGGGAAAAAGAAGAACCAAAAATTGCAAAAATAAGAACTAAATTTAAAATAACAGAAAATAAGTTTGAAATAACCGAAAAATATGGTTGATGAGGCCTGCATGAGCACAGTTTCCTTAAGACAGATTCGACTGCTTTTTGGTGCTAGAGATCTTCGGTCGTCGGTCTCCTAGGATACAACAGCAGATGATTATCTTCAGCAGCACAACTGAGTAATCACGAACGAACTCGAGCCTTTGACTATCACCAAAATAATGCAGGCTTTATGGGAGGAAAAAGCAGTTAAAAACTATGTGTTTTTTCGTATGTTTAAAACTGAAAAGAAGCCATGTATTTATAGGGAAAATTAGGTTAAATGTGATTAAACTAAAATTCTGATTTTGCCCTCTATTGGATATTTGCGTGAACTGCAAGCATAAAATCAAATCAAAAAATATCCTTTTAATTTCGGAATAATATGCTTGTCACAAAAGAAAAAATTAATTTGAAGTGATAAAATATTCGTCGCAAGGCCCGACTAGTCCAGACATTCGCGTCGCCCACATTGTGCAGGTGCGTCCCAACATGAATGGGATTGGATTTGCACCCCCCTACGCGCGAGGCACAAGTTCAACTTAAATCATTCAATGAAAATAAAGTAAGTAAGCGTATATAAACACTTCTCATTTCATTATCCCATTAATATGGGATTGGAGTTTTCCATTTCCTTATCTCAATTCACACCCTTTAAGCATCAATTTCTCATTAATTACTCATATGTTTTGAGCATATGAGATACCGTTGTAAAGGTCTCATAGAGTAGAATAAGATCCAATCGATTTCTTATTCAAATATCCATCTTTACTCATTCGAAATATGGCTTAAAATTATCATTTTATCACATTTTTCCAACAAAAATGACTGCCCAAAGATCACTGTTATCAAGGGAGCTCCAATTACATCTCAATACTCAAACAACCTACAACTTCAAAAATCTGGATCACTGAAAGAAAAATGTAATAGCTTTGTAATAATCTATTTGATATATTTAGTCATTCAGTTATTGTTGTAATAGCTTTATAGTTTTTATCAGGTATTAGTGTTATATGTATTACTAATTTTTATTACTTTATTTAGAAATTTTGATTTGTTAAAATGATAACCCAAAATAAAGTTCTTAACTTTGCCCCTATCAACTTCGTGGACCGTCTACGATTTTCGATCATACATTATTTTGATATTTAAATTTTTAAAGATAAAATATACAAACGGTCACTAAATTATTTTTAAAATACAAAATAGTCATCAAACATTCAAAAGTTACATAAGGGGCATTAAGCTTTAGTTTTGTTAAAAATGATTGTTGAGCCGTTAACATTAACAAAAAAATTGTATAACAACATATTTAATCCTCAATATTTATACATTTAATCGATTTAGACATCAAGAATGAGAGTTAAATTGATTAAATGTATAAATATAGAAGAATATATGTATTATTATTAAAATTTTCATAACTGTCACATTAATAATCATTTTGTAACAAAAATTAAAATTTATTATTTATGTAATTTTTAAAAATTTAGTGACTATTTTATATTTTTTAAAAATAGTTTAGTAATTATTTATGTACTTTATCCAATTTTAAATTGTATAGTTTAAAAATGCTCGATACTCATAGAAACGGTCCTCTTCGATGCCAGCACCTTGTACAGGTTGTGCCACCATACTTTGAAACACCGTCATCTCGGGAAGGGCGGTTTTATTGGTAAACTCATCTTGCATCAACTCCAATATTAGGCTAATTTCTCTCTCCACCTCTGATTTTAGACAAAGTTGTTTATCTTTAAATTTTATAGTAATAATATGTCATGTCTAATTTATTAATAATATATAAATTTATACACTGTATTTGTATTAAATATAAATCTAAAAATTAAAGCTTTGTCTGGGGCAAAATTGGGCAAATAATCATTTTAGGATTGTAGGGATGTTTAACCAAAAATTTGGCATTTAGGCTAAAATACACAGAACCCTGCCATCTGCTCTTGGCGTCCTTGAACCTCGCCACCTCCACATGGCGAGGTGATGTGAAACTGAGAAGCCGGCTTAGTGAAGGATGACAAGCCACTGCCATGGCATGCAAGCTGTTTACGCAGCTTTATCGGCTCAATCCAGGTCGCTACCTAGAGGTGGCGAGGTGTTGTTGGGTTGCATGCATGCACAAACCAGCTTTCACATGAAAGCTGGTCACGACAGATTTAATTTAATTTTTTTTTTACATTTGTATAGGCTGACTATATAATAGTAGTAGTGTATGGAGAAAATTTTGAGAGAGTTAGAATTGTATTGTAGTTGAGAGAGGTTGAGACATCAATTTGGGTGATCGTTTTTGAACATATATTCGAAGATGATGAAGATTATTGAAGTGTTTTTTTTTCTGTAGTTCTTCTCGGTTTCTTAGAAGTAAGTAAGTGTATTTTTAATTAATCTGTTGTTGTTTTCTTAATTGTAGAGGGTTTGTAGATTTTTTTGTGTGATTTATTGTAGAATTTTCTGTAGAGGGTTTGTAGATTTTTTTTAATTAATCTATTTTTTAAATTATAGAGAGTTTGGAGATTTTTGTGTGTGATTGAAGATATATTCATTCAAATGATAATTACTTCTTTTTTATTGTTCAAGGCCTTAGAGAACATATACACTGTTTCTCGTCGAATATGATAACTTTTTGTATTTTCGGAATTGTAGCACTACATCAAATACCATAAGTCATTTTCTGTTGTTGAGTCTAATAAAAGTACCTATTGTGTAAGGTGTCTTCATTGGAAGAGCAAATGTCTTTGGTGGGTAAGAATTTCATACAAGAAGAGGAGTCAGATGTGGGAGGTGTCACGGTTCATTGAGCAGCACACCTGTTCCAATATGGCTTTATCACAGGACCACATTAATTTAGACTCTGATCTAATATGTGCTTACACCAAGGCATTGGTTGAACAAAAGCCAAAAATTTCGATTGCATTGTTAGTAGCCTCCATTCGAACTCCACTTGGATATATTCCATCTTACTACAAGGCATGGATGGCAAAGCAGAAGGCGATGACGCAACTGTATGGTGATTGGGATAAATCGCATAATGAGCTACCAACTCTTTTACAAGCAATGCAAATATTCATCCCGGGAACCATGGTAGAACACGAAACAAAATTGGCGTTCAACTTACAAGGTGAATTAATTCCTGGTAAAAGAATATTTAGTAAGTTATTTTGGGCGTTCAATGCGTGCATTGAAGGGTTCCCATTCTGCAAACGCATGATTCAAGTGGATGGTACTTGGATGTATGGGAATTACGGTCATATATTACTTGTGGTTGTTACACAAGATGAAGACAGTAATATATTCCCAATTGCCTTTGCCATAGTTGAAAAAGAAGACGTGGATGGATGATAATTCTTTTTGAAGCGTCTACGCAACCATGTAGTAAAAGAAGATGGGATTTGCATGATTTCTAATAGGGGGACTGCGCTCTTATCAGTAATTGACGGAGATGAGAGTTTATGGAAGCCCCCACATGCATATCCAGCCTATTGTGTACGTCATATTGTGGCAAATGAAAAGAAGCATTTCAGAAATAATCAGATCCGAAAAGAAATTTTAGGCGCGAGTAAGTTGTTATTCGTTGTTTATAAAAATTAGTAATTTTTTGAGCTGATCTTGTTGACTTATTTAACTTAATTTTTTAAAACAGGGTATGAACTACTTCAACTAAAATTCGAACAGAGGATAAACAGGTTGAAGCGACACGGTCGGAATGTATTTAATTTTGCAAATGACATACTCAGGGAAAGATGGTCACAAGCCTACGATGAAGGTCAGCGTTATGGCCATATGACAACTAACCTTGCAAAGGCTATAAACTCGGTGCTTAAAGGAACACGCCATCTCCCAATTGCAAGTATTGTGTGTGAGACTTACTTTAGATTGGGTAAAGTGTGGTCCGACAAAGGGCAGGAAGTTAACGTCCGGATAAAAAACGGACAACATTGGTCTAAAACTGTGCAGGATAGAATGATCGAACTTCAAGCCGAAGCAACCTCTATGCGAGTCAGAACATTCGACCCACATGGCTTTGAATTTTCTATTGAAGCTAAGGTCCGAGGAGAGCAAAGAATGTTCACCGTAAACCTTCCTCAGAGATGGTGTGATTGTGGTGCATTCCAAGCATTTAGATACCCTTGCTCTCACGCGCACGCCGCATGCTTGCATTTTCGTCTCGACCCTTACGGGTTTACGGATGAGTGTTATAAACTGGAGAATATGGCAAATATATACATAATTCGGTTCAACATAATCCCGAACCAAGACTATTGGACGGTAGAGCCAATATACAAAGAATGGTTACCAAATTCAGAGCTTCGTAGGAAGTTGAAGGGTCGACCGACATCCACTCGTCTTCATACTAATATGGATGATTTGGATGATAGATGGGGGGTTCAAGGTAGACATTGTACTATTTGTAGGGGACCGGGTCATACAAGAAAAAAGTGTCCGGATAAATCTAATCTTTCCAACTATCGTGTCGGACCATCAACCTAGATTTTGTTTGATCGTACATTTTATGGTAATGTAAATACATTTGTCGTTCATGTTTGCATTTTGATTTGGAATTTGAATACCAAAGTTAAAGAATGAACTTAAATATATAGTTACTATTCATTCGAACAAAATTAACCATTTCTTTATAGTTAATATTTGAACCAAATTTAACCTTCCTTTTTTATAGTTAATATTCAAACCAAATTTAACCTTCTTGATTTTTAACCATTTATTTATATCTTGATTTTTTGAAATTTGTAGTTGGAATTTCAATTTTGATACCGAAATATAAAAAACTTAAATATCGAAATGAAATTGAAAGAAATACGTGTTATAACCTGAAATACTCGAGGACCACAAATATTCAAAATCGAAACATAAAATTACATACAAATAAAGAAACCCTATTTCCTACTTCCTCCTCCTTCTCGATAAATCATGACGGTGGAAGGATGATGTTTGATCGTACCACTGAGGGGGATGATGAGTTCTTCGTGGTCGATTCGGAGCCTGCTCATAGTTCACAAATTGATCATCCGAAATTTGCGTAGAAGGTGGTGTACCATACATATCTTCCAGATGGAATGATGAGCTGCTAATGGTGGTAGTCGACAACATAGCTGTCATACTACCATCACCCATACCTTCGCCATATACGGATGTTTGAGGATACTAAAATTGTGGTATGTATCCTCCATCATCGTTGTAAGCCGGCTGAGAAGATGAGCTAGCACCAAATGGAAAATTAATTGGTGATTGTTCTAGAACATTACCAAATCCAAATGTTTGATGAAATGATGAGCTTTCTCTAACTGGTGGTTGTTCTGAAATATTACCAAATGGTGGACACCCATGTTGTATTGCTTCTTCCCAAGGATTAATGCTTACATGTCTAGGGGGGATTGGGATTGCACTTGAGCCCACGAAGAAGGCCAACCCGAAAAACTTTCCAAGTTTGGCTCGTCAGTTGGTTTTTGAGAGCTCTGACCAAACTCGGATGAGAAGTGTACGTGTCTTGAGCATCGCGGATCTTCAAGCCATTTATTAGCGTCTTCGGGAGATACTATGAATGGTTTTCCATTTTCCAAAAACCACAAATAGTACTCTGTATTAAATTCAAAATCACTGGCTTGAAGTGGACTCAAATTATGATCCTACCGCATCCATCTTTCCTTCCACTGTTCAATGAAATCGGCTTGATTCAGAGTCCAATTTTCATTGAATCTACCTCTACGAACAATATGAATAGGTTCATGTGGAGCTCTAGGAATGGGTTGATGGAAGTTGAACTGCCGCAACACCCGGTCAGCACAATGAATCTCAACAATAGAAAAATTGATCAAAGGCACAATTGCACCCCAGAATGATGAACATTGAAGCACAGTGTTTGGTAGGCAAGCCTTGATTGTGTCATTCGCGTATGGCTGCCAAATAAACTGTAAAACACAAATATTAATATTCATATAAAAACAAACATATTACTTTAAAAAATATGAAGTCAATATTTAATTTAAAAATAATATTATGATACCTAATCTTTTCTTATTGTTTGGATCTTCAGTCTTATATCTCTGACGGTGTTGTGCACCACCCCCGCATTCCTCAACTTATGTCTCCATCTGCAAAGATATTGAACTTATATTTTTAAGTTGTTGCAAATAAATATTAGATAAGTAAAATACCCATATACGACTGTAGTCGCAATATTACCTTCCAGCAAGCGAAAACTCAAACGGTGCGGGTACTTCTACAATGGGCGTTAGATAAGGTAGCCTGTACCACGCCCACGACTGTAATAAGATTTGACATCCACCCATATATGAATTCTTCTTCTCACCATTCATAATTGCGACCTTGCGCATTTCATGGTACAAGAATGTCAATATTGCAGATCCCCAACTATATGTAGCAGCTGTGTCAAAATCAGCCAAGAAAGGCAGATATTGTGTGTGAACCATATTACCAGATGTATCTGGCATCAATACCCCACCAATAAGTTGCAATATATACGCTCGAGTTGCACACTCAAGTTCTCGGCGACCATATCCATTTGTTACCATAAATTCCCGCTGCAACCATGAAATTCTGAGACGTAAACCATCCACACATGACTCAGGAGGAGCTTTACCCAGGTACTGCTTGCAAAGTTCAAATGCATTATACTTGTTCTCTCCAACCAACGGCTTCCCATTTGTTGGGACACCAAGCTGTACTGCTACATCCTCCAGAGTTATTGTGCATTCGCCAAATGGAAAATGAAATGTGTGAGTCTCTGGTCTCCACCGTTCAATCAATGCGGTAATCAACCTGGGGACTATCTTAAATCCACGGAGAAATGAAGCATTATAAAAACCGGCAAACTGTAGGTAATAAACTATGAGATCAGAAGGTTCCTTGATCTCCATTCCTCGACGGCGGATGCTATGCTCTACACCCTATAATTAATTTATTATAATAAATTATTTCGTATTATTACACATGACGTAATAAATTTTAAATTACAACAAAAGTACTTACTTGCTCTTCATGAATATGAGACGAAAGGTGCTCATGATCACGCTACAACAAAACTCCTCCAGATGCCATTTTCTATTTGCAGATCTGCAAAATAATTATCATTCGAATATATATACATACAACCAAAAAATGTATTAACTTCAAAAATTTTGATCTATACGAATATAAATTTAAAAAATATAAAAAGTTGGCAAAATACCGAATCTTACAAGAAACCGTGTAAATGTGCTCAAAAGCCTTCAAATATATCTTCAATCGATCACACAAAAAAATCTACAAACCCTCTACAATTAAGAAAACAACAACAGATTAATTAAAAAAAGTACACTTACTTACTTCTGAGAAACCGAGAAGATTTGAAGAAAAAAAAACACTTCAATAATTTTCACCGTCTTCGAATATATGTTCAAAAACGATCACCCAAATTGATGTCTCAACCTCTCTCAAATACAATACAATTCTAACTCTCTCAAAATTTTCTCCATACACTACTACTATTATATAGCCAGCCTATACAAATGTAAAAAAAAAAAAAATTAAATATGTCGTGATCAGCTTTCACGTGAAAGCTGGTCTGTGCATGCATGCAACCCAACAGCACCTCGCCACCTCTAGGTGGCGACCTGGACTGAGCCGATAAAGCTGCGTAAACAGCTTGCATGCCATGGTAGTGGCTTGTCATCCTTCACTGAACCGGCTTCTCGGTTTCATAGCACCTCGCCATATGGAGGTAGCGAGGTTCAAGGACGCCAGGAGCAGACGGCGAGGTCCTGTGTATTTTGGTCTAAATGCCAAACTTTTGGTTAAACATCCCTATAATCTTAAATATAATCCTAAAATAAATTATTTGCCCAAATTTCCCTTCGTCTGGCGTAAATTATAGAATAATTGTTTACCTGCCAGTGTTTGGTAAAAGTTGAATTTTTCGGCTTTAACGTCTTGCAGCTTTTAAGATAAAATCAAGATTTCAAACATGTGTTTTTCATGTACAACGTGACCGTTCGACGATGTTTTTACGTTTAGTAGTTCAATCGCTATTTGAAAAGCATTCTCGAACAAACCCTAAACAAATTTATTTGGTCATCGAAAAACAATTTTTTTTAACTATTCGACCTTCACCTTCAACCCATAAACAACTTTAAATACTAATTATAATATTATGATTACATAACCTATATAAAATTTCTTATCGTTAAATAAAAAATAATTTTTCAAATATTTTTATTCTTGTTACTTATGTGTAATATTTCAATAAGAACTAAAGTCTCAATGAAAAAAATCTAATTAAAATAGTTAAAATATGCAGGAAAGAATTTAATATTTAAAATAGGCTTAATGGCCCGTTTGGCCCCTAAAGTATACATAAAATACTAAACTGCCCCCTAAAGTATTTTTTAGGGCATTTTGCCCCCTAAACTAATTATCGTTATCCCGTTTGGCCCCTTCATGTAACGCCGTTTAAAAAAATTACGGGCCAATCAGAATGCGCCATGTGTTATTTTATTAATAAAAAATAATCTGACTTAAATAAAAGGGGTAAATTGCACGTTAGGTATGCTAAACTTTATCTTTTGTTCATTTTAGTCCCAATCATGTTTCATCTTCTTCCTCTTGTAATCTGAAAATCACAGTAGTTGAAGCAGATACATTTGATCTCAATTGTTTTCAATCCCTTACTGGTACTTTTTTTTTGTTTTTTTAATATCAATTATATTATCTTTATTAATGGAAAACTTTCATGTGCCGAAGTAGGATTGGAAATTTGGAAAAAACCGATTTGTAGATCTGATTTTCCCACTGAAAGTTGTAGACTAGAATTGTTCAGGCATTGTTTCAATGCTTCAAGCCACTTGGCTTCCTTCCAAATCCATTCTCGTACCCAACACTTCCCCCTCCAATTTCACTCTATAACAAGAGGAAGAAAACCCAACAACAAAGAGGAAAAAAATAAAATTATGAGAAAAAAGAGCTCTTTTAGCAGACACCAACTTCACCCAGCAATAGCAGAAGCAAGCCATATGTTTTGGCCTTTGAATTGATTTTTTTCTTGTTGATTCTTTCATACTCAATTTTTGTTTTTGTTTTTGGCGGTTTTGAGGATTTTAGCTTTTAAGTGTTGTGGTTTAAAGGATTTCCCTTTAATGATATTTTTGTATGGATTAGCTGTGCTGCTTTAACTCTTCTCAAGTAAAGCGTATTTGTTGTATTCTTTTAAGCTTTTATTAATAATCCTATATTAGGGTAAATAAAACCTTAATTAATTGGGATGAAGCTTTGGTATTTTTATGAGTTAGTTGTGTGATTAATTTTGATGTTATGTTGCTTTGATTTCAGTTGGTATTTTATATAAGCTACTTAGGAGTTGTGAATTTGGATTGCAAAAAAGATTCTGTTTTCAGATTACAAGGGGAAGAAGATGAACCATGATCGAAACTAAAATGAACAAAAAATAAAGTTTGGTATACCTAATGTGCAATTCACCCCTTTAATTTAATTTAGATTATTTTTTTGTTAATCAAATGACACGTGTCACGTCTTGATTGGCCCGTGAATATTTTTTTAAACGGCGTTAGACGGAGGGGCCAAACGAAATAACGATTCTTAGTTCAGGAGGCAAAATGTCCAAAAAATACTTTAAGGGTAATTTGGTATTTTGCATATATTTCAGGGGCCAAACGAGCCATTAAGCCTTTAAAATATTGCCCAAGTAGCATACACCCAACAATTAAGAAACATAATGCCTTATAGCAAGACCTAAACCTCGCAAACTTATCAGAATCGATTTATTCGTTTGAGATCTGATATGAATTTGAATACGAATTAAATTTGAAATTCGAAATAAATTGAATTGAATTGAAATCGATATAAATTTTAACTGGACCAATATTTTCACACAATAGAAAGTACCCAAACCAAAAACAATCTAAAATTTAATTTACCAAAACCTGTTCCGACTCAAACATTGACCTAATTTTAACTCGATAATTGAGTTGAAGTGAACGAATAATTTATTTTTATTATTTTTATATTTTTTTAACAATGTGATAAATTGTAAAATAATGTATGACTTATTTTTTTTGTATTTACCATCTTTGGTAACAATTTAACAGTTCAATCTCATTTTTCCTTCATTAAAAGGTCATCTTCATATATGATCCGACAAAAGACATATTTTTTTACAAAAATATATAAATAATTCTACATATATTTGATTGGATTCATACTCAATTCAACCGAATTGACCCGAAGATCCAATTGTTAATCCGACTAGAAAACCGACAAATCCAAAATTGAAAATCAAGGGATCAAATATTGATCCGACCTAAAAAAAACTTATTCGATACTGACTCGACCTGAGACCGAACACTACCCAACTTGTCATAGACTCGAATTAAACTCGAACCGAATCAAACCCATATCGAATGTAGTCCAGACTCAAAATGACCTGACCTAAACCCGATCCAAACAACTCGATTGACACCTCTAACAAAACCACATGAAGGACACGGTCAAACACTAAAACCATCCATCCATCCAACAGGGAATATAAAATCCAGCTTTATTGCATAATAAAAACACCATACATGGCTTAAAAAACTTTAAACATTGAACGACGTTTTAACAACGAGAATAAGAGATCAAACAAGCTTAGCTGCGGTGACTGTTGCCTTCATAAGTGGCGTAACGCTGCTTGGATCAATATTAGCCACTGTCGTGTACAAAATTCTATTCACAGGAGCAGGGTTGGGGTTTGATGTGTCCAAAAGCATTTGGTAAACATCCCAATCCATTTCGAGGTCCGTTACAATAAAACCGATATAAATCTGCAGTTGACAGAGATTTAATTTATACAAAACTTGATCAGACTGTTTCGTTTGATTTTTACAATCAAATTAACACCAAAGAATTGAAACATGGAACAACATTGAGTGTATGCATACCTTGTTGTCTTTATCTTTCATATTGCTCCAGGCAACGATCCACTTAAAGCCGTTCCCAATATTATACGCAACACCGCCTTTCGAGCATCCGGTATGTGGATCGGCATCATGCTTAATCTTTTCCGACAATTGTGCCAGAATAACTTGCGGATAGTTTGAAGATCCATACCAATTATGCATGTCATACAGGGTGAAATATTCATCGGTACCGTTCTCAAGAGTCACGTCTGTATATATCAAAGTGCCTTGTGCTACTGGTTTGGTTATGTTGTGCTCTGAAATGCTGTACTGGACAACTCTCTTCACAAACGAAGGTGAAGGGAAGAACCACCAGACAATGCCTGTATACAATTTATTACTGACTAACGAACCTGTAGAGACGTTTTTTTTCTTTTTCTTTATAAATTATAAGCGTGGTTTTCTTTTAGAAAATTCGTCGATACAAATTATTTCATAAATCACTTTTGAAATCTTAGTTTAAAGGGGATCAATTTAAAAAAATCGTCATTGTAATACCCTAATTTTGTCCGGGTATTATATATATATAGTTCTCTATAAATAGGACCAAAATAATAAATAAATAGCAGCCCATTTAATAAATATTTCCCAAATATCCAAGTTAAGTAAAAAGTCCATTTACAAATCAAATTCTCTTTACAAGTCCTAAGGCCCATTTCTAATATCCAAAACACAAAACAAATACAATAATCTCAAAGAAACACGAAATTCTCGCCCAAATTCGATTATAAAAGGACCCCTGTCGAGATGAGATTGGTCAGAAGGCCCTTCACATGGATTAATTCCCTCAGCTCATGTCATCTTCTGCATCACCTATATAAAGGAAGAAAGAGAAAATGATTGAATAATAGTGACAACAATTAGTGCAATCATTAATTGAAAGGAGAGAGAGTGAGGGAACCGAGAAGTCACCTGAAAAACTGGAGAGCCACTAGAACGCCGGAGATCACCAGAATTGGACACCGAAACAGTGAGGCCATCGTCAAGAACACACTGAGAGGTATATTTTCTCCTTTATTCTTCATTTATCTGCAAAAACATATAACATAGGTTAGATTTAAACTTAAAGAATTGGAAAACAGTAATCAAAGTTAAAACCTAGATCTAAAAAAAGCAAACACAAATCACATTAGGGTTTTGAGGCTTATCTTGAGTTAATCGAAAGAGATTTTGGTTGCCGGTTGGTTTAAGGGTAAAGGTGGAGTTGAAGAGGGTAAATAGGTTCGGTTTGGGTAGTTTAGGCTTAGGATTGGGCGGAGACGGGTGGATTCTGTTGAATCCGGGCTTAGATTAGAGTTTAGGTGGAAAAATTGAAGAAAATGGAGGTTTTAGGGTTTTGGATGACGGCCGGAAATCGCCTCGCGGTGGTGACCGATTGCCAGAGTTGAAATAGATGGTTGCCGAGGGGTAGGGTTTGATCGGAAGGGATGACCGGAGACGACGGCTGGCGAACAGGCTGTGGTTGGTGATCAGTGGCGGAGGAGGATCAAAGAGGGTTGAGGGTGAAGAATATTGGACGAGTTCTTGAGTAAATTATGTGTTTGATCTTTGAAAGAACAGAAAGATGAGGGAGTTTTTGTGTTTGTTTGGATCAAACTGAGGAAAAACTGAAGAACAAATGAAGAACTCGGTGAAAAAGATGGGTTTTGATCGATATTGGGCTTGAATTTCTGGAAAAATGGCGTTCGAGTTGAGAGGGTTTTGAGGAATGAGAAATAAAGAGAGGAGAGTTAATCAAATCGCCGAGTTGGCTCGGTCTAGGCCCTTTTATACCCGAGCCAACACGGTGTCGTTTTAGAGAGCCGGGTTAAGAAAGATCCGCGTGTTTTCGCGCGGGTATGGATACGGGTCCGCCCTCCGACCCGGGTCATTTGGTTATTGGGTTGAATATAAGTGGATTTAGGCCAGGGTTTTAAGGAAATTGGAGTTGGGCTCTTTAATTCTCACTTTGTTTAATTTGGTCACCTAATGTTTGTAAATTGGGCTCTCGGCTTTAATAACAATTCAATTTGGTCCTGAAATCAACTTAATTGTTTTGTTTAATCATTTTAATTTATTTATTTAATTTATACTGTATGCATGTTTTTAAAATAAGTATGAAGTATATTTTTAGGGGACTTTAATTCACTTAGCACATTAAAATTAGAGCCTTATAAGATTAAGTTCTTTAATTAAATTTAATTTGATAGGCGAGGACATTATAAAAAATAAATGAATATTGAATAAAAACTTTAATGTCCTAAGTTGGTTAGTGTCACATTGCAATGTGATGTTAATCAAGGGGACATTTTAGTAGAAAATTCAATACCTCATTTGAACATAGAAAATGGAAATCACACATATAGCTAGCGTAATAAAATTGGAATTAGGATTAAACAATTAGTGATGTTAATAATAAGAATATTATTAATTTGGGGCCTAATATGGGTAGTGCCCAATTCATTGGGTGTTATCACATAAACCCTAAACTTGATGATATTCATAGATTTTAATTAATTAATTAATTGGAGCCTTAATTAGGTTTGAACTTAAAATTGACAAGAAAATAATTTGACATGCATCTAAACCTTTTGTGTTGAGATGCATTTTTGAATATAAATTGGAGTATCCTAAAGTAACTGGATGTTTCAAAGTTTATATTCTTTAAAGATGTATTTTCCTACAAAAGGATATCCCCATTTGGAACAAAATTCATTTAACGATTAAAGATTCAATTAAATTCAAATTATTACTCGAAATACCAAAATGCCACGTGAAATTAATAAGGTACCAATAACGGGCGTTTGTGGGATGCTAATCCTTCCCCACACGTAACCGACTCCCGAACCCTAATTTTAAAGAAATGAATCTCTAATTGTTTTTATGGTGTCCGGTCTACCAAAGTGACCGGTGGCGACCCCAAATTGATTTAAAGGGAAAATCCAATTTAATAAGAAAAACCCTAAATTTAAGATTAAATGAATTAAAATGAATAAAACTCCCTATTTTCCAAATGAATAATCGTCAGGCTATTTTTCACACCTTTGATTTTAAAAATGGTCGCGACAGTCATTCTTTTGAAAATGATAAAAAAACTTAGAGTCGCCACCGGCCACTTGGGTAAGGTAGGCCGGACACCATGAGAAACCAAAGATTCGTTTTGAAAGGGTCCGGGAGTTGGTTACGAGTGGGGAAGGATTAGCACCCCCATCACGCCCGGGAATCAGTACCTGTATATTTGTTGCTTTCAAATTGATGGAATTTGAATTGAATTTAAATCGGCGTACTTAATTGAAAATTTTTCCTTAATTACACGGGCTTTATCAAATTGGGGGTCAGAATTAATGGGACATTTAATTAATAAGGTTGAAAATACATCGGACTATAGATTAAACCGACATTGAATAAGCCCGACTATCGTGTTAATTTATGGTTTGAATCCCGCACGTCACCTTTATGCATGATACAAGCATTTTAAATATGATGTAATGATTTGGTTAAGTTTTAATTTTACCTTGAGTCGGTAAGGATTAATTCAAACATTTGGTCAACATCCTTTAAGCTCGGACTGTTACGATACAAATGTCGGAATTAATGACTATCTCCCTTTTTATGAGTGAAATTAATTAACATGTAAAGCAAATGAGCCAAATGATGACAAATAAAATGGATGGCAAGTAAAGGCTTAAGGATAAACACATAAATGCCCACCCAAAGACCTAACCTGAAAGGCCCAAGTTATGGAAGATCCAATTAGTGATATAGTTAACGATTAAGTGAATCTAGTATTAATCCTAAATTGATTAACCCTAAAGACTAAAAACTCTAACGAATTATGAATTACCGTGTAACATGATAATTAATTCATTTGATTTTAAACTAGTGTTCCAATAAGCCCGGAACGCTATTTAAAACAAATTGAGGTAATTAACCATGGTTTAAAATTAAGTGTCAATCTAAACTTGCAATTGATTTTATCCCAAATGTGATTATGAAATATTCGATTAATTTAATGAATGTAACATTTATCCCAATAAGCAAAGGATAAATTTAAATTCACTAAGTTAATTCGAACCTAAATCTAACTAAGTCTCTAAGGAGTCTAATCCTAGAATTAACTTAATTAATTTAAGGATCGTGCCCCTATTAGACGAGCACACGACCTAAATTAATTAAATTAATTCCTAAACTAATCTAAAACTATCTTAACAATCCAAAGCCCAAAAGACTAAGCCCAAGGCCCACTAAACTAAGGCTAACCCTAAGCCCAAGCATCTAATTGAACCTACACTTAAAAGCCATACATTCACAAAGAAACAAACTTTAGTTACATGTGACATACTACATATACAATATATGACATATATTCAAGAACTATACCATGCACATATATATTAAAAAAGGTATTATACGTTAAAACTATATCATACATTGTAAAGGAAATATATTGTATATCTATTATGGAAACTATACATTGTGTGTATATTTTAAAGAAACTATATAGTATATATTATAAAAGCTATACCTTATATAAAAAAAACATACATTACACCTATAACTATACATCACCTTCTATTATAAAAAAACTAAACTATATGCCATATATTATACATATGTATCATATATTATGAAAATAACATATATTACATATTCCATATGTATTATAAAAGCATGTATTACACTAGTATAACGAACATGTATATACACATCAAAGCCTCATTTAACAAATGTACCATAAATGTTCAAAAACACCTAATATGAAATTAAAGGCTGCAAGCTAAATAAAAAGGAACTGTACAGAGATTAAAAATGCATGATGACTAGAGGGTCAATACGCTGAAATACATACCAAAATGTAAATAAAACAACTCTAAGGGCTAAATCAGAAGAACATAACAGATTTGGCTAAAAGAGGGTCGAATTACAAACATTTGTAAAGTTCAAGGGATTAAGGAAAGAATTATAAGAGGCAGAAGCCCCTTTTTGGCGCAATTTGCCAACGCAGGAGGACTAATGGTGTTATTTAGGGGTGCGGAAGCCCTTACGAAGCGATTATAATGGGGTAGAGGGTTTTAAAAAGTAATTTACCCAATTTTAAAATGGGATACAGGAATATAATACAAAAATTAAACTTTTTTTGCTTCTTTTAGTAAAAAAAATGTTGAGCTCTCTCGATCACCCTTCTTTAGTTCCTAGAACTGGGATGAACACCGCCATGGTGTTCATCCCCAAACCCAAAAAATGCTACCTTTTCCAGAATCTGGTGACCGACCGCCGTGAGCCTCCGCTAGCTGGGCCAAAACCCTAAAAAAGATATTTTTAACCCCATTTTCAAGTTCTAAACCTGAGTCTCACCTCATTTCTCCTTAAAACGGTAAAAACCATTACTTTGTAAAAACAGAGGCCAAAATCCCCTTGCTTTGAAAACCCAAACACAAAATGACCTCTTTTGATCATCACCCCTCCGTCTCACCATGCACGACCCTGAGACTGAAAGGTTTATCAACGACGAGGGGAGGCGAATCGAATCGATAGGAAGGCGGATTGCTGAAGGTAAAAAAACTCAAACCTAGTCTATGTTTATGCATGCTTTGAAATGAAAGGGAAGATGGTGGTATACCTCTGAAAACGAGGCTTTTTTGCTGCTTCTATTACTTTGAATAATCCCATTTCAACTTAGGCTTTACAAAATTCTAGGGATTTGTTTATATATCGACATATTACATGGTTTTTTATCTGTATAAAAATTGAATTAATGTTGTTATTGGTTGCCTCTATCTATTTTGGCTTGAATCATATGCGGTTATGAGGATGTTGGTTTGTTGAGGGAACGATTCTGACATTCCCTGGTATGCCTTTGCATTTCATCCGATCTTTGTCCTTATCTACTTTGATTCTGTTTTGGCATGTGACACAAAAGAGAAGGAGGGGGCCAGAAGCTGTTGGCGTTGCGAGGCAATGATGACAGGGCGTTGGGTTATTGGTTCCTTCGGTCGACATGGTGGCGAATGTGGCACTGGAGAAGTCGACTCAAAATTTGGAGAGCCGTAGAGCGCGAGTGGATCATATGCGCGCGTGAACGACGCCAAAGGTCGCGTGTGTGGCACGTGGCAATTTTGGAAGCTTCCCCACGCTGATCTCGTCCGTTGGTAAGCCTTCAGATCTGACAATCCTCATGTGGCTACGCGAGACAGAGGGATAACAGATTAGGCTTAGGGTTTTTATTTGAAGTTGGGCCTGAAATGGGCTTGCAAATATGTAAATGGACTTGTAAATATAAAATACTTTGGGCTTTATTTATTCAACTGGTATTTGTTTAATTTAATATATAATAATCTTTTGGCCCTTTTAATTTAGCTTAATAATAATAATGATGATAATAATAATAATAATAATAGTAATGTATAATAAACAAAAGAAGACAATAATAACTATATTAATATAAGTTATAGTAATAACATAATAGCAGAACATATACATATATAACTAGTTAATATTTAGGGGTTTTCTCAAATGGATAACAACATAATAATCAAACATAAAATGATAATAATATATAATATAACATGATAGTAAATTAGATAATAAATAACAATACATACATTAAAATAGCGCTAGTAATTTTTTTGTTTTTTGTTTTTGGGTTTTAACCATACATAAAAATAGATAAAGTAAACAAACATAGCCCATTATTGCAAAAGATAAAAACGGATTAATACTCCGGACAAAATTAGTGATTACGCCCCTCTTTGCTTATACTTGTGGAACAAGAATATCAAAGACCATAAGCACTAATTTTGTCATACTTCCCAGTTGGACGATTTGCTCTTCCAGACCGGTTGCGAGCAAATCCAAATAACTTATTTTCCCGGAGTGGCAAAAACAACTGGGTAGCGCTAGCATGTCCTTCGAAGCGACAACGAACAACCCAGTTCACGAACGACTCATTCCTCCGAAGCGGCAATGAACGAATCCAAATAACCTTGCTTCCCCGAAGCGGCAAAAAGCAAACTGAGCGGCGCTAGGATGTAGTTCTGAAATGGCAGCAGACAAACCAGCTAACCTCAAACGGCTCATCCTTTTGAAACGGCAATGGATGCATCCGAATAACTTTGCTTCCCCGAAGCGGCAGAAAGCAAACTGGGTACTGCTGGGATACCCTTTCGAAACGGCAATAGACAAACCAACTAGCCTTTAGACATCTCATCCTTCCAAGACGGTGTTGAATGAATCCAAATAAATTTGCTTCCCCGAAGCGGCAGAAAGCAAAGTGTGCTAATGCGTTCCTCTAAAATGGTAAGAAGCAAATGGTAATTCATGTCATGAAGGTTACATTCATCTTGGACCTATATGGAAGGGCCTCAACCTTATGAGGTACTTAATATTCGTTGTGATTATCTACAAAAAGGGATGCCAAGTTTGTAATGATAAGAGTTAGCATGCTCCTAACCTGGGGATGTCTAACTAGACATGATGCATGAATGATAACAATCTTAAATTTTCTCGGGCAATTTCTCTTCTTGCTCCTTTTTTGCTTGCATCTTCTGTTTTTCTTCTTCGCATTGGAGGCGTTTCCTCCCTCACTCGGGTTCACCCTTCATCCCCCTTTTTGAGTTCTTGAAACTTTTGTTCTAAAGTGCCATTTCAGGTTTTCACTCTAGAGAAATTTCTTTTTTTTTCTTTTCTTTCTTTTTTCCTTTCTTTCTTTCTTTTTTCCTTTCTTTCTTTTTTCTTCTTTTTTCTTCCTTTCTTTCTTTTCTTGGGCGTCCTTGCGGGTTTTCACCCATGGTCCCTCAGCCTTCAGTATGAACAGTGTCAATGTCTTTCCACGATAGATCTTATCAACTTTGCCTCTGATGTCTTTTCACCGTAATCTTGGCGATCTCCTTTCCTAACTGGGAAAAACTTGCACTTAATAGATTAGGACATAGTAATGCCAAGAAATCCTTTGCCTTTTTCCATTCCATGTAAACCTACCCGCAGAATAACTATGAAATAGATAAAAGAAACTAAAATATAATTTTATTTATTAGGATAACTTAGAAAGTCATGGCAAACATGAGAAGAGAGAAAGAAGTATAGAAGACGTCAATTGCCTAAATGATGTGGGCCTATCAACTTCGGCAGATCTCTCCCTAACCACCATTGGTTATCTCCAACGATATGAAGACCGAAGAATAACCTTTTAACCGAAACGAGGCTCGTCAGTTGTATGCCGAAATTTAACTCTATCTGAACCGTCCTTTTCAGATTTTTAATTCAAATCATCCTTTAGTTTTAAGGCACCCATTTTTGGGTTTTTGCCTTAAACCATCCTTCTTTTTTCCCTTTTTATGCGTGATACTTCTTGACAGAGTCCGAGTTTATCGAGTTGCTTAATTCTTTCCCGTCCATCTTCGTTAGGATTAACGCTCCCCTAAAGAAGGCCTTTTTTCATGACATAGAGCCTCTCCCAATTTGGCATCCATTTTCTCCGTAAGTCTTTTTGATTCAACGAGATCTTTTTAAGCATCAGATCTCACTCTTAAAACTCTCTCGGGTGAACTTTCTTGTTATAAGCTCCCATCATTCACTTCTGGTACATCTGATTATGGGAAATAGCTTTTAATCTCTTCTCATCGATGAGGTTCAAGTGATCAAACCTAGCTTGCATCCACTCGGATTCATCCAACTTTATTTCGTTCAAGATTCAAAGTGACAGGATTTCCACTTCGATGGGCAGTACTTCTCCGGTGCCATATACTAAGGAATATGGCGTTACCCCGGTGGACGTTTTCACGGATGTCCGATAGGCAAACAAGGTGAAAGGAAGTCTCTTATGCCAAACCTTGAATGTCTCTGTAGTTTTTGCTATGATCTTCTTAATATTCTTATTGGCCGCCTCTACCTCTTCGTTCATCTTGGAGCGATAAATGGTAAAATTATGTTTGTACAATCTTGAATTGTTTACACACCTCGGTCATCATCTTGTTGTTCAAATTGGAAACATTATCAGTGATGATCCTTTCGGGCATACCGTAACGACACATGATCTCTTTCTTGAGAAACTTGCAGACCACCGCTCTTGTGATATTAGCGTATAAGGCAGCTTTCACCCACTTGGTAAAGTAATCAATAGCCACTAGGATGAAGCAGTGCCTATAAGAGGCCTTTGGATGTATCTGACCAATGACATCCATTCCCCAAGTAGAAAAGGGCCACGATGAATTCATGGTGTGAAGAGGCATCGGTAGGGAGTGTATCTTATCAGTATAGATTTGACATTTATGACATTTCTTCGTATAACTGATGTAATCTCCTTCCATAGTTGACTAGAAATAGCCATATCTCATGATTTTTCTTGCCATCAAAAACCTACTGGCGTGGGTCCTACATAAGCCTCCTTGGACCTCCGCTAAAATGGTTCTGGCTTCCCGAGCACTAACACACTTAACAGTATCTGATCCTTGCTTTCTTTGTACAAAGTTTCCCCATCAAGGACATACCCCGAAGCTAACCTTCTAATAGTCCTTTTGTCATTATCATCAGCCCTCTTTGGATAAGTCTGGAACTTGATATATTGGAGGATGTCAAAATACCATGGGTTACCGTCATCCTTCTCTTCCAAACTATAGCAATAGGCTGGTACCTTAAAGTTTTATATTTCGATCGGCCCTATCTCGCCTGCCCAGCTTGCTTCGAACACAGCGGCCAGAGTCGCAGGGCGTCGACCATCTGATTATTCTCTCTTGGAAAGTAGTTGAAACTGATTTCTTCAAAATCCTTGGCCAAATCCTGGATCAAGTTGTAGTACTTGATTATATGTGGATATTTAGTCTCCTATTCTTTCTGAAGTTGATAGATTACTAAAGAAGAATCTCTGAAAACCTGGAGTACCTTGACTTTTCTTTCTATGGCTGCTCAGATTCCCGTAACACAAGCCTCATACTCGGCTATATTGTTGGTGCAAAAGAACTCCAACCTACTTGTGGAAGGGTAGTAGACATTTCCTGGGGAGACCAAAACTGCCCATGTTCCATGGCCCAAGGCATTCGATGTCCCATCAAAATAGAGCCTCCATCCTTCATTCTCGATAGTAGACGTCGCTTCAGACATGTCAAAGATTAGATCTTCATATGTGAAACTAAAATCCAATGGTTCATAATCTTCTAAGGCACGGCTTGCTAAAAGATCTGCCACCACACTTCCCTTTACCGCCTTCTGATTCACATAAACGATGTTGAATTTTGACAAAAGCATTTGCCAATAGGCCACTTTCTCGGTCAAAGCTGGTGCTTCCATTAGAAATTTCAACAGATCTATTCGGGAAATCAAATAAGTGGTATGATACATGTATTTCCAAATCCCCTTAGTAGTCCATACCAAGGCGCAACATAACCTTTGGATCAACGAGTATCGTGTCTCACACTCGGTGAATTTCTTACTCAGGTAATAGATCGCCCTTTCTTTTTTGCCTGTGTCATCATGCCGCCCCAACATATAGCCCATAGAGTTTTCAAAAACTGCAAAGTATAGAATCAACGGCCTATCTGATATTGGTGCTATTAAGATTGGAGGATTGGCCAGATACTTCTTGATCTTTTCTAGCGCTTCTTGACATTCTTCATCCCAAACTCCCGGGTTATTCTTTCGGAGCAGTCTAAAGACAGGGTCTCACTTATCGGTCAACTAGGATATGAACCAGAAGGTGTAATTCAATCTTCCCAAAAAATCATCGGACCTCCTTTTGAGTTTGAGGTGGCGAAAGATCTTGGATTGCTTTCACCTTGTCAGGATCAATCTCGATGCCTTTTTGACTCACCACAAACCCCAAAAGTTTTCCTAATATAACTACAAAGGTACATTTGGCTGGGTTGAGCTTTAGGTGAAACTTTCTTATCCTCTAGAAGAGTTTTCGCAGATTTTGAATGTGTTCCCCTTCGGTTCATGATTTAGCTATCATGTCATCCACTTACACCTCAATATCATTGTGCATCATATCATGGAACAAGGTCACTATGGCTCTTTGATATGTTGCCCCGACGTTCTTCAATCCAAAATGTATTACCTTATAGCAAAATGTGCCCCACATGGTCACAAAAGTGGTCTTCTCTATATCCTCGGGGTATATTTTAATCTGATTGTACCCTGAGAAACCATCCATAAAGGAAAACCATGCATGCCCCACAATATTGTCAACTAGAGTATCAATATGAGGGAAAGGGAAATTGTCTTTGAGGCTCACCTTATTAAGGTCCCTATAATTCATACACATATGCACATTCTCGTCCTTTTTCGGCATCGGCACTATGTTAGCCACCCATTCTGGGTACTTAGAAACTTCTAAAAAACCAACCTTAAACTATTTCTTTACATCCTCTCTATTTTTCAACAACATGTCCGTCATCATCCTTCAAAGTTTCTGCTGGAAAGGCTTGCATTCCGGCCTAATGGGGAGCTTATGTGTTACAATATCTGTGTTTAGGCTTGGCATATCCTGGTATGACCACGCGAATACATCGTTAAATTCTACAAGCAATTCCACCAACTTCTGCTTGATTTTTGGTGATAGGGTACCTCCAGTCTTTGCTTTTCTCCTTTCTTGGTTAGTTCCCAAATTAAAAACCTCTATCATCTCTTGGTGTGGGAGAATTTGCCTTTCCTCACTAGCCATCATTCTTAGCAGCTCATCGGGAATCCCCTCATCCTCCTCTTCTACCTCTGCCAAGTACGTAGGTTGTTTGAAATCTACTTCAGAATTAGGTTCCACATTATTCATACAGTTTATATTAAGAGGCCTGCATGATTTTGAAAGTGCGTATTGGAAAAAGAAAGGTATAGTTTATAATGTGAACAAATAAATATAATAAATAAATAAATAAAATAATAAATAGAATGTAATGAAATTAAATGAATATTGTGTTTACCATTTGAGAAGGAAAATGTAGACATGGTCTATTTCATTTAATATGGATAGATATAACATAACTGCCCTTTTTACAAAGGATGTCTTGTTACTTTTGGGCAAAAGTAACAGGATTGTTCTGAGCATTACTTTGACTTGTTCCTAAAAAATGTTGGTACGTCCCTAAAAGTCTAGTTATTGAGCTCTTCTCTTGGGAGGCAAGGGTGAATCTTGGCCAGAAATTGATTAGCCTCTCTCTCGTCGCCAATCATGTCCACATTTATCTCTTTGAGAGCCTCACTGATCAACTCTTCTTGGAGGCACCTCTCACATTCTTGGTTCACATCTTGGACATCCACCTCCGGGTTTCGAATTCCTCCAGATATAAAGGCACCTTTGAAGTCTCCATAGATGATAGGGGCTCATAAAATGTCCTCCCCTCTAAGCCTAGCCTTCATTTGCTCTTGCTTCCTCTTCCATTCTTGCTTTTTCTGCAAGAAATTTGGCTTATAACCGAGTTTGAAGCGGTCAACTTTGTGGATCACCTTGATGGGACAAAGGCATCATTGCAGATTCTTTCCCAAGCCTTTTTTTTCTTTGCTCCTTTACCTAGGGTTTCGTACACCACCATCTTAGTGCAATTGGACAGATTAGGGCATGAAATCTTGTTTCCTTCAGCAACAAAGGTAGCATTGACAAGTTTTAAGGCCCTAAAGGCACACTCCATCGCTTCCTCATCAGTGTGGATGTATGGCATATTCAAAGTTACGGAAGCGATGATGTCTTCTTCGATGTTTACTGTTACTAGTTTCCCCTAGGTGACAACCTTCAGTTTTTGATGGAGTGAGGACAGAACGGCGCTGACCGAGTGTATCCATGACCTCCCTAACAAGTAATTGTAAGATGGTCGGATATCTATAACCACAAAACCAACCACATATTCGGTGGGACCAATGAGCATGAGTACTTTTATCTTCCTGACCATATCTCTCTGGGTCCCATCGAAAGCTCGCACCATATTATGACATGTTTGCATATGTGAACTGTCGATTGGTAGTTTCTATAGTGTAGCTAATGGCATAACATTCAACGTGGAGTCATTATAAATTAGGACCCCCGGCAACACATGACTTTTGCAGTAAGTGGTGATGTTCAGGGCCATGGTGGATCTCGTACATTCCCTTGAGATTTCGTCATCACCAAAGGTAATGTGATCAACATCGGTGATATAGCTGACAATCTGATTCAACCTCCTAACTAAGATATCATTTGCAACATAGGTCTCATTCAAAACTTTCAAAAGAGCCTCACGATACTTCTCTGAGTTTAGTAAGAGATCAAGTACGGAGATTCGAGCTGGCTGTCTCTAAAGGTGGTCAACGATGCTATACTTGTTGTGCTTCAAAAAATCTTAAGCTTGAGTTTTTGTAACTGGCTCTTTGATCCTCGGTGGTGGGTCATCTCTAAAAACTTTCTCGGGTTAAACTTTGACTTTCTTGTCTTTCTCTTTAGGTTCCTCCGGTGCCTTTAGGTTCTCTAGAGCATAGCATCGACCACTCATCGTGAGGTTCCCCACGTCCTTTACCTCTCCGGCTTTGGGCTCCAAATGTTCTTCTTAAATGGGTTTCATCCCTATTTCTGCCTCCTCTCCTCCGTGTAAACTAGAAGAACCCGGTATTGTGATGCTTGTAGTGTAGTTTCATGGAACCAACTTTGTATCCTTGAAAGAAAATGACCTCGGAGAAGCAATTATCATCTTGAGGGCTACCTTTGGTGCACTTGTCTTACTTGGCTTGAGACCGAGAACGAGAGGTCTCTTGACATTATACTTGGTCTCATGGCTCTCTGATGCACAAACTTTCCCTTCATTCCTCTATCTTCTTCGAAAAACTCAATCGCTTTCCTATCCATCATAGCTTGTATCAGCTGACAAAACTCTTCATAGCCTTGAATCTCATGATCTTCCGATTGGTGGTATTCTCAATACGGGCCATAACCTTTTTCCACAATCACCATTCCCTGGTCAATAAGGCGTGCCATGCACAATTGTTGGAAAACCCACCTTAACGGTGACCAAACCTCGGACACATTCTCCCTAGTCTTTCTGGCATTCTTGTCTTCAATAGCATTCATGCCTTGACCTTTATGATTTGGCAGGGGTTATTGGTCGTGCTTGGTTCTCCTAATTGTAACACTTCGGTCCGGATTAAGTTATGAACGAACTTCTTGAACGCCACACAATTTTTAATCGAATGCCCAGAACATCGGCATGGTATTGGCAATGAACCTTGGGGTCATACCATGCTGGCTATGGTGGGTTGTAAGGAGTAACATGATAAGGACGCACCAAATCGGCCTTGTACAATTATGAGTAGAGCTCATTGTACAAGATTGGAAAGTGAGTGAATGATCTCTCATCATTTTTCTTCTTGGGTCCCTTGTCTTCTCTCTTGTTGAAGTTTATGGAATTCCCTATTGGGGCCTGTGGCTGGGAGATTGTGAAGTTCTTGGTTGCCTCGAAGGCTGATAAGTGTTCAAAAGTACTATTTTTATTACCCTTTTTACTCATATTATTGTTAGACTTAAGCTCATATTAGTTGCATAATTAGCCATTCATGCATTAATTCATGTTTCCTTCCATCGTTGAGCTTGATTACATAACTTGGTAGTTTTTGTGGGAAAATATGCTGCTTTGGTGTGTTTTGTGTGTATATGCAGGATCACTTGCCAAAGCAAGGCTAGAGCTAGTTGCCAGGGCAATACATGAAGGAGACGCCGAGCCAGTTGCCAGGGCAATACATGAAGGAGACGCCGAGCCAGTTGACATGGCAATTGTCGACAAGAGCAAAGGTGATATGGTAGTCAAAATTGATGACTAGACAAGCCCAAGATGACGTGGAGCAAAGCCTAAACCCAAAGGAATTTGATTTCCATGCAGAGATTAAAGAAGAATTAAATTCCAAGAAGATAGGAGAAGTTCTAGTAGGAATACAATTATAATAAAGAATTATATTCTTTAAAGATAACTTAATTCCAACTTAAACTCCTCCTCAAAGGACTTTGCCCTAGCCCTATAAATAAGAAGGAGATTTCGACAATTCCATAGAGAGCAAGAGGAGAGGATTTTCGACAACTCCAAAGGGCAAGAAGGAAGAGATTTCGACAAGATAGCAAGGAGGGAGAGAGTTCGATTTCTTCTTCTTCTTTGCTTCCATTAGATTCATGGTTTGGGGATTATTCTTTGTATATCTTTTGAACCCAACCATGAACTAACTTGTTTGGTTGGGGTTATTGTGTTTTGTTGTTGTGAGAAACAATTGGATTTTGTTTAGGTAATAAGAGTTTGCACTTTCAATTCAAGGTTTACTCATTCTTGGCTTTTATTCTTGTTTGCGAGTGAATTGGGAGAGGATCTCGTAACTTCATCTATTTATCTAATATCAGGAGAGTTAGATTCAAGAAACGAATGAGTATGGTCTTTATTCAATCTATTGATGGTGAAGATTAATCCGGCTTAGGAATAAGTTAAGGATTTCAACGACTAAGAGGAGCGCAAGATTGGTTGTTGTTCACCCTTGATTCACGCAGGGATGTATTATCAAGGCATGCACAAGTAGCTAGAGTTTTGACTTAGGGATAAGAAGAAACCATTGAAGAACGCTCTGTCGAACCTTGAAGTTGCTGCCCAGACGCCCAAGTAGTTGCCCAACTAGTTGCCCAGGCAACCATCGATTAGTTGCCAAGGCAACCCCGTTGTGCAAGTTGCCACGGCAACTGAGTTGCCCTTGCACTCTTTTACCAAGACGATCCAATCGGCTATCACACCTCAACTCACGATAACCTGGCCTATTCTCTCTTTTCTTTCATCTATTCTTTTAGTTTATTGCTTTTACTTTTCTCGTTAATTAAAACCTCTATTATCAATTGTGTTTTTATTTTCACAGTGCAGTAACTTAAGCAAAGTGGCCCAAACCAATCCCTGTGGAGACGATACTCGATACTCATATCACTTTATTACTTGCGACGTGTATACTTGCACATTTGCGTAGCACTTATCACACGCAACAAGTTTTTGGCGCCGTTGCCGGGGATTGGCAATTGGTGTTAGTTGTTTTTGTTATTGCATTTTTTTCTCTTAGTTTTACTAACTTTTCTTTTTGTTTGTTTATCAAAAAAAATTTAGGTGCGCTACAAGTTAAGGGACATCAACATGTCGGGAAATAAAAGCCGATCTATTCGAGCGATGATGTTGGAAGATATGAATCAATCCAATCAAGAGTTTCTTGCACCCTTTGATGATTACCTATACCAACCGAGAAAAGACCAAAGAACTTATACCATGGAAAAATCTTGTGCTATGTGTGGAGAACATCATGTGTTTGAAAAATGCCCTCACATTTTCGGTGCATATAACTACATGGAGGACCATAGAGGGAACCAGCAGCAAAATTCTTCATGGTATGGTCAAAAAGCTCAAATTTTTTTTACCATAACAATTTTGCCGCGACAACAGATATGCCATGGCAATGTAATCCTTTTCAATAGCATTCCAATTCCTTGGAGGAAACGTTACTAGCTTCCTTGGCTAGACTTGACGGATCAATTGAAGAGATTCGAGAACTATCAAAATCTATGGATACGAGGATAGCTCAGTGGGATGCAACCTTAGGGGATTCAGAAGATCAATTGGGGAGATCCACATATGTCATGGATAACATGCACCAACAATTCACTCCTAGGGATACTGACGTCCCAAGGCAAGAGGATAAGGAGCAATACAAAGAAATCTCTCTGATGTGTGGGGAACAACTAGAACCTCAAAGTCAAGAGGATGCCAATGAAAGAGACTGCCCAACACATGATGAGCCTGAACAACAAATTGCCTCGGCAATGATTGAGGAGCCTGAACAGAGCAATGCCGCGACAACACTCAGTGAAGCTGAGAACAACAATACTACAACAAATTCTGAGGAACCTGATGCCCAGAAGGTTACAACGTTGATGTTGAAGCAGGAATCTGTAGATTGCTCTCATCTACAATTGCCACAGCAATTACATGATCACATGCAAGATCAACGGGATGACAATACTTTGCCAATGGAATATGAGCAGGTAATAGTTGAACCTTTTGAATTCTTTAAAAACTCACCTCGTCCATTGCAGGTATGTCTTGAGGAACCGAGGTTGGTAGATTTGAAGCCATCGAAATCTCTACTGATGGAGATGTTTGAGAGGCCAAAAGAAAACGGTGTTTGGATTCATAAAGCTCTTCAGAAAATTGATTCTTCCCTTGACTTAAAGCAAAATTTGACAACTGATTGCCACGGCAATTGGCTTGAGCAGCAATTGCCACGACAACAAAAGCTACATCCAACCATGATAGAAGTCGACAAGAATGAGGTAATTGAATGGTTGAGAATTGATATAATTTTTCCTATTAATATATTTGTGCCTTCAGGAATAGTAGCAAGGTGGAGAGTATACATGGACTACAAGCGAACAAAGAAGAAAGACACCTCCACCATGGTAATGCAAAAGGGAATAGCTGGGAGCACATTGGCCCAACTCTTTTTGGGCAATATTGCCACCCGATGGAGGGTACGGATGGACTATAAGAAGTATCGGAAACGACTCTCCTCAAGTTTTCTCAGATATGCAGTAACATTAGAAGTGGTCACTTTAGGAGATGCCTGAGCATGCTCTCCTTTCAATATTTTCTTTTTCTTTTTATTTTCATTTTTATTTTTAGGAGATATTTTATTTTTCTTCATTACCTTTAGTTTCCAGGTTTTCTTTGTTTTCTTTTCCACAACAAGACTCACAACCACCATGATAAGGAAATTTACTGCCGACTACTCGCCACAGCAACCACAACAGAAACTGGCGATGCCCAGGCAACAACAATGGCTTCGGCAACTACTGATGCACATGCAAGTAAACCTGCATCGGCAAACATGGACCAAATCAAGGCAATGCTATTCACGCGGTACCAACCACAAGCATTCAACCACTGACCGGAAATTGAATCAAGCAAACGGCACGAAGGAAACTCATCACTCGAGGTGACGACCTCTCTGACTAACTCATTTCATTTAATTTCTTTTAAAATTTATTTCACTCTTACATGCATTGAGGACAATGCTTCTCTCGAGTTTGGGGGGGTATTGGTTTCTAGTTAGCTTCATGTTTAGTTGCATTTATTTTTAGCAATCACATATAGGTTGCATATGTTACTTGCCATTCCTTTAATTGGATTTAATTGCTTAAGACTTGTTGAATATCCAATGATGAATTTTTGCCACTGCACTTAATTGAAATAACCTTTAATTTTAGGATTGCATGAAAAGAACTTAGAATTTTACTATGATGCTGATTTTTTTTACACGGTTGTGGCTTGTTGATTGAAAGAAACTTAGTGAACTTAAGGTTGTTTAAAATTTGGGTAAATTTAAAAATTGAAAATTAAAAGTTAAATTCTTGCTAGAGGTGCCCGAAACTGGCTCTAGTAGTTAATGCACATTAAAGAATCGCTAGAGGTGCCCGAAATTGGCTCTAGTCGACTAAAATAAAATGAGAAATTGCTTACTTTGCTAGAGGTGCCCGAAATTGGCTCTAGTGAAAATAAAAATAATGCCCCGATAATTAAATTGATAAAAGCCTATTGTTCACATAGAATCTTGAAAATCAACTTGTACAGAACTACGCACACACATTGCCACGAGCATTATAGTTTTGTTCCGGGAAATTTTTGTGCTATCCGAAAAATTTAAAAGGTGATCATACTTTGTGCCACAGTTCCGAGGTTTGAATTCAAGTTTGAAGCATGTCTTTGATGATTAAAGTCTTGGCAGGTAATTGTTAGTTTGCATTGCTTGAGGACAAGCAATAGTTCGAGTTTGGGGGTGTGATAAGTGTTCAAAAGTACTATTTTTATTACCCTTTTTACTCATATTATTGTTAGACTTAAGCTCATATTAGTTGCATAATTAGCCATTCATGCATTAATTCATGTTTCCTTCCATCGTTGAGCTTGATTACATAACTTGGTAGTTTTTGTGGGAAAAGATGCTGCTTTGGTGTGTTTTGTGTGTATATGCAGGATCACTTGCCAAAGCAAGGCTAGAGCTAGTTGCCAGGGCAATACATGAAGGAGACGCCGAGCCAGTTGCTAGGGCAATACATGAAGGAGACGCCGAGCCAGTTGCCAGGGCAATTGTCGACAAGAGCAAAGGTGATACGGTAGTCGAAATTGATGACTAGACAAGCCCAAGATGACGTGGAGCAAAGCCTAAACCCAAAGGAATTTGATTTCCATGCAGAGATTAAAGAAGAATTAAATTCCAAGAAGATAGGAGAAGTTCTAGTAGGAATACAATTATAATAAAGAATTATATTCTTTAAAGATAATTTAATTCCAACTTAAACTCCTCCTCAAAGAAGGACTTTGCCCTAGCCCTATAAATAAGAAGGAGATTTCGACAATTCCATAGAGAGCAAGAGGAGAGGATTTTCGACAACTCCAAAGGGCAAGAAGGAAGAGATTTAGACAAGATAGCAAGGAGGGAGAGAGTTTGATTTCTTCTTCTTCTTTGCTTCCATTAGATTCATGGTTTGGGGATTATTCTTTGTATATTTTTTGAACCCAACCATGAACTAACTTGTTTGGTTGGGGTTATTGTGTTTTGTTGTTGTGAGAAACAATTGGATTTTGTTTAGGTAATAAGAGTTTGCACTTTCAATTCAAGGTTTACTCATTCTTGGCTTTTATTCTTGTTTACGAGTGAATTGGGAGAGGATCTCGTAACTTCATCTAATATCGGGAGAGTTAGATTCAAGAAACGAATGAGTATGGTCTTTATTCAATCTATTGATGGTGAAGATTAATCCGGCTTAGGAATAAGTTAAGGATTTCAACGGCTAAGAGGAGCACAAGATTGGTTGTTGTTCACCCTTGATTCACGCAGGGATGTATTATCAAGGCATGCACAAGTAGCTAGAGTTTTGACTTAGGGATAAGAAGAAACCATTGAAGAACGCTCTGTCGAACCTTGAAGTTGCTGCCCAGACGCCCAAGTAGTTGCCCAACTAGTTGCCCAGGCAACCATCGATTAGTTGCCAAGGCAACCCCGTTGTGCAAGTTGCCACGACAACTGAGTTGCCCTTGCACTCTTTTACCAAGACGATCCAATCGGCTATCACACCTCAACTCACGATAACCTGGCCTATTCTCTCTTTTCTTTCATCTATTCTTTTAGTTTATTGCTTTTACTTTTCTCGTTAATTAAAACCTCTATTATCAATTGTATTTTTATTTTCACAGTGCAGTAACTTAAGCAAAGTGGCCCAAACCAATCCCTGTGGAGACGATACTCGATACTCATATCACTTTATTACTTGTGACGTGTATACTTGCACATTTGCGTAGCAGTTATCACACGCAACAAAGGCATTTGCACTGTTCACCTCATGGTTCTTTTTCTTGTATTGCTTGCGCGAATGATCCCCTCCATTGATGTTTTCACTTTTGATGGCCGCTTCAATGCGTTCGCCAGTCATGACCATCTCCGTAAAATTGCTAATAGGGTTGATGATCAATCGATCATAAAGTGTCCCTTTTAGCGTATCTAAAAACATTGGGGAGATCCAGTGCTTGTAAAGCGGAAGTTGAACTTGTGTTTCCACATTACGCCATCTTTGAGCGTATTCACAAAGAGTCTCATTGCGCTTTTGTTCCATGCCTTGCAACAGCAGTCGGTTGGGAACCATGTCAGTTACATGCTTATATTGGTCTATGAAAGCTTTTTCCAGATCCTTCCATGACTTAATTTGGGCCCTGGTCAGTTGATTATACCACCTCGAAGCAGATCCTACTAAGTTGTCCTGAAAATAATGAATTATGAGCTTCTCGTTGTTGGTAAATCCAGTTATCTTCCGCAAAACATCATTATGTGAGAAGGCGGGCAGGTGGTTCCATCAAACTTTTCAAAATCGGGGGTCTTGAACTTATAGGGGATCTTCATATCGGGGGCCAAGCTGAGCTCCCTAGCACTTAACCCATATGAGCCATCCTTGTCTTCCTTCACTCGAAACTTTTCCTCCAGGTCTTTCCGAGTATCTTTTAATTGCTTAGTGAATTCTGGCTTCATTTGGTTCAACTTCTCCAACTCATCAAAGTCTGGGATGCTGACCCCAACAACTTCGAGATTCTCGAAGGTCACTCCCGGTTGAGTCTGAGGAGCTAGACCGATATGAGAGGAGGATGCCCTTTGTGGGGGATTAAGAGAAGGGTCAACGAGCAGGGGGTTCTGGACAATCTGGGGATGAGGGTGATCCCCCGAGTTTTGGGCAGGATTCTCAAAGGTATTCTTGCCTCTCAGATCTAGTCCTAGCCGAGCTTGTAGCAGCTGGGATATTTCCTTCAACATGTCATGCTGAGACTTGACGATGGTGTCCCTTAATTCCTGTTGGGTTCACTCCATTTGGCCACATAGGTCGACCTCTAACTTGGCAAAGCTCTCATCTATTTGCTTTGATCGTGAGCGGGTGTGATAAGGGTGTGGAATGATGACAATTTTTAAGAAGCAAAATGCAATCTTTTTGTAATAGAAAGCCTTTTAATTAATAAATGGCAATTAATAAAAAATGCAAACAATTGTACTAATTATATGGTTATTATCTTTTAATAAATAATGTAAATGAAAGAATCATGCATGAATGCAAAGAGCGACACTGAGTTTGACAAATATCATCGTTAAACAACTTTCATTAACAATAACGTTGTCTTGTTACAATAACTTAAGGAGAACCAACTACACATATGGCTTCAGGGTAGTATCAAGGCCAATGATCTCCCGCAAAATCCAAACGATCATCTCTCCTTCCTTAGAATCATCGTCCACACAGTCATAGAGTTTGGTAGCGTCTTCTGCTAGAATCCGTAGTTTTGGGGCAACTTCTTGCATTTGGGTCATCCAATGTGCCAGCTCATGTTCCTGCCTCCAAATTGTGTAGGCGACAAAGTGCAGTTGCTCCAAACTTCGCGTCGGGCATACTTGAATCTCTCCCCTAAGGCTTGCCAAGTGATCCTTGAGTTGTTGAACCTCAGTTTCCAACTCATCGATGCAAGTCGTCAAGACTTGATTCTCCAAGTTGTTGGCCTTCAGCTTACTGGTTGAACCTTTATGCTTGAAAAAAAAATTCTCGAAGCGCTTCACCTTATCCTTCAAAGCTTCATTTTGGTGTTGCTCGATTTCGATCTATCTCGAATGAGAGATTCTTAGATTCTTCAGTTAAAGCGAGAGCTTGATCTTTGTACTCGTAAAACATTCTTTTGTAGTTCTTAGCTCTTTCTTTCTCTTCTTTCAATCAGAGTTCTAACCCTTCACTTGGTCCGCCTTTCGCGACTCTTTTGCTCTTATTCAACCTTCTAAGCTTCTGAATCTCTTCCTTCTCCATCTTGAGTTCGAGTTCCAGCTCATCTCTTTTCCTTTGTAGATCTTTAACCACTCATTCGAACCACGTCTTCTCTAACTCAAAGTTGAACGTTTCTTGATGAGCTCTCTCCCTGAGCTTGAGGTACATCTTTTGCTCATTTTCAAGTTGTTTCCTTATCAAGTCGGCCTCAGTGGGAAGCGTGGCCAACCTCTCCTCCACAGATCTCTTTCCATCGGGACTCAAGTGGGGAATGTTATCATTGGGCCTCGGTATGACACGATTAAATCGTTATTGCTTCGTACTCGGGAGTGACCATGTATGGAGCATTTACAATTCTAACCCATCTTGCATTGTTCCAAGTTGAAGAAGCATTGTATACCATCGTCTTGTATCCCTTCTCTTATGCATAATCCACATTGAACTCATTTAGTCCCTTGGTGGCTGGCACAAACTGTTTCGACCCGTACTGTCTTGAAACTAGAAGAGGTGCATACGCAGTATACCCCTAGAGGCCAAGCAATGGTACCCAATAATGCTATCCACATCTATAGAAAATGTTCTTTGCCAGCAACCACGATGCTCTTTAAACTACATCATCCTCCCTTAGATTTCGGAGGACATCCTGCCATACTTCCTTGGATCTTCGGGTTGGCCAGTCATTCTTCATAGGAATTCTTCTAAGGGCGAGAACTTACCGTCATAAAAGGGCCTTGAAAAACTTGGGTTGGTCCAAAAGTGACTGTAGAACCAAACAGTCAAAAGCTGTGGGCATCCTCGTAAGTGACCTCCACCATGCTCTCGACAGAACCTCAAGAACCGAAAAGTCTCAGCCATAATTACAAGTACTGGATTAGTTCCGCTATCGAAACGATCAAATAGATCCAAAATTGATAGATCAATGACTCCTAATGCTCGGGGAATGAGTACCAATCCATAGATCAACATAGCAAAAAGATTCCGCTGAACTCGGCCAACGGGATGCACAGAGGCTAGAGCTAAGATTCCCTCCCACTTAAGATACTCTTTGCTGCTCCAAGTAGTGACTTAATGCTCGACCCAAGATGATAACATATCTGAGAACTTCTTCAACTTTCCTCAGAAGGCTTTGTTCTTACTTAGCTTTGAATACACCCGATCCATGTCAATCTTCTTACAATTTATGAGGTCCCGGTACTCTTCGATTGTCAGAGTTAGGTCAAAGTTACCAATCGTAAAGCAGCTGTAGGCAGAGTTCCAAAAACCCACCAAGGCTTGTAGTAGTGCTTGATCAACTAGAACTTCTAGCAAGTACGCAATGTCACCATACTTCTCTCTGAAATTACTATTCATTTCAAAATCCAAACTATTCAAAACTGGCTTCAATTCGGACACATCATTGAACTCTGTATTCATGAATGTCGTGGCTGACATGGCTGATCTGAACCTAGTGGCAACACTGTTTCCCTCATGTAATTGCTCCCCTTTCGACCATATCTGAACATCAGAATTCTTTTCATCACTGCTACGGACTAAGTCTCCCATTGATCTATTCTTTAACTTCAAACTATTTCTAACTCAATATGCTCTTCATGATATGATAAGATATGCAAAAGAAGGGTAAAAGAGAAAAAATGAAGAAAACAAAAAGAAGCGTTAGTTATAAGATAAACAATAAAATAGAAATGAGAAAAGATAAACGCAAAATGAAATAAGCACAAGACAAGCACATAAGGAAACAAACCTAACCACATGAATTCTAAGTTCGCTAGAGTTATCTGCATGGCTTTAACGGGGTAGGTTTCCTAGATTCTCACACATGTGTTTGGTTCTAGACAAGGGTACTCGAACCTATCTTATTACCTACTAAGGCAATAAGAACCCCAATTATGGCCCATTACAAGCTTGCAAATTGGTTTCGGTTCGAGGGAAAAACACGACCTAGTGACGTGGAGGGTTGCTCACGTGTCAAAAGGCGTGGACTCCGGAAGTGAATTACCGACTCATAGAGGGCTACTCACATGGGTATGTGGCGTTTCACTCTCACTTAAAGGATAGAGCTCGGGTATAGAGCTTGATGAACATGATGCAACAAATGTCAATGATTCCTTAGAAATTAAATGAAAAATTTATCTGAAACCCACCAATTGTCAAAGCCCGTACAATCTTAGCCACATTTTCAGGAAATGATCAACCTCGTTAAACTCAATCAAAATTCCAACATTTTTTCATCATTTTAATGCAACAAATATTCTTTTGGCCTAACTCTCTTCTGTTTTGTAAAAATAAATTTAAGTGTCCCCAGCGGAGTCGCCAAGCTGTAGTGACCTCTTTTGTACCTTTTAAAACCATAAGGGCTTCGCAAGTTTGGTGCTACGGGTTGTCCCAAAACCATTCTTTGAAAAATTGGTTTTAAAACTCAATATTTATTATTGATTAACTATTGAAATAGATGAAACTTTAAATATTAATAAAATAGGTTCATTTTCAACTACTATATAAAGAAGCGGTCCCGATGTAAAAGTTATCCGAGTTTGAATAGCTTAATTTGTAGGTGTGCATAAATTTATTCAGATTTAAAACTCGATATTTATTATTGATTAACTATTGAAATAGATGAAACTTTTTAAAAATTAATAAAATAGGTTCGTTTTCAACTACTATATAAAGAGGGGTAAAGTATACAGCAGTCACTAAACTAAGTAAAAACAATATTTTTAGCTACTAAAGTTTCAAAAGTTATAAAATGCTCATTAAAGAGTTAAAATATAAACTCTGTCTAGTTTTCTTTATAATCCTGATATTCTTGATTATGATTAAAATTTAACATTTTTTGTTTAGAAATGGTTGATGTTAGTGTGATTTCTGTTCATCTTGTGTTTGATAAATAGCAGTTTCGTAGCAACAAAAGATATTTTAGTTGTTTTTATTTTTGTAAAAAAAACAACAACTAGTTGTATGTTAGTATTGTGGATAATTGTGAAAAAGGTACGAGTTAATTATTGAATTTATTTGATTATCTTGTAGTTACTATTTTGGTTGTTTTATAATAATCTTACATATAATTATATTATATATTGATCCATCAAATAAATTTTTATTTTATGAATTTTTTAATAGTATAACTTTTAAATATTTGATCTCACGATCAAATTTTCCTAGTTTTTATTAAAAAAATTAAAATTTTAATATTAATAAAAATGCGTCAATTTTCCATATCTATTCCTAGAATCCTTTCATGTTCCAAAATTAATTAGTATTAAGCATTTTCGAGTTAAAAAACGTTAAATTTTAAAAAATATTGGAAAAATCATTATGCCATGTGATCCGCCTGTATGATTTTTTTTAATTATTTTTTCAATATTTGGTTGTTATAATCATATTTGCATGTATGATAATGATATGATTCACGTGTTGGTTTTACTTTAATTATTTGTTATGCGGTTGTTATAACTAATTTTCTCTTTTTACTACATAAAAGATTATGGGTGTTTTTTTAGCGAGTCGATCACGAGTTGAGTAGTGCTGGTCTTGTACTTATTAAAAAATTTCGTTGTTTGACTCGACTCGTGATCGTTAAAAAATTTCGTTGTTTGACTCGACTCGTTGCTCGCCAGAGATTTTATCTTGTTTCTTTTTAAATATAGGTAAAATCTAGTGATACTATTAGAGTTTAATATAAACATACAAATTCAGAAGAAAAAAAACGTGAGAACTGGTGGATAAATAAACGAACTTGTCATGACCTAGTTAGAGATGAAGTTGATATTCGAGTGTAAGACTCTTTATTAGTTTCTCAACAATCTTCGATTAACAACAAAAGAGAGAAGACCTTAGAGATTTTGGGATTTTAATTTCTAATAGTATTTTTATATGAAAACCGGAGACTCTCTATTTTTCTAATTTTATATATAAAGTAATAATAAAAGAAAAAAGGACTTTAATAAAAAAGTGTTAATTACTATAATTTAGTTTCTTATTAATACAAGTTAATTTTTTTAAAATTTTCGAAAAATACAAAATATTTTAAAAATTTAAAATTCAATGAATTTGATCACCATTTTCTTTCATTAAAGTGTCAGTGTAGGACGTGGGCTTACCTATCCCTCCAACATGGGAAGCCAGCGCAACATCAGTAGTAGTGGGAATTTCCATCGGTGTTGTTTCTTAGTGGAGGTGGATGATCCTCATTTATCTGGCGGATCATCATCTTGATGGCGAGGTTTGTCGAAATTTTCGGGAAAGACAGCCGTTCGCACCAAGTTAGGGTTTAGTTGAAAGCCAGTTTTGAATATACGTGTTGGTTTTACTTAATTATTATATGTCGTTAAATATTTAAATTATCACTCAGTTTTGCTCTCAGACCTATTTTGATAATTAAATTTTAAAAATGATTAATTTAATTATTAAATTTTATTTTTTATCTATTTTAGTCACTTTAAATTGTTTTATTAAGATTTGAGCATGATTTAGCATATTTTATTATTAAAAAATAATTTAAAATAAAAATAATATATTATTATTATTAAACAAAAATAAATCCCCTAACATTCAAAACCTCAAACTACTCTCACCCTCACCGACCACCCTTCCCTTCGCCGGCGTTACCGGTTATCCTCACCGCGTCCAACATGAATCCACACTCAGCGTACATATCAAGCGATGCTGTTTGCACTACATTGTTACTCAAGAGACCCGATTTCTCGACTCCCGCATGAACTTGCTTGCCTTCGAACATTGCCGGGATGCAAGCACAAGCATTAAGAACAGAGGAGAAGGTGAACCCATATGGGGGTATGCCTTTCTGGTGCATTCTAGAGTATAATAGAATAGATTGGATGAAATAACTGTTGAAAACATGGGAGCGTATGAGGGAAGTCCAAAGGAACTGGCTTTTGCAGTTGGGTATTTGATCGAACAGGTAGTGGGCGTAGCAGAGGCGGTGGGTGGCCGGTGAGGATAACTCTGGCGAAGGGGGCGGTGAGAGTGAAAGTGGTTTGAGGTTTTGAGTGTTGGAGAATTTGGAGGTTTTATTTTAAATTTCTTTTTTATTTAATAATAATAATATAATTTATTTTTATTTTAAATTAATTTTTATAATTATTAATAATAAAATATGCTAAGTCATACCAAATATTAATAAAATAATTCAAAGCGATCGAAATAGATCAAAAAGTATAGTTTAGTGAGTAAATTGATCGTTTTTAAAATTCAGTAACCAAAATAGGCCTGAGAACAAAATTGAGTAATGATTTAAGTATTTTATAATTAATTTGCTCTTTTTACTACATAAAAGACTAAATATTTGGTAAACTATACTATTATCACTAAACTATGTGATCGATTCTCTTATGATTACAAAAAAAATTGTCAATTAGGTCACTAAGCTTTCTATTTGGTTTCAATCAAGCAATTAACAGAGTTGTGTGTAAGTAAATTTGTATAATAACACATTTGGTCTTACGGATTCAAACTTAGGACCTAAGAATAAGGCAACACTTAACTATCATGTTAGCAATTTTGTCAACAGTTAAGGACCGATAACTTGATTGAAATCAAATTCAAAGTTTTTGTGACTTAATTGGCAATTTTCTTTTATTCAATGGTCAAAATAAAATCAATCCCGTAATTTAGTAATATTTTAACAGTTTAATATTATCTTTCCTCCATTAAAAGGTTATTTATATATACCAACAAAAGACACATTTTTACTAGAATATATCAATAATTCTACATCCATTCGATTGGACTCATACTCAATTCGACATAAATTGACTTGAAGATCCAACTGTTAATCCAACATATCTAATATTAAAAATCAATCGATATACTGACCCAACCTAAAAAACAACTTATTCAATATTGACCCGACCTGAGACCGAATACTACACGACTTATCATAGGCTCGAATTAAATTCAAGCCGAATCAAACCCAAATCGACTGTAGTCCAGACTCAAAAATCTGACCTCAACTCAATCCAAACTACTCGATTGAGACCTCTAACAACACCACATCAAAGACACTATCAAACACTTAAACCATCCATCCAACAAACAGGGGAAATAAAATCCAGCTTTATTGCATAATAAAAACACCATACATGGCTTAAATAACTTCAACCAATGTACGACATTTTAACCACGAGAATAAGAGATCAAACAGGAGTAGGTGGGGCAAATGCTGCCATCAGAATTGGGGTACCGCTGCTTGGATCAATACTAGCCACCGTCGTGTACTCAAATTTATTCACAGGAGCAGGGGTGGGGGTTGATTTGTCCAAAAGCGTTCTGTAAGAATCCCAATCTATGTCGACGCCCGTCGTGACAATATCTATATAAACCTGCAGTTGACAGAGATTTGATTTATACGAAACTTGATCAGACTGTTTCGTTTGTTTATCACAATCAAACTAATACCAAAGAATCTGAAACATGGAACAACATTGAGTGGATGCATACCTTGTTCAATTCATCATCCATATTGCTCCAGGCAACGACCCACTTGATACCGCTACTAAGAGCATACGCAACCGCGCCTTTCGAGCATCCGGTTTGTGGATCGGCATCGTGCTTAATCTTTTGCGGCAATAGTGCCGGAATAACAAGCGGTAAGTTAGCAGTTCCATACCAATTATACATGTCATACAGGGAGAGACTTTCACCGGTAGCGTTCTCCAGAGTCACGTCTGTGTATATCGCAGGACCCGGCTTGCCCATCACCTTTGTTTGATATTTCAAAGTGCCTTGTACCTACTGGTTTGGTTTGTGTTTTGCTTTGAAATGCTGTACTTGACACCCATATATATATATTGGTTTGCAGCCATACCTAAAAACAACTCTCTTCACAGACGAAGGTGAAAGGAAGAAACACCCGACAAAGTCTGTATACAATTTATTACTGATTAATGAACTCAAGGAGTGTTCCCGAGGTAGAGTGGTATGTTTCACTTAACAGATCCGAGTTCAAATAATTTAGTTTATAAGTGTGCATGAATTATTCAGATTTAAAATTTTATAATTTATTATAGATTAACCATCGAAATATAGAAAGCTTTAAAATTAATAAAGTAGGTTCGCTTTCATCTATTATATAAAGAGGGGTAAAATACACAGACAAACACTGAAATTTCGGAAGTTATAAAATAATTATTAAAGACTTAAAATACACACTTATATCTATCCAAAAAAATTGTGTTCCAAAATTATTTAGTATTAATCACTTTCGAGTTAAAACAAATTAAATTTAACATTACAACTTAATAAAACGCATGAAATCTAAGATTTTTTAAAAGTACCAGCACATGTTATTTAATTTTTAGGATAAACTACACGAAATACTATTAAACTTTAGCATTTGTATCGATCATACCACTAAACTATAAAATGATACACGAAATACTATTGAACTTTATTTTTTGTTCAATCCAAGCACTTGACCGTTAAATTGTAACGGACCGTTAAATCTAAAACGACGTTATTTTGGCATATCATTTTGTTAGAGAAAAATTTTTAAGAAAACTTTGCTTTTGGAGAGAATTGGACCAAGGATCTTTTAGATGAAAAGTTTACACAAAACCACCAAGCCAACTTAAATATTTGATACAATCCTAACAAAAATAGTATGTAAATGATACTGCAGTTGAACTTAATTTTATTTATCTCATGATATAATTTTAAAATAGTATGTAAAAAATCTTAAAATTCTAAAATTTTCTAAAATAGTCCCCAAATCCCTAAATTATAAATCCTCATCGTTGCCGCCACCAGCCGCCGTCGCCAGCCCCACCCTTTCGTTCAACGTTCAATATTCGAATGGCACACTGTTCACCGATTTCTGGCGACGGCGAGTGAGGAAAAATGGCCGGTTGGGTCCGACAACCGAAGGGGTGGGGTCGAAGACGGCGGCCGACGGCGGAAGCAGTGAGGATTTAGGGATTTTTAGGGATTTAGGGACTAATTTGAACATTTTGTAAATTTTGGATTTTTTTTAAAAAAAATTAAAGTTTTTTTCAAAAAATAATTAAAAAACCAATATTCATGCCATGGGTCGCGTTTTAAATGGATAATGGTTCTTTTTGACGGCCGGACACCTAAAATTATAACTTTTAAAACTTTAGGATCTATTTTTACAAAAAAATACTTTAGGCATCTAAAGTTCAAAAGTGGTATACTTTGGACACTTATTTTTCATTTAATCCTAAATGTTATAAATTATATCATGAGATAAATGAAATTAAGTTTAACTGCAGTATTATTTACATACTATTTTTATTAAGATTATATCAAGTATTTAAGTTGGCTTAGTCTTTTGTTGTAAAGCTTTCATTTCAAAGGTCTTTGGTTTAATCCTCCCGAAATGCAATTTTTTCTTAATTTTTTTTCTAACAAAACGACGTCGTTTTGGCTTATCTTAGGCATAAAAACAACTATGCCAAAACGACGTTGTTTTGAATTTAACGGTCGAGTGTATGGATTGAACAAAGTTTAGAAGGTATTTTGAGTATCATTTTATAATTCAGTAGTATGATCGATACAAAGACTAAAGATTAGTGGTATTGCATGTAGTTTACCCAAAATTAAATTATTGATAAACATTATTATGACGTGTGATCCACATGTATGATTTTACTTCTAATTATTTTTCAATATGTGGTTGTTATAACTACAATTGCATGTATGATTCACGTGTTGATTTTACTTCTAATAATCTAAGAATGCCCACCGCCTTGTGAAAACCAATGATCCAACCAAGCTCCTCGTCTCGAACGAGACCGCCAATAGAGCTTGCCCCGGTTGCTTGAGAAACAGCTCCATCTACATTGAGACAGCACCAGCCAGTGTCGGGATTCCACCTCCAAACACACATGTCGTTGTTGTCGGAAGGCTCAGGACATCGCACACTTCGGAGATGTTGGATCACCCATTCTGGAAATAGAGAAGCGAGAGCATCTTCATCCCAATGTTACCTGTCGGATTACAATGAACAAGCAGGTGTTGTCTTAAAAGGACCAAGAGCTGAAACCCAAACATCATCGAGAACATGGACAAGAGAACCATTGCCAATTGACCAAGCAATGTTGGAGCGAATGTCCTCCAGTGATTGGAAAGAGCTCTCCATAATGGCGTCCAAATGGTCCTTTTAATAGAAGGCGAACATAAGTCAAGGACCTTGTATTTTTTTCGTAGGAGACGTATCCAAAGCGCATCAGTGTCGGTAATCAATCGATAACCAATTTTATAGATAAAAGTAACATTGAATTCATTGCGGAAACCCAATCCTCCATGATGCAAAGGCTGAGATAAGGCATCCCAATGGACAAGATAAACTTTTCGTGACAATGGCGTTGAACCCCAAATAAACCTCCGAATAATACCTTCAATCTCCTAGCAGACACACTTGGCAGAAGTGTCGTTTGCATAAAATACACAGGAATTGCCGATAAAACAATTTTTTGCCCAAGTCATATGTCCCGCTAGTGAAAGAGAGCAAGTTGTCCAACCATTAAACCGAGCTCGCATCTTGTTAAGAATGAAGTTATAATCTGAACAAGTCACTCTATTGTGCCCAACGAATCAACCGATTGAAAGCCCAACCGATTACTGATGGGAGAGCTTCAAGTCATCACTAGTGTTCGGTGAGAAATAAAACAAATGGGAGAGGTGAATATCGTTGCGAATGAACCGGAAAGGTGCCCAGGAGCCTTGGCGCACCGCAGAATGGATGAGATGTCCCCTTGGCGTATGCCTCGTTGAGGAATGCAGGATTGGGAATAGGTGCCATTCCATTGAATTTGCATACTCGAAGAGGTCACACGGTTCATTATAATTCTTCGAATTCCACAAGATAGTCCAGCATCCAGCAGAGAATCATGAATAAAGTCCCATTTTAGGCGATCGAAAGCTTTTTCGAGGTCCACCTTTATCACCATCCAACCATTTTTGTCTTTGGTGGATCACATAGTATGCACAGCCTCTTGATTCACAATTATGTTATCAACAATGGATCTGCCGGAGATGAAGCTAGTTTGGTTTCGCTGGATAAGGATAGGAAAAATCGGCTTGAGACGTCGTACAATTACCATAGTAAGTAATTTGTAGAGTACTGTGCATAAGCTGATTGGTCGGAAATCCTTGAAAGATTCAGGGTGATCCGGTTGCAGAATAAGAACGAGAATTCTTTTATTTAACTTTGGGTCGATAGTACCGCCATTGGAAACGTCCTGAATAAGGTTGCAAACCAAGGGACCAACAACTTGCCAATGTTACTGAAAGAATTATGCATGCAGTCCATCCCATTCTGGGGATTTAAGAGGTGCCATTTCCTTCAATGCGTCATGGATCTCAAGCTCGGAGGGAGGCGTATCCAAACCTTGCAGCATGGTGTCAAGAACATGCGGGAATTGGCCTGTGCTCAGAACCATACTAGCCTCTTCTACGAGAGTTGCATCATCTGAACACCATTACCCATTGGATAATTTTAGCTTGTTGATTCTATTTTTTTTTTTTTTGTGCGAGAATTGGCCCTTTGGTGAAAGTATCGTGTATTACAATTTACAATCGCCACCGATCAGCTACTCTGATCTGGATTTTTGTCGCCAAAACAATTCCTCTTGGTCAAGGAGGCTTTCTAGGTCAATGAGAGTTCCGATTCTAATTCAATAATCGGGATTTGCGAATGCATAGAGACTTCTAAATGCCCCTTAAACGAGCCATGAGGATACGCTTCTTAGTGCCGATATAGCTATAAACCTTCTTGTTCCATGCGTCTGCAGTTTTTGTAAAAGAAGAGATAGTATCCGACATGTTCATAGAGAGAATCCAATTAGTATGTACCAGCCGAAAGAAATCTTCATGTGAATTCCAACCCGAGAAGTATCTAAATGGCCGAGTAGATGGAAAAGAAGCAGAATTTCCAACTTGGAGTAAGATCGGTCGGTGATCAGATCACATGCACAAAAGATGTTGAATTTGAGATTCCACAAAAGCTTCATCCCAGTAATCATTGTTGAGAGAACTCAGGTCCCTGGAATCCCATGTCTCTTACGCCATAGTCATGAACCATATTTTGGAAAGCAATGCTCGGTTTGGTGGAAGATGTGCATCCGAGTCTATCCGCTTCGGACTAAGTAGCATTGAAATCACTAAATATTATCCAAGGGGAGTGAATGGAGTCTGTCATGTGTCTCAAGTGTTGCCAAAGAGCTTTCCTTTTAGTAGCATTCAGACTTGCATATACCGTGGTAACAAGAAAGGATTTGTCGGCGTGCTTATTGGTAACTCGACAATGGATGAATTGGAAATGATTGAGGAGAACTTCAATGTGCAGTGAGCCATACCAAGCAAAGCCAAACCCCCCCTGAGAAACCGACTGTCTCTATATGATGGGAGAACGGAAAACCAAGTGAATTACCCCAACGATCAGTCAAGTCTAACCAACGCCTCTTCAACCCCTGAAATTGGGGCAGTCTCACTTGTATGTGCAGCCATATTGTTAGCATTTTGGATTCTTTAGAGCAATGTGATTAGAGTGTTCCTAGTAAGATCCTTTTTTAGGGTCAGGAGGGTCACTTGTATGTGAGCTAACTTTCAAAACCAAGTCGGATGCCTTATCAACCGCCATATGTTGAATATTTGGATCAGAATTTTCTTCCCAAGACCTGTCAAGTGAGCTTGCTTGGAGAGTTCGAGAGCTACTGGCCTTGCTCGAATTTCTGTAAGTTACCGGGAAATCTAAAAGGGAAATAGCAAGCGGTTTGCGAACATGGACGGCCTTAGGGGCTTCGATACAACTGGAATTTTACCCTTTGACTTAGGGGCTGCTTTTGTCGATGGCTTCTCTTTATTCTGATGGGGAGGAACTGGTTTGTTGGCAATACTGTCGGGCTGTGGGAGAAGATTCCAGTTGTCATCAGATGGCTCAAAGCTGGGATTAAAACGTGATTCAGAAATCGGTGCATCATGAGGTTTCTTCACATTTCGATGTCGGCGCTTCTCAACAACCATCCTGGATCCGAACATCGGAGAATCCATTGTATCAATATGGTCGTCATGGGGCGGATCAGACATCTCCTCAGTAGGGACCATATGAAGGTCTGGGCATTACTCTTGTAATGTAAGTGACCATACTTCCCACAATTAAAGCAAATTGTTGGGAGCGACTCATATTCTACCATCTGTACTCTTCCATTAACCACTAGTTTAGAAACCAAGGGTTTGTTCAAATCAATGTGACTGCCATACGCGCGAAGCGCCCGCATCTTCCACTTTCGGATTGGTAGTCGAGACGAACGACCGAGACTACACATTCAGCGATCTCAGTAATGATACTTCGCTTCTATAGGGTTGCCGGGAGGCCTGGCAAACGGTTCCAAGCAATGATCTTCCGAGGGTATGGCTGAGCAGTAGAAAAGTCTTCAGTCCATGGTTCTACAGTCAGATAATGTCAAAAAAAATCCATGGCCCTTCCACAAGTACATTGAGAACCCCCCCCCCCCCCCGGCCCGGTGAGTGGAAAGTGACGAAAGAATAGTCATTCTCGATATCCATTAGTTTGATTGCTTGCTTAGGCTTCCACAGTTTGTAGATCTTCGATTTCAAAGTATTGTATTCGATACGACGCTCAAGGAGTTTGATCACCATTTTCTGGTCCAATGAATTTGCCGCAAGGGTTTTGATACGTTCTGAGAAGTTTATAGAGATCATACCATCCATCATGCCTCGAACATACTCTCCTTCTTGGATTTCTACGTCCTCTTCATCGAACATCTCATCATCATTCATGTGATGTGATCCAATCCAGTAACTTTCATTAAAGAGTCCTTGTAGATTGGGGTGTTCAAAAATAGCTCAATGAGTACCCAGCGGCCTAATAAGTCTAATATCACTATTATATTATTATTATTATTATGTTTCATCTTCTCTTCTACGTTTTAACTTGCATTATGAGTTTATTGGGCACTAGGTATCCATTTGATTAGTTTTGGACACCCCTACTTGTAGATGTGGGCTTACTCATCCCTTCAACATGAGCAGCCGACGCGGCATCAGTGGGAACGAAGCCATAATTTGATATTAGGGAAGCAAAACATAAATATTTGAAAGTGAGTAACAAATTTATAAATAAATTAATTTTTTTTAATTATATAGTTTTGTCCTTGGGCATCAGTAATAGTCAGGATTTCCATCGGTGTTGTTTCTTCTGTGGGGTGGATTATCCTCCTTTATCCGGCGGATCATCATCTTGAAGGCAAGGTTTCTTGGGATCGCGAGGATCATCGGAATTTTCGGGAAAAACAGTCGTTCGCACCATGCTAGGGTTTAGTTGAAAGCGAATTTTGAATATACGTGTTGGTTTTACTATAATGATTTGTTATGCGGTTGTTATAACTAATTTGCTCTTTTTACTACATAAAAGACTAAATATTTGGTAAACTACACTATTATCACTAAACTATGTTATCGATTCTCTTTTGATCACAAAAAAGTTGTTAATTAGGTTACTAAACTTTTTATTTGGTTTCAATCAAGCCACAAATTGTAAACTGTTAACAAAATTGTTGGTGTGATAATCAAGTAAATTTATATAATAACTATTGGTCCTACGGATTCAAACCTAGAACCTAAGAATAAGGAAACACTTAACTATCACGTTAGTAATTCTATTAACATTTAAGGATCGGTAACTTGATTGAAATCAAATTGAAAATTTAGTGACTTAATTGGTAATTTTTTTGTTCAATGGTCAAAATAAAATCGATCCTATAATTTAGTAATAATTTAACAGTTCAATATCATCTTTCCTCCATTAAATGGTTATCTTATTTCTGATCTGACAAAAGACATATTTTTACCAGAATATATCAATAATTTTGCATCTATTTGATTGGACTCATACTCAATTCGACACGAATTGACACAAAGATCCAACTGTTAATTCTACAGATCTAATATTAAAATGGCTTAATGGTCATAAAGGTGCCTAACCTATACCTTTTTTCTACTTTGGTGCCTAACGTTTTTTTTGGGTCATTTTTTTGCCTAACGTTTCATTTCGTAACTCAAATTAAGTTTTTCCGTCAACGGCCGTTAAAAAAATTCCGTTAACCAATTATAACATGACACTTGACATGTTTTATTTATTTATTTAATTTCTAAATTACTTTAAAATTATGCATTTCTTAAAAAACCCAAAGTTTTAATTTCTTTCAAACAAACCCTCAAATCACATCTCTCTTACCGTCCGGCATCCCCACACGCCGGCGGTTCACCTTTCACCACCCAAGCGTCAGGTACCTCACCGTTCAACATCCCCCACCCTCTAGTTGTCGGTTAGAAGTCCAATCGGTCTCCTTTTTCTTCATTTTTAGATGTTTGTTGACGGAGAAATCGACGATTCATTTGCTAGTTTTCGACAACAGGATCATGGGGCTTTCAGTCGTGGAGCGCCGATGAAAGCAAGGATGGCTGGTGGTGGTTGAATCGGTGGTGGGAGGGGAAGAATTTTGGGATCTAGGGTTTGGGTTTGGGGTTTTTAGAAAAATTAAAGATTTTAGGTTTTTTTATAAAATTAAAGATTTTTTTATTTTTTAAAAATTAAAGAAAATACTAGAATATGCCACTTGTCGTGTTTTTATTGGACAACGAAAAAAATTTTAACGTCCATCACGGAAAAACCTAATTTGAGTTACGGAATGAAACGTTAGGCATCAAAGTGACCCGAAAAAAACGTTACGCACCAAACTAGTAAAAATGGTATAGGTCGGACACCTTTTTGACTATTAAGCCTGTTAAAATCAACCGATCCAGTTTTGACTCAACCTAAAAAAACAATTGATTCGATATTAACCCGACCCGAGACCGAACACCACGGCTTATCACATACTCGAATTAAATCTAAATCGTATCAAACCCAAGTCGAATGTAGCCAGACTCAAAAATCTGACCTCAACTCAATCCAAACTACTCGATTGAGACCTCTAACAACACCACATCAAAGACAATATCAAACACTTAAACCATCCATCCAACAAACAGGGGAAATAAAATCCAGCTTTATTGCATAATAAAAACACCATACATGGCTTAAATAACTTTAACCAATGTACGACATTTTAACCACGAGAATAAGAGATCAAACAGGAGTAGGTGGGGCAAGTGCTGCCATCAGAATTGGGGTATCGCTGCTTGGTTCAATACTAGCCACCGTCGTGTACTCAAATTTATTCACAGGAGCAGGCGTGGGGGTTGATTTGTCCAAAAGCGTTCCGTAAGAATCCCAATCTATGTTGATGCCCGTTGCGACAATATCGATATAAACCTGCAGTTGACAGAGATTTGATTTATAAGAAACTTGATCATACTGTTTCGTTTGTTTATCACAATCAAATTAATGCCAAGAATTTGAAACATGGAACAACATTGAATGGATGCATACCTTGTTCAATTCGTCATCCATATTGCTCCACGCAATGACCCACTTGATACCGCTACTAAGAGCATACACAACCGCGCCTTTCGAGCATCCGGTATGTGGATCGGCATCGTGCTTAATCTTTTGCGGCCATAGTGCCGGAATAACATGCGGTAAGTTAGCAGTTCCATACCAATTATACATGTCATATAGGTTGAGATTTTCACCTGTAGCGTTCTCAAGAGTCACGTCTGTATATATCGCAGGACCCGGCTTGCCCATGGCCTTAGTTTGATATTTCTAAGTGCCTTAATCTATTGGTTTGGTTTGGTTTATGCTTTGAAATGCTGTACTTGACACCCATATATGTACTGGTTTGCAGCCATACCTATAAACAATTCTCTTCACACACGAAGGTGAAAGGAAGGACCACCAAGACAAAATCTGTATACAATTTATTACTAATCAATGAAACCAATGAGTGGTCCTGAGATGACCAGAATTCAAATAATTTAGTCTGTAGCTGTACATAAATTTATCAGATTTAAAACTCGATAATTTATTATTGATTAAGGATTGAAATATAGAAAGCTTTAAAATTTAAAAAATATAGGTTTGGTTTCAACTATTATATAAATATGGATAAAGTACACGTACGATCACCGAAGTTTCAAAAGTTATAAAATAATCATTAAAGACTTAAAATATAAATCCGGTCCAGATTTAAAATTTTATAACTTTTTTGGATGTTATAATTTTTAAAAGTTTAACCTCGTAATCAAATTTTCCCGGTTCCACCCCGATTTGAGTTATATGTGTTAGTTTCATTTTTATTAAAAAATAATAAAAATGCATGCATTCTAAGATTTTTTTAAAAGCACCAGCTCATGTTATTTAATTTAAAAAATTTAAATTGTTGAAAAACATTATTATGACGTGTGATCCACATGTATGATTTTACTTCTAAATATTTTTCAATATATGGTTGTTATAACTACATTTGCATGTATGATTCACGTTTTGGTTTACTTTAATTATTTGTTATGCACGTGGTTGTTATAACTAATCATCTCTTTTTACTACATAAAAGACTAAATATTTGGTAAATTACGTGACTGATTCTATTTTGACCACAAAAATAAAAAAAATGTCAATTATGTCACTAACTTTCAACTTGGTTTTAATCAAGTCATAAGCCATTAACTGTTAATATAACTGATGACATGGAAATTAAGTAAATTTGTATAATAACACATTTGGTCCTAACGATTCAAACATAGGACCTAAGAATAAGGCATCGCTTAATTGTCAAGTTAACAATTCTGTTAATAGTTAACAATCAGTAATTTGATTGGAACTGAATTGAAAGTTTAATGGCTTAATTGGCATTTTTTAGTCATCAAAATAAAATCGATCCCATAATTTAATGACCAATTAAATAGTTTTCCTAAATTTTTATGAAATACATGAAATATAGTAGAGTAGAAATGTGTCATTGAGCTTGTAAAACTCCGTGTTTGGATATTTCCTTTCACAAGTTAGTAGACTTGGCTCATATATGAGAAGCACATCGATGAGGGATTCCCAACACCGCTTCTTTCAGAGTACAATACTTAGATTTTAGATTAGGTTTATGTATTCATATTTGATTTGTAACTCTATTATTACTACTGCTTTGAAATATGATGTTTATATTTCGGAGCTCCGGTTATGTAAACTGATTTAAACATGTGCTTAACTTTTACTTATTATGTCTTTTATGAACATGTTTTAAATATCTTGGCTAAATATTTTTTAGAAAAAAATGATTGGTCTCTTCGGTAGCCTAATGTAACACCTTGAACTCTTCGAACGGGCCAGATTGGGAATAGGGTGTTACAGTTAAACTAAAATATAGACTAAATTGTAACAAGGTATAAATGTGGAACTGATAAATGTTAGTAAAAGCGAGCCTGAGAACTTATGTTCTGATCAACCATGGATTTAATTTGCAATATGACCATGGGAGATTGAATGGTGGAGTGAATCAATAAGCACCGTCGATCTCTACAAAACTATGATGATGAAATATTGGCCATTAGATACTGGGGCAAGGGGCTAAACAAATGAATATCAAAAACTCCACTAAGTTTATGGGTAAACGGTGGAAATGGTAAAGGCAACAAGAAATTCACTTCTTTCCTTTTAATATTTAGTCTTTACTGCTAAAAATATATATGGATATTTACTTATTTAGACCTTTTAATTTTAGTTTATTTTGATTTTGTCCCCCATTTTCTATTATTAATTATATTTTATCCCTGTGCTGATACCATTGTGCCTTTGTTCTACATATCCAAGTATTTTATTAAGCCACCTTCCTTACTTTTATATTTGCTACTTTTTACTAAGGTTTCATATTCATCCACCGCTTTTAAAAATCACACTAATCATGCACAACCTTTCAAAAAGTTTCACCATCCGACCTTTTTCATCGGTCAACATTTAAAAGCTGAAATAAATGATATTTAATATTTAAACTTAGACATATTCTAACTAGATTTTGGAATATTTTAGAGTTAATTGCACAAGAAATCTCATATTTTAAATTAGTCCTTAAAAGCAATAGCCATTGCACCAAGTTAACTAACTCAATATGCTATTAAGAATAAATGCTTTTTTTCCATCTCAAACTAGCCTTGGATTTAGTTACATTATTTTTTTTTAAATGTTAATTATAAACTAAATTATAAAATTGATTAAAATATATTAATTTCATAAAAGAAAATAGAATTCAGTATGCCAAAAATTGTTTTCTGATTTCTTTTTAAATTTAAGACCCAATTTATAATAGGAATCATCGTTTAGGGATTTGTTGTGCAATTAACTTTTAATTGCTCAAAGATAAAGTTAGAAAAATGTCAAGTTAAGGGACTAAATATTATCCATCCTAGTTTTTAACCATTGATTAGGGGGAAAGATTATGGATGATAAACGCGATTTTTTTTATAAAAGCAGCTAATTTTTTTAAAAGAGAAATTCAAAAATACAATAAGAGTACCAACGGAAATTAAACACATATTTTGGACATTTTTTATATTTATTGAAACAAAAAGTAGCCACTTGAGATGTTACAAGAAACATACAATGAAAAAGTTAAAAACCTAACCAAAAGACTCGAACAAAATATAGATACGAACATCACCAATAACCAACGATAACGGATAAAACCATCAACACTAACATTAAAAATGCATATAACACTTAAGTCACGTTGACAAAATGATTATTGTCACAACTCAATCGCTAACAATAGACGATGATTGTGAACGTGTATCCAAATCTAGTCTGAGAGTCCAAACATGGAAGATCAATAGAATTACAAATAAGCGTCATCTTCATCAGTTGCAACGTCATCAAATCCAACCCTAAGTAAATATAAAATGAAAAAAACAACGGCAAAAAGATTGATAAAAAATGGGTCAAATGACAAAGAAAAATATGTCACAAAAATAAAATTATTCTTATTAAAAAAATAAAGATAATGCCGACGTAAGCGCAAAACTAATACTAGTGTCAAACAAACAAAGATGAAAAAGAACGAAAATTAACTACGCTAGAAAAGAATGATGAGTAAATTTTACCCACCAAATAACACGATAAGAGGAGATCAAATGATAATAGCTGGGTCGACTCCTGCCTTCAAAAGTGGCGTAACGCTGCTTGGATCAATATTAGCCACTGCCGTGTGCCAATATTTATTCACAGCATCAGGGTTGGGGTTTGATGTGTCCAAAAGCGATTTGTAAAAGTTCCAATCTATTTTCTCGTCGGTTTCGATAATGTCGATATAAACCTATAGTCGAAATAAATTTGATTTATACAAAAATTTATCAGATTATTTCGTTTGTTTATTACAATTAAATCAATACTGAAGAATTAAAACATGGGACAACTTTACATACCATGTTGTCTTTATCTTTCATATTGCTCCAGGCAATGACCCACCTGATATTGTTTTTGATAGTATAAGCAACCCCGCCTTTCGAGCATCCGGTTTGCGGATCGGCATCGTGCTTAATTTTTTCTGGTAGCTGTGCTGGAATGATTTGCGGATAGTTTGCAGATCCATACCAATTCTGCATGTCGTACCAGGTGAAATAATCATCGGTACTGTTCTCAAGAGTCACGTCTGTATATATCGCAGGACCCGGTATACCCATCACCTTAGTTTGATATTTCAAAGTGACTTGTGATGTTGCTTTGGTTGTTTTGTGCTTTGAGAGCTGTACTGGACACCCATATATATACAGGATTGCAGCCAATAAAATGACGAAAAGTCGGTTAGCTTTTTATTTTAAATTCCATACCTAAAAATAACTCTCTTCACACGAAGGGGAAAGGAAGGACCACATGCAAATTCATTATAACTTCGTATATGAGCATTATATATTACAAAGTCAACTACAAGTTCTTACACAATTTTTATTATTAATTAATGTTGAGATATTGAAAACTTTAAAATTAATTGCACTTCAATAATTAAATAAAATATGAGTCGAATATATGTAGATATCAAATAATTATTTTTTTAATACAAGTCACTAGGCTTATTAAAAGAGTAAATTTCTAAAATTACAATAATGGTTTATAACTATCATCATAAACTAAGTACACAATTTGGATATTTTTTAAAATTAGTCACTTTAGATACGAACAAATCTGACAACATCGACAAACGAACCAAAATAGAGAATTAAGCTATTGAAAGACCACCGATAACTGCAAACCAGAGCCGAGCGTCGTGAGAAATTATCTACGAGCGCAAATCGCGTATTCAAATTCAATCCGAAGGGCGAGAGTAGAGAAGATTTGCAAGATTACAAATAAGCGTCATCTTGATCAATTGCGACAACGTCAAATTCAACTTTATAAAAAAACATAACCAAACGACCGAAAAAAAACATACCAAAAGAAAAAGAAAAATATACTACAAAAACATAATTATTTTTATTAAAAATAAAAATAAAAAAAATCCAGCGACAATGACCATCATCAAAATCAGTACTACCACCGGTAAAATAAGACTGAAAAATAAAATTTGCGGCATATAGAGAGAAGGATTGCGGCCACCCTTGAAATATGACTACTGAAAAACTATGTAGAAATCTCATATTCAAAGTCCTTGTCTCCGAATTACAACGTTTCTGATATTCCATCTTTAGTGAGAGTCTTTCTCTAAAATAATTTGGAAAGATTTAAGATTTTCAATATATTGATGAATTTGGGGAAGCATCTAATTTTTGTATTTGATGATATCATGGGTTAACATAATAAATTAAAGAGTTAATTTCACCACATGTCCTCAAACTATGAGACTCATTCTAAATTGGTCCATAAACTTTTAAATGTTTCAGTTTCATCCTCAAACTATGGCTCTCATCCTAAATTGGTTCCCCAAACTTTTGAATGCTCCATTTTTATCTCAAACTATGACCCTCATTCTAAATTGGTCCCTAATCTTTTTGAATACTCTAATTCCATCCTCAAATCTTCGTTTATACCACATCATATTATTGCATAATACACATAAGTTTTTCAAGACAATTAACAATTTTTATAACGATTTTATTAACATAAGATAGGATTAACGTATATTAATAATTTGGGGATGAGATTAGAATGTTCAAAAAGTTTGAGGACCAATTTTGAATGTGTCGTAGTTTGAGGATGAAACTAGAATAATCAAAATTTTAGGGGACAAATTTAGAATGAAGATCATAGTTTGAGGATGATATTAAAATGTTTAAAAATTTAGGGACTAATTTAAAATAAATGTCATAATTCGGGAATGTGTGGTACAATTACTCTAAATTAAATGCTTAAAATATAAACCCCATCCAGATTTCATTTATGTTAGTATTCCATAAGTTAATGGTTTTCATATTTTGTCCAAAGATTGCCTTTATACCCTTGAATTTCTTGAATATGATTAGAAATTTAACATTATTATTTAGAAATCGTTGTTGTTATATGATTTATGTTTAGATTGTATTTTTATAACAACAAAAGATAAATAAAAGGCTTAAAGTTTTAATAAGCCCTTAAACTTTTGTAAAAAAATAATTAATCCCTTAAACTTTCTTTACACCCAATTAAGCCCTCAAACTCAAGGAAAAAATCAATTAAGCCCCTAAATTTTTTTGCACCCAATTAAGCCCTCAAACTCAAGAAAAAAAAATCAATTTGGTCCTTTGACCAACGTTGACCGTTAAATTTAACGAGTTTTTTTTAATCTTCTCGGCATGTGTCGCAACAGGATTATGCCAATTGACATTTCTAAGAATTTTTAAACTTTAATTTTTAAAAAATATATAAAAATCCGAAAAAAAATCTAAAAATATATTTTTTCTTCAGATTTTTATATATTTTTTAATTTATTTTTAATAATTGTATAATGATATTTAATATTTTTAATTTTTTTAAATATTTTAATCTTTTAAAAAATTATTATTTATTATTTTTAAATAAACTTCGGAATTAAAAATATTTTTTACATTTTTAAAATAATTTCCAAAATTTTTTAGATTTTTTTTTTTGATTTTTATATATTTTTTAAAAATTAAAGTTTAAAAATTCCTAGAAATGACAAGTGACATTATCATATTGCGACACATGCCAAGAAGATTTAAAAAACCCGTTAAATTTAATGGTCAAAGTGCCAAATTTATTTTTTTCTTGAGTTTGATGGCTTAATTGGGTGCAAAAAAGTTTAGGGGCTTAATTGATTTTTTTGCAAAAGTTTAAGGGCTTATTTAACGGTCAACGTTTGTTAAAGGGCCAAATTGATTTTTTTTCTTGAGTTTGAGAGCTTAATTGAGTGCAAAAAAAATAGGGACTTAATTGATTTTTTTGCAAAAGTTTAAGAGCTTATTAGACCCTTAAGCCTAAATAAAACTATATCTATTTTTGTGAACTAAATTATTAGTCGTTAGTATTTAGTAATAGTATTGCGGATAATCATATCTTCTTACAATTATCCGCAACACTATTATTTGTTTTATTAAAAAATAGTATTGGGATAATTGTAAGAATACATGAATATTAAATTTATTTGATATATCTTGTAATAATTATTTTAATTGTTCTGTAATAGTCTTACACATAACTATATTAGACACAGATTCATCAAATAAATATTTTTTTGACAGATCATTAAATAAATATTTATTTTATATAACTTTGTTGGATGTTATGACCTTTAATATTTTGATCTCATAATCAAAATTTATTGACATTTGAAGTTATATGTGTTAGTTTCATCCTTTATTAGAAATTGAAAATTTTCTGAAATTAATTAGTATTAAACACTTTATACTTAAAAAATTAAAATTAGCATTATAATTCTGCTGTTAATTAAAATACTAATATAATGAAAGAAGACTTCATAACTATATTTAGGGTAAACTACATTGGTGACCACCAAATTATGGGATCATTCCTATTTTGACCATCCAATTAAGAAATTCATTCAGACCATCGAACTATTAAAGTACTCATATTTTGACTACTCGCTATTAAAATTTAATTGAGGAGATAACGTAGCAATTAATGGAAATTTTATATCTTGGGTCAATTGCAAAATGAAGCTGTCTCAGCTGCACTTAGCAATGGAATGAGGAATGCGGATGAACACCCAATGGTTAGACATGAAGCCGCTGAAGCTCTCGGTTCCATTGCTGATGATCATAGTGTAACGCTGCTTCAGGAATTTGCTAGGGAAATAAATATGTTGATAAAATTTATCATAATGATATCTCTAGCCCAGTGGCGTGAGCATGCCACTTTCGCCCAAATGTCCCTCGTTTGATTTCCCTTGAGGTGCAAACTTCAGTTTTGTTTATTTTCTCTTTAATCACATGACGATACATATCATCATATGATTGGAGAGAAATAATAAATTAAATAAATTAAAATAAATAAAAAATCGTCTAATGATGACATATGTCACCATTTTATTTAAGTCTTAAAATTTTAAATTAAATTAAAAGTATGATCAAATTTATATAATAGGTAAATAATATGGATCAGATGTAAATTATATATATTTTCTTTAATAACCATGTCACCTTTTCTGCTAAATTTTAACGTGGTCAAAATAAAACACTTTAATAATTCGGTGATCTAATTAATAAGTTTCTTAATTAGATGGTCAAAATAGAAATGCTCCATAAATGGTGGTCACCAATGTAGTTCACCCTATGTTTATTGTTTTATCTGGAATTTACGCAGCATCACGTCTAATTTGTCCACTAGCAGAATTGAATTAATTCCTCGAGGTGGCCTGTCGAAATTGATCAAGACCACTGGAACATCATTATGACGTGTGATCCACCGGTTTGACTTTACTTTTAATAGTTTTTTTAATTATTCGTATCAAATTTAATGGTCGAATAATTCAGATTGAATTTTGTTGATGTTTAATATAAAATTATTTTTTTAATTTAATTTTCTCCATTCATACCATTAAAATTCAATCTATAAAAACATAATGTCTCGTCTCGCTAAATTAATCAATTGTTGGTTACTTTTAATTATTTTTTAATACTTGGTTGTTATAACTATATATGCAAGACATTTTTTGGTCTACAAGACTAAATATTTCAATATTTGCTTCTGACATGTATGATCCACAATTTGGTTTTACTTATTTATTTAACATGTGGTTGTTATAACTAATTTGCTCTTTTTACGTTGTAGTTGGGGTTAGAGTTGGAGTTTGAATAAATATTGGCTAATCTAATTTTTAAGACTTACAAAAATATAAACAAAGGTGATATTTAAGTATATTATCTATCCTATTTTTTAACCATTGACTAACAGAAAAAGATTAGGAATGACAAATACGACTTTTAATTATTTTTTATAAAAAGAAAATATTATAACTTGGCCGTAAATGGCATTAGGAAGAACAACATTCGATATGCAAGGAGGATAATCAACATAAAATCAGGTAGAGGACACACAATTTGAAGCCCAATACCAATTTTATTAGAAATTAAAATAGAAAAGCAGTTTAAAAAATGAAATTGTAGTAGAAAAAACAAAAATACAATAAATTTAAACCGAAAAAATAGAAAACGAAATATCATTCTAACAAAACACGTTCGGTGAGCTACAAAATAGTGATAAAAATGAAACACTAAAAATATAGAAGCATGGAGCAAGATTTCTTATCTCTATTCATCTACACGCTTCAAGATTGGAGTAGGAGTGGTGAGGAAAAGCAACAATCTTAAAGGCTGCTTCGTGAAACAGATCTGAATGCATCGACAGAAAAAAAAAATCTTGGAGGCTGCTTCGTAAAACAGAAAAAAAGTATATTACAAGACAAAAGATACTAGAAGAAAATCGAAATATAAAAAAATAAAAACTTGATATAAAAAGATGAGAGAAAAGAACTACCGACAGTGACAATTAATATTAAACGAACGTCCCGCCGATGAAGCAAAAATTAAAGAAAAAAAAGTTGGGTTTCGAAATTACTACTTTTAAATATGGTTGATGATGAGTGAATTTTACCCCAAATAACTACGAGAATAGGAGATCAAAGAGGGTGGAGTGCTGCCTTCATTTGTGGGGTAACGCTGCTTGGATCAATATTAGCCACTGTCTTGCTATGATATTTATGCACAGCAGCAGGGTTGGGGTTTGATGTGTCCAAAAGCGTTCGGTAAGATTCCCAATTTATTTCAACGTCGGTTGCGACAATATCGATACAAACCTGCAATTAACAGAGATTTGATTTATACGAAACTTGATCAGATTGTTTCGGTTGTTTATTACAATAAAAAATGTGCTAGTTAATTATTGAATTTATTAGATGTACCTTTTAGCTACTATTTTAATTATTTTGTAATAGTCTTTCTTGTATATATAACCATGTTAGACATTGATTCCACAAATAAATTTTGTTTGCCGCTTTTTTTATTTAATTTTTTATCAAGATTGGATTTGACGTTGTCACGACTGATAAAGATGACGCTATTTTGATTATTCTGTTTATCTTCTTATTTTGGACCCTTGAACTGGATTTAGATACGAGCTCACAGTCATCGTTCTTGTTCGAGATTGAGTTATGGTAATGGTCGTGTTGTCAACGTGCCTTATTATTGTAATATGCATTTTTAATGTCGTTTGTTGTTGGTTTTTACCTTTCATCGTTGAGCTTTGGTGATGTTTGTATATGTTTTGTTTCAAGCCTTTGAGTTAGGATTTTTACCTTTTTTAGGTTGGGTCTTGTTTATGATCTAGAAACATTAGTTTTCATGTTATTAGGAATAGTCTGGATTAAGTTTGTTTACCTTAATTGTAAACTCTCATTGTATTTCTAATTTTTTTCCTCTTTTAATAAAACCGACGTACTCATATTCTAAAAAACAAATAAATTTTGATTTATTATGATTTTTTATGTCATGATTTTTAAATTTTTGATCTCACAAGTAAAGTTTTCTGGTTCAACCCCTAATTCGACATTTAGTGTGGTGATTAATTGATTGAGTGACAAGAATGTTCATGTTATTTCATTTTATATGGGTTCGAATTTCAACATTTACCTCAAAAATGTAATTATATCTCTGCTTAATAAAAAATATATTTCAAATCAACTATGCATCCATTTAAAAAGTCAAAGTACCATTACAAGTTATTTAATTTAAAATTATAAAATTATTAGAAAATATCAATATGAGATGTGATCCGCATGTTTGATTTAACTTTTAATTATTTTTTTAATATATGGTTGTTATAACTATATCTTCCAAACTTTCTTTGTCTACAAGACTAAATATTTCAATATTAGCTTCTGGCATGTATGATCCACGTGTTGGTTTTACTTTAATTATTTAATAGGTGGTTGTTATAACTAATTTGCTCTTTTTACTACATAAAAAACTAAAATATTTGTGTAACTACCCTATTAATCACTAGATTAAGAGGTCAATTCTATTTTAACCATTAAACAATTCTTTATTAGTTAGGTTACTAAACTTTCAATTTGGTTTCAGTCATGTCGCAAGCTATTAATTGATAACGAAATAAGGCATCACTTAAACGTTTCGTTAACAGTTAATAGTTGGTGGCTTGATTGAAATCAAATTGAAAGTTTAGTGACTCAATTAAAAAAAGTATTTTGTTCAGTGGTCAAAATAAAATCAACCCCATAATTTAGTGACCAATAGAATAGTTTACCCTAAATATTTTTGTATGCGCTTTGTCTCATGTGTGATATATGTTATTGAACTCCTAAGTTCTACTACATATATTGGTTGCAAGTACCAGTGTCCTTGTGATGTAAATGAGGTTCTACAGTTCTACTCCTTGAATTATATTTTGAGAATGTGTTTTTATGTGATCATGTTTACTTATGCAAATTTTATGGCTAGGTATGGCTCCATTATTAGAAAACAAGAAATAAAATACACAAATATAATTGAGTGTAATCGAAATTAAAATTTATCGTAAAAAAATTAACCGTAAATTAATTTGAATAAATAGAAATTTTACACTATACTTCTGCACGAAGACAAATTAGGAGCAGCATTTTGTTCAAGCATGTATAAACAGTCTCCTTAAGACAGATTCGTTCTCTCTTCAGTACTAGAAAATTATTGGACATCTATCTCTCATGATAAGCAGCACAACTTTAGTGAATAAAGTGAATTCAACTGAGCCTTCTTCTATCACCGGAGTTGGACATATTTGAGAGAAATAGCTAGGAAAGTTGGGTGTCTCAAATGACTTAGAGTTGCACCCTATTTATGGTGGGGAAAATGAGAGAAAATTGACAGGATAGCAGTTGAAAGCTTTAGGAAAATTCTGGTTCAAAATGGACATTAAATGACTGAAAAATAAAGGGTTTTTAGCTGAATTTAAACTACAATTCTAGAATATTCAGCTTAGTACACCAAGAGTAAAAACTTTTGGGAGGAAAAAAACATTATTTTTGCTAGATATTCAATAAGCCCAATAAATCTTAAACATTTTGTGTTGAGTGCAAGAGAGAGAGATTTGATTTAGTCAATTAGTAATTAATAAGTGGTTTTTAGCTTATAAAAACATTTCCACCCCTTCACACCTTTCCAATGTGGGATGAAAGAGATTTAAGCACTCATTTTTCCTCAACAACATTTCTATATAGTTTACTTTGAGCATCAATTTTTCATTCATTACTCAACCATTTTGAGTATATTATATATCACTTTAAAGGTCTCATAGAATAAAACATAAATCATAATGTTTATTATTCAAATGTTCAAATTTACCAATAAATAATATGCGCCAAAGTCACTAATTATCTTTTAGTTTTCCAACATCCACAAGTAAAGAACTGTGTCGCTTGTGTGTCAAGGTAAAGTACATTGTATGCTAAGCATTAAGCATAATCTTAGCCATTTGATATTTAGATGTTTGCATGCTGGAGTTAGGTGGTTGTAAACATGCACAATAGGAACAACTGCACAAGGTTCCTAAGAAAAGAATCGTCTAAATTGAGTTAAGTTAAATACTTGCCATGAAAAACAAAAGATTAGTTTTCAATCAATGATAAAACACATGAGAAAGCAAAGTGATGTTGTACTTCATGGATTTGAAGTTCTTTTAGACTCGTGTTTATTCAAAAGTCAGTCTACCATGTACATAACAAGTCAACAAGCATTTAATATTTTTTAAAATGAAGGACTTCATTTTAATAAATTGTACGTGACGATCTTTGAGTCGTCCCTAATTGTTGTATATAATTTGGCGTGTATGTAATTTTCGAAAATAAGTGGTTAATGAGCTTGTATATAATAGTTGATGTGTTCTAAATGAGTTTAGACAAGCTGGTTTTTTTTTTTTTACTATAAGTGATGAATCGATGCCATAATTGATTTATTTATGTTATTGGAGTATGAAACATGTCTTGATCAGTTTCTTGCATGTTGAGGTTGTTTGATATGTGTTGTTTTAACCATGTTTTTCGCGGGGCTAATGGATTCGCTGATGCTTTGGCAAAAGGAGTCTCTCGTGCTTTTGTTTTCCAGGCGTGTATGTGACACAGTTCGCTCGTTATGCTGGTTGCAGGGGCGTAGCAGCTCGGGCTTGGGCTTGGGCTTGGGCTTGGGCTTGGGCTTGGGCATGTGCAGGGCGTGATCTTATGTTGCTGGTTGTACGGGTTTAGGCGTTTAGCAATGTATGGGCATGGCAGTGTATAGGGTGTGGTTGGGACTTTTGGTTACGTTATTTTTGTATGGTTGTTAGCGTGTCGTACTTTTTTTCTTTACTTAGGCTTAAAAAAGTATTTAACGAGGCGCACGCTAACACTCACTTGTATAATTCTATTCAATAAATCATACGGTTTTAATCAAGCAAAAAAATAAGTACAAAAACTTAATTGAGTATAAAAAATCCAAAGACTCAATTAAGTATTTTAAAAAATTCATGAGCTTAAGGCATAAGCCTAAGTTCTTTTTATTTAAATAATATATTTTTTCAACTCTTAATCATTAGAATTAAGACGGTCAAAAACCGTTATTTCAATTTGTTTTTTAACTGATTAGGATTTATAAGGTTATTCGCTACGTCCTAAAAATTGAGTCAACGGCTTCTTTTTGTCTAGAGTTAGCTGCGAAATAATTTTGCATTGTAGATTATAGGCCTGAACAAAAATATAAAATATACCAAAAGACTCTTCATTTACCTCTTATTATTTTCGGTTTGTTTGAGATCTGGGAAGGGAAGCTTCTAGAGAAATTTTCTCCCAAATTCCCTCTGTTTTCCGGCCGTCGATGTCACTGCCCATACCGGCGTGACCGTCGCCTCACTTCGACCAAAATCCAATCAGTCACGCGCGAAGCTGAGCTGCCATTCGCCGCGAAAGTCCCTCTAAAGGATCGTCGGAAACCCTTGATGGTGCTTCCATTTCTTTGCCATTTTTCTCTGTCGTCGGCAATCCGTTCGCTACATTGTTGCCTCCAGCAAGTACCTTGGGCCTAGATGAACAAAACCCAGGTGGCCAATCATCGATACGACACCATTAAGGGCTTCGTCGGTGCTTCGTCGTTTCCAGCAAAGATTTGACCTTTTAGGTAATTTTCAATGAATTTTTCGGCTTAAATGAGTTGTTTAATGTGTTGGTTGAATTCTTGGACTAACGGGCTTTTGAAATCCAGCAGAATTGAGCATTTTGGGGTCGCAACGACATTCCGGTGATAATTCTGATGAGTTTTCGATCGGGGTGAGTGAATCGAACCCGACCAAACCAAGCCCAATATGATATCCGACCCGGCCCAACCCGTGACTAATCTGACCCGGTTGAGTCCGTTCTGATCTGATTTGACCCGATTCGACTCGTATGACCTGACCCGTTGACCGAGTCAACTCGCCCGAGTCAACCTATTTGACCTTTGACCGCTGACGTCAGCGTTGAGTACTGATGTTAGCGTTGACCGTAGACCTGTCCGTTGCCTGTTGACTTTGACCAAAAAGTTAACTTTTTTGAAAACCCATAATTTCTATTTTTCAACGTCTCCGTTTTTAAGTCTGTTTCACGAAATTCTGACCCAAAGGCCTCCAAATCTGACTTTGAACCTGAGGATGCATGTGTTTAATTTTTTAGTTTAAGAGTTTTGATCAAGCTAAGGATTGATTATGAATTATGTTTAATTGAATGTATTCATATATCTTCGTATTCGAGAGGTAAATGACGTCGAAATCGGGTTCGAGAGTGTTCGAATGTCGTTTCAAGGGTTGACCGATATAGTAAGGATTTAAGATAAAACATTACTACCTCCTGTATGCTTATGAAATATATTGGTATTCGGTAAATGTTTGCATGAGCATGTTTCAGCATATGGTTAATTATAATAATGTTTAATCGATTACGGAAAAAGGATAATAAACCTGTTAAGACTGTAATGCTCGGTTAGGAGGATGAGTGGCCTAAAAGAACTTATGAGATCCAAGGATAATTGTTAAGATTGTTATACTTAAATCGAGCTATGCTTGTTAATGATCCAATTTCTGGAAGGCTAAGTTAAGAAATGACAAAAATGCCCTTAAGGTATAAAAATGACTAAAAAAGCCCCTGATAATGAAAGCAATCTAGGAATTTACACTAGATCTGGTAAAACAACCAATTCATCTGAAAACCTCAAATTATTTGAAAAGTTATGGTAACAAGACTTAAACATGCAAGATAGTAAAGTACTTGGATTTGCTTGAATTCTGAATAAATCTTCCGAAGATAAATTATGGAAAAACATACGTATATTAGAATTATTCAAGTGGCATAAAATACTAAGTTTATTGAAATGACTAAAAAGGGCAAATACTAATAAAGCTGAATTGATCAGAATGTTCGTAATGACCAAAAAGACTGAAGTAACCTCGGGCGTCGAAATTTCCAAATTTACCGGAATGATAGATAAACCCTCGAATTCTGAAATGAATGAATTGTTGGGAGTACCGAAAGTACCTGAATGACTCAAACATCATCGAGTACTTAATTAATTAAAATACCTACATGACTTGAGATTAGTGGGAGTTTGGAAATCTTGAAATACCTGATAGATCACAAATAACTGTATTGCTCCTATGGGTTTGAAGCCTGACTTACGCAAATCAGACATTCTTAATATTGTTACAATAATGAAAGAATACTGCATAAATACACATTCAATCATTCGAGGCTTGTTCTGGGATAATATGTGATGGTGATTTGTTCAGATGTACAACGCAACCAGAACTAAATATTGAACGCATGTAAGGTGTACCAATTTGATTACTTGGAAAGTAACACATTGATGTGATGTGTTTTGTGGAATGGCCTTGGAAGCCTAGCAAACCGTTAGCAACTTTTAGCACCGTAAATTATCGAATTAACCCTATCGGGGTCAAATTATTGAATCACCCCTAAATGTTAAAATGACCAAAATACCCTTATGAGCAAATTTATTGGAACTCTCCTGATATATCTAGAATCTTGATTGATCCTGATCTAACCGAACTCTTAAAATCTGTCCTGATATATCTAAATTCCTGCATAGTCTTGACATACAAAAAATACTTAATGATCTTGAAGTTGATAATTATCGAATTCCTTCAAAAAGGTTCTTGATTCTATAATCAATCCAGAATGAACTATAGTTCAATGTCTTCTTTCTTTGATTAGAAAGGACTCATGAGTGATAATTGGACCATTTTGTGTGTCCCATGTTTACATGATTAATCTTTTTGATTGGAAATTAGTCTATCCATTCTGATCCCAAGTGATCCTGTTATCTGAAGTAAAAACATGACTTTTGGTTCCTGATTTTTGATACAAATATACTTAATTCATGGTTCCTGATACTTTGGTTCTACTGATTAAACATTTGTTTGTATCCTAAATTTCTGACATACTGCTACTGATTACTGAATTGAGTGTTACCGTTCAAAACAATTTTACTGGGTACTGGGATATTGACTAAAGACTGTAGGTTCAGCCTTGATTAGGCTGGTAATTCCGCCCGTATTTGGCTCCTATGCTTCGGCTAGGGTAAGTCCACCCGTACTAGGTTCCTAGTTTCGGCTAGGGTAATTCTGCTTGGGACCTAAGGTAATCCCCTTATGTCGGTACCCACACCCATTAGGCCTGGGTTAACGCCTGTATAGATGCAGTTCTAGGGAATTGCATAATGGAGTACGGTTGGAGGGTAGTTAGGCTAATACCAAATTTTCATGTCTTCTCATTTGCCCTGTCAAAATTCTTCTATTGTCTGACACTTTTGTTGATCCTTCTTGATTTGAGTTTGTTGGGACACACCAAACCCCCTGGCTTAATTCCTGTAAAATATCCTTCCTTTCTGATTCTTCTAGATTGTAAAATGTCCGACTAATATTCAGAAGTTCAAGTATTGAACAACCATCATGTCTCTAAATATGACGTAATACGAGATTCTATACCGTAATGAGACCCTGTTGATGCCATGATCTTGTTGTTTGTGCTATGCTTTACCTTATACATTCATGTGTTTACAACATCTTTTGGTAGTTATGTATTACTAAGCTTTTCTAAGCTAACGTTTTTACCATCGCAGGTTAGAAGAAATCTATCATGGTATAGTGATCTACATCAGTATTTGAAGTTCTCTCGGCGTTGCTTTTGGAGTACAGTACTGGTACAGTTAGTGGCCATGTATGACGTGTATTGTTTTATGTTAGAGTCTGTAATATGTTTTCTGAATTTCTGTTATATGTTTAAATGATTTCCTGGAATGATTTTATCTAGATTGTTTTTTTCAACTTTAATGTGGTTAAGAAAAATATTGTTATGTGGATTTTTACTGTGGTTAAATCCAGGTCACAATAATTATCAGTTATGTTTTAAATATTTGAAATTCTAATTAAATTTTGGGTAAACTATCTATTTGGTACTTCATCAATTCACGCATTTTTGCTATGGTCCTATTTTTTGACAAAATCATACACGATATTATGTTTTATTTCTAATTAAAAAAATTAACGTCAGCTTTGACGTGATTTTTTAAATTTTCATGTCATTTTCTTTATATTTAAGTTAACATGTTTTACCACCTACAAATTATGGGGAATCAAACTAAGGACCCTTGCACCTTTGTATTGAGATTTTTAGTGGACTAGTCTTTTTTTTCTCTTTTTTTGATGTATTATATTTATAATATCTTTCATAGTTATTAATAAAATCCAGATGTTATTGAGAGATGGGGTACTTTACTAACTTGAAAACAATTTTCTCTGAAGCTAATTAATTTTAGTAATAAAAATATTTTTTTCGGAAAGTGCAAAGAAAGTAAATGGTACTTTAATTTGTATGTTAATACTATATTTTATAATTATTTTTAAAAAATGAATTTTTTTTCAAACTAAATCAACCGGTCCTAGATTATAAAAAAATATAATGGACAAGTTTAAGAGTAAACGTCATGTGTCGATATGTTAAAACACTTTTTGTGAAACTTTTTCAGATTTTTATTTTTTTAATTCAATAATAATAAGGTTATTAAAATAAAAACTGGAGAGAAACAAAAAAAATCTAAAAATTGGTATAAAAAGTATTTTAACATATTTTATTCTAAAAAAGAATAAACACGTATTAAGTCCTCATGATTTCAAAAGTTATTATAATAGTTAATGATACATATCAGTACACGACGTTTATAGTTTTCCCATACATCATATTCAAACCCTATCCAATTTTTTTGTACCTTGGTCCTTAGATAAAATTCAAAACTCAAATCATGATAATTTTAAATAAATTCCTAAATTAGGATATTTTTTATTTTTGATATTTTTTTATATTTGTTTTATGATAGATGTTTAAAGTTTGAGGTTGTCCTCTCATCAATGTTGTCTTCAATGCGAGAATTTAGAATTTTTTTTAAAAAAAATATTTTAAATTATAAATTAAAGGTCACATTTTAATAAATTTCACGTGATTTCATAAATCTTTGAACTGTCCTGCCGACGTCCTTTAATGGGACAAAAGGAAGCGTCCCGACTCCCCGACAAATTTCAGGCATAGAGCTGATGAAAGAAGGGGGTCGTCGACATCGATGAATGAAACCCCCAACGGCTACTCCTCTACTAATCCATGCACTACTCTACTCGACCGCACCAATAAATTTGAAGAGGTTCTTCTAGTCTATGTGTGATTCTTTTGTTACTGCTTTTACTACATTAAATTTGAAGAGCTGGGCCTTCATTACTGTATGTATGTTTGCTTAATTACTTAACTTCTATTTGTGCACTAGTTAAATCAATTATTTTGGCAGTTAAAAATGAATATTTTGGTTCCAAGGTTGGATTGAGTTGAGTTTACGGGTTTATAGGTTTAGGGTTAAATTATTTTTAATTAAAAATAAGGTCATATTAAAATAATGTGTAAATAATAAAGGTTAAATTCATTATTATTATTATTGAATTAGGACCAAATTGTTTAGATGTGCAAACATGGAGGACTAAATATGTTATTATATAAAATATTTTAATTGTCATGTCACCCTTTTAACGGGTCAGTGACCAAATTAAAATAAAACTAAAAATTTAATAATAACATTGAAGTAATTGAAAATTTAGTTATCAAATTAAATAATAGATCAAAGTCTAGTGACCATTTGTGAATTTTACCCTAAAAATTCCTTATTATAAGGATATTTTTATCTTTTTCATACTTTAATAATTTTTAGTAAAGAATATATATCAATTGAAAAAGAGAGAATTTTAATATTTAAGAAAATAGTCTATTAAGGCAGATGACAACTCTTTTTCCATTATACTTAATATTCCATTCATTTTTAATAAAAACAAAATAATTTAAATGCAAGTAATGCTTTATTATTACAATTGATAAGTACTTCATCATTGTATATCTCAAATTAAATAAAATTGAGGAAATCAAAGTGGCTTCGGGAAGAAATCTCAAAATATTAAAAATCTTATTTTTATAATAAATAAAACAATCTTTAACCGATACAGAGAAACAATATTCAGGACAAAGCCTAAAGACAAACTAAAGGATACAATGGCCATATGTTTGATTTATCATGTCATTCAGACAAGGGATGCTACTCGTACATGGATAACATTACATATACATGCTACAAGTACAACATGTTTTCATTTTATTATTTGGTCAGCATGCAACACAATAACCCCAACAGTTGATTCAAAACTAAACCCTGCACCTATGCCGTCATCCTGGACGAACGAATCGCCCGAAACCATCACCATCATTGCCAACCACTTCCACTCTCTGTTCCGGCACTACCACCCCAGCCACCAGGGAAAGCTTCCCTACCTGGGGAGTTTTGAACTTTAGCACCTGGGAAATTACCATAACTATCTTCCCCTTTCTTGTTACCCAAATCCCGTTTCGGAGTATCATTGTATGATGAATCCTGCCCCTCATTATGTCCTCGGGTGCTGTTATATGAACCCCTACCACGTCCACGCCCGCCATGGGGCCGCGGTACACCACTTGGATGCCCATCTCGGCTACTGCTATTTCTGTAATCGTTTCGGCCTATAACACCAAACCAGCTAAAGATTATAGACAAAATGGAGCAGATAAACAACCCAAACAGGGGGGGGGGGAACACCTGAATGTACAAAATGCATAAAATAAAAGCAGTAGCATCTATATGTTTGAACTTTTCCTAGTTGTTCAACTCAAAGCTTGTCCAAAGAACAAACAGAACTTCACGATTATCCATGATTTTCTTGCTTAAGAATGAACTTTTTATTAATATTAAAAATTAATAGTTTAAATAAACTACTTCAAAACAAATAATATTTTTAATATTTACCTCAATATTTCTATTCAGAAAACGAAAAAATAATATTCCAGTAATAATTATAATGATTAAATAATATTTACTAATTATTATAATTATTTTAAAAATAATATCTTAAATTTTTTAATAATATTATACTTGTGTCAATATTTCTATTTGAATTTGTACAAAAAAAAAAGTATTGCTATTTGAATTGACGGAAAAAAAGGTTAATTTTCCAAAAAAATAACCAAACAAGAAATTTTATCAATTCTTATAATCATCACATACAAAATTGTCATGTCGAAAGATTACCTGTTCTTGACCCTGGGGTGGAAGATTGACCCCTGTCAAAAGATTGGCCCCTCCAACCAACTTCATTGGTTGGACCACCCCAACTACCACCCGTCGATGCTCCTGCAGAGCCTCCAGCAGCAGGGCTCCGCATTGGGACCATCGCTGCAACTGATCTAATTGATGGAGCTGACTCCTGCTGTGGATCATCAATATGCCTCTGGAAATATGCAACTAGACGATCAATGTCCTCAAACATCCTTTTTCTGAACTTGAATCCCTTGGGATATAAGCCGACATACTCGTGATGTGGATTTGTACTCCGTATGTAAGTAAGAATGAAAGTGCCTGGGTGTTCATGAGAAATGCCAAAACAGTACACAATCCTCATAGGATACTCTGATTTCTCAATCCTTAAAAGCTCATCGACCTCTGCTTTAGTTCCCCTCCTGAACTTACGATAACTCAGCATTGTCTTCAGATGAGAAACAAGGGGATCAACATACCGATCCATTACCTGCAATTTAAATTCAATCAACACACATATTCATTACATGGATTTTGATGCCTCAACATATTATATCATATGCTAACCTCTCTTAAGATGATAGTAAAAGTAATACTCCCTCGGTCCCAATAAATTTGTCACTTCTGTTTTTTTAAATTATCCCATATTGCCATTCAAATTGTCACCTTGGAAAATTCAACAACTTTTAAAAGTCATTTCCTTTTTTTACCCTTTTTCTTAGTTTCCCACCAAAAACAAAAATTAGCTTTTTAAAGATTAAATTGTCATTTTAATTATTTACTGCACATGTTTTATGAAACTCCTTAAAACTGTGAGAAGTAACATGTGACAAAAAAATGGGACGGAGAGAGTATCAGTTTATTTGTCAAAGGGGCCAACCGTGACTTTTTCCTACTCGAGAATAATAATTAATTCCAAGTTTAGAATTCTCTAATGGAACTCAAGATTTAAAGCACGGACACAGATTTCTTGTATGGTGATACAATAAAATAACAGTTAATTTTTTAGCCCCTGTGGTCAAATTACAAAGTTCATCCTTCAGTTTATGATCCCACCGCAACCAAACCCCCATTCAGCACCATGCTTATGTGGTTATTTCCACTTAATTCACATACCTTCAAAGTTCAAGGGCTATACCAGAAAAATAAGCATTTTAAAGATACACTTACCTCATCCAAGTCCTCAAAAGTGTCTTCCCCAATTTTTAATGTCTTCCCAATGCGAAGCAGGCTGGTGATGTCCTTGTGTTCTTTTCCACCTTCAACTATATCTTTGTGAGCATAAACACCATCATAAACTTTGAGAGTTAAAGTCAAATAAGAAGGCCCACGGGAACTGGGGCGAACAATACTTTCTCCAGGATCCTTGTCAGATAAATACTGTCCAGCATATTAAAAGCCAAAATAAACATTAGTTTAAAAAAGAAAAAAGGAAGTTTAGAGAATGGGTTTAGAGATGCTTTTTTTGCCTTGCATTAAAGCACAAATACAATGCCTATGCACACACCCATTGACACAATTACGGGGGGATTTTGTATAATCTTTGGCATCTTATTTTCCTTTATATAATAAATTCAACTCAAACTGATTCAACGTTAACTTAGAGTTCCATTACTTGTAACATACCTCCATAGCTTCATCAGCAGTGATATTTTGAAAGCGTGGATGGACAATCATCCTGGGCTTAAAATGCTTCTTTGCCAGCTCCTTCTTTTTACGAGCTTTCTCCTGCTCACTTTGTATGCTGCTTTGCTCCTCATGGTGGTAGGGATCCAGGTTCTGGACATGCAGGTGTCGATTGCTTCTCATCTCACTATCTTTGCAAACCAGAAACACCTGATACCTATTCTTTTGAATTGATTTAATCTTACATGTCAGTATGTCACCTTCATGCAGCCTGTCAGATAACTCAACTATATCTCTCCAATCATCGGCATAGTCTTCTTTCATAATCATCCCAGTCAACCCAGATTCAAGTGCACATATAGCTCGTCCGCCTTGCACTCTGCGGACTGTAGCTTGCACAATTCGGCCTTCGGCAAGGGTATCCTCAGTTTCACCTGAAATCATGAAGAACTCCTCATCCTGACTTGGCTCCTTATACGGTTTACGCCAATCCTGGAAACCCTGAATTAATTCCTTTCTTATATCATAGAAGGTCTCCCTCTTATTTTGCCGCTCCTTGCTTTTGCTTTTTAGATAGTTTTCGAGGCGTAACCTTTTCAACAAACCAGGCCGGTCCCTAACATGTTCTATTGCCATCTCCAATGCATCCTCGTCGTCATTGTCGCCCTTAAGATCCTCATCATAAACATCTTTGGCCAACTCTTGGGCAACAAGATAAGATTCTGGATGTATTCTAGTGTCATCCAACAAATCAATGAACTGGCTGCTGTTGGCAGCAAGCCCACTTCGTCTGACACGCAGAAAGGCTACCGCATTGACAAACACCTTCCTATCAAGCCTATCAAGTCCATGGGCTGACAGAAAGTCCTTCCTAGTAAAAATTGTTCCAACTCTTACCAAAGATCTCTGAAGTGAGGCCGCCTTTCTAGGCCCAAGACCAGAAATGAATTGCAAAGGTGCAAACAACCATTCATGACTTGCAGCCAAATTAACATCAAGGCCCACCTGGTTTGTGACATCAACCAAAACCTGTTCAATCATACTATATTTCTCATCAGCTGTGAGAAAGTTTTCCAGAGGATTAAGCTTCCAGGAGAGTATCTCCTTCCCTGGTCCACATAAAGTAGCTACCATTGCTAATGGATTTTGGAGATAGCGTCCAAGCGCAACAGCCCGTCTGACAATGCCTGACATCATTCATAATAAAAGATAAAAACATCTTCAAGCGAAAAAGATGGACAAAAACTTTACCATAAAAAAGTTCCACAAAGATGGTATTATTTTGTGAATTTGAAAATCTAATTTACCTGACTGGCCAGGGAGCTGATCTGATGAAATCCTAGAATTTTCATAGAGTCGGGGTAGAGATTCATCCCCATATACAATGCTCAACTCATCCATTTCATGCCCTACATCTCTAGGATTTTCCTCCACCATCTTAAAAATAATCTGGTAAAGAAGAAATCAACAAAATAAGAAACATCAAAAAATTGATCAACTATACGAGAAATATAGCACATTGATCACCAAACACTTGGTCACTCGGGACAAAATAAAAGGTAATCTACCTCCTCAAGGCTTTAAGAAATTTAGACTCACAATCCAACTGAACCACCTTTGGTAAAAAAACAACCATATATTCTAAAAATGATTCACGCGCTTGATTAAGGATAATCTACCTCCTCAAGGCTTTAAGAATTTAGACTAAAAGGCATATCAAGCAATGATTAGCAACCTTACAAGTAGTAGAGACCAAAAACAAGAACTTTTGTCTTTTACCAAGCTAAAAACATAAGGACATGAATTATTTTAGATGCAAGGAGAAAATACCTAACATCTCAACAGTGATAAGTGTACCTCATAGATATCATCCTTCAATCGAGTACAAGACAAGTTGACAGCTCCAAGAACAACAACATGTGGTTGATGATCAGTCATGAACTTCAAAACACGTTGCTGATCATTTTTCTTGCGTTGCTGGTCATGTACATTTTGAGACCGTAATGTAAGATTAGCAGTATAAAGCACATCAAGCACCTCCCCAGATGAATCTAACATCACAAAAGTGGTTGCAGGCTTCCCAGGGCCCCAACAGCAAGCCATGACTCGTGGAGCAGTTTCGTCATCGGAATTAAGATCATTTTCTTTCCTTTGGTAAGGCCCCACAGAAACTTTATTCCACAAGTCCTTGCCATACTCCAAAAGTAACCAGCTCTTAGCTCGACTAGCCAACAAGGACCTTGCTTCTTTCTCCATTGAGGGCAAAAGAAAACCAAAAAGAGCATCATGCAGTATCAGCTTTCTCTGCTCATTCCATTGTTGAGCAGATTTGCTAACACCATTACTAAGATAATTTTCATTACATTCTTTAATCAACTTATTTAGATTTTTTTCGGGCAGCTTAATAGTTACTTGAAGAAGCTTCTCCTCTTCAGCCTTTTGGATAAGGAGCCATTGAGCATCATCAAATCTGATCAAAGGTTTTTCACGCAACCACTTCACACCGGCAAACTGATGAAAAGAATCAATGGCTATTTTTCCATCAGGAGTAGGGCTGGTTGATACAACAGCATGCTCCATAAAGATATTACGAACACATCTCTTGACAGACGGCTCACAGCTAATCTCAACCACAGCCTATGAAATTAAAACCATAAATAACTATACATCGTACAAGATTTATGATCAACAAATAGTACAGTATTTGCTATAGAATAACAATGTATACCATATGCCTGGCTCCTTTCAGGACAGCTTGTGGAGTCTCAAACATTGCACATGTAAAATTTGAAGCTATATCTTCAGGTGTCTCTTTCGCATCTTCAAACTCATCATCCTACAATTAAATGAAGCAAGATCAATATATCTCAATACAATATAACAGAAACTAAAAACCGTACTCACCATCTTTTCCAGAGATAGATGTGCCCCAAGTTGCTCAGCGCTGTATCCAAACTTGCTCGCAACCTCCCACAGGCCAGCCTTATTGCAAATACTATATTGTGATCTCCTCGTGGGCCTCTTATATTGACCTTCATCAACACCAACCTCCCCAGGTGGGAAATGCAAGTTAAACTTGGCATCAACATCATCAACTTCCCTTTCTGACTCTGCACCCTTGAGATCTTTAAGAATTGACTCAAAAAGCTGTTGGTTCAAGTTAAGTCTTGTTTCATCATATATCCGACGAGATTCTTCTTCAAAACGCTTATTGTAGTGAGACTGGAGACCGCTCTTTCTCTTTTGAAGAAGCAACCATTTTCGGTCAAGGTCCTGAATTGCCCAAAGTACCTAAATAGAAGCATTGTCGCTGTTATTCACAAAAACAACCTTCTCCTAAATTATGGCTTGATTAGATATACAAGTAACATATTCATAGTTCCATGACAAGTCCAGTTACCCTGTGCCACTTCATTGTAGGTGCTTTCTCAGATTTTCCCTGATCAATATCATCATCCTCATGTTGCTCAGGGTCTTGTAGCAGACTAAGGCACTGCTCCTTGCGATACATTGCAATAAAGGGAATCTGCAAGCAAGAAAGAATGCAAGAATACTAAGACAATATAAAGCAGGGTAACAGATTAGTCATTTATCAATCAAGTCAGTAAGTACTAACATCTAACTTCTGCACATGCGTGAGATCCAAAAATCTCATAATGTCATCCTTGTTTATAAAGTGATCCTGCCTTTCTTTACCAAATAATGGTACAGAACCATTTATAAGTTGGTTATATATCCAAGTGCTCTCTTCAATTATGCTGAGCTCATCTATAGGAGGAGGGCCAGTGCTTTCCTCTGAAATCTGGAAAAAGAAACGTAAAGCCAATCACGGCCTGTATTAGGAGTGATGAAGGAAAATATATATCTTGAACATTTTTAAAACCTTCTCATCAAACCTGCATTCTTTCTGGAATATCAGTCATCCGAATTTGGTCATCCTTTTCCGTCATGTATTTTTCAGAAAGAACAGTGGGTTCAAACTGATCTTCAAGTTTCCCTTCTTTCTGCTCACTAGAATCTAAGCCCTGTTTCCGTAGCAGGAGGAGTTCATCCACATCACCAAAGATATCTATAGCTTCCTTTAAAGCAGATGATGAAACATCTGGTGCATGCCTTGACTTCTTATTCTTCATCTTCCTCCGTCTAGAATACAAATTACTTAATAAAGAGAACTCTGAAGTCCAAAATTAAATATAAAAAGGAAAGCATAAGTGCATATCATGCAGTACACAAGTTGTACCTAACAGAAGCTCCATGCTCCTCATCTTCTTCTACAATAAAGTCTGCCATTTCATCTTCTTCACCCATATCTCCATCCTCTTCCTCTTCTATGGGCTCTTCATCTTCAGCAATATCTTCAAGTGGTTGTCCTAAAACATTACAAATATCGACCATTAACGGTTCTTCAAAACTGCATCCAAGTAATAATGATCATGGACAATATGCTCAATGGACAAACCATCATCGTCACCAAATAGAGTACGCTTAAGCTTTTCCTCAGCAGTTGCACCACCCTTCATGCTTCCATCAAATTCATCATCGGAAAGTCCAAACTGATCCTCATCGAAATCTCTTCGAGCCTTTTTCAACCGCTTAAATTTCTTGCTTCCCTGAAGAAAAAAATACACCAGAAACCTCAAATAAATAGTTAATCAAGCCATGCAAGAAAGCATACTTAATATGATTATGAACCATTATCTCCGGTTTAATTTTCTATTGTATAACGAATATCGAATCAACAGGGATAAAACAAATCAGTACCAACATTATTTCAACAACAACGAAAATAACTTCAATGGTGTAAAATTTTGCATTTGGAAACTTAGATGATTAAATAATTTAGATATTCAACAATATCATCAGGTTTTCATTAAGGAAAGGAAACAAACCTTCGGTACATTAACATCATTCTCCCGGAGGAGCTCATAGTCATCTTCATCAAGGTCCTCAGCTTCCCTGAAAACATTGATACAAACATCAGAAATTTGAGATTTCAAGCTGTTGGACCTAAGAACATCATATGAGTTTCTTTAAAAAAAAAAAAAATAGCAATAAATAGCATTCATTTTTCTTTCGGATAAATGTAGCAGTCACATATCATCATAGGAAGGAAAAAATATTAACTTCTTCTTTCTTTTCTTCTTTTTCTTCCGCCTCTCCTCGTCGCTATCTTCCCTCTCTTCATCTTCATCTACCTCTTCATCCTCCACATCATCAACTATGAATCCATCATTCTCATACTCATCTTGCCCTTCTTCTGTACAAACCAAAAATAAATAAATAACTACAAAGAATTCAAGAAACATCAACAAAAAAACAGCTAAAAAATCTGAATTCAATAACCATTAGCAAAAACCTTAACCAAAAAAATAACCAGTTCTGAAACGATAAATTAGATCTACTAAAAAACAAAAAAAAATAACTGCAACGAATTCAATAACCATTAGCAAAAACCTTAACCAAAAAAATCCAGAGAGAGTATTCATCATGCCATTTTGCCCTAATTTTCATTTTCCATTTCATTATTTCTCTTAAAAATTTTAGCTAAAAACAGCAAAACCCAGAATTTAGAAACCATTCTGCAGTTCCGAAACGAGAAATTAGATATCAAAAACGAAGCAATACCGTCTTCTTCATCTTCCTCGTCAGGGTCGCGGTCATTGAGACCCTCTCCTTCGATTGGCTCTCCTTCCTCATCGACCTCCAACTCATCTGCATGAATTGAACACATATATCAAAAGAAAACTTTGAGAAGAAGTATATAGAACTTCATTAGCAAAAATTAAAGGTGAAAAAAGCTAGGGATTTGATATTGGGTCAAAAATTAAAAAAAAAAAAAAGGAACCTTCTTCATCTGAGATGACATTTCTTCCCATGCTTCCGAGAGAATCAACTCAAGAGAAAAAGGAAACCTTGAGAATTCCCGACAGAAATTGTAATCAGATACGCTCTCCTCTTCACAAAAACCCTACTAAAATAATTGGGGAAACTCACACTTGCGCTGTTCCCAAGTTCCGATTATTTTCTTAAAAATATAATATAACGAAGATAAAAAGGGTAAAGTGCTTATTCCATCCCTTAACTTTCTTCTCACTAATATTATGGTCATTAATATTTTAGAACTTTTAATTTTAGCAGCTGAATTTTGATATTATTTTTATTTTAGTCACTCTAATGTTAAATCAGTAACAGAGTGATGTGAAGAATTTTATGTTGATGCGGACACCACATTGTTATCCATCTCATTTTTTAAAAAAAAAAATTGTTTTTATTTTTATCATCTTCCAAACAATTCCATCATCTTAAGGTCAGGGACAACTTCGTTTTGATGTCAATTTGACGTTTTCAAATTGTTATTGTTTTGATTGTGGCTACCATGTCATAACGATTATTTAACGGTTAAGTGATTAAAAAGGGAACAATTCAAAAGTTATATGATTAAACTTTAATAAGAATAACTAATTAAATTTGAACGAAAAATGACATAGTACATTGGTATAATTACATATTTAATATTTTTACTTATACATGTCATCATTTAATTGGTCGAAAATAAAATGAATGAAAAAATTAGGAAAAAAAGTTAGATTGAAAATTGGACCTAAACTAACAATGTGAAGGATAACATCACCTATGAATTGAATAATTTTTTTTTTATTAAGGAGAGTTATTTACATTTCCAGATAAATATTAAAATTCGAACACACAAAATAAAATAACATGAATATTTTTTACCACTCAGTCAATTAATAAATTTCCAGATGAATAAACTGGGACCAAGGTATATATTACTTTCATGGCTTGGAAAAATTCTGATTCAAAATACAGAAAAGCTACAAAATGTCGATATAACACGCTGATATATTCTTATTGATTAGTAAAAAAAATTGAACTGTATTAATAAATAAAGGTAAATTTTTGATACACTAGACGTGTAAAACTAATTTTTACACAAGCTTGCATATTTACACTATAAAATATAAACTTTAAAGTCTTAACCCAAACCCTAAAACAAAAGCCTAAACCTTAAGTCATATATCATAAATTCTAAATACTAACCTTAAATTATAAACCCAATAACCTAAACCCCTAAACTTTAAACTTTAAATTAAAACTTTAACCCCTAAAACTAAAAGACATGTATAACCTAAAGTTTACATGTATGTGTATCAAAGTTTTTCTAATAAATAATATTATAAAACAACATGATCTTAAAATGATGAAGGTCATGTTTAACAATTAGTGGATAGCAGATTATATTAGCTGATAGCGGATAGACGATAGCATTAGTTGATTTAACTAGCGGATTTGATTAGCTAATTGTATAAAAGTGTTTGGTAAAATTATCTGATAACTGATAGTTGCTTGATTATTTGAAGAAGCAAAATGACATATAAGGACACAATTATATTCAATACTTGTTTGAATAATTTATTAGTTATTATTATTTTGTATCAATTAATATTAATTATATTATGAAAATTAATTTTCTTAATATCATTACTAAACATATATTATTTTGGATATATTATAATTTTTTATCAATTAATATTAATTATATTATGAAAATTAATTTTCTTAATATCATTACTAAACATATATAGTTTTCTTAATAATTTATTAGTTATATATGATTTTTTAGTTGTGAAATTATTTTTTTAATATAATTTTAATAATTATTAAATTTAGATGTATACATTAATTTCTTATTTATAAAATTATATTTTGAATATAATTTTATTAATTATTAAATTTATATGTATATATTAATTTATTATTTGTGAAATTATTTTTTTATTTTATTAGTTATTCAAATTTATGTTATTTAAAAAAATTATAATTACCAAGGACAAAAAGTGTTTACAAGTTTTTTATTTAAACACATAACTCAAAAAGCTCTCAAGTGAGTTTTTTTTCAAAATGAGAGATTTCATTCAATCCTCTATTACAATCATCTATTTACCAAAATTTAAATTAACGGATTTGACTGGTCAAACTTCTAAAAATACTTAAAACCTTTAATTTTAACTCAATTTTTTTTTACCAAACATGGCCAGTAAAAAAAATAAAAAGAAGGCAACGATTATCAATAAAGGCATGCAGAACCGTATCTAAAATTTTCAATATAAAAACAACAGATAAAAGAATAAATTTCTTAGGAAGTTCAACTTCAGACAACATGATCCACAACCAAAACCATATTCTCTTCATTTTCTAATTATGAAACATGGTTTTAGGAAACATAGCCGATCAGCGCATAGGTTTAACAAAAGATTTTGGTTCCAAGACTCACAACCACATAATATACTAGATAGAAAGTGTTACACCCATTATGGTCTCCCACGCGTAAGGGTATTCAAATTTAGATACCCGAATACTTATGCGTTGTTCGGCTATGTTTTCTAAAACCATGTTTTATTACCCGGATTTGAACATTCCTACGTGTGGGAGGAATACACGTAGTGAAATCTCGGCCTGTTATCCGGCTCATATAAATCGGGTACCCGAACACGTAGAGGTGTTCAAATCCGAGTACCCAGGAATTTGGGTACCCGGATTTGAACACCTCTACGTGTGGGAGGGTACATGTAGTGAAATCTCGGCCCGTTACTCGGCCAATACAAACCGGGTACTCGTAAAATTTGAGTACCCGTAAAATCGGGTATCAGGTACTCGGTTCATTTTTTATATATTTTTTAAATCTAATTTTTGAAAAAAATACATAGGAAACACATAAAATTTCATGATATATATTTCAAACACAAAAATTATTGATTTGAGGTTAGTTTTAAGAGAAAAATATGTGGATATATATATATATATTAAAGTTTATTGACAAAAGAAGGTATTAAAGATATTAATCTTGAACATGATTTTTTTTCGAATCTCATATTGACAAATTAATATAATTAGTTTTGAAAATTTTAAAACTTACAAGTATAAAAAGAAGTTAGGGATTTAAAATTAATTTTAGGGGAAAATACTAAGAAATATAAAATAAAAATAGAATTTAAAATATAAAATATATAAGTATTAAAATTACCGGGTCGGGTATCCGGTTATAAAAAATTTTAGCCCTGACCCAGCCCGACAACCCGGCCCGAAAAATTTGAGTATTTTCAAATAAATACCCGGTTATTTGTGTTCGGGTAATCGAGTCAAGTAGTTCGAGTCGGGTAATTTTAAACACCCCTACCCACACGACCCCTCCTCATTATGTTTCTTCACTCACTAGGCTGTCTAGAGATACCCCTTCAGAGTTACTTATCTAACTATACTAAATGAGAATTAATCAAGTCTCCGGAATAAGACGTAACGAAATCCTTTGGGACACCTTATCTAGAAACTACACTAACCTCGACAAGGCACATGTGAAGTTCATCTGACTTGGGAGCTAAGCATATCAACTAGTTAATTTTATCTCATTTATCATATCTTACGAGGTTTAGACTTGACACTATCATCAGACTTCCTACTATATATTGTCCTACTATATATACAATCGGAAAGTATCAACTTCCATAAGTTGAATCTTGCGTAAAAGTTGTCTCAGACTCGTCTCTCTTATCCTGCCTCATCATCTTCATCTCCATTAGCCACAATTTTTCGTCCACGCCAGCTTGAGTGAATTAGCTAAGGGCCCAACCTTCATAATCCCATTCAATTCATCAATAAATAGAAATACTTGCATGTCTTTAGGAGGCTTGTCAAATGTTTTTCCTCAACATATTTTTGTAGGGATGGCAACGGGGCGGGGTAGGGCAGGTTTTCGGATATAAATATTAAATTACATGCTCGTCCCGCCCTGATCTATCAACTTATAAATCTGACCCAGATTGAAAATTAAAAATATTAATCTTCGTCAACGATAAATGCTAAATCTATAACACCCCTTAACCGGTTCGGAAGTTAAACCAAGTGAAGATAAAGACCATTCTTAAACATTTTAAGGACTAAAATTTTCATTTGATTACAAAGGTGACTTTAAATTAGGTTCTAAATTTCTATTAGGTTCATAGCAAGTTAGGCCAACTTGATTAAACTGTTAGATTAAAATATGTAATTGTGGGTACATATGTAAAATGTATGATGCTATTATAAGGTATAACACAAAATTAAGTGACCAATTATGTTAGTCGTGTCATAGGTATTAAAGTGTCATAGAAATAAAAGTGTAGATACCATATGATATATTTATAATTCAATGAGGGGCAGAGTTATAAATATTTAATAGTTGATTTAATAACCTAGTTGATTTAATAACCAACTATACAAAGAGATAGTGGTCCCCAAGAAATAGGTTAACTTGTATTACTCTTGTTTCCGTCAGAGAGTTTTTACGACAATGGCTAACTTATATTCTTGGAATATTACAACCACCTTTTAGACGATCTCCATCAAAAGATTTAAGGTTTTCATCTATCGATTAATTTAGGTACGCTTCCGCATCTAGTATTTTATTGTTCTTGATGATTTGACATGATAGATCTTGGGTTTAAGTTTCAAATTAATTATAATATGGTTCTAACAAGTGACATCAGAGACTCATCATATTGAATCATTAAAAAACAATTAATTTTTTATTTATTTTTCTAGCGTTTGTTACAGTAGAATAGATTTGGGTTTTCTATTTTGCTTTCAAGAATTTGGTTGGGTTGGTTTCGTTTTGATTCTTTTGATTTATATGAAGTTTCTTGTTGTCTATTATAATTGTTGATCATTATTAACAACAGTCTACCTTTAAAGGATGCTAGTATTACAATGGTTCAATTCAAGTTTGTCACTGTATGCAATTATTTGGGTTTGAATCATTATTTTATTTCTTTTATTATTTGATTTTCATCACATTTCATTATTATTATGAATTATGGAACATATATTTGGCATTCATATATATACGATTTGGTTTGATCAAAATCTTTAATTTTGATCGTTAGGTTATTACTTATATATTAAAGTTTCATGTGATCATTATATAAATTATTCATTTTTTATGATACTTCTGATTTTGGCTTTTAGTTAAAGATTGAATATTTTAAATTCAACTTTGATTTTGGTAAATGCATGTTTAAGGTTTAAGATATTTTTAAGAAACAGTCAAAGAGTTGTTTTTTTTTTAATTTCTGATAGCCCTATTCAGATAACCTTATTTTGGGTTATTTCGGAAACTTAAGTATTATCAGAAATTTTAGTTTTGTCTGTTACAAAATTTTAAATTTGAATATTATTATATTTATATTATATATTTTGAGATAAATTAATTGAAGATTAAGTCACCAAAGTGACCTCTAATGTGAAAATTATTTTATTTTAAAGTATAGAAGGTTTTGTGCATGTAAGTCGGATTATGTTAGTATTAATCGGGCCAAATGAAGGTTAATAATTAACATTATTACATGTGCAACTGTGGTAATAAACATGTGATAATTATTCAGTTTTATATGTGAGCAATAAATTGGCCCAAAGGAAGATTTATGTTTGACATATTCTTATTATCAATGTTTAATTACTGTACCAAGATATCACTTGCAAGTTAATGTTTTGTTCGAAGATGAAATATTAATGGAGTGTTCGGTATCTTCATATGAGGTTTACTTTTATTCAAATTTATTATTATTATGGTCATCTTTTAATTTAATTGAAAGATAAAATTAAGGAAATTTTTTGTAACAAATAAATTCATATTTTGACTTCGGATGTCTAATATTTTAATGGATTAGTTGAAACATAATGTCACCAAAGTGATCGCTTTTGTGTAGATTAATTTATTTAAAATATTAAGATGATTATGAGTTTTTATAATTCATGCATTTATTATTGGCCCAAAGGAAAGTTAATATTTGGCAGAATTACAACGACAACTGTGACGATAAATGTGTGACAATTATAAGGTATTTTATGTGAGCAATACGTTAGTCCAAAGATTAATCTGTTGTTTAACATAGTTTATTGTCAATGTTTGATTGCTACACAAGAGTGCCGCTTACAGTTAATATTACTGTCCAAAGACTTGATATTAATGTTGTGTTTGGTATCTTGAGGGGAACTAGCCATTATTTTGAATTTATTTGCTTACTTTTGAATATTTGTGTGAGCTTATTTTATTTTATTTACTTATTTTTGTTCTATATTTATGTAATTTATCTTTTGTTGTCACAATATCTGTTAAATACATTCTACACTCATGTTTAGTGAAACTAATTTCAAGGAATAGAAAAGAAACTTACATATAGTATTTGGTTGTATGAACATAGACTTTGCACTAAGGGAAGAATAACTTGCACCTCTCACCGTAGTAAGCACCCATAAAAGGGATTTTGAGAGGTAAGATTGTTCAAATTGCATGAGTCTAATGATCATAAAGAACAACATTCTATAAGTCCTTAGGAGTACAAATCTAAAGAGATTACTCATAATAAGGTTTTCTTTGACGAAATTAAGAAATGTTTTACCCAAAACATTAAGGTTAAGATGACATCACTTATGCCTTCTTTGATGTCTATGAAGTATAAGGGTCAAGGGAATGTGAAAGAGTACATTGTGAAAATTTTTAATATTGCTTCAAAATTTAAGGCACATAAGATCAAACTTTCTAACAATTGTTTGTTCTTATGATTTTGGTGCTGCTTCCTGTACAGCTTAACTAATTCAAGTTTCAATTGTGAAAGGAGAAATATGCTCTATTTGAGCTCATTTCTCATTGTGTTGAATAGGAAGAAAAGTTGAAGCGTTATAAGTGTAAAAGTACTCATTTGGTTAGTGCTCATTTAGTTAGTGTATCTAAGAATAAGGGCAATAAAAGAAAATATTAGAATAAAGTTGCTAAGGGTCATACTCAAAAGAAACAACAATAAGTTACAAATGATTGATTCTTTTAGGATTATTTTAAGTGAGCAACTACTTCAGTTATTTTGAGTAATCCATGGGCAGTAAATTTTATGATCCCACAATTAGGATTATTTTAAGGAGAGATTTATAATATTTTTAGGATGTTGAGTTTGGTGGGAGAAATAAGGTTAGATACATTGCTATTGAGGAGAGATTGAATTATAATTTAATTCCTACTATCACTTTTGACGGTGTTTAGGTTTTCATACCTATCATTAATCAAGAAGTGAATCAAGTACCTCAACAAAATAATGTTGAACAGCTCTCATTCAAGATAAGGTAATTATTTTAGAAGAACAAACTCAACAACCTTAAAAAACAAGTGTCATCAAAAAGGTCCTTAAGAGGAAGATGAAATACTATTCTGGATTATTATATTGTATTTTTTCAAGAAAATAAGGTAACAATGGAATGATAGAAAATGACCTAGTCATTTTTCATCAAACCATAAAAAGTTCTAACTCTCAAAAGTGGATTGATGTCATTCAAGGAGAGTATAATTTTATGCAAGACAATAAAATTTAAGAACTTGTCTCATTACCTGAAGGTGCAAACCAATTGTTTGTAAATGGATATTTAAAATCCAAGAGGGATGCAAATGATAATGTGGATAAGTATAAGGCATGTCTTGTATCTAAAGGATATACTCTAAAAGAATACATTGATTTTATGGAGACTTTCTTTTAAGTTTCATTGAAAGAATCTTTTAAGATAATCATGACGTTTGTTGCTTATTTTAATCTTAAGATACATAAAATAAATGTTAAGTTTGTGTTTTCAATGGTGACATTGAAGAAATTAATTATATGGTACAATCATAGAGTTGTATCTTATGATACAAAATCAATGATATGCAAATTAAAGAATTTCATCTATGAGCTTAAGTAAGACTCTCATTAATGAAATTATAAATCTCATATTGATTATCTCATTCGGTTTTGAGATAAATTTGGTTGACAATTGTATACACTACAAGTTCAGTGGGAGTAAACCAAGTGATACTCATATTGCTAAAGAAGATAAATTTTATCTTACTCAATGCCCTAAAAGTAAACTTGTAATTTAAAAAAATATAAAAGATTTCATATGCATAAGCTTTTGAGAATCTAATTTATGCTCAAGTATATATGCGTTCGGATATTGCGTACATTGTTGGAATGTTAGACAAATATTTAGAAAATCTAGTATGGACTATTGGATAGCAGCCAATAGTGTTATGAGGTATATTTAGAGAATAAAAATTACATGCTCACATATCAGAGTTCTGGTAAGTTAGAGATCATCAGATTTACAGATTTCGATTCTAATAGAATAGTGATGCAAAAGAACTTTGTCACGTGAACTGTTAATTATACATTGAATAGAATACCGCTTCAGTTATTTTGTGACAATAAATATGCATTCATTTATTCTATAAACAATATGAAGACTTCAAATTTGAAGCACATAAATATTAAGTTCCTAGTTGTTAAAGAAAATTTAGAGTGGTTGTGTGTCTATAGAGCATGTTGGTACAAACTCCATAATTGCGCTCATATTAAGAAATTGTCACCCTAGGTCTTTTATGAACACACTACTCATGTGGGTGTAATGTTATTTAAGGATATTAATTTTTGTGGGAGTTTGTAATTTTGAAGAATGCTCATTCATTTTAGACACAATTTTGGTTACTTCAGTTTAAAGTTATTTAAGATTATTTTCAGCAGAAATAAAATTATTTTAGTTTATGTACACTCTGAATTCAATAAAGTTGATTTCATTAAGGTTTAGGAGGACCAGTTGGAAATAGATATGTACGGTTCACATTTTATATAATTTTCCATGCTATGCATCCATGATTGATCTATGTCATTTGACTATATTTGTATATGTGACCATTGATGGGTCTAGTCATGATTGATACGGCAAAGGCTGCTTTGATCCTATATGGGTATAGTTGATGGACGAGATTGGCATAGAATACCTATTATATAATAGTAAATTTTGAGCTCATAAGGTTGTACATTTGTCAGGAAACATATGTTGCCCAAGTGGGAGATTGTTGGATTAAAATCTGCAATTGTAGGCACATACACAAAATTAAGTGACCAATTATGTTAGGCATGTCATAGGTATTAAAGTGTCATGGAAATAAAAGTGTATATACCATAAGATATATTTATAATTCAATAAGGGGCAGAGTTATAAATATTTAATAGTTGATTTAATAACCAACTATATAAAGAGAAAGTGGTCCCCAAGAAATAAGTTAACTTGTATTACTTTTGTCCCCGTCAGAGAGTTTTTACGGCAAGGACTAACCTATCTTCTTGAAAGATCACAACCACCTTTTAGGCGATCTCCATCAAAGGATTCAAGGTTTTCATCTATTGATTAATTTAGGTACGCTTCCACATCTAGTATTTTATTGTTCTTGATGATTTGACATGATAGATCTTGGGTTTAGGTTTCATATTAATTATGATATGGTTCTAACATAAACTCAATTCATTCGAAAGTGAGACACCTTAAGGCCCTTAGCTTATTAACTACATTTTTGTTATTCCAATTCCGAACCTATTCAAACTAGTACTTAAGAAACAATAAAGATCAATAGATCAATTTCTTAAGTCTAATTCGAATAAGGGGAGGTACTAAAACATTATCTGATCCCATGAAATTACTACTAGCTTACCAATATATTCATTCATCTAACATGCATAATCCATTTGAGACTTTTAAACCTTAAGATCTAATCCTTGACTTCTAACATGTTATACTCATTAGCGACTATGCAAATATCCATCATTCGAACCAATCAAGCAAGACATGGAAAGGTATTAGCAATATAAGCAATCAAACAAACAACCTAAAGATCAACCTTTCCAAGTCTACTCGAATAAGCATAAACAAACTCATATGCGCATAAACTAACTAATCAATCATCTCATAACATGACAAGCATTTTGAACATATATTTTAATCTTGTTTAAACCATATAGGTACCATATTCTTTCATTCACGACCTTATCACATTCATTACCAAAAATTCCAATCCAAGCTTTAGCTAAACATCTACCACCAAGTATTAGGAGACCATTTACACATTTTTACAACCAATTCGAATGCTCACAAGCATTATCTCAAAAACTTATGAAACATCTATATGCAATTTCAAACATGTTGTCACTGTACTAGGAGTTCTAACAAAAAGCTTACAAAGCATACATTTTGTACTTAAGATCTTGACCGAGCTCCGAGGCAAAGGATCACCGATGTTAACCTGAAACATTGACAAGAATGGCTAAGTAAGTAATCACTTAGTGAAGTAGTAAAGACACAAGCAATATAGTGCAAACAAAACAATAATTGAGTATTACAACTACATTCATTTAGGTTCAAGCTAAGTTCTCTTAAGTATTCAATTATCTCAATTCACTTAAGCATGAAGGTGAGTCAAGTACTTAAGTTCATATAATGCTCATTCATAGTATTTATAACATATTGTCATTCCAACATTGTGGCCAATTCGAATTACATTATATATAGAATGAGATATAACATAGTTGTTCTTACTTAACACACAAGCAACCAATTTCTTATATTTGTTTAATGTCTTAATCACAAGAAATCATTTTATTAACCTTGGTAGTCAAGTAGCCTAGGTACTTGAATCCCCAACCAACTGTCACCAACACTAATTGTACATACGTACCGGTCAATCCCTTCTATTGTAACCAAGTGACCAAAACACATCCCTCCTACTATCACCACATATATTGTCATTCCAACATTGTGGCCAATTCGAATATATATAGAATGAGATATAACATAGTTGTTCTTACTTAACACACAAGCAACCAATTTCTTATATCTTGTTTAATGTCTTAATCACAAGAAATCATTTTATTAACCTTGGTAGTCAAGTAGCCTAGGTACTTGAATCCCCAACCAACTGTCACCAACACTAATTGTACATACGTACCGGCCAATCTCTTCTATTGTCGCCAAGTGACCAAAACACATCTCTCCTACTATCACCACATAAGGAGTCCATGGACCGTAGTCCTCCCCAAACAAGAGCTCAACTGGACTCTATGGCATGCCGACTATACCTATGACTAACTCGAAACCAAGGCTTTTATAGTTCATATTATATCATATTACAAAATGAGCATAGCTCCATAATCAAATGATTTAGAGGAGTATTCCTCCATTTGTTACACTTACTTACTATATAATCTCACATGCTTTCAAAGTGTATCAATGCAAGATATTTATGACATATGTTCATACTTTCACAATCAAATAAAAGCATTCATGAATCACCATTTCAATCATATATATCATTACATCTTTCAAATCAAAATGCATACTTACCTTATAGCCCTTGCTAAAATTGCAACTTAAGCTTGATTAATTTAATAACAAGATATGTAAAGTAATTAAAGAGACTCGGGAAGGTTTCACCCTATCTCAATGCCTTAACTACACTCAAAGGTTTGCAGACTAGTTTTGATCCTTAATCACGATGCCAAGTTGATTGTCCAAGGCCTTATCCTTCCTAGCTCTATTGTCCTCCACTTGATCTTGCTCTAGAGGAAGACAATAGTGATATATATTATTCTCTTTGAAACTTAACTTTCAAGATACAACTCATTCAAGCATTACAAATTCATGTGTGCATATTTCATTCATAGACGTACTCACTTTTGTTATACTCTACCATGTCAACCAAAATAGTCCAAAGTTTAACTAAACTAGTTACTCTTAATTCATGAAAACAGTCCACTTTTATGTTATAAAAAAACTGTCCCTATTTTGATTTACGATTACTATCCATTTGACTATAAAAATAGCCCTTATTTTATGGTACAAAACAGTCCAATTTATTCTAAAACAGTCACCTTCTTATCTTGCAAAATAGTCCCCTGTTTAATACACAAAACAACCCAGTTTTGCGTCATAAAACAACCCTTCAATTATGTTTACAAAATAGTTCACTAGTGTTACAAAACAGTCCCATTTTAATTTGTAAAACAGTCCTTCAATTAGGCTTGCAAAATAGTCCCCAATTGTTGCAAAATAGCCCCTATTTTCATTTTACAAAACAGCCCTTAAACATTTCTTTAAATTCACAAAAACAGTCCTAAAGATTACCAATTCAATCCTCGTTTCAAATTCATATTTTAGCCCCCTTTTTATTCACTAAAACAGTCCCTAAACAATTCCTTTTTATCATAATAGTCCCAATTTGATATTAACAAGCAAGGTGACTAAATTCAAGTTCCATACTCAAACTACACAATCAAACCATGATCCATTCAAACACTTGAACTATCTCAATCAACTTTGAATTCACCATCAAGCAATTTAACATCTTAAACTATGTTACAAAATCATAAATAGCATGGCAATTTATCACATATATCATTCGAATGAACCAAGAAATTTCATAGCATGAGTTGATTTTCTAACAATCCTAGTAACAACATGGTTCATGAAAATTCACAACCAATTTCTCAGTTAAACTTGATAGAAGAAAGGCAAACCATTTCACCTTCTTCCTCGAGCTATCCGAACAAGTACTCCAAAGATTGAGCCAAACTAAGCTTAACTCCTCAAACATCCATGGCAAAATCTCATTTTCTCTCAAGCTTTGGGAGTTTCGGCTATCTTGGAGAAGAAGAGGATAATTACTTGATTATCCTTCTCCTAGCCGGGCCCCTTCACACATGCCTCCCTTCAAGGATGACATGTGTACAAGCCCTTAGATTACTTTAAATTTTGCATGCAAACATCTAACTAATCAAGGCATTTGGTTTAACCCTTCTTAATTTGGCTAGCACACTTTTCATATTTCATATTTGGTCCTAAATTCACTTAATTGATTCCTCAAAAGGCATCTCAAATCAAATTGAATCACATTCGAATTAGTAACATACTTTTAAGCCACATTTTGGGATATTACAAGATCCGGCCAAATCACTATCACAGTCACAAAATATAGGTTTCAAAGGACTTTAAACCTATATAAAAATAAATGAAATAAAACCAATTAAATTACGCATATGAAAAAATACATATTTAAAAGAATAAACTTGAACCATTGTCCGTCAAAATCAAATACGTTAAAACTCGAACATGTACAAACTAAAAAAATAGCTTTAAACCTCTAATAGTGGTATTTCCGTAAATATGATAAAATATACATAATTAAAAATACATCGGGCGGAGCATGTGGAAAATTTCTATTTTATACCTGAATCTGCCATGCCCCGATCTCTAAAATTTAAGAAGAAAAACTCGATCGAATCAAATCGGAATATACCAAATTGAGTCGGGGTAATTTTACCATCTTTAATTTTTTGTCCACGTAAACATTCGTAGAATAAAAGTGTCATATAATATATTCTGCAGCTGCTGTCGAGTAATCTTTGCCTATGCAGGTCCCAATCTTTGAGATGTATGTCTTTTGCTCGCTGAAAATGGTAAAATGAAGCACATCTCACCACCATTACAGTAAACATCCCACTTTTCCATGACAAAAAACGAATCATTAGTACAAACCTGATTACCACCGTTCTCAAGACCATAATTGTCTCAAATATTTTCGAAGTCTTGAACGAAAATTTAAAATACACTCCTATATATCAAATGTACATATAATTATTTTAAACAATTGATCTAATTTTTTATTAATAAATCAAAGAAATATGATTAAATTTTGTCAAACACATTTTATTATTTTATTAAAAAATATATTAAATACAATTAAAACAATAAAATACATCAAATAACTTACAAGACTGTCACTTAAAAGTAAGTGTCCAACTATAATATATTTAATAACATAATGGCTAAAATAGAAGCAAATCGAAAGTTTAATTATTAAATTTATCTCTTAACTTTAATGACTCGAAGATGGTTAATAACCCCCCTGAAGTACATGACATAATCCACTTCAACATACAGCAACACAACAAACCAACACTTATCGGTGTAGAAGTTCGACGAATAAAATGAATGGATTCATATCATTTAAGTAGAATCAGGGATAGAGTTAGAAATTAAGAACAATATGTAGCGTATAATTAACTATAAAAATGAGAAGAATAAAGTTCAAATGAATTAAAAGTTGAAAGTAAAAAAAAAAAAAAAAATAGAGACGCAGCTTCCAAGGGACCATGTAAATCCGCCCCTAAGTAAAGTGAATATAGTAATATGTTATCCGAACTCAAGGTGAGTGTTGTGTAGGATATACATTTGAACCAGAAAACACTCAATTTCAAACTCATATATTTTTCTGATCTTGTGACACATTTTTTTTGCATTTATAATATATATTTTTTAAAAGTTAGATTTGACGTAGCCTATCCAGTTAATGGTTATCTTATTATCATGCCGATTTATCTATGATTTAAATCATTTATTGATTCTTTTGTATTGATAAGCGTTTGCACTCATTAAAAGTATGCGATAGTTGAATTGTAGTTAAATCTGTTTTGTCAATATACTATCATTATTATATGTATTTTTATATTAGTATTTATGATGTTTATCATTTACTATCGAGGAAGATATTAGTTTATCTCCCATTTTATGTAACTCTTCAATATCATTTTACTATATGCATATATATTTTCATGAATGGATAGTTTAAAAGAATTTAAAGATTCTTTGAGCAAAATCAAAACAGAATAAAAATTGATTCATAAATAAAATTGGTATATTATTGGTTTTTTAAGGTATTTATTAGAACGAGTATAGTAACTAATTTTTCGTATTCTATTGGCCAAGATAAATAGACAATGATTGATACTAACTACAATCTTTAAAACTGTCATATGCCTAAGACAATAATCGAACCTCTAACTATTAATTAAAGTTAAAAAAGACCCCCTTATCTCCTATTGACATGTGACGAGAAACATAATCTAATCCCTCGCGTTATAATATTTGTAGTTTCATAAAACAAGGGACTATTCTTCGTGTACCAAAATATATTTTTCTTAAATAATAAAATGTCAAAAATAATTTTTTAATTGACTCAAAAATCATCTTTAAACTTTTTTTTCCCTAAAACAGTCCATGGTTTTAAGGATGGTGCTTGGCTTATATCAAGCCAGATGAATCGAGTCGTTAAGGTTGGCCAAATTCAATACAAAAAATAAAGGGTAGCTTTCTTTTTTTCGTCTAAGATATTTACAAAAAATCGAGTCCAACTATTAATTCTTTATATTTTATCAAAGTTTTATTATAAAATAAATGTTTAAATTATTCTGTATTTTGTTTTGAGTGCCTAAAGTTTATTTTAGTTATAGTAGATGCTCAAAATTTTATTTTATTTGTTTTAAGTGTCTGTAGTATAAAAAAAGCAACATCTAATCATTATTTAACACGTGATTTATTTTATACACCTATTCTAACCTAAGAAAATAACTTTAGACACCTATTTTAAGTAAAATAAACTTCTTTTTAACATACCAAAAAAATAACTTCATACACCTATTCTAGTCAAACTAAATTTTAAGGACCTAAAACAAAAAAAAATATAGTTTAGGCACTTATTTTATATTAAAGCCTTGTATTATTTATAAATCGTAAGATATTAAACATTTAATTATATATGATCCATGTCCTAATATATATTTTATCAATAGCATACCAATCGAGTTAAATTCAATCTATTATTAGTCCATAATTACATAAAATGAATGTTAGGAATTAATTATTTTAATTAAAATATTAGCCCGTTTGTAAAAAATGGTAGCCAAAAATTATAAATAAAACAATTTGAAACACAGTTTCAGAACCAGCTTCACATATGGACTTCACATTAAATAAACATGTCCAGCTGGGGATGAAAAAGTCTCATAGAATATATCTCAACTATTTAATTTTCGGCCTTAAACTTTTTGAAAAGTTATTTTAGTCTTTGGATTTATCTTTTATTTCTTTTGACTTTTAAATTTTTAATTCTTTTGTCGAATTTAACCAATTGAAGAAAAAATAAATATATTTTCTGTAACACCTTCGACCTGGATGTCACATTTGGGCCTCAAACCCAAACCTAAAACCATAAACTTTCTCAAACAAGGTTTAGCCCAACAAGGCTTTTTTCAAAAACATTTAAAGCCAACAATTGAAAATATGAATAAACAATCAAAACGGTACAAAAGAGCTCCAATTTAAATTTAAATTTAAAATATTTCAACATTCAATTTGATTAATACAATTTCAAAAATAAGGATTACATACTTCACCACGTAAGGTCCTATGAATACATAGTCCACTAAACACATGTATCGTACTTTGGAGATCACCACATGCTAGATTCTCGTGCCGATAGTGCTCCTGATCCCACGATCCAATGATCAACCTATGCACGAAAACAACGATTCTGAACGCTGAGCTTACAAAGCTCAGTGGTACACATCTACTCTACTATACTTCATGCTAATCATAAACATAAGCATGCAAGCTAGTTCGAGCAAATAGGAGAGATAAATAAACACGTGGCGCTACCACTAGTTGCCTAAACACATGCTCTCGTTATAGCAATCGTCATACATGGCACACAAGGCTCAACCATACTCGGGGTATCACCAGATCATCCGAGCGAAAGCACACAAGTAATACCACAAACCTAGAGTGATGTCCGCGTCCAATAAGCATCAGGATCATACACTCTGTGTGAGACCAGCGTCCACAAAGCATTGGGATCCTACACTCTATGGAGTGAGGGCCGCGACCACTAAGCATCGGGATCATACACCTATGCTCGGAATCTCTTATCAAGCATCTTCGAATGAGGCCTGCGTCCACTAAGCATCAGGATCCTACATTCAGAAATCTTTAACCATGGCATTGCAACACACTCTTTCTCTCACTGGGTATCTGGATCCCATCTAACAATGGTAACTCAACCATCTAGGTGTCCATATTAGCACATAGCAAGGACACGTCTGTCACACAGCACACAACATCACACGGTCCATCAAAGATCCCTACGGTTGTTATTACCATCAAGTTACTCAACGTTTACCAAGTTATTAATTATCATGAAGTGTATGTTAATCATCCTTATTAATTATCTCTATTAATCCATTTTATCGCATTAGCAACCCATGCCAATTTCCATCTTTTTATTAGCATTATAAATTATCTCGTTCAGTGGGCACCGGTCTCCAAACACAAGTATCAATATGGTACCTCTAGGTACCAATACTCACACGCGTACCGATACTGAAATAGTTACTGGAAATCTTTAATTTTCACAAGTACCGGCATGGGTCAACCTATATCGATACGACCCCCAATCGCGTACCGATACGACCAAAGCCAGTACTAATACCCTATTCACAGATCCGTACCATTTTCTCGAATTACGATATTACCACGCTTTACTCAATCCCTAAAGCTTATGAAAGTCATTAAGGTTTGTTTACTAACACGTTCATTCAATTAATATTATTTATTGGCTTCATAATCATTTAAATCGAGTATTTGTCCCTTAAGCATAATTCTCATCAAATCACATCAATATATTAAAACAAGCATACAAAACATCACAATTATCAACCAATCATTAAATAATCATACGAACATCTCAAACGACCCTAAACGGTAGCTAAAGCCTCCATGAGTCTCGTCATATTCGCAACATCATCATGCATCTCATAAATATCAAGTCTCATATTATCGGTCTCCAAACATGCATATTCACCATCTACCTATTTTGCAGATACTAACACGCAAAACAATCACATTTATGATGCTCATGAAGCAATAAGAGTTCGAGGTGTACTAACCTTGAGCCAAAGCGATAAATCCCCATCAAAGCTCCTTTAATTATCTCTTTAATTTCAATATTCGAGTCCATCAAAATCTCAGATAAAATAAATACGACTACATAAGCCATCTCACACTATCAGACTACTTTAGGGGATAAAATGCGTAAAAGTAGCTTATCATGTTCTAATTTGGCAAAACGGGTTGCACCAACGGACTTAGAACATCGAGAAACTCCCGGATAGGGTCCCCGAAAAAGTTAACGCTGGTCAATGGCGGCGACGGCCAACGACAGCTAGCTCGGCTCGGCCTAATAGCTGTCCAACCCAGCAGTTGGATAAGCTGCACTCTCGGTTGAACGCCACCCACGCGCAGGCGACGGTGTGTGTGGTGGCTTTTAGTGGTCGAACGACAACGACCAACGCCCAGATCGACTGTCTTGACGCTGATGAATACGATGATGGCTTTAGTTCTACATTTTGAGCATTCTAATCCCCTCAAATCAACAACTCAAAACTTCCTCTCTCTTACCCTTCCGACGGCGACTTCGATGGTGGTGCCGCTTGTATCGGTAAACTCATCTCGACGAGATGAACATTATGGCGGTAGAGGTGTCAACAATGAACAGCTGGATCTTCGTATATCGAATATTGAATCTTCACCCAACATTTTCTCTCTCACTTTCCCCTTTCTCTCTTACTTTTCTTTTTCTCTTTCTTCCCATCATATCTTCCTCTCTTTTTTCACTTATTCTCATCCTTTTAAAATTCAAACATACTCCCACCAACATAATGGGCCTAACTTAAAATTCTTAACTTAAACTTCTAAAATAAATGTCAATAACTCGGGTCCGAGACTCGATTAGCTAACCCGAGAATTGGGTCGTTGCATTTTTTGAATACTTATTTTTCTTCAATGTTAATGTCCATTATTTTATCTTTTTGCACAAAAATATTTTAAAAAATAAATGTACTGAAAAAAAAACATAATATAGTTAAATTATTATAACTGTGAAAATTATAAAAACAAAAATATATGTGAAATTGTAGAGAAACAATGTAGAAAATATTAAAAAAAATGTTTGTTGATTTAATTTTGCAAAAAAAGGTTCAAGGGTCAAAAGAAGCAAAAAAATGTTTAAGAGCTAAAATGATTTTTTACAAAATTTGAGGACCAAAAATGTCATTAGATTGTTCTTAAAAGTATGATCCAAATTTTAAATTGGTCCCTTAATCTCATAACATTCTAATAGGATCCTCAGAGTATCAATATCGCATGAATCAACAGTTTCCATCCTAACATAAGCTTGAGCCTCTAATGCCAATTTGTATCTAACATGTAACATAGGAACAAATTGCAAAATTACTTACAAGACCCCCCCTCACCCCCACCACCCAAATGGTAAAATTGTGAATTTAGTCACTTCAAATTTTGAAGTTTTAAGATAAGACAATGGTTAAATTATGTTGTCTCTCAAAACTATAAATTTTTAGTTTAATCATTTTAAAATTATAAAATTACAAGTTAAAAGAACTTATAAATTACATTCTAGTTCTTTAAAATTTATAATTTTAAAATCGAGGGTATTTTTTAAAATGCGGCGGATCTTAACTGTTAATACAATAAATACAGACGTCGATATTTAATCCACATAAAGAAAATAACATGATTGATACAATAAAAATGTTTTAACAAAAATATGTTAAAATTGGGATTAATTTAAAACATGAGCTAGAATTTAAGGATTCTAGTGCCATTAGCCCTAACCTTTATATCTTCATGCAAGATTATTATTATTTTGAATAATCCAGATATCATAATCAACCTCCAAATTAAATTATAAAAACAATATTAATCTCATGGAGTGGAATCTACAAGAGAGCTTTGATTTAATCTATGAACATTAAATCTCTTGAAAAAGTTAACATTTTATAATCTGAAGAAAACATAGTTTTCATCATTGAATTAGCAAAGCCCAGAGCTATAATATACTATCAATACAACCAGAAGGGAACCCCCAGGGGATATCTTGGATTCACCACCCATCTCCTTTTAAATCATCTTCTTCAAATTCAAGGAACCCATTTCCTAGTTTCTTCTCTAATCTTCGTTTCTTTCTTTCTTTTTTGCGGAAAATGGGAAAAAAAATCCAGATTTTGATGCATGCATACCATCTGTTTGTGAATATTTCTGAGTGAACTTCGAGGTTGAATTGTTTGTTTGAAACAAGAAAGGAAAGATGGCAACAACGGAAGCGGGCGAGAGAGTGGCAGTGATCCTGGATGGGTCGAGGGAGCTGAATCCAAGCGTAATAAAATGGCCGCTCGTAGGGTTATCACTCAAATCTGGAGACAAGCTTTTCATGGTTGGAATTCTTCACCAGGTTATTAATCCTAGTACGTTTTCTTTCATTGGAGCTCAAAAAACTCAGTAAGAATTCATGCTTGCTTTCTTTGCTTCCATGAGAAAGAGGACAAGGATTTAATTTGATTGATTCATTTAATCACCCTCGAAAAAGGCCACTTAATACTTATTCTTTAAAATTTTTAATTTAATCTCTTAAAAATATTAAAAACTCATTATATTTTAAATGTTTGAATATTTTTAATTAAATATTTTTTTAGAGTTTTTAAATTTTTTTATTATATCGAATTCAATAATATTTGTCTTAAAATATTAAGATTAGAGCAACTTTATCAGTAATGTATATGTATCTTATTAAAAGGTTAAAAAATATAAACATATCTTATAATTATTTTAAGACTTAAAAAAACTCGTTGAATCTCTTTTTTTATAAAAATGATAAATTATATATTTCACTATTGAACTATCTGCTCACTCAATCGATTAATATATCTCTCTATGTTTAACATCTTTCATAATTTGAATTTGAAGTTTAATTCAATTAATTCATTTATTCAGCTTTAAGAAAAGTGACATTTATAAATATTTTAGTATGTTGTCTTTCACAGGAGCTACTAAACTCGATAATTCAGGTTTTATTTCGGTAAAAATAAAAAAATAGTTCATTGATTAATTTAATTAGTTTATTCAAATCACCCTGAGGAGATTGTGTCATATAAATAAGGCTTAATTCAAAAATAATTGCTTAAAATATAATTTTTTATTGAGATAGATGTTTATTTTTTTTGTTGAAATACGTGTTTAAAGTATTATTCTATTAGTATTTTAAAATAATACCGTTAAAAAAATCATCAACCAATCAGAATTTAACACATGTCTTTATTTTTATTTTTTATTTTTTTAAACTAAAAAAAAAGAAAATAATTTTTAAAAATTCTAAAAAAATTTAAAATCTCTAAAAAAGTCTCAAATTCCCAAAACTCCAATCTTCATAACCCTAAAATTGATGCCATTATCATTGTCGATAGTCTTGTTGGACCCTGTCGCCGTTGTCACTTGAAGCCATCACCCATCGCCGATAATCGGTAAGAGGTGTGCCCATCAGACATCAAACGACTAGAGTCTTTTCCGTTCGTTATTCGATGTCCGATTTACGCCCCTCCCATCGATTACCGACAATGGGTGGTTGGGAAAATAGACAGTGACCTTAGGCGACAGCGATGTCAGGGTCCGGCGAAGCTATCGACGGCAGTAGTGACGTCAATTTTGAGTTTAAGGTTTTGGGGTTTAGATTTTGTGACTATTTTGTGATTTTTGAAAATTTTAAGATATTGTTTAATTTAATTTATTTTTAGTTTATATTTTTTTAAAAAAAGCAGGTGTCAATCTATTATTGGGTGATGATTTTTTTTACAATATTACCTTAAAACACTAACGAAATAAAATTTTAAGTACCTATTTCAACTAAAAAACGTATAGTCTAGACGCATATTTCTAATTTAAGCCTATAAATAATACCGTAGAAATCTATAAATTTTCGTAAGAATTCATGCCACCTTTACACTCACCACTAATAATTTTAAGCTTAAATCTTGACGTTTGTTTGTGTAATAATCTTTAAGAAGCGATATCTGACGAATAATGATTTGAAAAATACTTTAATATATAAATTTGTGTAATTTTTTTATACAAAATTTTTAATTTTAGGGTCTAAAATTTATGTTGCAGGGTGTTGAATTTATGATTAGAATTTGGAGTTTATGAATTAAAATTTAGGTCTTAGAATTAGGAATTTAGGTTTTATAGTTTAAATATGAAAGGTTGTATAAATTTTTTTTGTGTATCAAAATATAAGCGTGATAATTTTATTATGTTATTATCTTATAGGAGTTAAAAACTCAATAACAATCCATAGTTTGGTTGATTCATTTAACCACCGTTAAGAGATGACATCCGATAGATGATAATCGTAATTTTTAATTTCCTCGGAACTAAAAAACTCTATAAAAGTCCAGCTTTTCTACCTCTTCTCAATCATATTATGAGTATTCTTACGTTGTGAATAGAACAAATTTTACTAAAAATGTTTAATTTAGCAATTACGGCATATTTAAATGTAGTTTTTTTTTTCAGATAGAGATGTTTGCAGGTCATCCATTAAAAGGAGGTTGCTGCAAGATTTGTGAAAAAAATTGGTGCAACATGGTTAGTCCTCGACAGGTATGTGTTTTAAACTCGAGAAATCAGATGGAAAATATGAATTTAGATATTTGTTAATTTTCAATTTTTTTACTGATTGTGATCATATTTAGATGATATGAATTAATTATTAATTGAAATAATTTAGAGCAAATATAAATAGTAACGCTTGAATATTTATTATTTGAATTCCATTTTTTTCGTGTAGAAAACATATTCAAATATGCTTTACTTTTCAAAAAATTATTTACTTATTAATTTAAGACATTTAGTGGGTTCAGGTTCAGAATCTACATCTTAGATTTGATGTAAATAATAAATTTACTCGTACGTTCGATAAATTTTAAATCTAAACTTAATCCTACTTATAAGAGAGGGAAGGGAGACTCTTAAGAGAAGGAAGATGAGTGTTTACCTTCAAAAATATAAGAGAACAAAGATGAACAACTTGGTTAACCGGTCAAATATGTTTACTCTAAATTTACTCATATTTTAAGTAGTTATGCAAATTCAGAATAGAATATTACAAAACAATAAATTTTTTACATGTTTGAATGATATAATTACTATTTAAAATGGCTTCGGAACGAATGTGGATATAATAATAGATTCAGATATATGAATCTGCATTGTTTTTCAAATTTTCTACTTATTTTTTGAGTTATTAACATATTTGAATTCATAATGGATAATAAACAAACTCTATTATATATTCGAATTCAGATATTAAAAATGCAAATATATGATCCACTTCTATACCAATTTTAACATTGTATATTGTACACGTATGTCATCTTTGAGACAGGCACATGACGAATGACCAAAGTTACTTTATAGAGAACCTATCGTGTAATGTTGTAAGATTGAAGGAAGATGGCAATGCTGTAAAGTTAAGAGGACCAAATGTAAGGGATAACTTCAGACTTCCGGCTGAGCGGCAAAGTAGCGTCGAAATGATTCCGGCCGATGGACAGTCTCCTCAGAGTAAGTTATTCCGATTGCAATGTCAAATATACTATGTTCATGTCAAGAAATCTTAATGTCATTTCTTGTTGCAGAACATGGAGGGGAAGGCATTAAGAAATCAGTTTCACCTTCAGCTTCATCTTCATCTTCGAGTATTGCCGGTAGTAGAACATCGGTTTCATGTTGTAACGGACCGAAGTCCTCTTCCTTGCATGTTCATGATGAAAAACACGGTACAACTACAGGACCAGAAAAGGGGGGAGAACATTCCCCGGTATCCATCAATGAAAGCAGAGACCAGAAAGACCGGCATAGTCCGGATGAAAATTCGAAGCAACATGACCAAAACGATGATTGGATGGGGGGAAATCCTGGAGATAAAGTGTTCAAAAATTCCCTTTGCTCGATATGCAAAAATCGAAGGCCGAGGATCGGATGGATGAGAGACTTCACTTGCGCAGAGATCGCAGCTGCTACAGAAAGATTCAATGATAAGAACTTCCTATCGGAAGGAGGATACGGATCCGTCTATAAAGGAGAGTTCAATGGGTTGAAGATTGCTGTAAAACAACACAAGTACAATGCAAGTCTCCAAGGTGAGAAAGAATTCAAATCCGAAGTTAACGTGCTTCGGACGGCGAGACACGAGAATTTAGTCATGCTGGTTGGTTCCTGCTCCGGAGGAAACCAGAGGCTACTCGTCTATGAATACATCTGCAACGGTTCCCTTGACCTTCATTTATCGAGTAACAATTCATTCTACATGACACCTCGGTTCTTTACCTCTCTTTTGCGATGAATTATCGACATCTGATCGATGTATGTATGTTGTTTCTTGCTGAATTGATTGCAGAGCACTCCGGAAAACCTCTTAGTTGGGAAAAATAGGGTTAAGATAGCACTGGGAGCTGCAAGGGGCCTGCAATATTTGCACGAAAACAATTTCGTCCATCGAGACATGAGACCGAACAACATCCTCGTAACCCACGATTTCGAGCCACTGGTACTAATCAAACTACATTCATGTCTTCTGCAAGTACATTCATTCATTTACCTTGATTTATCGAAGTCCGTAACTGGTTCACTATTTCAGCTAGGAGATTTTGGCTTGGCGAGAACGCAACATGAAGATTCAGATAAGTCATCGGAGACACTATCAGTTGTCGGAACTTTAGGATACTTGGCACCCGAATATGCTGAATGTGGCAAAGTGTCGACCAAGACAGATGTTTATTCCTTTGAAGTGGTGCTATTGCAGCTCATCACCGGAATGAAGACCACGGACGAAAGACTTGGAGGGAAAAGCCTTGTTGGATGGGTAAAAGTCTGGATACCTGAATAAATTCTCAACTAGGTTGAAAGATATATACTCGAATTCGACACTGATCCGGATCCGAATAACATAAACAGGGTCCAACTATTACCAGCTGAAGAGTAACAAGGTTATTCCATTGCTGAAAATTTTGATCTTCACGCAGGCAAGACCACTACTGAAGGACAGGAACTACCCGGATTTGATCGATCCAAGAATCCTCGATTCGCATGATGTTCATCAGCTCTTTTGGATGGTTCGAGTAGCCGAGAAGTGTCTCACCAAGGGTTCTCAGAAGAGATTATCAATGGATAAGGTAAGTTCCGAACAAGTTTCTTTAATCGAAATTGAGCTTATCTCACAAGTTCGTAGCACTGAAGATTTCAAAATACCCCGTACCCATGTATCAAATGAATGTCTGACATAGATATTTCAAGAAAAATGGAGAGTCCGAACAAAATAGGAAATAAATAAATAGCAGTAACAGTTCAATCTTTACTATCCTCTTTGAACATAGATCAAAACAACTAAAACCGCATTAAACATTTTGAGAATAAATGTTAAAAAAACAATCTGAATTTTGCAGGTTGTTTTTGCTTTGAGCTACATAACGGAACGTGAAAGCACTTACAGCAACAAAGATTCGTCACCTGCTCAAACGGATACTGTGAGCAAGGGCTCATGTGATTCACAGTCACAATCACAACCGCAATCTCTCGATGATGAAGATTCAGTCTTCACCGTAGAAACTGCCCCTACAAAAGTGACCTTAGTCATTTCAATGATGGTGGAACGCCATCCCCACCGATTTGGAAAACATCAAACGCTTCTGCCTTTTTCGCTAAATATGCATCCAGCCGTGCTCTTGATCATGAAAGATATCCACGATGATGATCCAATGTTTTAAACAACCAGCTGTTTATCTTGAATCGAATTCGTGTCGGTTACGTTGAGAAGTAATGTTCCACTCATGTTTTAGCTTTGGGTACATGTTGAAATAGTAACATACTGAATTGCATAGAAACAATGATATTCATATGAAATTGCTTCATAAACTGCTTCATTTACCCAATATAATCTCATCACACCTATCAATGGGTCAAGTCGGGACGCTGCTCGAAAGTTCTTTTATTCTTATCAAGCCAAGTGTTTGGCTCAACCTAAATTACAAAATATTATCCAATGTCTAAACCGAGCAGGTTGTCAGTCCCTTGGACAAGTAAAATGAAGAATTTGAGCAACATCGTTGCTCGGGATTCCATGCTAGAAGTGCACAGTTATTCTAAAATTATAACAACAGCTTGAATACATTTGTATGCCTCAAAGTTCCCGACTGGCATACAAGTATCCAACAGTTCAAGAAGAAAAAAAAGCTCACCAAAAACAGTACACCAAACATCCATGACTCACGTCATATTAGTCTCATCCCAAATGAACTTTGGTATATCAGGTTCGCTTGACTACTCAAATAAAAAAATTATGGAATGGATGAAACAAAACAAAAAAAGAGTTTCATACAAGTTCAAACCGGTGAGACAGCACATCTCAAGAGAGTTCGGATATTTGACTAACAAAAGGCATATTATTCCGTGCACATGAACCAACGCTCCATTCTGGACTTGAAATAGATGTTCCGGCCACCATATTCTTGTACTCGCTACTCAAATCATCACCAAGAAGGGTTGCTATGGTATCAGTCATGAATGTTTGGTCTGGATCGTAATAAGAACCTTGTTCGAGCCAAGAAGCAAGTAATGTGTCAGAGTGACCGGTGTCCAACTGAATACGAGCCCCTTTTTGTATATCTGGGGTAAAAACATTGTCAGCTGGTTCGGATTTTCGATGAGACTGAAAAAAAATCCAAATTCAAGTTAGAAAAACAATTGAAAGTTTTTTATCATGTATGATTCATGCTTCCACTAGACCTGAAATATTAGTTCAACGACTATAATAAAGATGGAGCAAAATAAAAATAAAGCATGTTGATAGTGTTGCTATACTAAGATTTCTTACAAATGACTCGAGAACTGGGGCAAGAAATAGGGAAGCTTAATTAAATTCTATGTCAATTCAAGTAGTTTAGACATCACCGGAAGCTAAGGGATATAAGTTGCTTGAGGGAAATGATAAACTTTTAATAGAGTTAAAGATAATTTTCGGTTTCTGATAATGAATGAAAAGTGTAAATCGAGTCTCAATTTTAACAAGTCCAGATCAGAGAAATGCTCACCAGTAAAGGTTTCACCAGATGACGGTTCCTCTGATGAACTGCCACTTGCACTGATACACTCACTGAAAAGAGAAGATGCTGAATGATCCAATGGAGAAAGAGGCTCACCACAGTTTTCCCAAGCAGTCTTGCAAATGTTGAAATCGGAACTTTCGGTTATATCACCGGGATTCTTTGTACTGCTTAGAGTTTTTGCCTCATGAAATACAGCATCCAGCAGACCACTATTATGGGGTGAAAGACTATCCGACTCCAGTCCACCACTTGGTGGTGGTGACTGGATAAAAGCATCTACAGACTCGAGTAAAGGAGGGAAGCAAGATAAAGTGCCCCAGCTGCTGAAATCAGTTTCTGGATCTTGGAATGAAGGGAGCTCTAACTTCACAGCCTCCAAAGTGGGCTCTGAAGCAGAGAAATTGCCATTTGGAAGGGAATGACTACCTTGGAATACACCAAATGACTGGGAGTTCTTAGCTGCAGGATCTGGTCCAATGAGAAAGGGCGCCCCAAAGGACTGAGCAGCCTTGTTTGACATACCATCTTCAAATTGCTCAAACAAGGGGCATTCACTTTTAACAGAACCAGTATAACCAGGGAAAATGGCTGTTGGTCCACAAAGACGCTTCTGACAATAGATAGTTGGTGACATGAAACTATAATACTGAGAGGAACCTAGGTCTTTCATTAGCATGCTGCTGGCTGATATACCAGGAAGTTCAGGGACATAAGGCAAGACATTTTGATTCGCCTTTAAATTGTCAAATACAACATCAGGTATCTCATAGCTGTCACTCTGCAAGATATCATGAGGTCCTTTATCCCCAACTGCACTGGTATTGTGGCTCTCCTGCAATGCTTGCATGCACACTTCAGGAGGATACAGAGGTAACCCAGCACGTTGACGTCTCTTAATCCGTGTATTCCAATAATTTTTTATCTCATTATCTGTACGACCAGGCAACTTCAAAAAATAACAAAGCATAGAGAAACTTACTTCAGACACCGAAGGTAGGAAAGCTCTGGAAGGCATAAATTGATATTACTCTGCATCTAGCACAAAAAGACTACAGCATGAAAAGGAGCTGGATTTTTATAATCTCGACCACTGCAACTGGCCAAGAATAGCATTGCTCTTATGTATGAAGACATGACTCGCATTGAGCTTTAATTCCTTAAGACACTAAAAAGTATTGTCTCCATTTAATCTCCCTGAAACCGAGGATACTAAATCAAAAGCACTTTCAGCATTCCACAATGAGATCATAACTAAACCTTAGATCTTCCAGGTTAGTTCATTGCTTATGAATAACAATGGACATATGCTGCAACAGTTCAGTTAGAATGAAAAGTAAAGTATACCTACATACAAAAGGGAAGGTTCAATTCTACAGATATATATTGCTTTGATACAAATTTTAAGTGTCCTTTTTCTTAATGTTATTCTTGACTTTATATGATTTCAATAAAAAATCATATAACCATTTAAACAATTAAGAGAATTACTAGATTCACAGTAAATGAACTGAACACTTATATGAGCAGCCAACCGAGTCCATTTATTTCCCATCTTTGCATGGAGTTCAATAATCAGTTGTTCCTCTTCTTGAGTAAATGCACCTTTCTTCAAGTTCGGTCTCAAGTGGTTTGCCCAACGTAATCGACAACTTTTTCCACAACGAAGTAGTCCAGAGTGCTTCTGAACGGCATTCCAGTTGCCCTCCCCATGTTTCTTCACATAGTCCATCAAAATTGCATCTTCAGCAGTGATCCACGGGCCTTTCTTCAATGCAACTCCCCCCTCTGTAGGTGCTTCGAAGTCCCCATCATCGATCAACGACGATACCATTTGATCCTTAGGGAACATTCCATTTCCCTTCTCATTTTTTGTGTGACCCATCTCTTGGCAATCACACACGAATTATTACTAACAGGTAACCGTCCAAACCTAAACCAGAAAAAAGATTGAAAAGTCAAAAAATTAAAATAAACCCAATAATAAAAACAGCTCGTTGTTTCCAATACATAATTTTTATGCATCAAGAAGAACCACAAGGCGATCCACAACAACACAACATTTTTCAAATGCTAATATAAGAATTGCGAAAGCATACATAAACACATTAAATCGATAAAAGGAAACAAAGGTCACCGATATAATACAAGTGCTACTCTCAATAGATAACAAATTTCTAAATGGCAGAGAGAACTCATCACATACAGAAAGATTAGACTCAATTACTAGAAAATGAAATCACGCTAACATCCAGCACGCAGAGTCGTAGATTAGATCGCATATAGAATACGAATTCTATGCTGAAAAGGGCAAAATATTCCATTCTTTGGAACTTAAATTAAACTCTTTTGCTCTAAATGGAAAGCAGAACCTACCAAAGAGACCAATTTCCAGAAATGATGAAATAAATAAATCCATTGAAAAAAGAGCCTAAAAGGTTAAAATCCAAATTGCATTTACTGCACTATAGTTCTCTCACAAATAACACCAATAATATATCAGTAATAAATATTTTTTGCCGATGAGTGACTTAGACTTAAGATTAGTCAACATTTTATTTATACTGGTGGATTCTTTCAATAAATATGGTAGTTGAACATTAACTTGCAATTGAAACTGATTAGCAAAAATAAACTATTAAAACCCTAAATTTACGTTAAAACAATCCAGATCTAACAATTTCATTCAAGAAGCACAAAGAAAGAAAGAAATTAACATTAAAAGTAGTGACTCAATTACCATGCCTTGACAATTTTATTGGGATAAACTTCCCAAAAAATTCTTCGAATGAGTTCAGTTATGATTCACGATTGAAGTGAGAGCGAAGACAAAAGCGGCAATGGAAAGCCTGCAATTCAACGCCCAAGGAAATCATAATTATAGAAAATTCGTTGATCTAGAAAATAACAATAATGAAAGAGCAAACATTGGGTAAAATTTTCTTTTTCTAACCGTAATTTCTGAGCTACAAGAATAAGGAGCCGAAAAGAGCAAAACATTGAAAACTACCGAATAAACAAATACAAAAGGAAGCTCTTTTTCGTTTTTTCCTTTCTCTGAATTCAAGGTTTTCTGTTTGGGGAGAGAGAAAATAGAAATGAAATTAAAGGAAGGAAAATAAAGGCCGGGAAGAAAAAAATGTCAAAAAGAAGAGGAAATAAAGCAAGAGATATGAGATTTTTTTAAGATTAGAAATTAAATAATTCTTCCTTTAAATTATACGATTTTTTATTTTAAGAATAAAAATTTAATTTAAAATTTATAATTCTTCCTTTAAATTATACGATTTTTTATTTTAAGAATAAAAATTTAATTTAAAATTTATAGTCTATATCGTTTGTAGTGTAGAGTTTAAAATTGTGAGATTTGTATAAATATTTTGTACAATATGTGTATATAAAATTACTCTTTATCTAATTATGTTTTGTTTTATAAAAATTCGTATTTGATTTATTAAATAGTTAATTTGAATTAAGTACTGCAAAATTTCATTGCGAGAAAATGACATTTTAAACCCAATTTACTTTATTTTGCAGTATCATATTTTAAAACGTAAGAGATTTATTATTTTATTTCGCTATACTCACTAGTTGATTAATTGTGTTGTTTCATTCAGCTCATATTATAAATATGTACATAAAGTATACTAATTTTTTAATTAAAATATTTTTTGTTAAAATAAGTATCTAAAGCATATCACCCATTTCATCTAAATATATAAAGTATGTTTTGATCAAAGTAAGTACAAAATATATCATATTTTCATTCAAGTATCTACGCAGGGACGGAGTCGTGATCGAATATTGGTGGGCCAAAATATTAAATTTAAAAAATGTAATGGCTTGTTAAGTATATAAACTCAAAAGTCATGGGGCAATGTCTAATCTGTCTAATATTAAACTTTATAATAACGTAAATTGTTATTGGACCAAAACATTGAGGATATGGCCTCATTATTTGAAAGGGCTTGTAGCACGCTCGGATCGATCTCTGAAAATTGTTAAGAGAGTTGAATTGAACTCCCAAAAGAATTGGCTAAAACCGATAAAAATGATAAACAATTTGCACGATGATTTTAGAGTGGTTCGACTACTCAACCGAGTCTACATCCACTACCTTAACACACCACTAAGGATTTCCCAATTCACTATGAATTCTTCCCATTTTATAGGATAAGAAGACAACATTTACAACCCTATCTTCTAATGGCTAAGATAGAACAACTCTAGTTTTTACTTAGGCTAAATTAGAACCTCTCCGTCCAGCCGTTAGAGGCAATTCTGGGCGTAATGTCCGTATCAATACCTGCATTTAAATCAAATAACTAGCCGTTGCAGGCCATTGGATGTACCAGTACTCGATACTTCCGTATTGGTATGTGATACTAGCCGTTGGAGGATTTACAAAGCAAAGGGTATTGGTACGCATTTATGCATATCGGTCTGACCCTCTCCGTATTGGTACGACCAAGCCTGTACTGGTACGGGTTTTTAGTTCTAAAAAAGTACTATAGCTGAAACCCTAATAGGTATCGATACGGGGCATACCGTATCGGTATGGTCGTACTGAAAACATGAGTTTGGCTACTTAAAAAAGTTTCAAAGCCTTCCAAAACCATTTGAAAATATCTCAAACTTATTTTCAAGTTGTTTGGACTTAGAATCATTTTTGAAATCTTTTCAATTTAGTCCATAATTATTTTTCAATTATTATATCAAAACAAATATCCTAACATTATTCTTTAGTTCAACCCTACTTAATTATATATTTAACAAACTCTTATATTTTTTAAATTTTAATATTTTTTTTACAGAGACCAAAATATTATTATACCAAAATCTATCTAATACTTTAATTTTATAACATGGGTCGGGGGGCCCTTGGGCCTCAAGGGAGCTTCGTCCATGTATCTATGGTATTTTTTTTATTTAATGTCACATGTTAACTTTTAGGAACTAAATTAAAAAGATGTATACTTTATGTACCTAGACAATATTCTGTTGAATATGACTTTAATATTCTATATAAACCCAACAACCATCATTAAAATCTCATTGTCTATGTCTAACTATACACTTAAATAGTGGTATAAGAGGGGTGGTGAATAGAATCAATATTGTATACTGATCTGCTAATAGTTCTAATTACATCGACAAACTGTAAAAAATGATCTAAGCATACTAGATTGTCGAACATCCTAGACCAGGGACGTGTGTCATGATGATCTCTACACACATTAAACTATCATAAAAATAGACGAGAATCGTGTCTTAAAGGCAAACGAAATCTGTACAACAAAGCATACAAAACGAACATAACAAGATGTGCGGAAAAAAAATCAAAGATGAGGAGATTTTAGAAATAAAAATAAAATAAAATAAAATCATCAAAGATTGACAAATAATACAAAACTAACGCTGTCATTAACGTTATAAAAATAAAAATTAAAGAAAACGATAATAAAAAAATAAAAAAATTGAGGGTAAAAGTTAGAATAAGTTATCTTTTAACGATGTTACTTATTGATGTTTCTGATTATTACATCTAATATTTAATTTTTATGTAAAAAAAACCTTTGAATTTTTAGAAAAAATTAATTAAGTCATTAAATTTTTTATACTCAATTAAACCTTTATTGTTCACCATTGCTTATTAAAAGTTCTTTTGGGGCCAAAAATAACTTTTAGATTTATAAGCAATGCTAAACATATAACTTTTGGAGAAAAACTAATTTTGAAAAGTATTTATCAACCTAAAAACAAAAGTTAAAATTTCTAGTTTTTGCGGTTGAATAAGTTCTTTTGGGAGCCAAATTATATTTTTAACATTCATTTGCTATTGTGTGTATTTATAATTTATAAACTTATAATTTTTTACGAATATATTATTATATGATTAGTAAATTATTTTTTAGTTTAAAAATTATATATATTTTCATGGAATACGTACAATTGTTAAAAGATATTTTTTATTAATAAAAATATTTTATATTTTTATGATAATTTAAATTGATATATTTTATATATTATAACATTAAAAAATTTAGATATTATTTAAATATATATTTTTAACTTACAATGTCATGTTCAAAATGGTCCTTTATCTTCTCAAAAATACTTTTTAACAACAATTCTAAACACTTATAAATCCAAAAATACTTTTCTACTGTACTTTTTAAAAATAATGTTCTCAATTAAGCTTTTTAACCAACATTGATAGTTAAATTAAACAATTTTTAAATTAATTGGTACAATGCTTCGTGTCACAATGTTGTCACTTGACATTTTTCGAAAAAATTATTCTATTTAAACAATTCTTTAAAAGTCATAAGAATTTTACAGAACTTATAAAAATCATAAAAAATACATTTTAAAAAATATAAATGTTACATGATAAAATTATACTGTTTAACGGTTAAAATTGATTAAATTATTTAGTTGATTTAATTTATTAATTTAATGACTTAATTGAAACCAAGAAAATATTTAAAAACTTAATTAATTTTATTTTCAAAATTTAAGAGCGTCTTTCACCTTAAACCTTATTTCTTTTTGTTAATTCGTTCCGAAAAAGCAGAGGGTATACGTATTTTATTTATTTGTCATTGGCCAGTGTATTACACGCCCTGTTTTCCTTTTTTTTTTATCTGTCATCATTTTGTCACAGCAGACCAGGAATATAAAAAGTGATTAAAAATTCGACTAAAATTTACTTGAGTCAAAATTTGTTTTGACCCGAGAAAGTGATGACCTGAAATCGATCTGTAACAGATTGTTGTTGATCCGAACTCGAGTTAAGCCTAATACTGTAGTAACTGAACCCGACTTGCACCTGACTGATACGAACCCGAACTCGAGACTAACCTGGCAAATAATCGTTATAACTCGACTGAAACGACATGATATCCGATTTTACCCGACTTGTTTTAAACTCGACCTGTTGTTGACCTAAACTGATATTGACCTGACTTGATATTTGCATGACCTATAATTGAGGAAGTCTATGATTTGATGATTTTCAAGAGAAAAATGAAGTATTTGAGAAATTATGAATTTATTATATTATAATGTGAGAAACTATTTAACTCATATAATGATATTTTAATATGATGATATTTTTATTCATTCTAGTCCCTAAAAATTTATTGTTAGCCAAAAGCGACACGTATATACTTCTATTTTTAGTAATTTAGTCTAATCATATTTTTGTTTATTCTAGTTCCTACAATTTAATTTTTAGTCAAAATTGTCTCATATTTATTTATATTTTTGATAATTTACTCCAATAAAATTTTTGTTTATTCTAGTACCTAAAATTTAATTTTTAGTCGAAATTGACCCTTATTTTTTTTGTAATTCAGTCCAATATTTTTAATATGGTGATATTTTTATCCATGCTAGTCCCTAAAATTTATTTTTAACCAAAATTAACTCCTATTTATTTTATATTTTGTAATTTAGTCCAATATTTTTAATATGCGGATATTTTTGTTCACTCTAGTCACTAATATTTTATTTTAGCGGAAATTGACCCTTATTTATTTCTAATTTTTGCAATTTAGTCTAATATTTTAAATATGATGATATTTTTGTTCATTCTAGTCCCTAATATTTATTTTTAATGTGATTCATGTTCGTGAAAGGCGTTAAATAATTCACTCGAAATGACCCAACCCAAAGTCTATTGACTATTTGTATCGAACTCAATCTTAATATGAATTCGAAACCCGAATTAACCTGACCTGAAATGAATCCGACCTGAAATTAATCCGACCTAAAATAAACCCGACCTGAAGTCCACCCGAGCCCGAATTAACCCGCCAATTAACTAATTTGGACCTGAACCGTTTTGACCTGACCTAAAATTGACCCTCACCCGACCCGAGTCAAAACATCAAATCAACTTAAAATAACATGTATCTGATTTTACCTGACCTATCATGACCCGACCTGAAATCCGTCTGATTACCTGTTTTTACATCCCTACAACATACAAGTTAAATCTGTCTCCAATTCAAAGACTGCACGTGATCGTCGTTGCATGTTGTAGGTTTTTTTTCAATTAGATACTTGGGTAGGTCTAGAGTGCGGTTAAAAAAGACAAATTCTGAAATTTATATTCAAACTAAAAATATTAGACTTTTTGATAACATTTTCGGTTGTTTTTTTTAAATTTTTTTACAAGTATCGATACTTATTTTGTAAGAAGGCAGTGATCCATAACTAATACTAAAACGCGAGCCACAAAGACAGAATTTTTTATTAAAATATAAAAATAAAAGAAAAATAAAAAATAATAAACCCAGTGATCCATAACTAATACTAAAATTGATAGTCGACTACCGGCTAAGAAGGCGAAAATAAAAAAGGGTTGCGATGCTGTTCTAGAATTTACAGAGAAAAATAAGGTTTTAGAGAAAAGTAGGGTTTCGCCTTTTCCTAAGATTAACACTTTGTTAACAATTAGATTGTTAAAACATTCTTAATCGAAAGATTTAAATAAAATGTGTAAAACTCGCTTAATTTTAGTAGAGGAGAATAGGTTGAGTAGGAGTAAGATCGATTGAATTCGGTCAAGTTTAGTAATTATTATGAACCATCAATTTTAAATTGATTCGAATTGATTTGGTTCTTAATTTTTTTATATTAATCTTGGGTTTCGATTTTTTTGACTTTATTTTGTCAAAATGGATATGTTTTATGTTTATTTTTACATTTATTTGATAAAATTTCCAAATCTTTTACGTAAACATTTCTAAAAATATACTTTTTTAATAAATAAAAATTTAATATTTCTTTTATAACATTTGCAATCTATTTTCATTGTTTGAAATATAAAACACTTATTTTTTATTATAAACAATAAAATTTAATTATAAATTAAATAACAAATTAAATTCACTTCGATTCAATTTGGATAATAACATTTTTTAACTTGTATTCCATAAACCGTTAAAGGTAGGATTTTTGGCTAAACCCTAGGTTAGGTTCAAATCTTAACTTAGCCTAATTGGTTCATGCAATCACAATAAGAAGTTTCAACAAGCTAGAAAAGTTCAAGTCTTTGCATACTAATGCAACATCCTGTATTGTTCCGACTTTCATTTTTCTGATAGTATAACATTCCAATCCGAATATCATAGTTCTAAACTGAACACTAGTGTTAAGACACAAATCAAATCCGACACTCGCACACACTCAAAGTCCGAATAAAAATAGTCGTAAATTGAAAGCTTTGCATACTAAAGCAACATCCTGTATTGTTCCGACTCTTCATTTTTCTGATAGTATAACATTCCAATCCGAATACCATAATTCTACACTGAACACTAGTGTTAAGACACAAATCGTATCTGGCACTCACACTCACTCAAAGTCCGAATAAAATAGTCGTAAATCGAAAGCTTTCCAATCCTTGCCCTTGCATATGAAAATAGTCAAATTCCATAAATTCAAGTTGTAAATTTGCTAGATTGAAATAATAAAATACTAAAACATCAACGTTTCTCATCTACAAAGAAATCTTTTAATATTCACCACTACCAAACTCATCTCTTTGCCAGCTTCTGACTAGGAAGTTGCCTATTTACTTTCTGGTAATTTATTGAATAATGATTCCATTAACACTAAAGATGAAGTGTGGAGAAATAAAATGCTTACGATTGTCAAAGTTGTTCGCGAATATGGGCCATCGATCTCAACATCGAACCCAAAGTGTCTCTCGACACTTGGAATTTTACTTCCTTTTCCCCAGAAGCTGTGTTTGTATCTTGGAGCTGAAAATTTCAAATCAACAAGGAATAAGTCCAAAAGGTCCAACTTAGACTTAAACTAAAACAAAAGAATAAGCACTTAAAGCAAGAAGCTGAATCAGCAGCAAAATCTTAGTCCTAAATTTGTCATTTGAACCTAGTTTCTATGGACATGGGCAAAAAATCATAAAAGTGTGGCTACCCATGGTTAAAAAATGGGGACCGGTTAGACCCCCGGTTCAAATGGTTAAACTGGCAGGTTTGATCAAAACCCCTTTTTAATATTAAAGAACAGATAATTCATATAAATAGAGAATCATCACCAAAAGCCAACTCCTTCGCTCTTTCCCCCCCTCTAAACAATAAATTTTAAAGGAAAACAGGTCAGTGTATGAAGGGACATAAGTTCAACATTCTCAAACCTTCAAATTTATAACAGCAACTCTGTTGACTGGCGTTGAGAGCTGTTGACTGATGTAAACCATGGATCGCAACATAGGTTCCAGCGTTACCTTTGTGAGCCTAAACTGCACTTCGGTCTCTCCTGAAGGATTCATGCCATAGTCATGCAGCTGCAACAGAGGTGAAAGAAGATTATAGCAATAAAAACAATCAAGTCATTGGTGCTTGCTTTGCCAATTTGAAACATGACTGCAAATTCAACAAAGTGAACAGCCTTTTAGGATGGCATCAGACTAACTACAATTAGTTGCTAGTTTTACGTTTACCTGTTGTCAAAGAATCTAATATGCAATAGATAACTATATCTTTAATATATAAAGAGAAACTGAAAAGGAACAGATAAGGACAGGGTAGTTAAATTAGCCTAAAACATCACGCAAATGAGAGTATATGCCAACATACCTTCAAGTTTATAATAGCCACTTTACAAGCTTCAATTGCTTTTTTATTTTCTATAACCCAAGTCATGGATTTAAAATAAGTGAGAACCACCTGCAACCAACGGAAATAGAACTCTCACATACTTTTACTAATAAAACAACCATTAATGTTGAATACAACAATAATCCAAGACATGTATGTCTGAGCTGGTGACATACACATATAATGTATATAAGATTCTTGCTCACATACCGTGCTATCAGGATGATCAGTATCCCGATGAATAGATGCAGTGTTCAAGTCAGTAAGTGGAGCCTCAATATCATTAAGATTAAAGCAAGGTGGCACTGCATCTTGCCATGGCCACAAAGATGGTATCATCTCGGAGAACGGAGAAGTGTTTTTTTGGCTACCATCTTCGTGACTATTTCCACTAGTAAGAGAGCTAGGTGGTGTGACTTTAGCTACATTTTTCTTTGCAAAAGCAATCTTTTTCCCAGCCTCTCTAACAGCATTGATAGCTGCGTTATATGACTCTGGGAAAGCAGCACCTTCTTCTGCCAATTTGAAGGCTTCCCAACATAGGTTATTGAAACGGGTGGTTAGTGTCTCAATACCTTGAGGATTGGCATTTTGCTCATCCAATCCAACCCAAGATTTGGCACTCTTGGTCCACCGCTTTAATATGTAATGGGATGGGAGGGTAAGTACATTTGTCACAGTGAACACTGTCAATATATGTCTACAAAGAATACCAGAGTATTCAAACATCAGACATGTACAATTTGCCTTCATCTCAGAAACATTTAGCGTTACATAGTACGCCTTATGATCATGTTCATATTTTGCAACCCTGTATTTACCGACAATGCCATCACCCTCAATCTTGTTTGCGGTGTACACAAAAGTTTCAACAAGTTCCTCCTGAAACTTTGAGAAAATTTTCTTCGTGTAGAGGTTTGCTGCCTGCTGTTCCATAGGTGATGGTGTCTTCAATACTGGCGTGGTGCAATTTGTATCGCAATCTGCTTCTATTTCCCTCTCTAGAGAATGTTCTAGAGCCCTTTCGTATTGCTTAAAGAAAAGTGGTATAGTTGTCTGCTGATTTACGTACCCATCAAAAAAGGAGTTAACCCCTTGGTTTGAAGAAAGACTAGCAAAGAAAGTACCACGAAAATAAACTGGAGCCCACTGTTTACGAGCACTATATACTGCCAGAAGCCACTCATTTTTATGGAGGTTGTACTTATCAAGGAGAGTGCTCCATAATGATTCAAAATCCTCAATCGACTCTGAAAAGTTTATGCAGCTATAGAGATCACCATATAATGACGGACGAGCAAGGTAGACATGAGCTAACCTTTCTTGTCCTTCCCTCAAGATGTGCCACTTGCAAATGCAGTGGCGAGTTTCCGGAAAGACCTGTGCAACTGCTGCTTGTATTGCTCTATCTTGGTCAGTGGTGATGGAAACGGGAGGTCGGCCATTCATTGCAGATAACCATGTCCTGAATAGCCAAGTAAATGACAACTCAGACTCATCTAGAAGTAATGCACAACCAAACAATACCATCTGGCCATGATGATTTATGCCTGTGAAAGGAGCAAATGGAATCTGATACTGATTTGGTCGATACATTGTGTCAAAAATAACTGCATCTCCAAAGTGATTGTATGCTGTCCTTGATCTTGCATCAGCCCAGAAAACATTAGTCATTCGGTTATCATCATCAAGCTGTATCGCATAATAAAAACCTGGGTTTTCAGCCTGCATCTTCTTGAAATAGTTCCGAAGATTTTGAGCATCTCTCCCCAGTGTTCTCCTTTGGCTATGAGGTCTGACATGGCCTAAAGACCCCTTATTCCTTACAAGGTGATTAGGTTTGACGGAGGTATTCCCGACCCTAGTGGCATCACAGGAAGTATGATTTCCATCCACCAAAACACAAACATCAGTAGAGGCATCATATGTTTCTGGAACATTCTTAGTGGCTCCTGCAAAATGCCTACAAGGCCTAAGGTAATGAACCTGACTAGGAGCATCCATTGAATGATTATGATCCTCCACAAACTTTGTAGCAACCCACTTCTTTCCATCCTTCCTCTCGATCCTAAACATGGCATTACAACTTTGGACATTTTTCCTCTTTAAAACCTCCCTTGAACAAGCAAAATCCCATGTTACAATCGGCCCGTCAGGCTTATTACGAGTAAACTGACCAACGTTGGTACTAAACCCTAATTGCCTAGCATATCCGTCATAAAAAGTCTTGCCGGCATCCTCCGACTCAAATTCCATCCCCACACACGGCTTACTTCCGGCACCTCCATCATCATTCGGATTAACAACCACCTCTGTCTCTGTCGAATTTTCAATTAAATTCCAACTATTATCTCCACCTTTATCAGACTCGACGCTTACGCCCCGGACATTAACCCCTTTTCCCCCTCTCACATCCATATTTTCATCACATACAACAAACAATTCAGCATGTTTTTGCTTCTATTCAGTCAATCTAGCTGTTTAAATACATGGTGATCGATCACAAGCTCATTCAAAGCAATGCCCTATCTAATAAATGTTAAAAAACTACTGAATTCAAATTCAAATAAACAAATTTAAAAAACCCAGTAATTCAATTCTACAAAAAAATTGATGGAAGCACTAGTGAAGTGAATGGAAAATGAGCAGACTAACGGAATAACTAAGGAATGAGCTGAAAAATGAAAGGGGCGGAAAAAAAAAACCCAGAAAGGATTATGAAATTAAGCTATGAGGGGAAATTAAATGCTGATTTTCAGGCAAGAAGCTTACAGTGATTGAAAGGGTCTGGGAAAATGGCATTTTGCAAGAAAATAATAAAGGGAGGGGACTCTGCTCTGCTTTGTTGTGAGTCAGTGATATAAGCTTTTTGATTTCACCACGAAAACTGTCCTTGGTGGGATTGAAGAAGCAATGTTATTTTCTTATTTTGTACTTTTGGGCTAACCCTAGAAATTGGGGTTGGTCTAAAATAAAGACGTTAAAATATGCTAAAATGAGACATATAAAAATATTTATAAAAATAGTAAAGATTTATGTCTTGATTTGTATGTACATACAAAAATATTTATAACAATAATAATATAAAAGTCAATATATAAATTTTTATTATTTTTATAAACATTTTTGTGTAACCTCATTTTAGCGTGTTTCATCCTATAATCATGCATTAATTTTAGTTTTTCTATCACACATTATTTCTAATATGGAAAATATTTTGATACACAAGCTTGCATAAAGTTTACATAAGCTTTTTAATTTTAGGGTTTAGAGATTTCGGTAGTAGTTTAGGTTGTAGAATGTAGAATTTAGGGTTTATAGTTAGAATTTAGAGTTTAGAGTTTAAGGCTTAAGTTTTAGGGTCCTAAGGCTAGAGATTTAAGTTTTGGATTTTATAGCTTAAATATGAAGGGATTGTGTAAATTTTTTTACACAGCTTGTGTATCAATGTATAACCCTTTTAGTAGTGGCATTCAAAAATATCTGATCCGAGGGATCCGATCCAATTATCCGTCAATCTGATTCGAAAATGTGGACATCCGATTTGATTTTTATTTTTGGATCGGATATCAGATCAGATTTTTATTTTCTAGATCGGATACAAATCACAATATATCAAATTTTGGATTATCCAAAATATCCGAAAATTTAAATTTTTATAAATATAAATCTTGTTATATTTAGTAATTTAATGTTTGTTATATTCGTAAATTCAAAAAGTAAAAATTTTCAAATATGTTAATCTTGATATACTTGACAATTTGTTAATTTTTGTGTTCAAAAATCCAAAATTTTTATAGACACGACTATCAAATTCAAAAAAATACTTAAATCAAATTATATATCCGGGTAACCGGATATCCAAATATCCGATCCGAGTATCCGATAACAGAATATTTGGATATATGATTTTTTTGGATCAAAACAGATCGCTATTTCATATATCTGAATTTTCAAATCGGATCGAATCCGATCCATTATCCGAAAATGAACACCTCTACCTTTTAGTATTTATGTGTAAAAAGAAATTACACAACCCTTCATATTTAAGCTATAAAATTCAAAACCTAAATCCTTAGCCCTAACACCCTAAAACTTAAACCTAAACCTTTAAACCCTAAATTCTAAATTTTAACTATAAACCTTAAATTCTATACCCTACGACCTAAATCCCTAAAATACAACCTAATTCTATATCAAAGTATTTTCCTTTAATTTTTTTAATAAGTGAATTATCGTGTGGGTTTCCTTTAAAAGTTTAATATTTTAGTTATTTTTTTACTTTTTAAAAGTTTTTTATCAAAAAAACAATAGTCAAATTAATAAAAAGTGTAAACGTTGCGGACTGAATTTGTCATCTTGAAAAAAATTAATCTATTTGTTAAGGCTTAATGGCTACTTTTGTTCCTATAATAGTCATAATTTATCGTTTTTGCCTTTATAGTATTTTCAAATTAATTTGGCCCCTAAACTAGTCTAAATGTATCACTATTTGCTCCTTAAATAACAAAAGCCAACGTTAGTTGTTACAGTGATGATGTGTCGGTCAACGGTGCTAACGTGATAGAGGGGCAAAATTGATTTTTTGACTGAGTTTGAGGGCAAAAATGATTTTCTGGTTGAGTACGAGTACAAAATTAATTTTTTAGGTAAAAATACGAATTTAAGAAAATATAAAAATAATATAAAAATTAATGCCATATTTAAAAATGTTTTATTAATATATGACTAAAAAGTAAAAAAAAAATCTAAAAATAAGTGAAAATTATAAATTTAAAATATCAGAAGCTATTAAATTATAAATTATTCAAAAAATCAAAATTTGAAAATAAACTCTACACTCTAACTCAAATTTCTAAATCTTAAACTCTAAATCGCAAACCTTAAATCCTAAAGCCCAATTAAAAGATTTTATTAATCTAAAGTTATTATGAAACATAAAAGTATGCATATAAATTTAATTAATCAAATAAAAGGTTTAGATTTTATGTAACACCCATAGTAAAAATAGAGGAATGAAAATAAAAGAAAGTGTGGGCTTTGGGAATTAAACCCACAGCCCATGCTTGGTTGGCTAGTGACCCAGCCATCTGAGCTATGCATGATCTTGGTCATTAAAAGCACCGAGTTTATTTTAAACCATAACTGTCAGAGTTTTGAGAAAATAATAATGATAAAGAAACAAAATATCCCAACCACTCCATTTATTGCCCATTTTAATTCGATTATCTACCCTACCCCCACCTACAAGACCCTTTCATCTCCCTTAAACCTAACTTTAGCCACCATCCAAACTCTTCCACTGTCGCACCATGGTCGTCACCGCCACCATCAATTGAGCCGCCGCAACGCCCCGACCAAAACCCCTTCAACCCCGCGTCGAACCGTTGTTCTGGCAATCTGAGGTTGAAGGTTCATCGAACCTTGGTCTAAAACCCTTTTTATTCGTCATCTTTTTTGACCCCCTTAGTCGTACTTTAGCGCGTCACCACTACTGGTGTGATCCTCGCGTCGAGGCGAGCAAACCCTTGGTCGCGGATCGCCATACCAACACCAGAAAGCCCACATCGGAGCTACGACAGTCCTGGTAGATTTGCTTTGAGTCTGGGTACTCACGGATCTCCAGATCGTGCTTACGCCCAACCCAGATCGTGCCGTTTAGCTTAGCCTAGATAGCCCATTGTTACCCGTTTTAGCACTACTGCTGAGCATGGTCCCGGTGCCTAGTAAATTATTAGACCTACCCAACATTTTGAGGTGTGTTCCTTGTGTGCTACACAACTATTCTTGCATACTGATTTACATGTTTTATACGTTTTATTAAACTGAACATGTGCACATGATTGGCAATCTTGATTTTGCATACATAACATGTTTTCTTGAAATAAATATCATTTTACTGAATTTTTATGGCCTAGTACCTGACATGACAAGTATGCTCTATGTTTATTGTTTATCTATATAGAAATGTGTTTGGTAAGTATTGTTATCACTGTCTATTTGCTGCATACTATGATACTGCTGTACTGATTTACTGGGGTACTTGGGTTATGATATGAAGTGATGAAGGCTCGGCCCTGATCTGGCTGGTAATTCTGCCCGTATAAGGTTCTTATGCTTCGACTAGGGTAATTATGTCCGTATTCGGTTCCTACGCTTCAGTGAGGGTAATACCGTTCGGACCTAAGGTATTTTCTTAAGATGGTACCCATGCCCAAGGGGCTTGGGTTAATGCCTATATACGATACTGTTTAGGGGAACCGTATCTTGGAGTACGGTTGGATGGTAGATATATTACATGAAAACTTTGGTTGCACTCGTGAAATGTTTCCTTTAGCTAAATTATATAAATGTCTTATTTGCACTGTTTGGTACACACTAAGCTCCTTAGCTCACACCCTAATTTTCTCCCTTTCAAATATTTTGGATAGGCTACCCCGGATCTAACACTCGAATGATCAACACATTTTGGACACTTCTTTTGTTGTTGTAATGTTCCCATCCTCTATATTGTTTTATTTTCGATGACATGCACATATATTTTGATACTATACACTTATTATATAGCCTTGCATGGCTTTATTTTGTAACCATGTTTGAATTGCTCAATTCTTTTCTTACTTAATTTATTTATTCATGAATTATAATCATTACTTATGTTACTTATTTTAGATGTTAAACTCTTTTAAATATCTTATGAAAAATTTTGGTAAGAAATGTGACCTTTTGGTTCGGACTATACGCATAGGCCGGTCTTAGGGGTTACATTTAGTTGGTATTAGAGCTTTAGTTTCACAATCTCAGACCATGGATGAGTCCATTTAAAGTACTGTTCTAGAAAAAATTTTCAAAAGTGTTTTGGAATTGGGCCATGTCACCAAATTCTAAGTTTAATTGTGTTTAATTCTCCAATGTCATAAAATAACTTAGGTTTTATCCTCTTGTAGAGATTCTCCAAGATGAGCACTAGATGGGGTCGTCGACTTGCCCGTGGGTGAGGTTGTGATCTACCTGCTCTTGTAGATGCTCATGCCTCCATTGATCCCCCAGCTCCTATGGAGCCTCTCACCCCTCGTGGTTCGCCGGTGCCGACTGCTCCACCGCCTGCTCCAAGTATGGACATGACTACACCTATCCGAGGAGTAGCAGTTTCTAGGCCTGGTCCTATGACTGGAGTTACTGATGAGAGCTTGAGTAGACAGTTTCTTCAGTTGATTCAGGGGGTAGTTAGGGCGTCGGACATTGCACCTGAAGTCCCTATCTCTCAAGCTATGATTGCTAATGGGATCAAGATCTTCTTTGGATCTCTTAGTGGAGCACCGATGAGGCTGAGAGCTGGCTTTATGACACTGAGAGATGGATGGACCTGTTGGGTTTAGAGCCAACCAAAAGATATTTGGGAGTCGTGTTTATGTTGGATGTGAATTCCCATACTTGGTGGGAGTCTATTATGAGCAGTGTACCTCCTAAGAGTTTGACATGGGATTTCTTTAAGGAGCGTTTCAAGAATCATTTTTGGGCGAGCGATTCTTAAGAGAGAGGCTATAGGCATTTAAGGACTTGGTACAGGGTTCTATGATTGTGGCAGAGTATGAGTTGTAGTTCTTGGATTTGTTGAAATAGGGTACTAGTTTTGTTTCCACTGAGAAAGACAGATGAAACAAGTTCTTGGAGGGGCTCCGTATTGAGATACGTAATCGGGTTGCTACACAACATGATGAGGTGTTTGAGGACCTGGTAAATTGGGCCAATATTGTAGAGGATATGAAGATATTGGTAGCTAGTCAGAGCAGCAGAGATAGAGATAGAGATCGAGATAGGGGCCGAGGGCAAGGTCGAAACTGTTATGAGAGATCCTCTAGCCATGAAGAGCCTCACGCGGGCCCTAATAAGAGGGCTCACACGGTAGCATATGAGAGTGGTAGTTAGATTTATAGGCCTAAAGCACCACAAGGCCTAACGGTTAGTCAGTGTGATTCATCAGGGTCTACTTCTATACCGGTATGTGAGTATTATGGTAAATTACACCGAGGAGAATGTATGAAGATATCGGGTGCTTTCTTTCGACGTAGACCCACTAAGCATTTCAAGAAAGACTTTCTACACCCATCTTCTATAGGCCGAGCATTGACTCAGACCCTACTCGTTCCCAAGCTCCAGCCCGTTCGTAGGCATCTGTTCAGATATTGGGTTCAGGGCGTTATCAAAACAGAGATCATAGGTCTGCTGCTAGATCTGCTAATAGGGGTCGATCACATCAGAGTAGGGAATCAGTTTTGTCTGAGGCCAGATAGCCTACACTTTTCTATGCCACTAGACGTCGTGACGACAGATATGAGCCATACGTCATTGCATGTACTTTTATCATATGTTTTGTTTTATACTTTGTATTACTTGACAATGGTTCCACCCATTTCTATGTTTCGAAATCTGTATCTCGAGACCTCTAGATTTTGGATGAGACCACCTAGAATGTAGTTACTGTTATAAACCTAGTGGGTTAGTTTGTGGTTGCGAATAAGGTTTTTAGGCGGTGCCCCTTCGAGGTTCAAGGGGAAATTTTTCCACCTGACCATATGGAGCTACCATTAGAAGAGTTTGATCTGATTCTTGGTATAGATTGGTTAACTGAACATCGGGTAAACCTAGACTATGAGTCTAAGAGAGTGGCTCTAAAGACTTCTGATAACCGAACAGTGGTATTAGTTGGAGAGCGTCAGGGATTTCTATCAAATGTGGTATCAGCTCTAACTACTGACATGATGATTCAGAAGGGATATTAGACCTTTATTGCTTACTTCTTGAATACCAAGGGTTCCCCGTCGAAGATTGAGGAGATTCGCACTATTAGTTAGTTTCCTAATATTTTTTCGGATGAGTTACCTGGGTTACCACCGGATAGGGATGTCGAGTTTCAGATTGAGACTTATCCAGGATCTGCGCCAGTATCTATGGCTTCTTACCGTATGGCTCCCAAAGAGCTTAAGGAGCTAAAGATTCAATTGCAAGAACTCATTGATCGAGGTTTTATTCGACCTAGCTTTTCACCTTGGGGAGCTTCAATTCTGTTCGTGAAAAAGAAAGATAGTTCTCTCAGGTTGTGCATTGATTATCAGAAGCTGAATAAGCTTACGGTCAAGAACAAGTACCCTCTACCCAAGATTGATGACTTGTTCCACCAGTTTCAGGGAGCTACTATTTTTAAAAGATTGATCTTTATTCTGGGTACTATCAGATGAAGATAAAATGATATGATGTTGTGAAGATGACCATTCGCACTAGATATGGGCACTACGAGCTCTTAGTGATGCTATTCAGAATGACTAATGCTCCTGCCGTATTTATGGATATGGTGAATCGTGTATTTAGGCCATACATAGACCAATTTGTGGTAGTGTTTATAGATGACATCCTAGTCTACTCTCGGATCGAAGCAGAGCATGTTGATCATTTGAGGATTGTTATGCAGACTCTCAGAGAGCATCGATTATATGCTAAGTTGAGCAAATGTGAATTTCGGCTCAGCGAAGTGACATTTCTCGGGCATATGGTATCGGCTCGAGGTATTCAGGTTGATTTGAGTAAGATTGAGGCCATTGTGAGCTGGAAATAGCCTAAGAACATCTTTGAGATTCATAGTTTCTTGGGTTTAACTAAGTATTACATGCGCTTTGTCGATGGTTTCTCCATTATTGCTACCCCTCTAACGAAGCTGTTGAGGAAGAATGTTCCATTTATCTAGATTGATGCTCAGCAAGAGAGTTTTAAAAAATTGAAGACAGCTCTGACGTAAGCTCCAATTTTGACCCAGCCCGAGTCTGGGAAGGATTTTGCATTTTAAAGTAATGTCTCACACTATGGACTTGGCTGTGTTTTGATGCAGAACGGGAGAGTGATTGCTTACGTATCTCGTCAGTTGAGACCACGTGAGTGTAATTTTCCTACACATGATTTGGACTTAGTTGTAGTGGTCTTTGCCTTGAAGATTTGGAGGCACTATCTCTACGGAGAAAAATACTATATCTATACTGATCACAAGAGCCTGTAGTATCTCCTTACTCAGAAAGAACTTAATCTGAGAGAACGCCGTTAGCTTGAGCTCCTTAAGGATTATGATTGTGAGATTAAGTATCACCCGTGGAAAGCTAACGTTGTTGTTGATGCTTTGATCCGTAAGGCCATTTCTGACCTGAGATCCTTATTTGCCAGGATGAGTATCTATGATGATGGCAGCTTGTTGGTTGAACTTTAGGTTAAGCGGACTTTGGCTGAGGAAATCAAGGCCAAGCAACTCCTAGACATTACTTTACTTCATGTTATACAACAGATTGAGCAGGGATCCACCTTTATTTATGCCTTTGATCAAGATGGAGTGTTGTGCTTCAAGGGTCGATATTGTGTTCCTGGTGATGCTGAGTTGAAGCGGGCTATTCTCACGGAGGCTCATAGCAGCCCATATGCTATGCATCCCAGCGAGGATAAGATGTACCAAAATTTGAGGCAGAGATATCGTAGAGTTGGTATGAAGAATGCCATCTCTGATTATGTGTCGTAGTGTTTGACTTGCCAGCAGGTTAAAGTAAAACATCAACATCCTTCTAGATTTTTACAGCCCATTAAGATCTTTGAGTGGAAGTGGAAGCGTATCACGATGGATTTTGTAATAAGGTTACCTATGACTCATTCCAAGAAGGATTCTGTCTGGGTGATTGTGGATCGACTCAATAAGCCAACTCATTTTATTCCTATTTGGGTTACTTATCATCTAGAGAAGTTGGTTAGGTTGTATATTTCTGAGATTTTCAGACTTCATGGTATGCCCTTGTCGTTCATTTCTGATTGGGATTCGAGGTTCACCTCACGGTTTTGGAAGGCCTTATAGGAGGCTTTGGGTACACATCTGAATTTCAGTACATCCTTTCATTCGTAGACTGATGGTCAGTCAGAGAGGGTGATTCAGATTCTTGAGGATATACTTCGAGGTTGTGTGATTGACTTCTACGGCAATTTGGAGGATTTCTTACCTTTGGCCGAGTTTGCATATAATAACAGTTATCAGGCTAGCATCCATATGGCACCGTATGATGCTCTATATGGTCGTAAATGTCATATTCCTATCTATTGGATAGAGTTGTATAATAGGAAGACCTTGGGTCCTGAGCTAATCCAAGAGACTGAGTAGACTGTTAGGTTGATCCGTGACCGTCTAAAGGAGGCTTTTGATAGACATAAGTTTTATGCTAATCGGAGAATGAAAGACATTGAGTTTGAGGTTGGTGATCAGGTCCTCCTAAAGGTATCTCTGTGGAAGAAAGTTTTGTGATTTGGGCACAAATGCAAGTTGAGCCATAGATTTATCAGGCCATAGATTCATGTGTCCATGTTGAGACAGTACCATCATGACCCGAGCCACATCATTCAGGTTCAGGATGTGGAGTTAAGACCAGATTTATCTTATGAGGAAGAGCAGTTCAGATATTGGATCGAGACAAGAGAGTTCTGAGAAACTGGCGCATTCCTATTGTTAAGGTACAATGGAGTAATTGTGGTCCAGAAGAAGCTACCTGGAGACTCTCGAGTCAATGGAATAGCAATTCCCACATCCTTTTAATTCAAGTAAATTTCGAGGCTGAATTTTTTTTAGGGGAGAAGCGTTGTAACACTTATAGTAAAAAATGAGGAATGAAATAAAAATGAAGAAAAGTGTGGGCTGTGGGAAGTGAACCTACAACCCATGCTTTGTTGGCTAGTGACCCAGCTATCTGAGCTATGCATGCTCTTGGTCATTAAACGCACCGGGTTTATTCTAAACCATAATTGTATGAGTTATGAGAAAATAATAATGATAAAGAAACAAAATATCCCAACCACTCCATTTATTACCCCTTTTAATTCGAATATCTACCCCCACCTACCAAACTCTTTTATCTCTCTTAAAACCAACTCTGGCCACTATCTGATCTCCTCCGGTGTCGTACCGTGGCTGCCACCACCACCATCAATCGAGTCGCTATAACGCCTCAACCAAAACCATCAAACCCCGCGTCGAACTGCCTTTCCTATCGCTGGCAATCTGAGGTTGAAGGTTTGTAGAACCTTGGTTTAAACCTCCTTGTTCGTCTTCTTTTTCTGGCCACCTCAGTCGTACTTTCGGCGTGTCACCACTGCTAGTGTGATTCTTGCATCGGAGCGAGCAAACCCTTGGTCATAGATCGCCAGACCAACACCGGCAAGCCCACATCGGAGCTACAATTATCCCAACAGATTTGCTTCGACTCTGGGTACTCACGCATCTCTAGATCGCGCTTACGCCCATCCCAGATCTCCTCGTTCAGCTTAGTCTAGAGAGTCCATTGTCACCTGTTCCAGTACTGCTGCTGAGCGTGGTCTCGGTGTTTAGTAGATTATCAGACCTACCCGATATTTTGAGGTGCGTTCCTTGTATGCTACACAACTATTCTTGCATACTAATTTACATATTTTATACGTTTTATTAAACCGAACATGTGCACATGATTGGCAAACTTGATTTTACATACATAACATGTTTTCTTGAAATAAGCATCATTGCATGTTTATGCCCTAGTACCCGACATGACAAGTATGCTCTATGTTTATTGTTTATCTATATGTAAATGTGTTTAATAAGTATCGTTATCATTGTCTATTTACTGCACACTATGATACTGCTTGGACTGATTTACTAGGGTACTTGGGTTATGATATGAAGTGACGAAGGTTCGGCCTGATCCAATTGGTAATTCCGCCCGTATAAGGTTCTTATGCTTCAGCTAGGGTAATTTCACCCGTATTCGGTTCCTACGCTTCGGCAAGGGTAATACCACCCGGACCTAAGGTATTTCCTTAGGATGGTACCCATGCCCAAAGGGCTTGGGTTAATGCCTATATATGATAATGTTTAGGGGAACCGTATTCTGGAGTACGGTTGGAGGGTAGATAGATTACATGAAAAGTTTAGTTGCACTCATGAAATGTTTCCTTTGGCTAAATTATGTAAATGTTTTATTTGCATTGTTTGGACCACACTGAGCTCCTTAGCTCACACCCCAATTTTCTCTCTTTCAGATATTTTGGATAAGCTACCTCGGATTTGACACTCGGAGGATCGACATATTTTGGACATTTCTTTTGTTGTTGTAATGTTCTCATCCTCTAGATTGTTTTATTTTCGATGATATGTGCCTATATTTTGATACTACACACTTATTACATAACCTTGCACGGCTTTATTTTATAACCATGTTTGAATTGCTCAATACTTTTCTTACTTAATTTACTTATTCATGAATTATAATTATTACTTATGTTACTTATTTTTGATGTTAAACTATTTTAAATATCTTATGAAAAGTTTTGGTAAGAAATGTGACCTTTCGGATTCAGACTATATGCATAGGCCGGTCTTGGGGTTATATTTTAAGGTTTAGGGTTTGAGATTTAGAAATTAGTGTTAGAGTGTAGAGTTTAATTTTTTAGTAGGGGCATCAGAAAAGGGTAGAAGATTTTTGTTTGGTTGAGAGAATCAAATTAACCCTATTTTAGGATTATTTTCCCCTTACATTCTTTTGAGAGAAAGAAAACCAAAATCGGTCAAGATTTTTTAATGAAGGTTTTCATAATTTTTAATCGTTTATAAATATTTTCAAATTTTAATTGTTGAATAATTTATAATTTATTAGCTTATGATATTTTAATTTTATAATTTTTTACTTACTTTTAGATATTTTTAATATTTTTATTTTATTTTGTCATATATTAATAAATATTTTTAAATGTTGTATTAATTTTATGTTATTTTAATATTTTCATTCTCATATTTTTTTGCCTAAAAAATCAATATTTCCATCGTACTCAACTAGAAAATCAATTTGCCCTCAAGCTCGCTCGAAAAATCAATTTTGCCTCTTTGCCACATATCTTCACACGTGGACTACCGAGTCAGCACTGCAATGGTCAACATTGACTTTTTTTAGTCAAGGGGCAAACGGTGATGCAATCGACTATGTCAGGGGCGTAATTGATCTGAAAAGGTCATAGGAGCGAAATAGATAAATTAAGACTACTACAAGGGCAAAAATAGCCCTTAAACCATTTGTTAACAAATAATAGAAATTATTTTATTTAATAAATACCCAAAATTACAAAAAGACTAAAAAAACAAGAATAGATTAATCGATATATTTTTTCTAAAATCAGTATAGTGCATAAAACTAGTCATTTACAATCAAATAAGACAAATAAAAAATACAAATAAACATAATAAATAATAAGCACCATTAACGTAAACATAAAAATAAATATAACAATGATGATTCATTGGGAAACTCATATTACCGCCACTCATTCGTGACCTATTTTCAATAACTACAAACATTTATTAGTATTCAACCAGAGGCTCCGAAGTAAAAATAAATTAATAAAATAATATAATAAATCAAATCTAACCGTAAAAAACCCTTCATGTGTGTAATATATAAACATAAAATGACGTAACTTTCATAACTTCCGTTTATTGTGAAAATTGAATCAAATAAAAACCTCGCTTAAACAATAAAAACCATTTGTTATGAACCCAACATTTGGTTACAAGTGTTCACCTCGTAATCGATATAGTGAGTTATAATAGCGTGCGTGAATTGTCTACTTAGGGTGAATTGCAAGGATTTATTTATGGGTGAGCAAAACTCGACTCAAAAAAATTTAAATTTTCTATTCAATTTGAGGCGAAAAAACTCGACTCGAAAAAATTTAAATTTTTATTCAATTTGAGGCGAAAAAATTTCAAATAAAGTTTAAGTTGTAAAATGGAAACTCAAATAATTCAAAATTTCTTAGTAATTAGTACATTCATTTTTAAGTTTGAGTCGTGTCCCTTAATTTTTTCTGATATATACACAAATATAAAAAATATGAAAAAATATATAACACAGGAAAAAATATGAAGAAATATATATGTATATCTTATATGACAAGAGAAAGTCATTTAAATTATAATCAAATTATACTATTATATGATAAATAATTATAATTAAATTTGTATAGGAACTCGAAAACTTGACTCGTCTCGAATTTTATAAACTCGACTCAACTCAAAATTTTGTTAAATAAAATTTAAATTATAAAATATGATACATCAACTCAAACTCAAAAATTTTTAACTCGATTATATCGAGCGCTCACCCTTGCTATCTACTCATGATGTATGTGACGTGTGACAATTCACGTAAAAGTTTAATTTTCTAATTATAAAATGGGTAAAACATTGACACAGGCTGTGTAAAATTAATTTTACACAAGCCTGTGTATTTACACTATACGTCAAAATTAAACCCAAACCCTAAATCCTAAACACTAACCTTAAATTCTAAACCCTACAACCCAAACTCCTAAACTCTAAACCCTAAACTAAATCCCTAACCCCTAAAACTAAAATGTCTGTGTAAACTGTGTATTGAAGTTTTTCTCTTATAAAATATGATGATTGTTATTTTGGCTCCGTGAAACTTTAACTTGTTTAATTATATTTTTGTTAAAGTCAGAGCAAAATGATTAAAATGAAATGTTGAGGTTTAAATTTATTTTTTTTTAAATAAATTTAAATATATTCAAAGTGATAGGATCACAAAGATATCACACCGCAAATATTAAAAAATCAATATGGAAAAATAAATACAATAAAATTCTAAGGGTGTGAAATATATTAAAATAAAAAATTTATCACTTACAGAAGAACTTGAATAATCTTCTAGATGAAATCCAACAAACAACTACTTTGACCAGAGTGCTTTATGAAGAAAGCAATTCTTCCGCTGCTTGTTCTTGGCATATCGACACAACCACAAAAGGGAATCATAATCATATACAGACCGACCTCTTTCGCTGAAAAACCGCTCGTTGATGCTCGTCAATCAAACGCTAAACTGTCAAAAGACAGACAACTGTCATAAAAACATACTATAACTGCTATAAAAGCATACAAATGAACTGCCATAAAAGTAGATAAAAAGACTGTCATAAAAGCAAATGTGAAAATTCTGGCAAAGTAAAAAAGAAACAAAAAAACTTGAAAATAAAATATTTATCAACAAAGATGAATTTTATTTATGTACAAAATCATCAAAACGGTCAAAGACCGCCGCCAATAAAAAAGAAATATAATAAAAAAAACTTAATTTTTTTTTTGTAATCACCGCATAGCAAATGAGAAAAGTTGAAAAGAGGGTGGAGTAATCTCAATTTTTTTGTTTTAATCAATTTAGTTAAAAAACAATAAAAGTTAAAATGAGAAACTCTAGAAATATTAAGATGATTGTTATTTTGGCACCATTTTGATATTTATTCATGTTGTATTCTTTTTCCTACTAAAAATGTCACGTGTTAATATTTTTTGTCATTTTTTTTAATTTGACTATAATTTATTTAAATATTTTAATTAATTAAAATTTATAAAAATGTATACTTAAAATTATTGGAACAGTGGGAGGGAGTAACAATTTTCCTTTGCAAATATTTTAGTACCAAATTAAACCTTTGATTTTGTTTTATTTTTCTATTATATTATCTTATTTTTTGTCCTTTTCTTAAAATTGTTAACTTAATAAATATCGAATAAAATTATTTTTATTGTTGATCTCAATATATATTGTTTTTGAAAATCAATGCATTCAATTATTTCAACCAATTATCATTTTTTTAAAATTGTATCTAAATAAATCAAACTAACCAATTATTTCATAAATCAAACTAACCAATTATTTCATATTGCAAAATATTACAAAGATTATATTTGTTTAGTTATTTGCACGATAAATGTTTCCCATTCTCTGATGGATCCTGCAACGGAAAAGAATTTAGAAGAGTTAACAATTGAGGAAGATGAAGATTCTGAAATTCAAGTTGAACCCTCTACTCTGGAAGATGAAGTTGTCCAGTTTCTCTGAAATTCATTTTCAATCTTGAAACAACTCTATCAAATGTTTGGCGCCCTCTTGGACAGGCGATTTTGATCTTTTGCAAACTTATTTAGGTTTTATCATCATGTGGACATGGATAGAATTGAGGCAAACAGACCATGGAACTTCAATTTACATCTATTGATATTGCATCGTCTGAAGCCTGGCCAGGTTTCTTTACTGGTTCCTCTTAACATTGTTCCATTTTGGGTTTTAGTGAATGGTGTGCCCCCAGGTTACAAGTCAGAGGGGGTGGCTTGACTGTTGGGTAATTTTTTTGGTTCTTTTATGGAGTACGATTCCTCCAAGATATCTCTTGGATACAAAGGAATTATGCGTATTCGAGTTGTTGTTGATGTCCGAAAATCGTTGAAAAGGCGGAAGAAAATGGCAGTCCATGGTGGAGAAAGAGTATATGTTCGCTTTGAATATGAAAAACTACCATTATTGTGCTTTATTTGTGGGGAAATGGGGCATGGCGAGAGTTTTTGCCAAATCCGGCTAACTATTGCTAGTTCTGATGTTGTATTCGGCTGGGATCTCAGTCTTAAAGCCCTGTCAAGGCAGATGGCGGTTGCTCCGTCAAGCAGGTGGTTACGTTAAGAAACCGCCCCATTTCGTGTGGAAACCGACGTTCATTCCCTCAATCCCATGAAATAAGGGATATGGCACCAGTTCAACCTCTTGCTGCTCTCAATACAGTTACCAAGGACATATCTACCACTTTGCCTAAATTTACGGAGGGGTCCTCTACTAACACTAAAACTGGAGGAAGATCATCAGGCCTTGATTCATATGTTTCAACCCAAGTGGAGAATGGTATGCAAGCAGGGTTTGATATTATAATGGCAGAAGGAGATGAGGATAATTTGGACACAATTCCAGATGGATCCAAGTATATGAGAACCTCTTCTACTGCTTTAGGAGTTTCAGCAATTGATTTGAATGAAGTCTCCAATAATGAATTGGCAGGCCTCGCGGTGCAGGCCAGCCGGACCCAATGAAACTCTTAAGCTGGAACGTCCGAGGCTTGGGGAAGTCACGGACGACCCAGCGTCTCAAGAATTTTGTGAGGGACGTCAACCCTTCTATTGTTTTTTTAATTGAAACAAATTTACAGAGTTCTAAAATGATGAAGGCTCAAAGGTTTTGTGGTTTTACAAATGGTATAGATGTTAGTGCTAGAGGTAGAAGTGAAGGTCTTTCTCTTGGTTGGAAAATGAATTGCACTGTCAACTTACGCTCATTTTCTGACCGAAATATTGATGTTATTTTTACTAAAATTCTGATGGTTTTTCCTGGAGATGCACAGGTTTTTATGGGGCCCCTAAAGAGCAAAATCGGGAGGCGTTATGTAATCTTTTAAGGTAATTAAATGATATTGTTGATATACCATGGCTTGTTATAAGAGATTTTAATAAGCTCTTGTTTTATACTGAAAAGAGTGGGGGTCGTTTGAGAAGTCAACGTCAGATGGATAATTTCAGCTGGGCTCTTAGTGATTGTTCTTTAGAGGATGTTGGCTATTCTGGTACATGGTTTACTTGGGAGAAAGGATAATTTGAAAATACAAATATTCAAGAGAGGCTTGATCGCGGGGTGGTTAATCTGGCTTGGTGGAGTCTTTTCCCGCACTTCAATCTATGTCACCTTCCACATGCTTTTTCAGATCACTGCCCATTACTCCTAAACACTGATAATTGAAGTCAATCATCTATCCGCCTCTCCCATTTCTGATTTGATGCTTAATGGTTATTAGAGGATTCTTGCGAAGAGGAAGTTAAGCGACCATGGTTGAGTTCTTCTAGGACTGTTCCTGATCGGTTAAAGAGGCTAAGTCATGGGTTCGAGCTTTGGTTTCGACGCCTTAAAAAAAGAAGAAGCTCACTGTTTCTGATCTACATCGTTGCCTGGCGAAACTCAATGCAACCTATCCGACTGATGCGACCCTAGGAGAGATTACGAATGTGAAATTGGCTTTGAATTTGGAAGCTAATCGAGAAGAATTGTACTGGGAACAACGAGCGAGAGCAAATTGGTTATGATTTGGTGATAAAACACTGTTTTTTTCCACTGACACGCGTCTCATAGAAGGCGTAAGAACCGTATTCACTCCCTAACAAATGAGAATGACAATTCTGTTGATTCAGATGAGGATATTCTTCGGGTTGCATCGAATTATTTTGAAAATTTATTTTCTTCGACTGAAACTGCCCTTCTGAAATCTTAATGGGAGTAGATAATTGTATATCTTCAGCCATGTATCAAGAATTACTCCAAGTTTTCACCATGGAGGATGTTCATCAAGCTGTTAGATCAATGGGGCCCCTTAAAGCTTCAGGCGAAGACGATATTGGTGCCATATTTTATCAGCGTTTTTGGCATATTATTGGAAGGAATTTTGCAGATTACTGTATTACAATGCTCCATGGTGACCAATCTATAAGCCAATAATTCCATGCATATTGTTTTGATCCCAAAAGTTTCTGGTGCAAAAACTGTCTCAATTTCGACTGATAGCTTTGTGTAATGTTCTGTACAAAGTTATTTCTAAGATGTTAGCTACAAGGATGCAATCAACTCTTCAACTATACATCGATGAGGCTCAAAGTGTATTTCTGCCAGGACACCTAATATCTGATAATATTATCCTGGCTTACAAGATCCCCGCTCTTTGAAAAATAAATGTGGGGGACCTCGCAGAACTTTTGCCCTCAAATTAGATATGAGCAAAGCATATGACAGGGTGGAATGAGGTTTTTTTGAAACAAATGCTATAGAAGATGGATTTGCTGAGAAATGGATTGAAAATATAATGTACTGCATTACTTCGGTGACATATTCGGTGATTGCTAATGACTGAGTAAGGGCTATTTTCCAGCAGAGTCGAGGCTTACGTCAAGGGGATCCAATTAGTCCCTATCTTTTCTTGATATGCAGTGAAGACTTGTCCTCGCTTTTGCGCACTGCTACTCGTCAACATTCTTTGTTGGGAGTTTGCATTAATAAGTGTTACTTTCATCTCTCATCTACTCTTTGCAAATGATAGCATAGTCTTTGGGGAATGTACAGCTGGAGGAGCTGTGTCTCTAAAATATTCTGAACAAATACTCGGAATGCTCAAGACAGTTGATTAATTTTGAGAAATCTAGTCTCTTCTTTAGTTATAATGTGGTTGGTAAGAACCCCGAAGATGTGTGCCAGATTCTTAATGTTATAAACCAAGGAAACCCAAAAAATATCTCGGCTTACCATCCATCATAGGGCGTAATAAGAAGTTGGCCCTTACTAATCTCAGAGATTGGTGCAGGAAACAGGTTCAGAATTGGAGTGTCCAATCTCTATCGATGGGAGGTAAGGAGGTTTTTATAAAGGTTGTTTTACAATCTATTCCCGTATTTGCAAAGTCTTATTTTCTTTTCCAAAGACATTCTGTAAAGAATTAGACGCTATTTTTACATGGTTTTGGTGGTAAAAATCGAGTGAAAGAAGAGGGAGACACTGGTGTAAATGGGAATATTTGTGTCAGTTGAAGAATGATGATGGTATGGGTTTTCGGGACATGTGTAAGTTCAATGTGGCTATTTTGGCAAAACAAGACTGACGACTCATACAAAATCCTGGATCTTTAGTTGCTCGATTGTTGAGATCCAAGTATTTCTCCAACCATGATTTCATGCATGCCACACTAAGATCTAATCCATCATACATATAGAGAAGCATCTGAAGCTTTCAAGGTCTTCTAGAAATGGGTTTGAAATGGTCGATCAGGAATGACAATTCCATTGATATATGGAATGATTTTTGGCTACCTGGGCAAATACAAAAAAGGTATCTTCTCTAATGATCCAAAGCTTACATAAAGTCTCGGATTTACTTTTCCCTACAGGACTTTATTGGAATGAAGAGCTCATATCTTCAGGTTTTAACTTTGAAATGCTACTGATATCCTATCTATTAGGCTTCCATCTTATGTTATTCAGGACAACCTTTATTGAATTGGTGAGTTATCAGGTAATTACTCAGTCTGTAGTGGTTATAAATTACTCATGTCGAGTGGTGTTTTAGAACCAAAAATTGCATCTCTATATAATGCATTATGGAACGTTACCTGCCCAGCTAAATTTAAGATTCTTGTATTAAATTCTCCTGGAACTACATCCCAACAATGAATAACCTTTACACTAAACAGATTACTCACTCACCAAAATATCCCAGATGCAGATGTCATATTGAAGATAATGCGCATACTAGTTTCAAGTGTGATTTTAACACACAAGTCTGGCAAGCACTTGGGTTTCAATGGACTTATCAGGTCTCGCAGTTTCAGTTTAATGACTGGTTAGCATGGATGTTTTCTACATATAATACTAATAGACATTCAGAAATCATTATCTCTATTTGGGCTATGTGGTTTGCAAGAAATAAGTTGGTGCATGAGAATGTTACTCAATCGATGTTGAGCCGGTGACTTTCATTAAAAGTTATGTTGTTGAGTTGGGTTCAATGGCTGTCGGACTCTCCCACCTGAACGTACGAGTGAATACTACCCCTGAATCAATATTGATGGTTGTTTCTTACCAAGGGAAGAAAAATCTTATTTGGGGATAGTAATTAGAGATTCCGAAGGATTTATTATTGGAGCGGCTTACCAGATTAACCTCAATGTTCATTTGACTTTTGAGGCAGAAGCTCTGGTAGTGTTACAGGGGATGCAATTTGCTGAGGATATCGGTTGCAGAGATATTATTGTTGAATGAGATTCAAAATCAATTATCCAGAAGATGAACTCCTTAGATGCAGATTTATCGGCGGTTCGTCTCTTCATTATTGATGCTAAGTTCTATTCGAGAAGATTACGAAGCTGTCAGTTTGTCTTTACTGGCCGGCAAGGCAACGTACTGTACATGCAATGGATTTTGAGGGAAGACCAACAACGAAAGATGATTTTTGGTTAGAGGAAGCTCCATCGTCAGTCCTTTTGGCGGCGGCGGCTGATCGGCGCTGGTTTGACCCTCTTCGGTGGTTAATCAAACACTCATCATCTCTCTTTTGCTTTCTTGTTTTTCCCTTTGCTTTTTATTTGTGGTTTCCCATTTACCTTCTTTATCTTGATTCGAGCTCCAACAAGTCTTCCATGGTAATTAATCAATAGAATTTAGATCACCTGAGCTTTTCTTTTGCTTTCTTGTTTTTCCCTTTAGTGCTTTTGTGTATTTGTGGTTTCTGTTTTTCAGACATTTGTTTTTACTTTTATTTTTTAACTAATCCAGATCGGATACCATTTTATAAGCTATATATATATATATATATATTTGATTTGTAATATTATGTTTTATATAGCATATATGATTTTATTACCACAATGTGATTGGAAGAAAACTTTATTTAAAAAAATTATTCAATAAGTGTTTATAATTGGAATAATAAATGATTTATATATGAATTCATTAGTCTTGTGTTTGAAATTAAAGTAATGATTTTTTCAACCAACTCCAGATCGGATCTATTTATTAATCCATTTGACCTAATTTGTTCATTTTAATGTAATTCAAACCTGTTTGTTTAAAGATTTGCCTCCTGAATTTTAAACCCATAGCTTATGCTTGATAAAGCCAAGCTTTAACCATCTAGGCCAAGTGCTCACTCTTGTCATGTGATACCTAAAATAATATTAGAGTTTAATTTGGGAAGTATTTCAACTCATATTTATTAATCCATTTGACTCCTCATTTACCCAATTAATGTTGTTTAATTTGAATTTCTAGAAACCTCTAGCTTCTTCCATCAAACCCCTCCGATCTACCAACGCGATTCCGCTTAAAACCCACCATCAAACCGCCACAACCGCCCTGGTTAAAACCCCTCAAGCCACACGCGCAACCGCCGTATTGATCATTAGGAATCGAGGGTTAAAGGTTCATTGAACCACCTTCTATTTTTTTTTGTTTTTCGGCCACCCTCGACGTCTGTTCGAGACTCGTTTTTTAGATCCAAGCTCCTTCTGCTAAGATGAGTAAAACCTCAATGGCTAATCGTCGATCTGTCGATGTTAGGGTCCTCCTCGGAGCTACGCCATCTCCTACCATTCTTTTTGCATTTTAGGTAATTCCGGTGTGTATTCTAGTTGATTATAGTGAATTTCCAGTTTGGTCGAGTTAAGTGAATGACGAGCTTCACTTTTTTGGCAGTAAATCGACCTTAAGGGTCACCAACAAGGTTTTTCGGTGACCAGCCGATGAGCACAGATCTGTAGGGCTAAGTGGGATCGAACCGACTAGAACTGGTCTGTACCAAACCTGGTCCGAGCCCATTAACCAAACCTAGTCTTAGCCCATTATAGCCCAATGGTAAACTGAGGCCCGTTTCCCAGCTCGGACCCAAATCTGCCTGATTTGACCCAACCGAGTTTGACCCGTTGACTGAGTTAACTCAGTGAGTCAACCCGTTTGAATCAACTTAGTGAGTCAACTCGACTAAGTCAACCCAGATGGCCTCTAACATCAACGTGACGTCAGCATTGACCAGTGATGTTAGTACGGCGTCAATATTGACCTGTGACGTCAGTATGACGTTCGCGTTGACCAGTGACGCTAGCATGACGTTAGCGTTGACCGTCGACTTTGACCAGAAAGTTAATTTTTTTGAAATCCCATATTCCATATTTTTTGACGTCCTGAGTCTATTTTCGAAGTCCGTTTTGTGAAATTCTAACCCAAAAGCCTCTAAATTTGATATTGGACTCGAGCATGATTATGTGTTTCATCATTCAGTTTAAAGGCAATGTGATTAAGGACTAATTTTGGATTGTGGTTAAATGAAGGTATTCACATATCCTAGAATATAAGATTTTGAGGGACGTCAAATTTGGGTTTGAGAGAGTGACCGAATAGAGTATCATGGATCGACCGATGTAGCAAGTATTCAAGGTACATTACTACCTCTTGTATGCTTTATGAACATGTTGGTATTCGGTTAGTGCATGTATATTTATGATGAAGTGTATGGTTAGCTCTGCTTAAGTCAAATCAGATACAAAAAAATAAGTATGATAATAGATAAAATTGAAATACTCGAATGAGAATGTTAATAAATCGAAAGGATTTGAAGTTCAATAAATAATTGATAAGGTAGTTAAATCTCCAAACCCGATTAATAGTGTTAAAGGATTCAATGTCAGAATTATTGGATATGAAATTACAAAAATGCCCTTAAGATATAAGAATGATTAAAATACTTCTAAAAATAAAAGTGATCTAGAAATCCACACTATATCTAGTAAAATAACTAATTCATATGAGAACGTCGAAGTACTTGGAAAGTTATGGTAACAAGACTTAAATATTTGAGTTTGTAAGTACTTGAATTCTCTTGAATTTTGAATAAATCTTCGAAGGTAAAGTTACGGAAAATTATTTGTATGTCTGAATTAATCAAAGTGGTGTAAAATGCTGAATTGATTGAGATGGCTAAAAGGATTGGAAATATTAATAAGGGATGAATTGATCGGAAATATCGTAATGATCAAAAAGACTAAAGTATCATTGAGTATTGAAATTTCCAGATTAACTGAAATGGTGGATAACCTCGAATTCTAGGATGAATGAGTTGTTTAGAAATATCGGAAGTACCTGAACTACTGAAACACCAACGAGTACTTAAATGATTGAAAGTCATACGTGACTTAAAATATGTGAAAGCTTGGAAATTTTAAAATGTCTAATAGACTGCAAAACGACTGTAATGCCCCTATGTAAATTAGACATTTGTAATATTGTTACGATAATGAAAGAATATTGCTCAAATACATGTACAACCATTCGGGGCTCGTTCTAGGATAATTTGAGACGGTAGCCTGTTCAACTATACCACACAGCTAGAAATAAATGTTGAAGACATGTGACGTGGCCCTTTTCGAAGGCTTGAAAAGTAACGCATTGATGAGATGTAGTTAATGGAATGGACTTAGAAGCCTGACACATGTATATAAGTCACTCATGATAATGCTACAACATTGAAAGAATACTGTTCAAACACATGTTTGACTGTTCAGTGTAGGTTCAATGATGTCTTACGAAAGTGACTCGTTTAATTACACAATGTAGTTAGTATTGGGAAATGTATACGTGTGCGATAATATGTTCGAATACTTGGTAAATATCGTAATATTGGGATTTGTAAGTTCGATTGGATTTGGAAACCTGATAAACCGTAAAAATCTGCAAGTATGCAAATCACCAATTTGCCCTTATTAGATGGAATTACAAAAATGCCCATAATAGTCAAATGACCAAAATACCCTTGTTAGCCAAAATGATCGGATCGGAACATTCTTGATATTTCTAATATCTTGAATGATCCTAATTTATCAATTCCTGAATGCCTAGTAAGAGACGTTGGTTACCGTATTCTTGTTTATAGGGACCTCGTTTCTAAAATTCGTTCAAAATTTGCCAGAAGTTCAGTGTATTCTCTTTTCGTAATCATCAAGTATCTCCGAGAAATAAATTGTTACATCTAGTGTGTTCCTTGTGTCTAACAAGCCGAGCCGTTTAACCGAGTTGCCACCGTCAGACACCGTTGACTTTTTCTAAGGGACGCTACCCAAGGTTTTCTCGACGTTTAGAATCAATGGCACCGTCTGTTTTGCCAAATTTGATCCCGGTAAGCTATTTTTATGCATTTAACCTTGTGTTTTGAATAGATGATGTATTAATTAATATAGTTTCGTATTTATTGGTATACGAGGATTATTCCAGAACGTATATTGGGTCAAGTAAAATATTTAGAAAGCTTGGATGAGGATTTTAACGATATCGGCTTAAAGTTAGTACATCTCGAACTCTTATTGCTTTATGAGCATCATAAATGTAATTGTTTTGCCTGTTAGTGCCTGCAAAATAGGTAGACGATAATTAAGCATGATTAGAGACCAATAATTATGAGACTCAATACTTATGAGATGCATGATGATGCTCTGAATGTGATAGGACTCATGGAAACTTTAGAGACCATGTAGGGTCGTTTGAGATGCTCGTATGATTAATTGATGATTGTTTGATTGATTGAGATAAATGTGATGTTTTGTATGCTTGTTCGAATGGATTGATGTGATTCGATAGAAATCATGTTTTAGGGATGAATACTCGATTAAATGATTATGAACATGATAATTAATGTTAATCAAGTGGATGCATTAGTAAACAAACCCTAATGACTTTTATAAGCTTTAAGGATCAAATAAAGTGTTGTGAGATCGTAATTCAAGGAAATGGTGTGAACCCGTATTTAAGGTATCAGTATGAGCTTTGGCTGTATCAGTACACGTTTGGGGGCCGTATCAGTACGAGTCAACCCATACCAGTACTTACAAGAATATAGGATTCTCAATAAGTAGTTTTTGTATCGGTACGCGTGTGAGTATCAATACTCGAGGTGCCATATCGATACTCGTGTACGAGTACCGTTACCCGATATGATAAATAATCTCTAAATACAATTTAAGGATAAAAATTGATGTGACATTAATAATTGAATTATGCATTAATAAATGAGATAACCAGGACTAATGGAGGCAATAAATGAGATTAATTACACACTTCTTCATAATGTATAATAACTTGGTAATGTAAAATAAATGATGTGATGATGTTTAGCAACAATAGGGAGATCCTTAGGATCACGTTGCTTGTATGTCGGGTAGGCATTTGATTGGTTGAGTCTTCTTGATTGATGGGATCCGAATACCCAATGGAAGAGTGTTGCAACATCATGGTTAGAGATACTGAGTACGGGTGTATGTAACGATGCTATGTGACCCGGCCTCACCCAGGGTATATGTTTCGATGCTAGGTGACTCGACCTCACCTAGAGAGTAGATGCTCGAGGGGGATTTCGAGCAAGGGTGTATGTTTCAATGCTATGTGACTCAGCCTCACTCTAGAGTTTTTGTTGTTGTTTTTGATGTGTTTTCACCTAGATGATCTGTTGAGATCTCGGGCTTGGTTGGGCCTTGTGTGCCATGTTTGATGACTGCTTTGATGAGAGCATGTGTTCAGGCTTATAGTAGTAGCGCCACGTGTTTATTTATCTCTCCTTATTGCTCGTACTAGCTTGCATGCTTATGTTTATGATTAGCATAAAGTATATTAGAATAGATGTGTACCACTGAGCTTTGTAAGCTTAGTGTTCAGAATCATTGTTTCTGTGCGTAGGTTGATCGCTTGATCGTGACATCGATAAGCACTATCAATATGGGGTTCTAGCATGTGGTGATCTCTGGAGTAATATACTTGTGTTTAGTGGGCTATGTATTCATAGGACCTTATATGTTGGAGTTTGTAAATCCTTATATTTGCAATTGTATTAATCGAGATAAATGTTTTAATTTAATTAGAGCTCCCTCATATCATTTTAATCATTTATATATTGATTTTAAATCATTGGATTTAAATATTTTTGGAAAGTATTTTATTTGGGCTAAACCAATTTGAGAAATCTTATGGCTTTTGGGTTGGGCTTGAGGCTCAAATGTGACATCCAAGTCGAGGGTGTTACAAGTTGGAGGTAGCTTCAAAACTAATTTTGTTCAAACAAATTTGTAACAAAGACAATCTAGTTTCCCTAGATTTTTAAATGGAAAATGTACTAAAAGCATTTGGGGTCCCAAAAGGACTCTTTGTTTCAAAGAAAAAAGGATGAAATTGAAAAATGAATTCCTAAGGGGACTAAGTTATATGGGACTAACTCTATTAGATCTAAAGCAATTTGGATGCTAAAAATTACTTGATTGTCTTTTGTAGGTGTGCTTGAGCCATTGATGATCAAAGTCAAATCTTGGAAGCTCGTGACACACAAAGGATGAAGGACACTTGGAGAAGAAAGGCTTAACATCCTACCTTGTTTCAAGTGGTACATTATTTTCATGCAATTTGCTTGATCATATGTTTTCTATGTCCATTTTCATGTTGATCTAAACATGTTTTTATGACTCAATGTTGTGCATAATTACATATAGTTAGGGAGAGTCTCAAATTGCATGAGTTATATGTTTTTGGCCTATATGGTTGATTTCTATGTTTTTTGGCCTTAAACTTGTAACGGTTGGTTGATTTTGGTGAAATCATGCTTTCCATGTGTTAAATGTTATATTTTGAGAAGCATAAGTAGCAAAATATGCATAATGTATTTATAGGACTTAATAGAGCCTTTGTATGAACTTAAAACTAAGTTGTAAGGCCTTTTAAGTTGTTTTTGCTGCAGTTTTTCACCATTTTCGTGCCTTTGATACCGATACCGCCCATACCATATTGATCGATCATCAACCAATACCAATACAGACTATACCGTACCGGTACGCGCAATTAAAAAGGGACTATTTTGTTTCTTTTTTGGCATGCCTTGTATGCTTTATTGGTATATCTTGTTTTATGGCATGATTAATTAAATTTCGTGTAGTTATTTGCTTTATTTATTTGAAATTCAATATTCTTTTATCCTGAATTGTTGGACTAACAATTTACTTGATGCTTGAGTAAGGAAGAGCCATATTCTAAAAATTCTTTTAAAGTTAAATTTTTTGGCTCTTTTCTCCATTGTTATCTTACACCAACAATTGATATTTCCTATCAATTGGTACAATTTTTTTTCCAACAATTGGTGTTTTTGAACTTAAATATGATATCAAACTTTGTTTTGAAATTATTTTTGATATAACAAAAATGGGGAGAGATAGGTTTAAAAAAATAAATCTCCAAAAGAAAAATGGGGAGTTTTAAATATTTTCAAAAATGTTTCTCTTTTTTTAAAAATATTTTCCTAAAGGAGAATTTTCACAATACTAATTTTTAAGTGGTTTCGTTATATCAAAAAGGGGGGATTGATAAACCTATTTGACTTTGATATAACTTAATGAAAAATATTTTTGAACTTAAACTAATTTGCAAAAATAATTCAAAGTCCATAAACTAGAAAAATATGTTTGAAATGTTTTCAAAGGGTTTTTGACGTGTTTTAAATGTTTTTCAAACAACCAAAGTGTCAAAAACTGGCCTTGAGTACCGATACAATTTAACCAGTATCGATACCTAGAGTGCTCGTACTGATAAGGTCAAACCAATACCGATACGAATTTGTGTCCTCAAGTTTTGCAAATTCCAATAGTTAATATTAGCGCTGATACGGCTTAGACCATATCGATATGTGTAGGTGCATACCAATATGCCTATACCTCATACCGATACCATTGTGTTATAAATGCTCCAATGGCTAGTTTTCTGAAGAACATGTACTGATATGGGTCCCCGCTTACCGATACCGAGGAGTCCAGAATTGCATTTATTGCGAGTACTAAAGGCTCCAATGGCTCTAAACCAACCCCAATGGCTAGTAACGGCCACAAACTCCTTAGAGGGTTTAAAAGACTCAATCAAGCAGCCATGGAACAACAAGGAACATCTACACCAACATTCAATAATAGAGAAAGTGTTTAGTGCTTAATTTTGTCATTTTCTTTGTAGAACACACTTGTGAGCTTAATTGTCATATATGCTCAAGTGTTAGATTTTGGGTGAGTGCTTAGAATTACAAACAATTATCCTTGTGAGGTTTATCCTAGTTTGCTTATTTCTTTTCTCTTGTAAAAGATGGTTTTTTCAAAGCTTTAGGGTATAAGCTTTGAGATTGTAAAAGTTTCCTCTTGAGCCTAGAAAAAGAGAAGAAAATATTAGTGAATTTGGGAAAATCTTTAGTGGGAAGCTAAGGTAGTGGATGTAGAGCTTGGTTAGAAGCTTGAACCATTATAAATCCTTGTGTCTCTTTTTTAAATTCCATTGCTTCCTCCACCATCACCTTAAAACCAATTCACCCCTCTTGGCTACTCGGTTGATCAATTAAGCCTTCTAACACATATCAATTATGACTAGACCCATCAATGGTCACATATAAAAATAGAGTCAAATGACATATATCAACCATGGATGTGTAGCATGAAAAATTACATGAAATGTGAACCTAACATGCCTATTTCCAACTTATCCTCTTAAACCTTTGTGATATCAAACTTTACTAAATTCAGAGTGCATAAACCCAAAGGACTTTATTCCTACAAAAAATAACTTTAGACTAAAGTAGCTAAAATTGTCTCTAAAACAAATGAGCATTTTTTAAATTACAAATTCTTACTAAAAATGAATATCCGTAAATAATATTACACTCACATGAGTAGTGTGCTCATGAAAGACTTGTAGTGATAGTTTCTTAATAAACGCACAATTATGCAGTTTGTTCTCTAAATATATTCCATAACCCTCTTGGTTGCTATCTAATTGTCCATACTAAGTTTGTTTAAATATATGCTTAACATTGTAGCAATGTACGCAATATCGAGACAATACATACTTAAGAATAAAATAAATTCTTAATAGCTTATGCATATGGAATCGTTTGTATTTTCTAAATTTCAAGGTTACTTTTAGGGCATTGGTAAGATTAAATTTGTTTTCTTTAGCAATGTGAGTATCACTTGGTTTACTCCCACTGAACTTGTAATGCATGCAATCACAACCGAATTTATCTCAAAACAAAACGAGATAATCACTTGGTGAAATTTGTAATACATTTAGTGAGAGAAATACTTAAGCTCGTAGATAAATTTCCTTAATTTGCATATCACTGACTTTGTATTATCAGACAAAATTTTTTTGATTGCACCGTATAAATTATTTGATCAATGTTCCTATTGAAAAACACATTCTTAACATTCATTTAATGTAGCTCAAGACTAAAATAAGCAACGAGCATCATGATTATTCTAAAATAGTCTTTCAATGAATCTAGAGAGAAAGTTTTTACAAAATCAATATATTCGTTTAGAGTATATTCTTTAGATGCAATACGTGTCTTATACTTATCCACATTACCATTTACATCCCTCTTAGTTTTAAATATACATTTACAACTAATTGGTTTGTACATTCTAATAATGGGATAAGTTCTCAAACTTTATGGTCTTGCATAAAATTATATTCTTCTTGTATGACATCAATTCACTTTTGAGAGTTACAATTTTTTATGGCTTGATAAAAAATAATCGGGTTATTTTTTATCCTTTTATTATTATCCTTATTTTCTTGAAGAAATACAATATTATAATCTAGAATAGTATTTTCCTTCCTCTCATGAGCATCTTTAATGACATTTATTTTTGAGGTTCTTGAGTTTGTTCTTTTAAAATAATTACATTATCTTGAATGAGAGTTGTTTAACATTGTCTTGTTAAAGTTCTGGATTCACTTATTGACCAATTATAGGTGTAAAAATCTAAACATCATCAAAAGTGATAGTATGAATTAATTTATAATTCAATTCCTCCTCAGAAGCAACGTGTCTAACCTTATTTCTCTCCCTCCAAACTCAACATTCTAAAAAAATATATATCTCTCAAATAATTCTTAATTGTGAGATCATAAAACTTACAGCCCATATATCACTCAAAATAACCAAAGTGATTGCCCACTTTTGAAATTTAATTACTTCAAATGTGTCCTAACTTGTTACAAAATAAATCAACCCTTTGTAACATATTGTTGTTTCTTTTGAGTTGGATCCTTGACAATTTTATTAACATAATTAGTTAATATTATTTATGTTAATATTATTATTCAAATATTATTTTTTTAAAAAAATATAAATAAAATTTTAAGACTAGTACTATTTTTTATCAATTATATCAGTTACTTATTAAAATAAGAATAATATATTATTATCTACTAAAAAGAGTATTATATTATTAATAAATATATTTTAAATATTATATTATTAATCAATATTATTAATTATATTAGTTACTTAATTTAATGAGTATATATGTGTAATAAAAAAATAAAAGGTGGTAAAGAAATTTTCTTAATTAAGATTAATTTGTTAATGTAGAAATTTTCTTAATCGTTACGCCAGTAATTTTAATAATAATTAACACTAATAAGTAACACTTTCATTAAGTTAAAGTTATATCCAACTTATATGGTGGCTACATCGACCATGGGATCGGTTTATTATATTTGTTATATATATCTTCCAACAAAAGGGTTGGAAATGAAGTTTGAGTCGCTATTAGGCCGTTCATTGTTCAGTTAAAACCGAATTAATTGACCGAATTGAAATTTAGTTCGGTTAATCGACCGGTTAATTAGATGTTAGATCAGTTAACGATTAATTTTTTTAAGTTCAGTTATCGATTAATTCAGTTCGAAATCAGTTAGTTAACCTAATTAACCGAAATTATTAAATATTAAATATAATATATATTAAACACATATATGTATATATTAAGCCTAACCCAACTAAATTAGATGCTAATTGTTATTTTATATTGTCTATAGTTATTTTAATATTTATAATAGATACAAACTATTTTATATGTAATGTTTATTGTTATTTTGATGCTTAATGTTAGATTTTAAATGTTTTTAGGTACTTCCCATTGTTATTTCGGTTAATTCAAATATTAACCGAACTTTAAATTTTTTTTAAAAAAATAATTCGATTAATGATTAAAAAGAAAAAAATTTCGGTTGATGAATTTTAACTATTTCGATTCTGTCGGTTAACTAATCAATTATTCTGAGAAATTCGCTTGATCTTATTTCTATTTTCTTAATTCTCTAATCAAAATTAAGATTAAATTGTCGGTATACAAATTTTCTTTATTATTACGTCAGCAATTTTATTAACAGTTAACTCAAGTATCATAATAACACATGAAATGATTGTTTAATATTATATTAAATATTTTGACAAAATTATTTTAATTCGAATCTCGTAAAGATTATTATTCTCTTTTTCACTAAAAAATAAACTATGAAAAAAATTTCAACGCCACTCAATATCCTTTTCAAAACATTTTTTCAAACACGAGAATAATACTAAACTGAAGTACTATACGCCACCTCTTTTCTCCGTTGTCTTAATCAAACTCCAATTTAAATTAAATTAAAAGAGAAATTTTAACGAGACTTTTTATTAAATATAGAAGTTTTATATTTTAAATAGTAAATGTTAAGACTCGATTCCACATAAGAGAAATTAATATGAATATCTTTAACTATTCGATCAATTAATAAATCTCTAACGAAACTTTCTTTAATTTTTATTTTAAATAAACACCAACTCCCTTATTTATAACATTACTGGTGCATACAAAGCACCACCTCCCTTATTTTAAACCTATCTTTTATAGCTGCGGTGAGAGTTGCCTTCAGAAGTGGCGTAGTGCTGCTTGGATAGACATCGGGTTTGGGTCTAGATGTGTCCAGGAGCGATTGATAGACATCCCAATTAATTCTATCTTTAGTTTCGATAACGTCGATATAAACCTGCGGTTGACGGATATTAAGAGACGAAACATAAGTTAGATTTAAGGGGTCTTGGTTTCTTCAAGAATTTAAAAATTTTATAATAAGTCCACTAATTTCAAAAAAAGTAAATTATATCACATACCACTCAACTATGGTCATTAACTCGAAAATATAACCGAATTTTTAAAAAGTTCAAAACTAACAGTAAACTTTAATATATGACTCGAAAATACCACTTCGCCGTTAACTCTTAACGTACTCGTTAAGTCAGAACTAAGTCTTATCTACTGAACCAACATAACATTATATAATATTTTAATACAAATATTATATAAAATAAATAATACTATAAATAATATTAATATATAAAATATTAATATATATTATTTGTTTGTATATATATATATATATCAATGTATATAAATAAAAATATAATATTTTATAATATATTATTTTTAAAAAACTCAAAAATATTCATAAGAATAATATATTTATATTATTAATAATATAAAAAAAATCATAAACCCTAAATTGTTAATCCACAAATCCCAACCCTCAAACTTAAACCCTAAACCTTAGATTTTAGGATTTAATATTTAAGGGTTTTTTATATATTAATTTTATGAATATTTTATGTTTTTTAAAATAATATATTTATATTATAAATAATATATAAAAAAATATAAATATAATATAATTTTTTATTTAAATTATATAAACTTATCCATTTGGTTCAACCAAATTATTTTATAAAAAATAATACTATAAATATTATAAAATATATTATTTACACATTATCAATAAAAATATATTATTTTATATATTATTTTTAATAAACCAAAAATATTCATAAAAATAATATATTTATATTATAAATAATATATAAAAAACCATAAACCCCAAACCTCAAATCATAAAGTTTAGAGTTTGAGGTATGAGCTTCATAGTTTAAGGTTTAGGATTTAGAGTTTTTATATATTATTTATAATACAAATATATTATTTTTATGAATATTTTAGATTTTTTTAAAAATAATATATTTATTTTATAAATATTATGTAAAAATAAAAACAATCCACTTTTATTTTATATATTGTTATATATACAAATAATATATTTTATATTATTTATATATTAATATTATTTATAGTATTATTTATTTTATAAAATAATTTGAATTAATCTCAAGTAGTTTGAGATATATAATATTTGTGGTAAAATATTATATAATATTATGTTGGTTTAATGGTTAAGCTTTAGTTCTTTTTCCTAAAGGTTATGGGTTCAGAACCCCACCGGCGCATAGTTTTAATATTTTTTCTTTAGCAAAACGACGTCGTTTTGGGTTAAATTAGATTTCAAAACACCCGCACAAAAACAAATATTAACGGCGGAGTGTATTTTTGAGTCACATATTAAAGTTCAATGTTAGTTTTGAATTTTTTAAAGTTCGGTAGTATTTTCAAGTCATGGGCCATAGTTGAGTGGTATGTGGTGTAATTTACCCTAACTCTTTCAAAATTTAAAATTCATATTAAAAATTACTCTAAAATATTAATTTTTAAAATATTTTTAATTAAATTTTTTAAAATATTCATTTGATCCCTTCAATTTTAAAAGAAATTATAAAAGAAATTTGGAATAACACTGAATTGATGTATACCTTGTTTCTTTGTCTTTCATATTGCTCCAGGCGACAACCCACCTGATATTATTTCTGATAGTATATGCAACGCCATTTTTAGAGTCTCCGATGTGAGAACCGGCGTCGTGCTTGATTTTCATTGACAATTGTGGTGGAATAACCAGTGGAAAGTTTGCAGATCCATACCAATTATGTTGTTCGTAGAGGCCGAGATATTCATTGCTCATGTTCAGAAGAGTCATATCCGTATATATTGCAGGACCGAGCTTACCCCCCGTCACCTGTGCATGTAGTTCATCGATCCGTTTAGTTATCTCCTTGAATCTTTGATCAACAAGTTCTCTCATGATACGCAACTCCGCGTCCAATCTTTGATCACCATTTTCTCTCTGGATACGCAACTCGGCGTCTAATCTTTGATCAACATATGATTTCAAGGAATTGAACTCCGCGTCGAAGGTCGGGGGGCTGATCTTATTGTGGTCATTTCTTCGATCACCTCCTCCTCCTGATTGGTGGTTGTGGGGGAAAGTTTGGTGAGCTCCTCCTCCTGCTTGGTGCCTGTAGGGAGAACTTTGATAACCTCCTCCTCCTGATTGGTGGTTGTGGTGGGAACTTTGGTCAGCTCCTCCTCCTGATTGGTGGCTGTAGGGAGAACTTTGATAACCTCCTCCTCCTGCTTGGTGGGTGTAATGAGAACTTTGATCACCTCCTCCTCCTGATTGGTGGCTGTGGTGAGAACTTTCATAACCTCCTCCTCCTGATTGGTGGTTGTGGTGAGAACTTTCATAACCTCCTCCTCCTGATTGGTGGTTGTGGTGAGAACTTTCATAACCTCCTCCTCCTGATTGGTGGCTGTGGTGAGAACTTCGATCACCTCCTCCTCCTGATTGGTGGCAGCGGTGAGAACTTTGATCACCTCCTCCTCCTGATTGGTGGTTGTGGTGAGAACTTTCATAACCTCCTCCTCCTGCTTGGTGGCTGTAGGGAGAACTTTGATCACCTCCTCCTCCTGATTGGTGTCTGTGGTGGGAACTTTGATCACCTCCTCCTCCTGATTGGTGGTTGTGGTGAGAACTTTCATAACCTCCTTCTCCTGCTTGGTGGCTGTAGGGAGAACTTTCATAACCTCCTCCTCCTGCTCGGTAGCTGTCGTGAGGACTTTGATCTCCCCCCCCTCCTGCTCGGTGGCTGTCGTGAAAACTTCCATATGCTCCGAACATGGTGAAAAAAACTTAACTCGGATGTCAAACTGATATACAGGATGGGAAGATGGAAAGAAGAGTTATTTCACCAATGACCTAAAGAGTTTTAAGTGTTGGAATTGTATTGGACAGAGGACACCCATATATATATACTAGCCTATTGTAGCGATGTCTTTTTTTTTATCATCGCTAATTAAAAACGATGATTTTTGAAAGGTGTTTTGAGAGGTGTTTGTGATTTTTTTTATATTAAAATATTTATTCCGTGGTTTGTTTTTTATATAAAAAAAACGCATCTAAAAAATATGGAGTCGCCACCGGCCACTTAGGTAGGCCGGACACCATAAAACTAGAGATTCAAAAAGATTGGGTTCGGGAGTCGGTTACGGATGGGGAAGGATTAGCACCCCACACCGCCCAAAAATTGGTACTTTAATAATTACCGCTTTATTAATATTGGATTTTCCGGATTAGAGTGACGATTATTTTAAAATTCGGTCATAATTGCGAGTAAATTTTAAGGGCCCCGTTATCCGAGAGTAAACGCCCAACCACTATCACTACGCCTGATACTGGCCCTGTTTACGCTTGGATAAAAGGACACCACATTAACAATTTATATCTCGATATGCAATCTTAATGGCAAAAATATAAAACATGGCAGATAATTTAAAGACAGTAAATATTCACATAATAAAATACTAATCTAATAAAATATTAATCTAAAATATACATACATAAATATTAATCTAACTCATAAATAAAAACATATCTAACATAAATAAAATATTAATATACAACACAAATTTAAAACATATTAAATATTAATCTAAAACATAAATATACAAAATAAAAAATAAGACTAAAATTTTAAGATAACTGATACTTCATTAAATTATAAAAATTACAACACTAATAAAAAAAGGAAAGAAAATATACCTAACTAGGAGCTCGAACGACGAACTCCGCCGAGATCTACCGCGACCCCTCCAAAAATTTAACTAGATCGGACCTAAAATAGGACCCCGATCGAATGTTAGATCGAACCAACTGGGGTCGAGGGCACTGCCCCCAATCCCGGCCAGCCTTGCGGCCGACCATGCCCCTATGAATTGGGTGGCAATTCAATTGCCACTTTCATGGCAAAATTGGGCGTGTAATTGGAATGAATTGGGGTGCCTATTTAGAGGCAAATGAGATAGAATTGTGGGTGACGTGGAGCACCCTGCTCCACGCAAATTCCCTTTTTTTTGATTTTTTTTATATTAATTATTATTTTTTTTTTTGATTTTTTTTTGCCTTTTTTATATATATAATTTTACTATTATAATAACACTAATAACACTAAAACCCGGTCAAAAATGAGTGATTACAGTTGCCCCTCTTTGCTTGTTCTTGTGAAACGAGGACAAAACAAAGATCAAAAGCACTCATTTTATCAGACTTCCCTGTTTGTAGCCTTGGAAAAACGAATTCTTTTGGACATCTCCGCTCTTCCTTGGCTGAATCTTCGGGCTCGTAAGTTCTTCCTATATAGAGCTTCGTCACCTTCCGATCTTGGAGTTTTATCAAACTTCCCTGTTTGGTTTTGGAAAAACGAATTCTTTTGGACATCTCCGCTCTTCCTTGGCTGAATCTTTAGGCTCGTAAGTTCTTCCTATATAGAGCTTCGTCACCTTCCGATCTTGGAGCTACAGGCTCTTTTCGACATAGAACCCTTCGCTCTCATTTTTATCAGACTTCCTGTTTGTAGCTTTGGAAAACGAATTCTTTTGGACATCTCCGCTCTTCCTTGGCTGAATCTTCAGGCTCGTAAGTTCTTCCTATATAGAGCTTCGTCACCTTCCGATCTTGGAGCTACAGGCTCTTTTCGACATAGAACCCTTCGCTCTCATTTTTATCAGACTTCCCTGTTTGTAGCTTTGGAAAAACGAATTCTTTTGGACATCTCCGCTCTTCCTTGGCTGAATCTTCAGGCTCGTAAGTTCTTCCTATATAGAGCTTCGTCACCTTCCGATCTTGGAGCTACAGTGCTCTTTCGACATAGAACCCTTCGCTCTCATTTTTATCGGACTTCCCTGTTTGTAGCTTTGGAAAAACGAATTCTTTTGGACATCTCCGCTCTTCCTTGGCTGAATCTTCAGGCTCGTAAGTTCTTCCTATATAGAGCTTCGTCACCTTTCGATCTTGGAGCTACAGGCTCTTTTCGACATAGAACCCTTCGCTCTCATTTTTATCGAGACTTCCCTGTTTGTAGCTTTGGAAAACGAATTCTTTTGGACATCTCCGCTCTTCCTTGGCTGAATCTTCAGGGCTCGTAAGTTCTTCCTATATAGAGCTTCGTCACCTTCCGATCTTGGAGCTACAGTGCTCTTTTTCGACATAGAACCCTTCGCTCTCATTTTTATCAGACTTTCCTGTTTGTAGCTTTGGAAAAACGAATTCTTTTGGACATCTCCGCTCTTCCTTGGCTGAATCTTCAGGCTCGTAAGTTCTTCCTATATAGAGCTTCGTCACCTTCCGATCTTGGAGCTACAGGCTCTTTTCGACATAGAACCCTTCGCTCTCATTTTTATCAGACTTCCCTGTTTGTAGCTTTGGAAAAACGAATTCTTTCGGACATTTCCGCTCTTCCTTGGCTGAATCTTCAGGCTCGTAAGTTCTTCCTATATAGAACTTCGTCACCTTCCGATCTTGGAGCTACAGGCTCTTTCGACATAGAACCCTTCGCTTTCAACGCTGGTTTCTCCTATATAAAACCTTTTGCGCCACTGATGGATTCTTCCGACTGGGAGTTCCTCCTATATAGAACTGCTAGTCTTCAAACCCCTCGAGCCGCCAAATTCTTCCTATATAGAACTTTTGGCGTCTGAAATCTCAGAGCTACAGGTTCTTCCTATATAGAACCTTTCACTCTAAGACAATGAAGCTCGGAGCCTTTCCTATATAAGACTCTTTGCTTTCGACACAACAGGTTTCCTATATAACCCTGTGTCATAGGTGAATTTCTTTGACTGAGAGTTCTTCCTATATAGAACTGTGAGTCTTCACCTTGGAGCCGTCGGTCCTTCCTATATAGAACTTTTCGGCGTCTTGAAATCTTGGAGTTACGGATTCTTCCTATATAGAATCTTTCACTCTAAGACATTGAAGCTCGGAGCCCTTCCTATATAGAACTCTTTGCTTTCGACACAGCAGGATTTCCTATATAATCTTGCGTGTCATGGGTGAATTCCTTCGACTGGGAGTCCTTCCTATATAGAACTGCGAGTCTTCACCCTAGAGCTGTCAGTCCTTCCTATATAGAACTTTCAGCTTCTGAGGCCTCGGAGAGGAGGATTCTTCCTATATAGAACCTTTCTCTGGAGCTTGAAAACATGTGCCTTTTGTATGTAAAAACATTGTCTTCTCATTTGGGATTCACACCACGATGGCCATCGATGTCTCTTCAGATTCGGGGATTCACACCGAAAATGGCTACCAATCTTTCAATTTTAGGGACTCACGCCGAAGGTGGCTGCCGAAACTTCTTCAAATTTAGGGACTCACGCCGAAAATGGCCGCCAAAACTTCTTCAAATTTATGGACTTACACCGAAAATGGTCGCCGGAACTTCTTCAAATTTATGGACTTACGCCGAAAATGGCCGCCGGAACTTCTTCAGATTTTAGGGACTCGCGCCGAAAATGGCCGCCAAAACTTTTTCAGATTTAGGGACTCTCGCCGAAAATGACCGCCAAAACTTTCTTCAATCTTTAGGGACTCACGCCGAAAATGGCCGCCAAAACTTTTTCAGATTTAGGGACTCTCGCCGAAAATGGCCACCGAAACTTCTTCAGATTTTAGGGACTCGCGCCGAAAATGGCCGCCAAAACTTTTTTCAGATTTAGGGACTCACACGGAAAATGGCCGCCGGAACTTCTTCAGATTTTAGGGACTCACGCCGAAGATGGCAGCCAAAACTTTTTCAGATTTAAGGACTCACGCCGAAAATGGCCGCCGGAACTTCTTCAGATTTTAGGGACTCACGCCGAAGATGGCAGCCAAAACTTTTTCAGATTTAAGGACTCACGCCGAAAATGGTCACGAACTTCTTGATTTTTTAGGGACTCACGCCGAAGATGGCAGCCAAAACTTTTTTAGATTTAGGGACTCACGCCGAAAATGGCCACCGAAACTTCTTCAGATTTTAGGGACTCACACCGAAGGTGGCTGCCAAAACTTCTTCAGATTTATGGACTTACGCCGAAAATGGCCGCCGATCTTTCTTCAAATTTTAGGGACTAATGCCGAAAATGGCCGCCAAAACTTTTTCAGATTTAGGGACTCTCGCCGAAAATGGCCGCCATAACTTTCTTCAATCTTTAGGGACTCACGCCGAAAATGGCCGCCAAAACTTTTTCAGATTTAGGGACTCTCGCCGAAAATGGCCGCCGGAACTTCTTCAGATTTTAGGGACTCGCGCCGAAAATGGCCGCCAAAACTTTTTTCAGATTTAGGGACTCACACTGAAGATGGCCGCCGGAACTTCATCAGATTTTAGGGACTCACGCCGAAGATGGCAGCCAAAACTTTTTCAGATTTAGGGACTCACGCCGAAAATGGCCGCCGGAACTTCTTCAGATTTTAGGGACTCACGCCGAAGATAGCAGCCAAAACTTTTTCAGATTTAGGGACTTACGCCGAAAATGGCCACCGAAACTTCTTCAGATTTTAGGGACTCACACCGAAGGTGGCTGCCAAAACTTCTTCAGATTTTAGGGACTCACGCCAAAGGTGGCTGCCAAACTTTTCAATGAAATCCACTTCTTAATGTTCTTTGATAATTCTTCAGGCACCTGTCCAAAATAAGCAAAAATTGACATGCCCCTATCTATATGATACATGCAATGTAATGTTTTTTTTGTTCTAAAGTCTTACACCCTGAAAGGTCGCTCCTCAGATTTCTTCATCTCTTTACTGCTTTACTGTATGCTCTTAAATCCTCATTTGAACATGTTTTTAAACCTTTTGTGCGGAAGGCTTTCTTGTCTTTAGGGTTATCACCCGTCTTCATAAATGATCTTATGGTTCTTATATCATTCTTAAGAACCTTTGTCATCTTCTTGGCTTGGCGTTGCCCCATTCAACCACGGGCTCCACTGCTTTGAATTTTCTGGCCCATCATATAGAGCCTTGATCTATTTCTAGTCACCAGGTGAGCCAAGATGCTTCCATCCCTTGAACTCTTCCTTGATTTTCTCGCAACATTTTTTTATGGGAACTAACTTTCGGTCCCTATGCTTTAAATCTCATCATCATTCATTTTTAAAGTAAAGTAAAAGACAATTTACCTGTGTATATTTCAAAAAAATAATGATTGTTTGAAAAGATAACAGTTCATTTCAAAATCACAACTTGGACATTTTGAAAACATTGTTTGGAACAAATGGTAAACATCATAACTTTGGGAGAAAATGTCAAACCTTTTAAAACATGTTTGCCCCCGAAATATCAAACACCATAGCGCATCTGTTTCAAGTTGCCAGAGACCAACTCTAATGAAGCGCTTATTTAGAAGATCTTGACCATTGTGGAGATATATGCCAATGTATAGTTTCTTCTGGTCTAATAGGCTTTTGAGAGGAACAACCCTACCTAGTTTCTACCCCGTTTAAGGTGGCTCTCTTAATCTCACTATCTCACCATGCCCCATTATTCCCTCATTTGGGTGTCGATCAAGCACTTCGAAGTTTGACGTTCCTTGAAGGTTAACCCTTATAGGCGGAATGAAATCTGAAGACATTCTCATTCAACTTGGATATTTATGGATGACCAGAATGGTCTTTGGGGCTTGTAATGTAGGCCTTTGGTTTATGGTTAAGTGAAACAAAGATTTACATACTTGTGTAACTTGGATATGCCCATTATTCCTTTTCTTTTTTGGATCACTCTAGATCGCCCGTTTTGGTTTTCACCCTAGAGTTCTTTTCCTTTCTTTTTTTATTGTATACTTGCCTTGCATTCGGCTATATATACTGATGTTCGTTTTTCTGTTCAAGAATGTTTGATCCTCCAAAACTCCTCAAACCGAGATTTCTTGAATGAAGGACTATGAATACATTTCGAATTCTTGTGATTGGCACGCCAAGATGAAATGTTATCCTTTTTTTTTTTTTTTTTCACTTTTCCTCTTGGATCGCTCTAGACGCCCCATTTTTGGGTTTTCACCCTAGAGGTCACTTCCTTCTTTTGTACCTTCGGATCAATGTATTTTGGTTGATATCGATGCCCGGCATGCTCAGGCGACTACTCTTTTTCTTCATTTTCAGATCACTCTAGATTGCCCATTTTTGGGTTTTCACCCTAGAGGTCACTTCCTTCTTCAAAATTGGCAATCTTCGGGCCGACTTGTCTTGACTTGGCTTCAATTCGAGCTTCTATACTAATTTTCAAAATTGATGTTTACTTGAAATGTGGATTCCTTCTATCTCTTGCTCATAGTTGAAGTCTCGTTCTTGTATTGTTTGATCTGTGTGTGAAACATATACAACATTCTTTCTTTCTTTTTCTTTTTTCTCCTTTTTTAGACTGTTCATTCTGGGTTTTTAGCATTGAATCTCTTTCTTCTTATTCGGGTCTGTAAATGTATCCTCGAATCCACACGTATCTATACTGGTATTGATGATATCTTCTGCTCGAAGTTACTTGCCTCTCTACAGCTCTTCTGATATTTACTCGATCTGGATTGCTTCGACCTTCTGATTTTTGTTTTTGGTTTTTCGTTTGGACATATCCATGTTTTCAACCACGTTCTTCTGGTGATTTCTGATCTTCGTACCCAATCTGTATGGTCTCATCTGTGTCTTCTGGTAAAGTAAAAGAACACCATTCGTTGACATATTCACAAATGTCCTGAGAATGCCTTCAGGGGGTAGAGGTTTAGGGTCAACTTTCGTTTCAAGGATCTAAAACGACAAGTGTCTGAGAAGATAAATTCTTAAAATAGGAATTGCCCATTGTCTAAACATTCGCTTTTGTTCCTCTGTTGGCCTAAGTAAACTAGCAGATACTCACGTTTACAGTATCTCCACAACATTCAATCTCTTCTAAATATATGCAACTTAGAGTTGATCTTTGGGTTTGAAGCAAATGTACTGTTGCATTCAAAATTCGAGGACCTGGTATAGAAATGATATATACATATGTCCATTCAAAAATGTGTGTATATGCATATGGGAAAACTACCCCATAAAAATGAAATGTTTAAAGAATCAAGAATGTAAAAATGCTTTTCTAAATGGAAATGTGATTTTTAATTCTAATAAACAATGATTTTTTTTTGTTGAGAATTTCTTTGTGAAATGATGAGAAAACCGTAGGGACCTTTGGATTATCTCCAGGGTGCTAACTCATTCTGCCCCTTCCAAGGTATTGTAGGCTTGCCTCTTCTCTTGTTTTTCCACCGCTGGATCAACTATCTCGTCATGACTCCCTCGTCAACCAGCTTCTTAATTTTTCTATTAACGACCCCAAATTTCTTAGTATCATGCCCGAGTGCCTCAATGTTTTGAAAGTAATACACATTTATCTCTCTGTTTCCTTTTGTTCCTAGGCAGGTCTGGTCTTTAAACTAAGGTCCCGGAGTGCATGTTTGTTTCTCGCTCTGACTGTCATTAAGTCCTCAAAGCTGACCTTCATTTTCTCGAGCATCTTATTAAAGAAGAAATAAGAAAAATGGCATGGAATTCACTTTTCTCTTCATCTACGGGAGGCTGCACTTGGGTCGCTAAACACATACACCTCAAAGCACATTCCTTGAAGCTTTCATCAGGTTTCATCTTCGTACCCTGGAGATACCGACGACTTAGTGCTAGGTCCAAAGCACATCATATCACGGTAAGTCCCGCTAGACTGTCGGGGAAGTAGTGGATCGGTAATTTTAATGCATCCTCTATCTTTTGCGAATATGGCGCGTGAATCTTGAGGCATCTTGTTCCATCATCATGTGCAAATCTGAGAATCTTTGGAATTCGGAAGAACGACCAACCCAGGGTTCAAACAGAGTTTTCTTGCATTAAAGACATCAAACTTCTTGTTTTCTCTTTTTTCCTCGAGCCCATCTTTTAACTACTCGGATCTGGATTTTTGAGTGTCTTCAATTATTCATGATAAAATTCTAATTGTTATTTGGATTACCCCCCAAAAATTTTATGCAATGTAGTGATAGTGTTATGTAAAATATGTCATGATTGTACAATGCAATGCAATGCATGAATGCAAATGCGGTGTTGATTCTCGAACAGTCCTTACAAGACTTTCAATCAATAGAAAAATGTCTGGTTGCAAGAAACTAATAATGAATTACAGGTGACACTTAGCTTCCTTCTGGAGATCTTGACTTCGGGAAGCAAAACCTGTGCTCCACGTCTCGACGCCGTCTTCAGGATGATGGATGACTTCGTCTTCTCTTCTTATTCTATTCTATGGACTCGTGACGTCATTATCTTTATTTTTGTGGCTTCTAAAAATGACATCAACAAGTGCAGGCATAATGCAGATAAGATCTTTTCTGGGTGCAAACGAATAATACGTCTAAACATGGATGGATTCTATCGGTCCTAAAGGAGTACTTAAAAAAAATTAGGGTTTAAATTAAAATTCTCAAAGATCATTTGGTTTAAAAATTTCCCCATTTTTATTATAAAAAATTTTAACTTACTTAAAAATGAAACTTTTAGGTTTCTTTTTGTTATTATTATTATTCTGAAAGTTTTATGAGAGAAGAAGTTTTCAAAGCAAAATAATAATTTTTTTTGAGTTAAATTAAAATCTGAGAATTTAAAAATGGTCAAATGTGAAGATTTAAAATTGGGGTTCTGCGGCCCTGATTGAATCTTCTGCATCGCACGTGCCTTATTGTCGTACCGTCTTCTTTCGTGATTGGTCTTTGCTCGGCCTAACTTGATACTGTAATATTATCGTTCCCGGCAAAGCAGACTTTTTCTATTTTGAAAGCCTTTTAATGAACTGTTCTTGAATCAACACCATGTCATGATATGCAACATGAATGCAAATAAAGGCGTTGATTCCGCTGGTAATCACCCTTTCGAACGACTTTCATGGGAATTAAAGGGTCCAGATTACAAAAAGATCCATATTACAAAAGGAGTCCCTATTACAAAAAGAGTCTATTACAAAGTCTTAATTACAAAATAAAGTTCTACACATAATCCCTAGCTCCTGACACTCGAGAGCAACTTGATAAACCTTGGTGCTTCTTCCATGTCCGGGGTTACGAAAGGTCGGAGAGTCGTGGCTTCGTAGCTAAGTCATTCACACACCTTGTAGCTCGTTGTATGTCCACCATTAGGGTCTCGTGTGTATACTTTGGCACTACACGCTTGTTCGGCAAATTGTTACGTCGGATCTGCTGAGTAGTCTCTCGATGATGTCACGCGATCGGATCGATGTTGTCCTTCCTAAGACACCTTTTTCCATGATGAAAGATTTTCTAATCGGGCAAACCACTTGAATCAACGCCTCTATGTAATGTGGATGCAATGATAATGCAACAAAAATATGTGTAAAAATAAAATAAAACACAAAAAGAAATGAGGTAGTACAGATAAAAATAATAAATACATAAATAAAAGGACAAATTAAATAAGGTAAATAAACAAAACGACCTATTTATCTAGTCCAAAACACCTAAGGTTATCCGCATGGCTCTAACAGGTGGGTTTCTATGTTCTCTACATGCAGTGTTGGTGCTAGGAGGTACCCGAATTGTCCTTGCTGTCCCCTACTAAGGGTAGCAAGGCCCCGATCATCACCCATTATAGGCTCCTTTCAACCGGTTCAATTCGGGGACCCCATTCGCTTATGCCCGCATCGAAGGAACGATATCCTTACGAAAGCATAAGGTACTCGAGCCCCGAAGGTACTTGCTAGGCCCATACGGGAGAACGATATCTCCAAGAAAGCATTAGCGTTTCCCCCCCACTTAAAAAGACGGGTTTATATGCCATATTTTAAATGCGTTAAAATAAACGCGCAATTATGACCGAATGTTAATTTAATAGTTACTTTAATCCGGAATTTCCAATATTAGTAAAGCGGTAATTATTTTAAAAGCTTGACTCTCATTTGTTTTTTTCAAAAAAAACAAAAATGTCCCCAGCGGAGTCGCCATCTGTAGCGATGTCTTTTTTTTATCATCGCTAATTAAAAACGATGATTTTTGAAAGGTGTTTTGAGAGGTGTTTGTGATTTTTTTTTATATTAAAATATTTATTCCGTGGTTTTTTTTATATAAAAAAACGTATCTAAAAAATATGGAGTCGCCACCGGCCACTTAGGTAGGCGGACACCATAAAACCAGAGATTCAAAAAGATTGGGTTCGGGAGTCGGTTACGGATGGGGAAGGATTAGCACCCCCACACCGCCAAAAAATTGGTACTTTAATAATTACCGCTTTATTAATATTGGATTTTCCGGATTAGAGTGACGATTATTTTAAAATTCGGTCATAATTGCGAGTAAATTTTAAGGGCCCCGTTATCCGAGAGTAAACGCCCAACCACTATCACTACGCCTGATACTGGCCCTGTTTACGCTTGGATAAAAGGACACCGCATTAACAATTTATATCTCGATATGCAATCTTAATGGCAAAAATATAAAACATGGCAGATAATTTAAAGACAAGAAATATTCACATAATAAAATACTAATCTAATAAAATATTAATCTAAAATATACATACATAAATATTAATCTAACTCATAAATAAAAACATATCTAACATAAATAAAATATTAATATACAACACAAATTTAAAACATATTAAATATTAATCTAAAACATAAATATACAAAATAAAAAATAAGACTAAAATTTTAAGATAATCGATACTTCATTAAATTATAAAAATTACAACACTAATAAAAAAGGAAAGAAAATATACCTAACTAGGAGCTCAACGAGCGAACTCCGCCGAGATCTACCGCGACCCCTCCAAAAAAAACTTAACTAGATCGGACATAAAATAGGACCCGATCGAATGTTGAATCGAACCAATCGGGGTCGAGGGCACGCCCAACTCCCCGCCAGCCCCTTGCGGCGGCCATGCCCCATGCCCCCAATTGGGTGGCAATTCAATTGCCACTTTCATGGCAAAATTGGGCGTGTAATTGGAATGAATTGGGGTGCCTATTTATAGGCAAATGAGATGGAATTGTGGGTGACGTGGAGCACCCTGCTCCACGCAAATTCTCTTTTTTTTTATTTTTTTTATATTAATTATTATTATTTTTTTTAATTTTTTTTTTGCCTTTTTTATATATATAATTTTACTATTATAATAACACTAATAACACTAAAACCCGGTCAAAAATGAGTGATTACACCTATATATAACTTCTAGGGTAAAATATATTGATAATCACTCAATTTTTGATTGTCACGTTAAAATATTTTTCTCTTAAAAAAATTAAACTTTCCAAATTAGCAATCATCAGTAATCACCAAAGCTAAAATTTTGATGAATGGAGCGGTCATCAGTTAATTTCAATAATTAAAAAGATTTAGTTGACCAGAAGATTAACATAATTTAGTTTTAAGTTGATTCGACCTTTAATAATGATCAGTCAAAAAATTGTAATTTTTAGTTTCGGTTGAAATTTTAGTTTTAATTCACTTTTGTTAACCGTAGTCGGATCAACTTGAAACCAAATTAATTTTAGATCTTCTAGCAAAATATATTTTTTCACCTTTGGGATTTGATTTACTATAAATTAGTGTTACATCAACATTTCTTAACAAAAGCTAACAGGAACACAATAAAAGTGAATTAAAAATTTAGTGATCGTAATAAAAGCGTTTTGATTTTATTGACCAAAGTGAAAGCGTCTTAAATTTTTAGAAATTATTTGTGTAATTTACCCTATTTTTTAATAGTACAATGTAGTATTTGTTTATATTTTTTATATTGTGGTTGTTATAGGTATATTAAAAGGCCAAATGTTTTAACCAACAACCAGTTAGTCTAGTGGGACGAGACACTAGATCCCTTAAGCAAGGTGTGAGGTTCGAATTTGGACATTGTAAATGAAGCAAATTGAGTTGGAAGAGTCTCCACCATAATGAATCTTTGTAATATTCTATTCAGATTAGTCAACCTGCATATTATATACATGTGGTTAAACCAAAAAAAAATTAATATTAGCTTTTGACATGTATGATCTACACGTTCATTTTACTTTTAATTATTTATAACAATGAAGTTGTTATAACAACGCTACAAATAGGGATGGACAGAGGGATGAAAATTGTTTGCCCCTAATTATGTACTTTTGGTGTCTCACTTTAAAATAGTGAGTTTAGAGTTTATGACTTAAAGTTAGGATTTATGGTTAGAGTTTAAGGAAAGGGTGTATTTTTTAGGGTTTTGAGTTTAGGGTGTAGAATTTGGGTTAGGGTTTAAAATTCAAATTTTTAGTATTTTTTAGTGTGGAGCATAAAAGGAGGTAGGGGTGATAATGAGCCTGGCTGACTTGCAAGCTACTCGGTCAAAGCTCGGCTCGAGTGAGCTCGACTCGGGCTTGGACTCGGCTCAAGAACTTAACAAGTCGAGCCGAGCTGACCCAAGTCGAGCCGCGCTAACCCAAGCTCAGCTCGAAAAGCTCGTGAACAGGCTCGAAATAATTATATACATATATATATATTATATGCTGCATATGCACTAAAAGTAATATGTTTAGCAAAAGAAAAGCAATGAAATAAATTAGGGGAAATCCACTAAAAGCAAATTAACTAAAATCAATTGAGCATTTTCCTTAGTTGGATGTTGTTTGATTTTGTATTTTCTTTGATTATGTGTTTGTATTGTAAGAATATTTCTTGATTATTTAGATTAATCTAATTTTTGGGTCCTCTTTTCCCTTTTCCCGGCATTGAATTTTATTTCAGTGTTGTCTATGAAAATGGGCTTTTAACGAGACCACATCTTTTATAAAATAAAAAAACTATAACAAAATTGTCCATTTCGAGCCGAGCCCGAGCGCGAGTCGAGCCTGACGAGCTTCAAGCCCGAGCCGAGCCCAATAGTATTGTTTTCGAGCCGAGCCGAACACAAAAATCATTTACTAATTTTACTTTTCATCTTTTAATTGAAAACTTTTTGTCTCAGCATAAATTTTAACCTCGGGCACAAAAATCATTTACTAATTTCACAAACTAGATATAAAAAGGGTAAAACTTTGATACACGGGCTGTGTAAAATTAATTTTACATGAGTCTGTGTATTTACACTATAAAAACTCAAATCCTAAATTTCTAATACTAACCCTAAAAAACTAAACCCTATACACTAAATTCTAAACACTAACCTTGTATTCTAAACCCTAAACTAAAACCAAAACCCTAAACTAAAACCCTAACCCCTAAAACTAAAAGGCACGTGTAAACTAAAGTTTACACGGCCTGTGTATCAAAGTTTTTTCCGATACAAAAATCCTAATTAAAATATGTATGAGTATCGATACTTCTTGTAAATTTTCTTCATTGCTCATGCAATATCGATAGTCGTTCGTAAAATATCGATAGTCATGCCTAGAAAATTCAAAAAATAGCTTAGAAAATAGTTCAAAGCTACCCCAAACGACCATTTTTAAACCCTTTGAGTTCTATTACTATCACTTGAGCATTTAGACACTTATAAAACATAACAAAACACCATGATTATCATATGAATTGTCTTTTTCATGCTAATCACCAAAAAGCACACACATACCATGAAAATATTTGACAATAAAGCATTTCAAAATTGAATATACATTACTTCAAACTCTAGCAAGAAGAAAGCTTCTTGGCTATTTTTTTTTTTGCTCGGCAAAAAAAAAGCTTCTTGGCTAACCTTCAACAACATTTTCTTTTTCTTGTTTAACTACTGGTATCCAATCTATTGGTTGACTAATCTGGATCGGGTACTGCAAAGGCTCATTATGGGAGCGACCCTCCCAACCCAATTGCTCCATTCACAATACCAGGATTTGAACTAATACCTTGTTGAAAGTATCTAGTGCTTTATCCCACTAGACCAATTGGTTGTTGATTTTTTTTCTTTAACTCTAAAGGACTCTCCAACCTCTTTGGCAACATTTCAACACATAAAGGAAGCTTCTCAACAACTTAAACGATTAAGAGTAATTTTGTTTATTTGGGCGTGTTTGTTTCTGTTTTTTTTTTCTCTCAAGAAACTTAGTTCCTTATTAATAAAATTTACTTTTTGCTGAGAAAAAAATCCTCCTAAAACTCCCTTCAAAGTTTTCTAAAATGAAACTTGAAGATGGAAAGTTTTTCTTAAAGCTCTTAATGAAATAATAAATTTGGATGATAAAATCTCTGTAGAAAGTTAGCTATTTCCACTTTCAATCCTAACTCCAAAATCTCACTTTTCCATTCAATTGAGCTCAATTCTCAACCAATTAAGTCTTAACTTTGCCTAATAATCCCATTGAAATCATCTTTGGTAATGTTGACTCCAAAATTTGAGTTGTTACATAGAGGGTAAAACCAAAACCAAAATCAAGATTAGATTTTCTTATGTCAAGTCTAAAATATCATATAGATAAATTATCAGAAAATCCAAATTCACAATATAATTGAACTTAAAAAATAAAAAATCAAACTATCTCATGGTCAAATATAAAATATTATGTAATAAATTATCATCAAAACCCAAATTAGTCCTAAACATGCTCAAGAGATTTCCATTTAATTGAATAGATAAAGTGCAGTGTAACAAATAAAATTTAATCTAAAAACATGCAAGAATTTCAATTACAACGAGTCATACAAAATCCAAACTAAAACCATCAACAAAACAAATTAAAACCTTAAATGAGGGACTAAATTAAAAAATTAAAAGTAAATCCAGGGCCTAATTTGTTTAATTAAATTCCTTCCTTTATAAGAAGAACATTTTACAATTACCTAACCCTAGAAACTCACGAAACAATTTAACCTGATTTCTCACTCATTTGTTCTTTATCCGCAGCCCTACCCAAAAATATCTACCTCATCCCCATTTAAAGCCACTTCTTTTATTTTTCAAAAAGGAGCCAATTAGTTATAACAACCGCATAATTTAATTTTTGAAAAATTATTGGCTTCATATACAAATAAATGTCTAAACTATACCTCTAGTTAATTTTATGTGTCTAAACTATTTTTTAATAAAAATATGTGTAATATTTTATTTTGTTAATTTCAAGTGTCTGATTGTTAGTTGTTGTTAAAAAAATTCGTTAACCAATCAAAACATAACAGGAGACATGTTTATTTTCATTTTTCGAAGAAAAAAAACTTAATTTTTCAGAAAATTTTGAATTTTCCTAAAATTTACAAAAGAGTCCCAAAATCCCTAAAATATATCAAACTCAAATCCCCAAATCGTCGCCGCTTCTGCCGATGTTCAACTGGCACGTCGTTCGTCGTTTTTAGCGACGCTATATTGGAGGAAATGACCAACTAGGTCCAGCGACTGAAGGAGTGGGCTCATGGGCGACAATCGATAGCATAAGTGGCGGTAATTTGGGAGTTTGGGTTTGGGATATTTTAGGTATTGTTTTGTAAAATTTGGAGAATTTAGAGATTTTTTGAAAATTTTAAAATTTTAGGTAAACAATTTTATTCTAAGTTTTTTTGAAAAAATAAAATAAATATATCATGTGTCATGTTTTGATTGCTTAACGGATTTTTTAATGGCAGTTAGCTACCATGCACCTAAATTAACGAAATAAAACGTTAGGCACCTAAAGTTAATCAAGAGAATAGTTTGGACATTTATTTTTATATTAAGCCAAAATTATTCAATAAGTAGGTTATGTAAAATTAGACTACATAATATTGTCCATTTCGATCCTAAATCTAAAATCCTAACACATAAATAAACAGTAATAGACTAAAAATATACATCCTTAGATCAACATATTCAAACCAGATCCTAACACCAGAGAAGCTGAAAGCAGAAACATCCCAAAACCTCTCCAAGGAAAATATCTCGTTGTTCTTCGATATCCAGCTCTCACTCGAAAGTCGACCAAACAAAGAAAGCTAAAACTTTAAGTCTACTTACTGCTAAGAGGCATGAAAACTACTACCTACGACCCAAATTGACCATAGTTAGTTGAGTTGACGAGTCTTATTTTATAACTAAATTTTATTTGAAATTTTTTCGTTTCGAGTTGAGTGGTTCAAGTTTATGTTCAAATTTAATTGTAAATGTTTATAATATTATGGTACTAATTAGTTCTAATTTTAAAGGACTTTTTTTAACCATTACAATATATATATATACTTTTTTCATATTTTTCATTTGTGATATATCAGACAAAGTTGATGGACTTGACTTAAACTTAAAAATGATCCATTAACTACTAAAATTTCAAGTTATTCGAGTTATTCAAGTCTCATTTTATAAGTCAAACTTCATTTGAAATATTTTCGAATCGATTTGAGTTTATGTAATTATGAATTGAGTCAACTCGAGTTGTTTTTTTGCGTAGAGCCGAAAATTTTAACATTTTCAAATCAAGTCCAGTTTTGCTCGTTCTGGGACAAATAACATTAAAATAAATAAGATTGGGTAGTCTAAATTTTAAACACTTGTGTATCAAATAAATTTTATATTAAAAATAATAAAAGTAAACTCAACATGTGAATCATACATGATATTGAAATATTTGACCTTGTAATGTAGTTATAACAACCACAATATTGAAACATTTTATAACCAAATTTAATATTGTAAGTCATACTATTTAATCAAGTAAGTTCATCCCATAGTCATTGTACATCACCCCAGTGAATGTCGGCATTCACTTCAGGCCATTGGTGAAATAACTCTTCTTTCCATCTTCTCGTCCTGTATCAGTTCGACATCCGAGCTAGGTTTTCTACCATGGGTAACATTTTCGAACCGGATGTTGTCGATGCAGCAACCGACCAGGAGGAGGTGATCAAGAGGATGTCGGCATTCCTCCGGCCATCCAAGACGAGTTATGTGCCTTGAGAGAATCTGTTGATCAACGAGGTAAATCGACGGATAGATGTACTACATGCACAGGTGACGGAGGGGTCTAAAACCGGTCCTGCAATATATACAGACGTGACTCTTGAGAACATGAGCAATGAATATCTCGCCCTGTATGACCAGCATAATTGGTATGGATCTGAAAACTACCCGCAAGTCGTTCCACCACAATTATCAGAAAAAATTCTGCATCAAGCCGATCCACAAGCTGGAGACTCGAAAGGCGGGGTTGCGTATACTATCAGAAAGAATGTTAGGTGGGTTGTTGCCTGGAGCAATATGAAAAATAAAAAGACAACATGGTATGCATCAATTCTTCCTTGATATTAATATGATTGTAGTAAACAAATGAAATACATAAATCAAATCTTTGTCGACTGCAGGTTTTCATCGACATTATCGAAACTGACGCTAAAATTGATTGGAATACTTACCAATCGCTTCTGGACACATCTAGCCCCAAACCTAATGCTGTGAATAAATATTGGAACACGGCAGTGGCTAGTATTGATACGAGCAGCACTACGCCACTTCTGAAGGCAAAACTCAACCCAGCTATAAGGAGGGGGGGCTTAAAACAAGGAAGGTGGTGCTTTGCATGCACCGGTAATATTAAAGTGAAGGTGGGTTATGAGATTTGGTGTTCAATATCTTTCGATTTATAAACGGGAAGAGATATAGTAATCGTGTTCGTGTCGATTATATTACGATGATTTCTAAGATGATGTTTTGCATGTATGCTTTTGTTTTTTGTGCTATGATATTATATATTTTAATTGAATATTTTTTTATGTATTAACAAAAATAAATTGTGTTCAAGTCTTCAGTTAGTATTAATCTCGAATTCGATCCAATCTTTTCCCTCCCCTTATATATATATATATATTATAATTTTTAGTGTTGGGGCATAAAAAGTACACAAAAAAGAGATAGAGAATTTTTGTTCCACTTAATTTTAATCATTTTCTAAATTCCTAGAACTTTACCTTTAAAAAATAAATAAATAAATAAAAATATTCTTTCTTTGTGTAACAAGTTTGTAGTATATCATTTGCATATGCAAAAGATAAAATAAGAAAGACCTATTTTATGACAAAAGAGAAGTAAAAACTAGTATTAAGATTGGCTTTAACTGGGTTGATGATCTTGGGAAGTATCTAAGAGTTCTGGTTATCCATAAGAGAGTAGCTTGCAATTCTTGTCAGTTTATCTCGGAAAAAGATGGGGACAAGCTTAATGGATGGTCCCCTATAACTCTTTCTACACCAAGGCGAGTTACCCTGGCTAATCCGATCCTCATGGTTTTGCTGGTATATTACATGCAAAAAGCTTTGTTGCCGGTTCGGATTTGTTCAGTTATCGAGAAATCCATCCAATAGTTTGACAGCCTTCCATTAGTAGGTTCCTGTGTTCGACCTTATGAGGAGTTGGTCACTAGGGGATGTTTCAGTTGTTGCGTTCCGGCATGGTGTTTGACATCATGTTGGGGCGCTTTGACGTGTGATCAAAGACCCTTCCTTTGTTATAGATAATGTGAAGGTTAGGGGCCTTGATCTACCTAATGGTCATTGGGATTGGGACGCTCTCAGTATTCAGATTTGAGCACGATATGCTACTGCCTATCTCAATGAGTATGGAGATGGGAGTTTGGCGTCGTTTTTCGGTTAAGGGGACTTGTAAGGACGTTGCCGAGAGTACTTAGGGACCGAAGGATGGTGTTTTTGATTGTCTTTGGCGTCTTATGGCTCGGCAAAGGATCCGAGTATTTCTGTGGTTAGCAATACAGACGCAGCTTAACGAGTTGTACGGTACCTTTGTTGAAACAACTGAGCATGTGTTAGGGGATTGCGTTGCTGTGAAGGGTCTTTGTAGCCAATTTCTCCCGCAGGATCTTGCTCAACGCTTCTTTTCATATCCGATCAAAGAAAGGATTTCTATGAATCTTTCTAGTAGCTCCCTGTTTGATAATGATGTTCCTTGGCAGATTTTCTTTCCTTCCCTATTGTGGCAGATATGGAAGCGAAGGAATGACTTTGTTTATGCCAATGACAGATTTCGCATTGGAGGCATGTTGAAGAGAAGCTTATCCTGGAGTTATCACTATGATGGTTGTCGTGCTATTTGTGGGACATGGGACAGAAACAGGCTGTAGGTGTGCAATCGGAAAAGCCGGCTGTCAGCTGGATTTGCCTGAAGACAGATGCTTCAGTTTCAAATGCTTCTTCCATGGGCATGGGCATGGTTGGTGGTATTTTCCAGGACTCTCATGGTTCTTGGCTTCGAAGCTGGTGGGATACTCATCAATTCTTCATGCTGAACTTTGGGGTATTTAGCAGGGATTTGACAACCTTGAAGCTGTACACACTCCTATTGCTCGCACTTGCTTTGTTCTGTTAGCGCGCTCGGTTGCAACTCTACGTGATCGTAGATGGATAGCACAGTTCAAGCACATCTTCGCAAGGCCTAATGACTTGAGACCAGAATTGTTGATAGTTCGAGTTATGATGTTGCTGGTGATGTTGCACCAGCTAAGCTGATGCCGGTACTGGACAGCAACGTTCATGGCCCTCCATTCAAGCGTCCAGTTTCTATTAAAAGCTAAAAATACATTTAAAAAGAACTGGCAAAAATAAAGAAAAAGAACATTGAATTCTGCTAAAATTATGGTCTGTTGCCTCTTATCATGCATTGCTGTTGAGTATAGGATTTAGAAGATAAAAATGCCATGTGCTTCACTACTGAAAGTGCACACACATCTTAATCCTACAATGATCATCTTTTCTGGACCGAGCTCGTTAACTGGGCGAACTTGAGCTCGTGTATGTACAGAAACAAGTTCCTTTATTTCAATTCGTACTAATTATTCCCTTATGTTGACACCAAACTTGCAGTTGCCTCGGATTGTTTCTCTTCAAGTTGAGTTTTGAGGAATGCTAGCACGGAAAGGCGCTGCAAGTGAAAACAGAATGAGAATGAGAAATCACAGACCATAGATTTATTAGCTTCGAAGGTACATCTAATGTGACCTTACCCGGGGTTCAAGGCTAGCTTCTTCAGATTTCAGGGACAACGATTCTAACAACTTAATCGCTTCTTGAAATCCATCAACAGCCTCATCCTCTTTCCCAAGAGTTCTATCAACGTCTGCAACTTTAGCCAGGGATACGGAAACATCCAGAATCTGCTATAAAAAAAGCAAGATAAAAACAAGCTACATTACATTTCAAAACCAACAAAGCATCTTATGTTGTTCCAACCATGCCTTTGTTTGATAAATCTTTAGATGTATGGGAATATTACCCTTCAAAGAACCTCTAATACTTCAAAGCTTAGAAAAAAAAATATCATATCCATGTCAGACACATACCAGTATCCAAGTAACATATTAAACATCTCATTAGAAAAGCAGCAGTGTTTCACAGGTGCTACCACACAAGTACAGACACTAGATAATAAGAACAGGCTAACCTAAACGGGGGGATTACGTGAAGGATAACTGAAAAAAAACAAGTTGCTAACCTGAGAAGCAACACCGGGATGATTCTTGATGAAATTGCGTCGGACGCCCAGTGAGCGCAAATAGTAAGACCTCGCAGCTTGCAGATCTCCATCGTAATACTTAAGATCTCCAATTTTGTTAAGTGAAACAGACAGTGTATGTGTTATCTGTAGAATGTTAAAAATTGATCATGGCGGCCTCATTATTGAAGAATACATTGGCAGTTATAACAAGCAATGTTTAAGGTGCAACAAACCTCTAGATCTGTTGGCAATTTTGTAAGAAACTCAACACTCTCCTCAAAATAATTGATTGCATCAGCAGAATCTCCCATTGCTCGACTGCATGAAATGGAATGTTTAGTACTCAAACAATGCTTTACAAAGTACGAAGATGTCTTTTCTAGTTGTCCCCAATGAGACAGTTCTGCTTTGCCTTAAAACAAAGCTCACACCAGGCTAGTTCAGTAATTATTCTCCAAGTTTTTCTATATCATGTTTCAAACAAGTTGACGTCGGAATCCTATCTCTTCATATATAAGATTACTAAAAGGTTAAAGTGAATATAACTTCAATTACTCAGTCCAATAATATGGTGGCACTGGCAACTTAACACAATCCAAAAAAACACTCCTAGGTAACTAACCCAGTATGAATATAACTATATTACAGACGCGATTCCAAACTCTCATAAAAGCTTGAACACTAAAATCAACTCGTCCACGACATTATCAGTTTATAGAGATGAATGCTATATTCGGTACTTTATACCAAGGACATGTTCCATGCTATTGTTTTTTTACTACTATTTCTTTATTTAGTTCTTTGATTATGTTTCTGAAAGGAATAAAGCTAACAACAGTAATAGAAAATACAGAAACCCAAACCAAATCATATCAGCTGAACCAGAGCATTATTTATGCCTTAATCTTTGAAGAAGCTTCAGCTGAAAATTAACTAATTAATGCAGCATTCATTTCAGAGATCCATAAAAGGAGTAGCCCAGGAATTTTGCAGCAAATGACAAATAATTGATGAGCCATGGTCCATATCTCTTATTGGGGGATGAGTGGACCATATAAAACATGTGACATGTAGAAGAAAAATGCAGCATTGCAGTCCAAGAATCCATTGCAAAAAGGCATAGTAGTTTGGATGAATAACGATATGCACATGGAGATTTAGCCACTGTGGAAAACATCCATTGCGTAGAACATATCAAGATCTAATGTATTACAGCACATAAAGAGCTAACATGGATTATCAGCGACAAATTCCTGATTACAAATTGATATTTGACTCTTGGAAACAAACGGGTCCTTCTTATCCTTTGAAAAATGATCCCAAGGTCTAACTTAGTCACCATATGATGCAAAGTTTACTCAGCCTCACAACCAGCTTACAGTCTGCGCATTCTAGTGAAACACACCCATATTCTTTTCTTTCAACCTAACCACCAACCCAAAACAAAGAACCAACAAACTTGAAGCACCTACTCTGGGGAATCCCAATGACAGAGAATCATCTTCATTGATCTCCCAAAAACCAACAAAACACCCAATCTTGTTTGAAGCCAACCACAAAACCAATACCCTTTAACTAAAGCAATATCTCTTCACCAGTCTCACATTCATAACGACTTTACTCTTTAAAAATCCTCAACTGTCACTTCATATCTGCCACACTAAAGTGGCTTGAGATACTCCTTCATCAACTTTAAAGGATCCTGTCTCACCCTTTAAGGCCACAAAAAAGGCATCTTATGATTCATATCAAAAGATTTAAAGTCATGCTTGCAAATTTCATTAGTTGAATTTTGGATCTATCTCAGCTCCAACAGGTCGTGCAACTTTAAAAGCCTTGACGACAGACACTTCTAAGAGAAATTTCTTTAATTTCCAAATAAAATCAGTAGCAAGTTTGTTTTTCTCCATAACAGTACTGAAGTCAAACCACCCTCTAAGTACAAATATGTGAAAAATTCATGGGCTTAAGAAAGCATTCTCTAGAGTTTCCAAATTATCAATGAGCTCAAGCATATATATACATATATGATGAATTTACAACAAGCCTTGTGATTTAGAATGAAAAATCAGAGTTTTAAATCACATTGGCATAGCTCTAACATCTTGAAATGTCATGCTCATGCGCACATTTAGCAACAGATACTTTATATAAGCATTAACCACTTATTAAAACCTAATTGTGCTCTTCTTGTCTCTCAAAACAAAAATATCCATAGTCTAAGCAGACACATCAACATAATTGAGCATGACATGCATACATGCACTTGCAGATGGATATACCTAATAAAGGGGCATGAAAAGGGTGTGGGAACATACCAGCAATCACCAAGCATACCCAGAACTGCTCCAAGCTGTGAGCAAAGCTCTGAAGAATTGTCCAATTTCTCTAATTGACCTCGGATGTCTTCGGCACACATAGTGAGTCTAGATTTAGCACTTTTAAAATTCTGAGCACGAAAAGCCTTTACAAAGAAAACAGAGACTATTTTCACAAAAGCAAATATGAAACTACTCTTATTACTAGGACAAGGAAATAAAGCAATGAGCAAAGGCTTACTCTCATAGCCTGTTGCACCAAGAAAGCACCCCTGTCCAACGAGACGTCCTCGTAAATAACTTTTTTATCCTCGTTCAGAACTTGCTCTCCTTCCCCATTGGCATCAACATGTGGCCTCTTGATCCTAGCATGCCCTTCAATAAATCGATCAACCATGCTTTGAAGATTAGTGTCAGCTTCCAGTTTCTCTATATCAGCTCCACACAATGGACAATCCTTAAACCGAGATACACACACACTATAAAGAATAAAATATATATATATCATTAGAAAAGGCAAAGAAAAAATGAAAATTACAGTATTATCAGTTCTTTTGGGGAAATTCGCAAAAGAAAATAGAAAAACCCACCAAGGAATTGTCATAATAAACAGCAAAAATCATCAAAGAAGAAGAAGAAAAACCCACAAAGGAATTATCATAAAAAGAAAAAATAAGCAATCGAATAAGAAAAACCCACCAAGAAATTATCATAAAAAGCAAAAAAGAAAAGGCTAAATAAGAAAAGCCCAAAATTTTAAAGAATGGGATAATGGAAAATTACTGGCAAAAGAGGTGCGAACAAGGGATACATTTGGTGGAGTCAAAGAGAAGAGCATGACAGATCATACAACTGAGAGGACCAAGCTTGAAGTTGCTGGAATCGTAACCAAAGGGACATTTCGGAGACACGGTGGCAGTATCGCCGGAGTCTTTCCTGGCCACCGCCGTTTCGCTGCCAGCGGCGATGGATTTTTTGGCTGGGCAAGTGTCGTCCGGTCGAGCCGCTTTGACGAATGGGCAAACCGGGGTAGTCATCTTCTTCTTTCTATAAAAAGGAAACACCCAAAGTCAGAGGGGGATATATAATCGGGAATTGGCGTGGGATCGTTGTGTGTTGATCAAAACAAGGTCGTTTTCAAATTTCAACCTCGGGTTTGTGTATGTGGGTAAATGGCTTATCGGTGCACCTGTTTCCTTCTGCAAAACGCTATCCGCTTGGGAACGTAAACTATGGAGTATATAATTATTAATTAATAATAATCTCAGTACTTGGTCCTCCATGTATTCTACTATTTTTCAACTCCATTCGGAGATTAGTTAAATTAAATTATTAATATTTAAGAAGGACTAAAGCTTAATTGTACCAATAAACCAATCACCCATGTCATTAATCTACTGTTTTATTATTATTATTATTATTATTATTATTATTATTATTATTATTATTATTACCTAAAAAATTGTTACCTAAGGTTAGAGTGGAGGGAATCTTTTTTTATAATAGCTATTGAATTTTTATTAAAATTATAAAAAATATCACAATTACAGCGCATTTAGGAAGAAGACATATACAAAGAAAAATGAATACTTTCACAAAGATAAGCATACCATTAAAATTTAAAAGCTTTCATGAATCTCATTGTGTCTATCCAATCGAGATGCATAACAGATAAAAAAGGAGTGGTGAGCGACCCAAACTATCAGGCAGAATGTTCCGCTAACCAAGATTAATTACATCAGCAAACAACCATCGATCGAGTGGGGATCTAACTTTTCATGACCACCGACAAAATCATAATCAGAAACTAGCGCCGTTAAAATCTCTGTGCGAACAATAAACGACCGCTAAAGTATGCTGAAATCATGCCACAAGAACATATGAAACAAACCACAAAACAAAAAAAATATGTCACAAGAACAGAGAAAACTGCGTGTCACAAGGACATAAAAATGCATACACAAAACAGATATTCTTACTAAAATATAAAAAAAAATTAAAAAATTTAAAAAAATAATAAACTTAGTAGTTGACAACTAATACTAAAATTAATTATCGACCACCGACTAGCAGGAAAAAAAATTACAAAAGATAGTGAACGGTGACCGCACAAAATTTTTTAAAAGAGAAGTGGAGGGAAGTTTAAAAGAACGTGAAACTCATATTTTTCTTGTTTTCATCATTTTTTTTATCCGTTTAAATAATTTTGTCAATTTAAAAATAAAAAATTAATTATATGTCAAAGATATTCATGGATCGAACTGGGGTATGATTTTAAAATATTTTAAGGTTTGAATCTGGCTTGACCAACCTAATTAACTAATTTTCAATTCAAAATTAAATAAAATAAAATTTTATATCAATATTATATATCTAAATTAAATAAAACACATTAAATTATATTCAGATAGGATCAATTTATGAATTAAAGTTTCTAGCTTATATCTAGCTCAGTACGGATCAATTGGACCACTTAATCTATAAATCTGTTCGTAGATATTCCAAACCCTTTGACAAAACACATATACTATATAGACATAGCAATTTGAACCGTGTCTCTTAGAATAAATATTATCCATTTTTTCACTGAGACACTTATTGAGTTTCATAAACAAGTCTAATTAAATTGAATAAATATTTAATTTTAATTCAAACAATTCAACAAACAAAGAAGATTAAAATACAATGAGATTTTTATTCAAGAGCTACTTCAATAAAAATAAATTGATAAGGATAAGAGGTTACTGCTAACCAAATGACCCAAATAAATTACACATAACAAAGGACTATGACCATAATTCTTTTTTAGAAAAAATTAGATTTTTCTTGTGGACAATGATAAACCTGACAAATTTAATCAGAAATCCGAAATAAACCGACCGAATCAAAATTGATCCAAATTTTAGTTGAACAAAAAATAAACCCGAATCAAATTTCAACCGAACTGAATTGACCCGAACCAATTTCACTCGAACCAAAAGCAACATGAATCGAAGGCAACCTAAAATAAAAAATATTAAAATAAATAAAAAAGATTAAATATAATATGTTACACAACTCCCTAAAAAGTCAAATATATAAGCTATATAAAATCATATAGAGTGTAAAAACCTAACTCAACCTAAAAACCCGACTAAAACCGATCAATTTTCTATTAACCTAATATTGACCAGACCCGAAATCAAGCGAACCAATATTAACCGAACCGAAAATCAACCGACCTAATATCCAAACTAAATCACTACAACCCCAAATTAAAATCAAATCGAACTTAAATCAAATGTAGTCAAACCTGAAATGACCCGAAACGAACTACCCGTTTACCACCTCTAAACAATGACCATACCAAAGCGCAAAGGCAAAATCAAAAAATTCGTGATAAATTTTTACAATATCTAATCTGTATTAATAAGTTGATAGATTAAATGTCGAAAATTATATATAAATAAAAAATAATAGCAATTCACTCTCCAATCATGAAATTAAATGTAGACATCAAAATGTACAAAATAGGATCATCTATATAAAAGAAAGTTGGCATATGCCAATTAGTACAATGAACACGCTGCTGTAGTATTGCAATAGAAACCAACAAAATGTACAAAATAGGATAGAAGGCCGGACCAAACACAAGGCGAATAATATATCGGAAATACAATTTCAAATTAAGCTGATAACAAACTAGGTATATGCTTCAAATTGAGCTTAATTCCCACTAGATTCTCAGGAAAAATAATAAACCTACCGACCTCGAGGAATTTCCTTTTTCTTCTTTATGCTATCAACAAGTACAAAGAATATGTGGATGTTAATGTACAAATGCATCAACAACTTCATAACTAGAGTTATTTTACTTTTCCTTACCTATTTTTTCATGGGTCACACAAACACGAACCATCTCCAAAACATAAAAGACCCAAAATGATTTTACAATGTGTTGCGAAAGAATGATGTCCTAGATGCGGAATCACCCACTGCCCTACCATTTCAATGTTAGATATCCTACATGATTTGTGCACTTTGGCAAAACCCTTTGTAACATTCCACACCGCTTCCCGTATAGCAAACTATACAATACCACCATATTTGTTTTCAAACAAAACAACTTTCCCATCAACTTCAGAGAAGGGTCTTCTCTTTTACTTCAGCTAAGAAAAACCAACACAATGCAGCAAAAAGATGCTTTGCTTCCCACATTCACACTGTCCGTTGAACATCTTTTGCAGAAAAAAAGGGTTACTTAAGAGCACAAAGTTTAAACTATTTGAGACGGAATTCATGTCTGAATACGGTTAGATTCTGGGTGAATTTGTCTCTGTTTTTTGAATCTAGGCTTCGAGTAACATCTTGCATAAGCTTTTCAAAACACATGGAGCGCCTCTGCTGTTGATCCATGGGCTGCAAAATGATTAATGTGTGTCACATGATGGACACGAAAGGAGGAAAAAAGAGTACTGGGGAAGATAATGAGAGAGATGCCATCATCAGAAGCCATTCACAACACGAAACCAACAGTTGGTGCGTTCTTGGCGGAAAACATCAGTAAATCAATAGAACTAGAGCTGAACAAACAATTAAAAAAGAATATGGAGTTCCAGAAAACGTTGTTATAAAACCTCTAGGTTCTCTATTAATTTCATCGGTTTGTCAAAATTTGATATGACCATAATTATATATTTCTAAAATAGTGCTGATTTTTTTAGGGATAAACCTCTAGTCTAATGGTTTGGAGACGATTAATTTTGCTGAAAATTGGTCCTATATGTTCACAATGCCTAAAGATTTGGACACTACTTAACATAAATTCCTTTCATCGTTTTACATGAAGCCTCAGTTAGAGATGGTCCAGGTGTTGTATTAATGAAACTATATTGCTTTAATATTAATACGGATCTTCATTTCAGATAGAAATTTGTACCAAGTAACTACACAAATATTATGAGGAGAAATTTAATCACCAAGTTGTGAGGAAACAAAAGCAAATGAACATCAGCCAGGGAATGTGCAACATTTTCTTTCAATATAGCGGCTTTAATAAAGAGTAGGACTTTGGTTTATACTAGGTCTTGAATCAGTGTTATGAAAACATTAAGGATCAAAATGGTAAGCAAATAAACCAAAATTCTGTTCAAATAAGTTTGCTGCAACTTCGGATAAACAAAAGTTAATACTGAATTGGGATTAAGAAAATATATTGCACATCCAATGCTAAGCAAATAAACCTATATTGGAAATTCTTATTACTCCAAGTTCTTCAGAAATATAAAGACAATAAAAAAACCGTATACCAAAAACTTACCTGTGAGGCCAAAATTTGAGCTTTAAGATCAGCAAATATCTGCAGTAGAAACGCAGTTTGGTCAGCTAAATAACAGAAGGCGTGCATGGTTTTGAAATTCTAAAGGAGCAACAAGAAGTGCTCAACAACGAATTCAGTTGAGACTTTCGTTGGTTTCCTGGAGTGTCAGCAAGCACATAGCAAAAACTTGATATTGGAGGTGCATTAAAAGCATCACACACCATTTAACAAGCACAGAGGTGAGGGGAAAAAAACAAAATTAATCTTAACTCATCATAAAAAAAGTTCAGAGAAAACTTAGAAAAGAACCATGAACAAAAACAAGGGGATTGTGACGTGGAAGTGGAGCAGAACTTCTTGAACTTCTATCCTGTCTTTGAAACAAGCTAACATAACCAAAAAATTGGAAATGAAAGGGAAGAAATGCGGAAAGGATTTCAAAGACTTCTGCTTCTATGTTGGATTTAACATTTCCCCTTTAATCATGGTAGAGACAAATGCAAACAGTGCCACATAAAGATAGGGTGCAATGTGCTGAAAAGAGCTTCCACTTGAGAGAAGAGATCAACTAAATCCAAGTAAATATTTTAGCAACCAATGTAAAGAATTGACCTAATAATATTGGATATCCATCTTTTCAATATTCATTGTCATCCGCCAATATATGTTGGACACAAGTGTCGGGCAGATATTATTTTTCTTAAAAAAACAACAAAGTGTCCAGGTGACAAGCTGCTCAATAAACCAGTCAAACAGGTTCCATTGTCAGCTAATGAAAACACTGTCCATTGCAACTTTCTTTTATCCTTTTTATTCACACTGGTGTTTAGACAAGCTCAAGGATTCAAGTCGTATAGTAATGAGAATGCTAACATGAAATTTGTTTGACTTCTCATATTACCTATATCACCGTACAGTTCAGTTATAATGTTCAAAGTACACAACTTTCAGAAAAAATAACCATCTAGTGGACCAAAATTGAAAGTGGATAGCAGAGAAATTTAAGTAACAAAATTTGCAAATTATTACCTGCTCACTGATAAGAATTAAGCTCAACATAGGCCTGCTAAGACTCCATTGGTTGCCACAATCCTCAAACAAAACTATCTCGAATAGGGTCTTCAATATCTGTAATAAAGGAACAGAAAATAATTGGACTGTCCAAAAAGAAAGATTGGAAGAGAAACCATCATATTTGGTTCAGGAAAAGAAGAAACGAATGTACAAAAGGTACCTTAATTCTCATATGACAAATATTAAGGGTTCTAATCATAAAGCAGGATTGAAACCTTATAACATCCAAGGAATTTGATCTTTAGAGTTCAACTTTCAAAAATATTAATTCAGGCTAATATGTGCTATGTAAGTAGTAGTTTATCTAATACAAAAGATATTTTGTTCATAGTTTTTGTTAATCAAAATTTTATTATTTTTCACTTCATACAGCTGGCCTAGTAATCCAGCAGATAAGTAGATTCATAGTACTTTTGCGGCATGTTGCATTTCTAAATCATTTACTTAATAAATTGATACTGACAATTTGAATTAAATAAATGAATTATAATTTCAAGAATTCATAACACATTATTTACAAATAATATACACTCTTGGAGACACATTGTTGGAAGGTGCAGCACGAACACTGAACATGGACCAAAACACGGACATGACATACCAAAAAAAATACACTATTTGACAATAGACTTGAGCTCTTCACATTATAATAGGCCTACACGCCATTAATCATTTTAAGTAAAGTCTAGTTGCCTTATCAATTGCTTTTGGAATTAGAATCTTTAATTCATGCCAATTTACTTTTAGTGCAATGTTGTTGATTGATGCAAATAAGAATATAATTAACTAAATTGGTATTTGAGTGTTGATTGATTCACTAGTAGGTAAGTGTAGAATCGATATTCGGATGTATTTCTGTTGTGTTATTATTTGGACAAAAACGCGTACGCTTGTGAGTGACAAGGGCTATTTAAGAGTGATTTTTATTCTGATATATTTGTTTTGGAACTAACATGCTAAATCTTCTATGATGTATGTATGTATGTATGTATGTATGTTATGTTAGATAGAAAAATATTTCATGGGATGTAAAGCAATACACCATATTTCAACAGACTTCAGGGACCAAACTTTATATGATACATCAAGCTAATGTAGTGAATATCCAGGGATTAAACTAGTCCGAAAAAGATAACACTAATGTTTGAAGTTTATATGGTGTTATGCACCAAAGTAATAAGATGTATTAGCGTACGAGGACATCAAAGTGTCGAATAAATGCCTTCTTAACAAAAATGCAAATAACAGCGAAAGAAGATGTCAGGAAGTCCATCACTCACTTGTGGAAACAAACTAGGACAGTCTGCAATATGCTGGGCAAGTTTGGCAGCAGCGGGAGAAGTGGGTGCCTCCCCCATAGTGATGTTGTTGAAGTAGAAAGCAGACAAATTATCAACAGCTGCTGCACACTGAAATGAAATGTTTATCATGTGAGATCGAGTTTTAAAAGAATATAGTATTTGGACCTCGGAAAGGAAGTTGGAAGGGATATCAGACATGAAAATTTTCAAAGAAAAACTCCCATAATTTCTACTTATGTGATCAAGGAACAGCTTAAAATTTAAAACAAACAGTTTCAGCAACGAAAGAACAGGTAAACCACAAAATTTTACAGCACAATACAAACCTGTGACGAGATATTCATATCCAGGCCTTTAAGACCAGATTCAAGGGAACCAACAATATGCATAAAGGTTGCCACGTCTAAATTCAATATAAAATTGATGTGGCTGTTGAATAGAACCTCTAAGAAAGAGAAATATGCCCTTGTTAACTGCAAAAGAAAAAATAAACATGACATGGCTATTCATTCTAGTAATAACACAAGATAGTCACAAAACATGATAACAAAGGACAATTACGTGACATGATAACAAAGGACAATTACTTACATATTGGTACATTTCCTAGAAGGCTAGAAGAGCTAATGGTGTCTTGGAACTCTTCCTTTCTATTTTTGGTTAGCTAAGGGCAACTGAACTGACTCACATTTAGATCTTCAGTGTTTCACTTCAGATCTCTTATTTTGGGTGATTTGCTTACAACAGCAAAGTTGTTCTTTACATTTTTTTTTCCTTACTATAACTCCTGGTTATCAACTTTTTTCACATTGTACAATGCTTGTATTATACTATGAGAAGATTCTTCTTCTTCCCAACTACCATTCTCACAACTTGCAACAAACCAGAGGCTAAAGCTTGAAGTTAAAACAAGCAACTCATTTCCAAGGTCAAATAAACAGCAATTGAAGAAAAAAAGAAAGTGCACAAATTGAAAGGAATGCAAAAAGAAATAACCATTACTTGATTCATCATTTTCTTCAAGTGAGAAGACAATTGCAAAACCCAAAAGGAAACGGAAAACCAACTAAATCTAAGACGGCCAAAAAAATTTATGATAGAAAGGCGCTTGGAAGAGATGATGGAATAAAAGGAACAAATAGCAATGTTGATAACCAACAGATTTGTGGCTTTTTAGAAATTAGACAGCAAAAGTTGAACTGTGACTACATCATTAAGTAGGACCAAGGCTTTGAAATGAAGCATGTGGTTGAATCTGATGGGGATGATAGATGCAAAGCTTTTCTGATCCCAAAATCCTGCACAAATCCAACCCGGTTTCACCAAGAAAAGTAAACCTCCAACCCAAATCCGGACCCATATCCAAAATAATCCAAACCCAATTGACTTGAAAGACCAACCCAAAATGTTCACAAATTAAATTGATATGACTTTAAAACCCAACAATTCAGTCCTGAATTTACTCGAATTCGATGACCTGAACCTGAAAAACTAACTGCCAGACTTGAAAGACAAGAACGAGAGTCAACCAAACTCAAAAGTGATGCAACTCAAACCTGACCAGCACAATTGCCACATCTAATTGTTGGGAAGCTTAGAAGCATAACTTTGGTTAAATGCAGATAAAAATTTAGTGCTATCCATAAAAATATATAGGTCAATAAAGTCAACAATCAAAATTAACTGTGTTACACAATTTTTATTCATAGAGATCCTTAATGAATACGACTTCTCAAGTAACAAGTGCACAAAACACAAGTTATTTAGATGGAGGTTTCACAAATTCAGAACTTACTAGACAGGAAGTTTCAACACTGGAATTTTTTTAAATATTCTGTACGGTAGAGAATTGCAACCAAACTCAGGCATACCTTTCGAAATGCCAATATATCAGCCAAAGGAATTGACAATATCATCTTTAGAGCAATGTCAAGTGCATCAGAGAGTGCCCTATCACCATAAAGTTCAAAAACACCAAAGTTTACATAGTTTCCAGCAAGACCTGCCATTTGTTGGTCGGAAGTTAATTTGTGATTCCAGGAAATCCTTAATAAAACACAATATCCAATAAATACAATTTTCACGAAGACTCTGATTCTAATGCCCAACCACGGTGCCAAAATGCTGCAGTCCCTAATTTTCTTACAAGTAGCCTGGTCAATCATTGAGCTAGGCTACTAGGAATAGTGGGTTGCTCAGCCCGTGGACAGCTGCTTAGGAATATTTAATTACTACAATGCCTTCCTATAAAGGACATCACTACATGGCTGACACAAAAAAACTTCTAAAAGAGCTAATTCAGCATATTACAGTATGCACTGACGAAGATCTCTACCAAAGAATAAATATCAATCTAATGAAGCATGCACGTGGTAAATATAGAAAAGCTGAACTCACTATTCTTAACTAATAAAAATAAACCGTGCTTTACTTTATTGATCTTATAGACCTAAGAACTTAGCTCTGTACATGGTTTACAACCACTTGTTCAATTTAGTGATTAACGAACATAAAAGTATAAAATTGATGGTTCATATTCTGACCTCTTGACAGAATAGTTAGTGAAATCCATATTCCCTTGTACTTGAAGGCATATATATCAGCAGGATTAGGCAGAGATAAAACCCGTGTCCCATATGCTACAATTAATTTACTGACTTCACGGAAAAGAAGAATCCCATTAGGAGAAGATGAGTCGAATGTCAGGCGTTGTGCTTTGTTCAAAACAAACTCAGCCATGAACTTTAACAAAGGAGTGGTAACCTGCAGTGTTAAATCAAACAATTACACATCCAGGATTAGAGTTTATTGGCTGAAACTAATGCAACAAATGCACTGCATAAAATATTTAAATGGATACAAGAGAAATTGACTATAAGAAGACAAGCCAAAAGTTACAAGTAGCCTATCACAAAATATACCAGTAAACGATGAGGGGAGATAATGGCAGCAATTGTGACAACTAAATTAACAAGAACGAAGCAAATAAAGATTTCCTGCGTATTACAGAAAAACCTTGTACACGGTACACCTAACATATAATCATGCTTTCAATCTTAAGTAATGCACATAAAGGAACGCAAAAGTATTTTAGATGGCCACTGGAAAAATCAGCTTTAATATTTTGAGTTCTGTGAGAAAAAGAGAACAGCAAGATAATAGTATTATATAGATGAATAAGACGAAACAACAAATAAGAAATCCAGGACAGCAGCAACTGAAAAAACTCAAGAGTTATGAATGTACCTCTGGTGTGTCAGTCCAGTGAGTAATTCCTTTCAAGATAAGTGGCATGTGTGCAGGATATAGCCAATCAAATAGAAGACCATATGTTCTACGACTGAAGGAGTTCAAGAAATGAAAAATACATTGTTGAGGAATTTTCTACATTTAAAAGAATTCAAAAGATTCAATATATACGAACCTGTTTGTGGCCATTGCAATTCCTCTAAGATCCCTCATTAATCCGATTAAAGCATACTTGACTGCGTCAGAACGAAATACTGCATCAGGTGTGGACTCCAGGCTGAGAAAGACCTAAAGCATCGCAAAACATTAATGTAGTCAAATTGAAATAATAAATAATGAACTAACAGAACAATTTCGGTGGAAAAACAATTGAACAGGCAATTCATGTATGTATGAAGAAGGTTATGACATCACTTTACGTGCATGCATGTGTGAATGTGTGGGTGTGGGCGTGTGTGTGTGTGAGAGAGAGAGAGAGAGTACTTGCAAAAGTGGTTCCATAGAAGACTTGAATTTAACAGGGCTCTCCTCCATAAATATCAACCACCCAATGGTGTAATAGAAAGTTGTCCTGCTACGAGAGCATCTATATTCTTCCAAGAAAGGAAAATGTTCTCTCTGAAATAAAGTTCAAGAAATAATGTCATTATCCAGAAGTGTTAATCCAGAGAAACTAACGAAAGTGATTAGACAAAAAAGAAATATGGTGTGAGTGGAATTACAGTATGATTTGCAATTATAAATTTAACAGTGTCCAGCTTCAGAAGCAACTTCCCAGTCATGTATCTGCCGAATCATGCATTGGTCAAACATGCAAATTACTTTATGGGAAGTGTACAACTTTTATCATACAGAAAACAAACAGATTTAATTCTATTAGACAAAACAACAAGAAAAGCTTACCCGGATGCCAATTCCAAGAACAAACTTAGAGTGTGATCAATGACTTCCCCACTCTGAAATAAACACCAATTAAGCAAAAGTATGTACCAGCGCAATACATAACCAATATAAAGCAAGATCAAAACAGTCACCTCTGTGTAGCGCTTAAGGTTTGTAGCTATCTTCCCAACAATCACATTTAATAGTAACAGGTGATCATGGAGTCCAAGCAGCTCAGATAAACGGGCATATAACTGCTGTAACAGGGTGGAAGGCTAAACTTATATACAGACCATTATTAAATTTTTCCAGGAATATAAAAGAAATTGGTTTTACCTTAGATGAATGCATTGCTTGATCACCAACATAGGACTTGCGAAAATGCTGGAAGAAAGTGAGAATTGCTCGATCAAGTCTTTGTTTACTTACCTCGCCATACCTCTGCCAAATGCAAATTTGAAATAATCAATTAGAAATAAGTTTGTAAAAATCATGAAACATTGTCTGTAGATTAACAAGAATGTTTCAATGCATAAAAGTGAAGGCCAAAACAACTTCAATATGTATCAAGGATCTTACAGTCAGAGCTGGGTGGTCTGAACATGATTAATGGACCATCAAGAGAATAAATAAGCAAATGCTTTATAGTATAGTATGGAGGAGATGAGAGTGCATTTTGTGCAATAAAAATAGAGAAGGTAGATAAAATAAGGCAGGTGGTATCATACTATATCCTTTGTTGGTGTGTGAAATATTAAGAATAAGCTAGAATGATTTCTGTTAGTGGTCAACACTATCCCTACACCTATCATCCTATCCCATAGATAGACTTAAAATAACCTCCCCTTTTCCATAGGATTGTCACCCTGAGACACCACAATGATAACATACTAAGGGTACTACATCAGAAAATATCCAGCCCTCCAACTTCCAGCATATACTTTTGACTTTAAAAAAATCATGATAATAACCAACAATGGGAACACAAACAAAACTCTCCCATAATAAATGGAGAAAGAAGACAACTTCGGCTGCCATGATAAAGCATCAAATCTAAAGTCGATCAACAAGAGGTTTAGAGTCACGAGTTGAATCCAAGAAGACAAGTCGTGGGTTTTCACTATCTCATACGTCAATCCTAAATCCTCTTGTTGAAAAAGGTAATAAATTTTCGACAAGTCCAAGCAACAGTTATACAACTATAAAGCGAGGAGAATTAGATTTCAACATCAAAATCATAAAACTAATTATATATATATATTAAAAATAGATATCATCAAAACCAAGATAAGGTATACCTGACTGTGTAATCCACTATCAGTGACATTTATTAACTGCAAAACACGAGCTGAAAGTTCTGCATCGAATACTTCTTGTGACTCCATGCTGCAAGAAAAGAAAGGTAAAATTATATTGATATCTGTGAAGAATGCAAGCCAAGTAAAACCATAATATAATTTGGGGCAGATTCAAGACTCCTGCAGCTGACAATGGAATTGTTTGGTAAACAAGTCGGAGGAAATTGAATTCAACTCTTTTTTTCTTTTATTTCTCCATGAAATAAACATCAGCTGTCTCTCAAATTTCACATAGATATTTTGGTGAAATCAATGTTAAAATTAGCATTTGATTAATTGGGTTGTCTTTTTCCTTTTTAACATAAGATTTGCTTTTTTTCTTTTCTTTGTTATCTTTGTTGTTTCTGTTATTATTTTATTTTTTATATTAAGATGTTTCTATTTTCATTTCCTTCTGAAAGTACTGCAAGAGGAAGATGTTTTTGCGAGTGTCTTTCAGTGAACTAAACACAATTGCTATTTGGTTTCATTCAAATGAAAAGTAAACAACGTTTCAATTATTACCAAAAGATGTTCATCTTCGATCAAATTTTATTTAATTGTCGTCTAGCAGAAAATATTCTTTTCACATTAGAATGCCACATAAGATGGGATCTGGCGTTCATGTTAACATGTGCCACAATATAATGCCCATTCTAAAAGAAGTGATCATTATATCTTGAAAGTATGTCACTTGACTCCTAAAAACAATATAGAACACTTTGTTATTGATTCAATTTTAAGGAATAATGTAATATTAAAGTTAAACAAAAATAAAAGAGAAATAATTTCTTACCTGCAGCCAGTACATTGTTTTATCTTAAGAATAGCAGCAATAATATGAACAATCCAAGTAAGTTTAGCTTCAATGATAGAGAGTTCATGCTTATCACAGGTCTGCAATCGTGCTTTTTCCTGCAAAGAATCAATTAGAAGAATTAATTAGAAACATCATATGAAAATATCTATCAAAACAAAATTCCAAAAACAAGGCCTCGTTCATAAATGATCATACCGTGTATGACTGCAGAATAGGCTCCATCATGTTTATTATATACAAGCCACTGCTTTCATACTGCATTCAAGAAAATAAAGGAATCAGGAAGCAACTAAAATTCATATTTATGGCATATAAAAGCTCATTTCAAAATATCGGGCACTGAAAGTATCAGTCCCTCTGATCTTTTACATGTCACAGTTGACCAGCATGAGTTTTCTATGATTAAATAATACCCTTTGACTTTTTTTATTTTTCTTGTTTCACAGTTCTGGAAATTTTTCCCACAGAAGCTTAATTGTTTTTAAATAGTTAAAAAGAAAGTTGAAAGAGAAAAGAGAAAGCATAAATTCTAAAATATGATATTCATTTGGAGGCATCTGAAAAAGGAAAGACATGCAAAACAGAGATAAGGGAGTCAAAGAAAGGCTTAAAAAAATCTGGAAACATCTTTGAAAATGAAAGAAACATGAAGAAATAGAAATTAAACCTGGAATCTGCAGAGGTAAGGAAAGCAATCCAGCTGATCCTGAAGCAGTTCAACATTATCTAGTGGATTTTCAGAAAGATCGTCTGGAAATCCAGCCTACAGAACAAAAAAAAAATGAGAAATCATGCACTCAACTTAAATTAATCAATGTCAAAGGGAAATTAAGTTACACGATACCTGCACAGAGTTGAATCTTGATGTGAGAAAACTCTCGGTGATCTTAGGAACAAATTCATCCAACAAACTTGGTGCATCACCCTTCAAATAGGGAACAGACGAAACCAATCTAGACCATAGCCCCAATAGATAGTATACACTACTACTTGCCCACTAGTACAAAAGCATAAACTTAATTAAGGTTAATTTGCAGAAGGTATTAAGAATAAAAACTAAATGGTTCTAGGTTCTCCAACAAATAGTTCGCAAGTAATGGTTCAAGGTCAAAGAAAAATAGTTTACAGACAGATGGAGCCCCATTAAGCCATATACGATCACAAGTTATTTTCCTGAATTCATAAAATTTCAAATATCAACCAACCTGCCAGGATTGCAAAGACTTCAAAGTGAATTCAGCCACCAACCGTATCCAATCACTGTAGCCTTGCACATTCACCAACTCTGATAACTGTGAATTTAAAATTTTGTAAACATTAGCAGGAATTCTTGTTACTGCAAAGCCAGGAATCAAATTCATTTACAAGAACCAACAAAAACACATGACCCATGAGTATCTCAAAAAGTGATAAAATAAGCAAATGGTTCAATTGTTCAGAACCAGATAAAAGAACAACACTATTGCACATATCAATATCACAACCTATAATAACAAGGGAAATTGCATTGCATCAAGAAGGTCCACAAAATTTTCTGCAACTGTATAGCATATAACCGTGTACCTCAGTGCCGAACAACATGCATGAAGGGTACCACATGGAGACATATATTGACTTACACAAAATCAGGCAAGAAAGTGCTTATAAGTAATATGAATTTGCAAGATATATCAAGATGATAATACTCGGTGACAACTGGAAGAAAGCGCATATAAGTTATATGAACTAAATGTTCAAACTTTACAGACCACAGGCAAAGATACAGTTCAACAGACACAGGCAGCTACATGATGACCATATGAAATGATAAAATTTCACCAAACATAAAAGCAACGTGATTACTTCCAGTTGCCACACTTAGAACCTATAAAATTACCTGATAGTTCACCCTAAAACGTCCAAGAAGTCGACAGTATTCATGGTAATTATCATGATCAGCAAGACCTGATATCCAGAGCAGACATTATTTGCAAAGATTGAAGGAAAAAAATTAAAGAGAAAATTTCTGAACTTCACTGAATACAAATTATGCACCCAGTTCTGTTTCAGAGAACAGGATTGCTCAGGAGTTAAACTATCGGGGCACACTTCTCAAAAATGAACATATCAAGTAACCAATATTACTTGATTTTCAATGAATAATATTACAAGCAGGCAACATAACATGATACTAAAAAATTTCACCACAGATAAACAACTAACAAACGAGAAGTTTCATGCATAAAAAGGTTTACACAAGTTATATTAGTATAGAGGTTTTACCCAGATCCGTAAGTAGATAAATCAAACCTCGTTCAATTATTTTTCCCAAAGTCATACCATACAACTAATGTCAGGGTCGATAATCTAGGCCTTTGGAGAAACATTTTATATTGAAACATAGGAGCAAAAACTGTAAACTTTCATTTAAGAGACATTTGCAAAATCCAGTTCAAACAGCTTTATGAGCATATCTTTGAAAGCTATGCCTAAGGAAGTATTTTCGCTTAAATTGACCTCAATAGCCACAATAGAACCCTGGAAAACAGATGAATGCATATGGTTTCCGACATTATAGAAACATCATAACTTGAAGAAAGAACGTATATATCCCACAAGTCCAGGAATTGAAAAAAAAAAGAAGACAATGGAATTATCTAGGACGGTAAACAACCACATAAACATGGAAAAAAAACTTTGATACACAAGCTGTGTAAACTAAAGTTTACACGTGTCTTTTAGTTTTAGGGGTTAGGGTTTTAGTCTAGGGTTTAAATTTTAGGGGTTTAGGTTGTAGAGTTTAGAATTTACGGTTAGTGTTTAGAATTTAGGTTATAGAGTTTAATGTTTAGGGTTTAGTTTTTTAGGGTTAAGGTTAGAAATTTAGAATTTTGGTTTTATAGTGTAAATATGCAGGCTTGTGTAAAATTAGTTTTACACAGCCTGTATATCAAAATTTTAACCCATAAATATAGTACAAAGGATCCAAATAAAAGACAAGAAAGACATGCTTCATATGACAGTCAAAACAACCAAGTAATTAAAACTTCAAAAGTAAGTACCATTACGACCACTAAGTAATAAAAATCTAGTACTACTAGCATACAAGCCAATGAAACCTTGTCCTGATTGGAGAATTTCTTTCGTTCCTGTCATTAAATGAGCCAAAAACTTGGATCGGGCAGCATCATTTACAAATAAAGAACGTCTCACAGATGCTAGTCTTACCAAGCATTCCAGAGCCTGAAAAAAAATTTATCTATTTGAGTATGTGAAATCCCTGAATAATAGGCAAGGAAGGCTCAATACAAGGAAGAGATAATTAGCTGAACTCATAACTTTCAATAGGAAAACATTTTTTATCATATCAAAGCAGAACTAACACCAAGTATAGATAGTGAGAACTTCAACTGGAAAAATGAAGCATGATACGCATATATAAATTTTCATGCATAACTTCAAAAAAAAATCTGATTTCAAATTTTAATTTAGGAACCGGATTCTAGTTTACAAAGGTTTCTGATACAAAATTCAACCTGCCAAGTTAAAATAAGTTCAAAACAGTACCGCAGAGATGCTTCCAAGAATCTGGGGAAAAAGGTTAAAAAGAAGGAAAAACATTAAAACAGCAGGACTAACCTCCTTTGAAAGAGGAGGTTTAGTAATTGAATAGTAGTCAAAAAATATCTGAAGTGTTGAAGAATCCTCCAATAACGGCCTCCATGATGATGGAATCTGTAAAGTTACCACCATATGGTTGGTTAATTACAAATAATACCCAATGAGACACTTTCAAGCAACAAAAAGTTTAAAGAAATTCACAGTTGAGAAAATGTTTCATCGATACCTGAACAGTACCAAACTCTTCAGAGCTTTCATCAATTGATGTCCCAACAAAATCAAAGGACAAACATTTATGTGCAAGAGAAAGTGCCAGCTCTTGCAATCGACTTGCAACTGCATATTTCATATCAAAAAAGAACCAGCAACAAAAAATCACAAGAAAAATAAGAGGACAAGAATAGGGAGTCAAGGAAAAGGGAAGGAATCCAAAAAAAAAAACATGAGCAAATATGAATGTTACCATCATTTTGCAGGTGACGCAATGCTGTTAAAGACATTTGGAATATTTGAGAAAGTGACTGATCCCGGAATGAACAAGCTACCCTTCGATGATGTGTGGATGGCAACCCCGGATTAGGCTGACAATTAAGGTGTCAAAAGATGCACAAATTCGTCAAGAACCCAATGCAAGCACAAGAATAAATGATTGTAACTGAAAAGAAAAGGAAACACAACTATGTGAAAAAGAAACTGTACCCAGTTCTGGATCATAGGTGAAGTTAAATAACCTAGGTATCACTTTATCACAGTTCAACAAAAAATATATATAATTTTATTTGGGAGGGGGGAGGGTAATACTGGACGAGCTTATCTTAAAGATTTTTCTAATGTTATTTCCCATTATAGGAACTGGAGACTGTGGTGTACTATAAAAGTACATATCAATGACGGTTTCCTAAATACTCAATAAAAATATTATATGACACCAGATTCTTGAAACATGTCATAAAACAGACAACTAAAAGTGCTTTCTGCCAAACAAGAATGCTTCGGGTAAAAATCTCTGCTCCCTGTTTGATGCATTGTTCGAGTTTAATTAGTTTCTTTTGAACTTCTAATTCAAACTCGGAATGTGCCAAGAAAAAATATCTTCGAGAAAAGATTATTAGTAAACTTCCAATTCAAGGACAACTTTATATGGATGGAGAGGGGAAATTAAAGAACAAACAGCCAACAAATGAAACGCTGCTTACAGTTTCTAGCTATCAACAACATAAATAGATAAAAATTTATGTCTGATCAGTAAAATAGAGAACAAGGACACACAACATGTTCTACCCCATAAATTAAGATAGTAAAACATTATATACCTTCATATGAATCCCTTGAAGTAACATATTGACATAACAATTTTCATACCATATGACAACAGTTAGTGACTACCAGAAACAGAAAGATAAATTAAAAACATCAAGATAACTTACCTGATTCATCTCAGAGACAAGTTGATTTAGTATCTTCAAACCAATGGCATAATGTTCTGAAGTTCCCTGGTAAAACAAAGTGCCAGTAAGAAAGAAATGACAGTAAACTTTACAAACTAACATGAGGAAAGGAAGTCTTGCTAAAAAAGTTACAGCACAACATTTACAGGAGTCATTAATAAAGTTGAATGATTCAGGATGCTAATCTGAACAAGCAGTGATGTTTGCGAGTAACAAATAAGATAAAAATAAATACATTGACTCTAATGAGAATATTGCATTAAACAAATTAAACCAGGATATCTCAGCCATGCACAAAGAACATGCATAGCAGGTTCAATATCGGAATTCAAATTTCCGAGGCATGAAGGAAGTAAGAAGGCTGAAACCAATGAAGCTTGAGACCTCTCGATCACACATATCATATATAGCATCAATGTGTCAGTACAATCCACGGTTTTGAAGCTTAAACAAATGTGCTATGATGTATTCATGCACAAGACATAATGTACTTGATTGTTGCTTTCAATACATTACTCTTTGCTTCTGGGATAACTTAAACGTTTATAACAAAATGCATGGTTTTCCTCTTGCAATTTAAAACAATTTTATTGAAAATAGCATCAAATCATAACCACTTATCATAATCTCGAATTCTCCCCTTTGCTTTCAACTTAGAGCAATCTTCTCAAAAGAAGAACTAAAATGAGAGCCTTAAAAACAGAAAAATCACCTGGCTCAAGAAATTAGTTGACTCCTTAACCACGTCGTGGAATCTTTCATCATCGAACCATCCAAATTTCGTCACTCGGCACAACAATTGAATCAAAGATGCAGTTACAAATGGCTGCAGTTTCGGTCCTCTAGTCGCCAAATAGTTGAAAATATAACTCCCTACCAAATTAAAACAAACAAAAAAATAAATCAAATCTCGTTTTAGAAATCAAAAAAGGAGGAAAGTGAAAGAAACACTCAACATACAGATATCGAGTCGAAGATTCAAAGCGAGGCTATGATCAGTGACTTGTTTCAAAAGACTAGAGCTAGCGAGCATCAAAGCATAAGGTGTCAAAGCATTCTCAAGAATGTACTGGCATTGCGAAATGTAATCAGTGTTAACCGAGAAGCATTTCAAAGTGTTCTCCGCGTGAGCTCTCTCCGCCGAGTCCTGCGAATTGTACAGCCTCTCGCATAATGCTTCTAACTGCGCCAAGTTCTCCATCACCTCGATTACCTGAATCAACACCAAAAATAGAACATTCAGAAAAAAGTAAAAATCAAACCGATTCGATCGTTTCAAAATAAAAACAAGCAACAAAATGATAATCGGGAGATGATATTGACCATAGTTTTACCTTGTTTGGATCGCGAGAGAAAGATCCAGAAAGCGGCGATTTAGTGGAATGAAGAAGAGAACAGGAATATAATACTCGGAAGATACCGAAGAAGGAAAAGGAGGGTTTGGTTTTTCTACGATTGGATGGGGGGAGGAATCAGCAATGTGGTTTTTCCATTTTCCTTGTTTGTTTTTTTGGATTTTTGGGATCCCATATGATACAAGTGTTGGTTTACCTTCGCTTTTTGACCATTTGATTTGATTACTCAACCCTACATCAAACGGCAGATGCGCTCTTAATCAACAAAAAAATTTGTGTTAAGAATAGTGTGATCAGTGTTTATCTTCAAAGATTAATTATTAAACTTGTTTTGTAAAAAAAATCGCACAAAAATAATATTAAATAAGTAAAATACTATATTGATCTAAATTAAATAATAACTATAATAAATTAGTGTTGTGCACCAAAAAAAAGACAAATTTTATCCAATTTTGTTTATGTTTAATGCTTTATCGAGTTTCTAATTACCAAATCCAAGATGTTAAATTCATGTTTAGTTTTGGGTAATAATTTGTTTCCCAACAACAAAAAAGTCTGCTGCTTTTGTTGATTATGCTTCCACCCTTTGTAATCTTCTAAAAGAATACCAAATTCAAAAATGTACCTTTTAGAAAATTAGAAAAAGAAAACTTGACAACAACGGAACCCTTGAGATCCAAATGAATCTGGCCCGATTTTCGACCATTTCATGATTGTCTTGGGACATCAGCAATCATGTAAGATATTCTTGGAATATTTGACCATTTGTTTGCAAATGAAATAAGTTGATTTGATGCCAACCGCATTCGGCAACTGATCTTCACTTAAAGGCTTTGCTTGGCGGAGAAGAAAAAAAAAATAAAAAGAATTTTTTATCTGTTTATTTGATTGAGAGGATAAAAAATTATAAGGAAATAAGTTTTTTTTACTCTATTGCTTGGTAAAATAAAAAAAATAAAAAATAAAATTAGTTTAAAAATTATAATTTATTTTTAATTTTTATAATTTAATTTAATATTTTTAATATGATTATTTTTATTCAATTTAGTCTCTAAAATTTTCTAATTTAAAATTGACCCTTATTTGTTTCTAATTTTTATAATTTAATTTATTATTTTTAATATAGCCTTATTTTTGTTCAATTTAATCCTTAAATTTTTTATTTAATTAAAAATTGACCCATATGTAATTCTAATTTTTTTTATAATTAAGTCCAATATTTTTAATATGGTTTTATTTTTTCCATTTTAGTCGATAAAATTTTTATTTAATCCACAATTGACCACTATTTATTTTTAATTTTTATAATTTAGTCTAATATTTGTATAATTTAATCTCGAGAGTTTGACTATCAATGTAACACCCAATATCCTGTCCAAACGAATTCAACCTGAATATTAAATGCTACAAATAGCCCATTTATGGATTTAAACAAAAATTAAAAAAAAAACAAGCATTTCGAGTACATGAAAGTAAACAACCAACATGAAAATAAAAAGAAAACAATTAACGAAAGTCATATGAGAAAATAAACCTTTAAAAAATTTAAAAAAATAAATTAGGGTAAAGTACACAGATGGTCACCGAACTTTTAGGGTGCTTTTATTTTGATTACCAAACTTTTAAAATTTTCATTAAAGTCATCAAACTTTTATTTTGATTTTATTTTAATCATTCCCGTTACCTTTCGTTGAAAAATGACGTGGCTGTTAGTTTTACTTTTCTTCAATAAAATAATAAAGTTTGTGGGTTCCCCCGCTAATTAAACCGTACACGTGAACCTCCTCCTCCTCCTCCAAATCTCTACAACTTTTTTACTTGATATCTTCTAACTCAGAAACCTTTTTTGACTTGTTGTCCATAGTGAACTTGGACGGAATATTAACATGAACTAATTGCTGCTGCTGCTTGACACCATTAGCTCCATGATTGGAACTGGACCTTCCTATATTGCTACTGTTGTTAATGGCAGAGAAAGTTCTTGGGGTCATCCTTGCAGAACTTGGGAGGTGTCTTCTACTAGTAACAACAGATGATGATTCTTCAATGAATTGACCAGCTTTGATGTTAATAGAATCTTTTCTTTCTTTAAGAACTACCCAAACATCTTCTTCCTCAAAATCCTCATCTCTCAATGATATCCACACACCACTGCCTTGCCTTGAATAAGTATACCTATCATTCATTGATGAATTCCTACAAACACATTGTGTGCTTTCACTATTCAGTTTTCACCCAAAATAAACAAAGGGTAGTTGGAGAAAAACCATGAAAGCCTAGAATTAAACATTTTTATTGAGGTTAAAAAGAAAACGCATCTACATTTCCCCTAGGATTCAAAACCTTCAAAAGGCCACAATTTTCCCCAGATTCTAAAGTTGTTTGCATCTTGAGAATGAAATTTCAATTAATAGAAATCAGTTAAAACAATTTTTTTCAACAAGAAATAAATCAGAATCTCACCTACAAAAAATGATGAAAAAATCTAGAGATTTACAAGTTTTTCTTTTTATTTCAGAGGGGGAGACTCAAATAGCCAAAATGATAGACAATGAGCAGTAAACAAAGAAGAAGCAAAGAATAAGACCAACCAATTTTGTTTTGTCTTCATCGAATTTGGTATTGCTTCAAAAGCTGCAAAACAAAGAGGGAAAAACAGGGTTTTCGAAACAAGAAACAAATCACTATTTCTAAATCTTGTTTCGTAGTGTTGGAAACAATTTACAAACAAACTACTCTTGTTTCAAAACTTCAAACCAGCTCAAAAACTTGAACCAAACCAATCGAATCAAAGAAGATCTTCAAGCAAAGGTTTTTGAGTTGGAAGATATCAAGTAAAAAAAAGTTGAAGAGATTTGGAGGAGGAGGAGGTTCAGGTGTATGGTTTAATTAGCAGTGAGATCCATAAAATATATTATTTTAATGAAAATAAGGAAAATTAACGGCCACATCATCATTTTCTAACAGAAGGTAACGGGAGGGATCAAAATGAAATCGAAATAAAAGTTGAATGACTTCAATAAAAATTTTAAAAGTTCAGTGACCAAAATGAAAGCGCCATAAAAGTTTGGTGACCATCTGTGTACTTTACCCAATAAATCATTTAACAAAACTGTATTTCGATGATTTTACAAAATTTAAAACCAAAAAAATTCAAACACCTAAATACAAGTAGAAACATCTTATACCTATATTTTCCTAAAAAAAATCAAATCAAAGTAAATTTAACCGATACGAGGTTTAGGGACTAAAATATAAATAATTCATAAGTTAGATTTTAAATTAAAATTTCAGTTCCAGATTTGTTTTATACTCATTAATTCTAACTAGATTTAATCGTAAATTCATTTTTTTTTGAAGCAAATCGTAAATTTATTTTGAAATTAGAATTCAAATAGAGTGTTAATTAGAAAAATAACTAGTTTATGGGTCATATTGAAACATTCATAAAATACAGGGGCCAATTTATGAAAAAGTGAAATTAAACCTTCCTTTATAAAATTAACATTTACATATAGACCAAGTTTCAAGTTAACCCGAGTTAAAATGAGTTAATAAATGCAATTATAAAATTAATGACTAAAGCGTAAAGTTTGCAATTATAAGATATTAGACTAAATTATGAAATAGAAATAAATATTGGTCAATTTCAAACTAAATAAAATTTGAGGGATTAAATTGAGCAAAAATAAAACCATAGTAAAATATTAGATAAAATTTTAAAAAATAGAAACAAATAGGGGTCAATTTCATATTAAATAAACATTTTAGGGACTAAAGTGAACAAAAATATTATTATATTAAAAATATTAAATTTAATAATAAAATTAGAAACAAACAAAAGTAAATTTTATGTTAAATAAAATTTTTAGGGACTAAAATGAACAAAAATAAAAATATTAAATGAAATTATAAAATTAATTATATATATGATGAAAATAAAATTAGAATTTTTAGAATATAATTTAAAAATTTTATTATAAAGTATAATAATATTTACTTTTCTTTCCCATTTCTCACCAAATTTCAAAAAAAAAAATATTTGTACATAAATAAGAAAAATTACGTCCCCTCTTATTTCTTTCCTTTTAATTTTTCATTCTACCAAATAACTCTTAAATTTATTTATTTTTAATTTCTTTCTTTCTTTTTCCCTCCCAGTTTCCGCCCAACTAAGCAAAGCCTATGTAATAAGGTTGGAGAGTTTACCCTATGAGAGGTGTAACTAAACCAAGGCAGCATGTTATAACCAGCACAGATGTCAACCTCTAAGAACTGAAAACAGCCTACACATCATACGTGCATGTGTCGGCTTCAAAGAAAATGGAAAATTACATGCAAACACGTAATGTGAGTTACAATTTTTCATTGTTTTAAAATTTTCACACAATAAAAAAATATAAGCCGAGAGTTTGGATAAGGGGACTCTTCCTCTCAAGTTTCCAAACAGATTGAGCAAATTACAATGGAAATATCACCGCTTATGATACTTCTTCTAGCTCTCCCCTTCCTGCTGTTCATTCTCCTAAAACGTAGCATTAGCAACAATGGCAAGTCTAATCTTCTTCCCCCCGGCCCTCCAGGTCTTCCCTTGGTCGGTCATTTACACATGCTAATGTCTGATAACTCAGCCTCTCATGTTTTCTTCTGGAAACTCTCTCAAAAGTACGGTCCTCTCGTGTTCTTGAGATTAGGGTTTAAGCCAACCCTTGTAGTTTCCTCGGCCAAAATGGCTAAAGAGGTTATGAAAACCCACGACCTCGATTTCTGCAGTAGGCCTAACCTACGTGGTGCTGGAAAATTATCTTACAATACCTCGGATCTGTCGTATTCACCATACAGTGAGTACTGGAAGAAGATGAGGAAAACCTGCGTTGTACATCTGTTTAGTCGAGTGCAAGAGTATCGGCCCATTCGAGAAGACGAAGTTGCTCGCCTGATTGGGAAAATATGTCGACTGTCAATGGATTCTAAGGCTGTCAACTTGAGTGAGGCAATGGCGTGCCTTTCCAGTTCAATAATTTGTAGAGTAGGCTTCGGCAAGAGGTATTGTTAGATGTTAAAATAAAAACTTTTTGAGTGAAGCTCACAATCAGTCACTAAACTATGCCTCAATGTTTATTTTAATTATCAAACATTTAATTGTTATAAAATATCACTAAATTACTATTTTATTACAAAATAGTCCTTGAGCCCTAGTTTAGTTAAAATTGTTTAATAGCACAATTAATCTTTATATTTATACATTCGGTTAATTTGGTTAGGCTTTTTTTTTATAAATTCTATCAATTTAATTTAATTTTTATTAGAAATAATTTAATATTTTCATTAGAGTAAAAAATATTAAATTGATAGAATTTGTAATTAAAAAAATATTAAGACTAAAAAATAATGATAGAAATATTAAATTATTAATTTGGTCACCATCTTGTTGGAGTAAAAAAATAATTTAATTATTTTTAATAAAAATAGGACTAAAAGTAATTTAATTATTTTTAATAAAAATAGGACTAAAATGATATAACTTTTAAATAATTAACCTAATTTTATTGCTTTTTTCAAATTAGTATTAAATTGATTGAATCTATAAATATAAATGATTAATTGTGTTATTAAACGATTTTACTCAAACTGTCGTACACTTAATGGCATTTAGGACCCGGTTCAAAAGAAAAATAATGACATTTAGGCAAAATTAATAGTTTAGTTATCATTTTGTAATAATTGAAAGTTTGATGATCAAAAATCTTAATGTGTTTTCTCTCCTATGTGTTTCTAATAGGTTCGACGACCAAGGAGCTGAGATAAGTAGGTTCCACGGGCTGCTTAAAGAGAGTGAAGCCATGTTTACAAGCTTTAGTTTCGCTGATTATTTTCCTGTCATGAGTTGGGCCGATAGATTCACCGGCTTTCTCACTCGTCTTGATAAAAATTTCGAAGAACTTGATATCTTTTACCAAAAACTTATCAATGAACACCTTGATCCGAATCGGCCGACACCAGAGCGAGAGGACATAGTTGATGTGCTACTACGATTATGGAAGAATCGTGAGCTTCAGTTTGGTTTCACCATGGATCACGTTAAAGCTATTCTTATGGTAATCTCATCATCACTCATAACCTTTTATCATTAATTAACATTGTTGCGTCACACTTTTGCATATATAACTGGGAATGGTAATGGAACTAGGTAAGACGAGGATGTCTGATTCACCGATGGAAAATCGTGAACTTATAAAATTTTAAGGGACGAATTTATCGGAGTACAAAAATTGATTTTCAATAAAAAATACGTAGAAAAATTTTAAATTATATACAAATTTTAAATTTCTAGGCAGATGACCGCTCCCCAGCTCTTTCGGTCCATTCCTTGTCTGATTCACTGTCATCTTATTTTTGCATGGATGTTGCAGACATACATAACCATGAATATCAGTTAAATTCCTTTCTCCATAAACTACGCCTATGGTGACTTAACTATATGGGTGGTTCTATTTTGACCATCGAACTATAAAATTTATCAATCATATAACTTAACTATATGAGTGGTCTGATTGACAAAATTCATAATTCGCTAGTTAAAATAGAACTAACGCTGTACTTAAGTGACTACAGAATTAGTTTACCTTTTTTTTATGCAGGACGTGTTTATTGCAGGAACGGACACAACAACGGCCACTGTGATTTGGGTCATGTGCTTTCTAATGAAGAACACAAAGTGCTTGAAGAAAACTCAAGCAGAAGTGGGGGATTTGATTGGGAAAAAAGGTTTCGTAAATGAAGATGATGTTCAAGGTTTAACTTACCTAAAAGCTGTGATAAAAGAAACATTCAGATTGCAGCCGACAGCCCCATTGCTTGTGCCACGAGAAACACTTCGGAAATGCAGCATAGGTGGGTACCAAGTACCTGTCAAAACCTTGGTCCATGTAAATGCATGGGCAATAGGACGAGACCTTGAAACATGGGAAAATCCAGAGCAGTTTTGTCCTGAAAGGTTCGTCGGTAGTTCCATTGATTACAAAGGCCAACACTTTGAGCTCATACCGTTTGGTGCTGGTAGAAGGGTTTGTCCTGGAATGCAAATGGGAGTTGCAGCAGTGGAGCTTGCCCTTGCTAATCTTCTTTACATGTTCGATTGGGAAATGCCGACAGGGATGAACCCGGAAGACATAGACTTTGATGTTGTGCCTGGTCTCACTACACACAAAAAGAATGCTCTAGTCCTTGTGGCTAGGAAGATGTAATGATTTATTGTTCAGGTTTTTTATAAAATCTTTCTTCTGCGTGTCTTTGGAAGATTAGTCTCTTTATTATAATGTTATAGATTGTAATAATTCTATATATGTTCTGTTAATGGTGGGTGTTCATTGTTATGTTTGTTCATTTGAATTGGAAATATGACGTTCGACTACTTTTCACTCTCGTGCTATCCTTCAATACCGATCTTCAATTAATTATGAACAAAAACTCTAATTTCTACTAACTGAGTTTGTAACACCCGGTCCAGATCCGAAATACTACATTCGGGTTACCTAAAATTCAAACCAAAAAAAATTTCTTTTATAAATTATAAATTTAGCTTTTATTCAAACATTAATATATCAAATACTTCATATAATTAAATAAACAACATAAATTAATTTACAAAATAAGAGCTCTAAGTTTATACAGTGTATATCAAAATAATACTTAAAATAATACTACAGACTCAACAATTGTAAGGTCATATGAGTGCTCAGCCCACTAAATACAAGTATTGTACTCTGACAAATGCCGCTTGATGGAATCATGCACAGACAGTGCTCCTCGATCCCGCAATCACACGATGAACCTACGCATGAAAACAACGATTATGAGCTTATACTTAATGCTAATCATAAACATAAACATGCAAGCTAGTACGAGCAATAAGAGAGATAACAAAACACGTGGCGCTACTACTAGTTGCCTAAACACAGTCTCACAACATGCAAGACATCAGACATGCACACAAAGCCCAACCATACCCAGGACCCCACCAAATCGTCTGGGCAAAAGCACACAAGGTTCTTAACCACAACAATGGTAGTCAACCTTTAAACCCAGGACCATCTAGACATCGAGTTCCATCCCCTTATTACATACCCGGAAACACCTAGCCATCAGGTATTAGCAAGGGTCATCTACTCGAAAACACCTAACCATCGAGTAGGGAACAACTCATACTCGAAAACACACAACCATTGTGTAGAGGTCATCGCATACTCGAAAACACACAGTCATCGAGCAACGAATGTCGCATACTTGAAAACACACAAACATCGAGTAGCAAGCGCCACTCGAAAGTACCTAGCCATCGAGTGCACACAAAGAATAAAATAAGCACTACAATAAAAATCTTGGGATCCCATCAATCAAATTATGAAATCAATCAAATGCCTACTCGGCATACAAGCAACATGATCCCAAGGATCCTCCTATTATTGCTACTCGCCAACACATCATTTATTTTACATTACCAAATTGTTAATACCTTATGGAGAAGTATAGAATTAATCTCATTTATTATCTCCATTAATCCACATTTTTCACATTAATTAATACATTAAATCAAACCATTAACCTTTAAGCCCATTTGTATCTTTAACCAGCATAGTAGGTCATTCAGTTCAGTGGGTACCGATACTCGAACACAAGTATCGATACGGTACCTCTAGGTACCGGTACTCACATGCGTACCGATACTTATATTGATCATAAAAAATCTTAGATTTCTACAAGTACCGGTGCGAGTCAACTTGTACCGATCCGACACCCAAACGCATATCGGTACGACCAAAACTCATACCGATACCCTATACACAGGTTCGCACCATTTCCTTGAATTATGATATTACAACACTTTATTCGGTCTCTAAATCTTATGGAAGTCATTAGGGTTTGTTTACTAACGTATCCACTCGATTATTGTTAATTATCGGCTACATAATAATTTAATATAAAATTTTGACTTTATGATCAATTGTTCGAATATTACCAATTATTAGTCCATTTAAAATAATTCCCATCAAATCTCATCGATCTATTCAAACAAGCATACAAGCCATCACAATTATTTCAATCAGTCAAACAATCATCAAGTAATTATACGAGCATCTCAAACGACTCTACACGGTCTTTAAAGCCTCCACGAGTCACATCATATTCACGTCATCATCATGCATTTCTTAATTATCGAATCTCATAATACCGGTCTCTACTTATGCGTATTCATCATCTACATATTTTGCAGATACTAACACACAAAGCAATCACATCTATGATGCTCATGAAGCAATAGGAGTTCGAGGTGTACTAACCTCAAGCACCCGTGATAAATCCTCATCCGAACTTCCCGATACTCCACTTGATCCGATATTCGATTCAGAATAATCCTTATATAAAACGAATACGAAAATACATTAATTTCATACATCCCCTATTCATCATTTTTAATCAAATATTAATTTTGGTCCAATAATTAAGCATCATTCTTATTTTTTTTATTAAAACGGGATTCAAATCCCCTCGCACTATATTTACTGTCTTTAATTTTCACAAAGAGTATGAATTAAATAAACAATGTTACAAAGGTTTAATAAGAATAAAGTGGTAGCCTATTGGTTTGGATGCTAGCTTTCCAACCCATAGTACTTTCTTCCAATTATTTGTTTTCTTAGTTTAGTTAGAAGAAATCTTATTGAATTAAATAAAATTAATCTAAATTTCTATTATTATTTTTTAAATAATGCACTTTCCCCCATAAACTTTACATGTTTTTTCAATTTTCTCTCTAAAGTATTTTTTGATTTCTTTTGCCTTTTAATCATGATCCATAAATCCGTAAATCATATTTTCGTAAATTTGATATTTCATTAATTAAATATTTCATAAGTCATAATTAAAAATACATTATAAAATCGTATGCACATGATGTCAATCATACAAGTCATAATACATATAAAAAATCACATAAGGGGTAAAACACCAACACATAGAAAAATAACAAATAATTTATTTATAGCACCGGAAGAAATATACCGTAACTAAAGTAAAATTCAACCTATTGAATGATGCGCTTCCCATAATCAGTTGTATCAGTACTGATGAGAATAATCTTGATTCGAATCATTGATCGGTGCTAGGACAATGGCCAAAGGCTTGACAAAAACAATGGAGTTGGGATATGGTTCTCTAGAGAAAAAGTTTGGGAAAAGGTGCGGCTGCTATGTGTCACGGACAGGCCCCCTTTGCTCGGTTGGCAAGCCGTGCGACACTTGAAATGGGTGTTACCCAGACAAGTCAGCCTTCCTCATGCCTCATTGTCCAAGGAGTTATCTCGGTCGAGCCTTCTCAGGGTCACAAGGCCCTAAGGCTTTAGAGTTTCGAATCCCCGCAGGGCCTAGCGATAGCTGCACTCCAACCTCGTACTTCAGCCACAAGCGCGATATGGGGCCCTATGGCCCCAAACCGTCCCTAGGTATTTCTCCCAGGGAGACAGTGTGCCAACCACTAGGCCCCACTGCCCGCACACCTAGGCCCCACATAGGCCTAGGAGTAGGTCGCTTACACCAAGGAAGCTCGGTCGCTAGCCCAGGCGAGGGGGATGGTGGAGACCCGACACCAGACCACTTCCCCCTAAAGAGCTAAATAAACTTACCAGGAATGCCGTGAGTAGACGTTGCTTCGTCCCAAATGAGGACACTTTCTAGATAGGGCCTTCATCGTCTTCCTAAAGCTTCTCAACTTGCATCCTTGACTTGGTAGCTCCTTAGGGACTGCTCATATCATCACTCGGTCCACCATTGCTCGGAAATGAACGGGCTTGTCAAGGCATGGTCGTAATATAATAAGGGATGGCATTGACATCTCTCCCCCACTTACTCTATCGATGGCCTCATCGATGTAGCCCCAGAAGGGATGGTTCTGACATTCTCCCCCACTTCCTCTATCGATGGTTTCGTCGATGTAGTCCAAGAAGGGATGGTTCTGACATTCTCCCCCACTTCCTCTACTGATGCCCTTATCGATGTAGTCCAGGAAGGGATGGTTCTCATTGATATTGACACCAGTTCTTTATCACCTGTTGAGCCGATACAAACCCTTGTGGCAGCACATCTTCGATTCGTGCTCGATTTGGTATGTTTTTCTTGTCCCGTCATTTGATCCTTCAAGCAAATAATTCAAGCCTCGATCCTGGGTTCTTTCTATCCCCTTTTGACTATGTTGTACATTCGTAATCATCTAGACTGACCACAAACTCATTATGACCCAGTTCTATTTCTATCATGTTGAGATTTAGGTTCGTGCTCCCCCACTTTTACTCTGATTGTGGCTCGGGCAAAAGACAAGTAACAAACCATCGATCCACTTGAACAAGTGCCTTGTAGTTTCTCTGTGCTCCACGATCTGCCCATTAACCTACACAAATACAAAAGTAACATACCTGATCATGAGCAAACGTGTTATGACTCGTCACTCAATGGCTTGCTCCTCGACGTTAAGTATCTTCGCCAACTTTGCCTCATCTCATACCGAGACCTCCAAAGTATTGAATGCGTCACCATACATTTGTCATCAACATTAACCCAAGTTTTGCCAGCACATGCTCGCGTTGCACCTGGTTGCTCAATAATGCATAGATTATCTCTAGTTGCCAACACCGTATTGCATTGTACTTGCCTTTTGTTCTCCGCAATACATCCTGTTTTTATAAGATATACAACAATTTTATCAATGAAAACATATCCACACAAGTCTCGTATGATTACCTGGTTGGCACACATTGCCTTATGCTACCACCAATCATGGTATGCCTTTGTATGTATACCTCAGGTGTTTTGACTATTTGAGAATGCAGTCTCTACGACAAGCTAATATCATCCACTCGTGAAGTTTTCTTCTTACTCAATTATACCTGCACCATTTACCAATGAATGCCCACCTATACTCTCGAACAACCTTGCCCTTGTTCCAGTAGCCAAAATAGTTGGTCATATGTCCTCGCTAGAACTTCTTAATGGTCTCCTATGGCCCTTGTAATAGCCAATCAAGTTGCCCCTTTATTTCGTTTCTCCTTCACTCCCTTTGTAACAGACAGAACTGTTGATAAGCACAAAAGTACGCATTTGATCTCTTGACACACATGGCCTATACTTGTCACGGGGCCATTACCCTCTTCCCAAAAGACATGTCTTCCCCATTATCCACTTACTAGAAAAGTTTATCTTGTTATCACGCCCCCAAAGGAACCTGTATTAGCACCCCACAACCATCATATCAACATTAGTCTCGTGCCGTGGACTTCAAAATGATGTCTCACTTGTGCCCTCTACGTCTAACTTAGGTTTTTGCAGGAACCAAACTCTTCCCCATATGCCCACGACATCTAGTCAGTAGAGTATTCTCATGTAGGATCAATACCTCTTTATTCTCTTACATAATCTCGAATAGAACCTGTATTCGCTAAATCTCTTAGCTTCTTTTGAGCATTATATTCTACATTTTTGGGAAAGAAATGAGCCCATTAACTCTCCCTTTAGCTCCTCACACATTTTGATAGGACAAACACCATTAATAAACTTGGACCGCTACCACCACTTGGCGTCCCCTATTAGATACACCAAGGCCACCGCGACCTTGTCTTTATCTGTTTTAGTATGCGTATATCGGAAATAATGCTTGACGTTTAACAAGAAATTTTCAAGCTCCCTAGCATCTCTGTTCCCTTCATACGTTTTGAAACCCTAGTCCTCAAACCCTATCTACTGTCATCGAATTGCTCATAGCTATTTGTATCAGGTTAACCCAAGTCTTGATCTCATCTAGTCCGAACTTCATATGACTTAATGCTTCTTTTGCCTCCATTACCAAAATCTTTGATAGTCTGGGTCAACTCTTGCTGCATTTCCTTTATTGCTCAAAGTCGATCATTTGATGCCATAGCTCTCATGGCAGCCACTACGGCCTCAAGTTCCTTAAACCGACTAGGGTCTACCGACCCACCACCTTGTGTTGACGCCCCAGCACCTGGGTGTGTTCTCTCTCTGGGCAATACTCGTTCCACGTTTTCGCGTTTGTCACCATTCTTGTCGACACACCCAGAATCATTGTGCCTGCACAGACATCGACTTTTACAAATAGGTGTGATATTTGTATCGTGTCCTTCTTTGTTACATGAAGCTAACATTTATCCCTGTTGCATACGACCAGAGCTTCTTGACACCTGCCAAACCTTCAAAACCGTCTTGGTTCTCTAATCGATTGCCCCCACATCCATCAAGGAATTGGTAGGAACACCTGTCGTCAGAACACACACAAAGAGAAAACTGACCACGAAATTGGTTAGTCCAATTACATAACAATAAAAATGAAATGTACCTCACAAGTGCAATGAGACTTTCCAGTACGACTCCCACTGCAATTCACGCTCTGTATTGCCAAACTCTGGGAAGTGCGTTATAACTTCTTTGACCACCACATTTCTATTTTTGAGTAACACTGACATATCCGTGGTAACCAGGTTTTGCTTTTGGTCTCTTGGTCCATACATCAACTTTGACCTAAGCCTTGGCTTTACTAGCTCGCCCCACCAACTAGCTTGTCGGTAGTAGCCCACATCTCCACTGCCCAAATTGGGGATTTTGTAATACTTGGGTGAGATCTGAATTGTACTTGAATCATCACCACATACCCATCGAGCTTGTCTGTCCCACGCTTACTCTTTGGCTCTGCTTGTGAAGGAACTCCTAAGGAGAGCTTCCCTCAAATGCACCCACATTACCAAGTTGTACCACCCTTGTGTTTCTCACCCAAACGAGTAGCTTTACAAATAGCACTTTGCCTTACCCTTTGTCATCTCATATTGCAATTTATTGCCAGAGAATCTGGTCCAAACTACCACACCGCAACACATTCCTTTTTACCTTAAGACCCAATGTGTCTTAAGAAAATTGCCATTTACAGACAAATCATTAGCTATGAGAAACATTTCCCCTTAGGCTCCTTGATTTTATCTGACAATGTGACTTTTCCCCGAGAACCCATGATGTGTCCGTCCGCTACAAGAGCCCACAACAACAAGAGGGAGAATACCAATAACTTTGCACTCCCTTTTACTCTATTTTTTTGTTTCGAGAGGGGCCACTCCATCTGGCATACAACGATCGTCGTGATCCTTTGACCACTTCGTTAAATAGTTCGAGGTCCTAAGAGTCTTGTCCTGCACCCTTAGACGATCATACTATGCTAAGGTACTTCCACAACAAATGAGTTTTATCATCCCCTTTGATTTTATCAATGGGCGAATCCACCACCTTGAAGAACACGACTCCGCCGCCTTGAGTCCCCGAACCCAAAGCAATTTTGGAACGGTTTCAAGTTGTCTCCAACTCTTTCTTTTAGGGTTAGTCTACGAACCCATGACTATCCGTTGTATCACTCTACAACTATCTATACCTACTCCTCTTTTCACCTGGAAAAAGATAGTTAGGCAACAATCAAGCACCACAGTGCCAGGATAAACAATATTGCCATTAACTTCTATCAATCAAGAATTTATCCCATTACCCTGGAAATGGCAAGCACCAATATGTTAGATTAACAAAAATAAGCACATTTTATGCTTCGGGCTATACACGCCCTTGTACTAACAGGACAAAACAAACATCAATAAGCAAGGGTTACCGACACAAGGCAATGTATCAAAATAAGCATCACTATTACCGATAGCCACCATAGGGAATGACTCTCCTCTCGCGTGATGCGTAAGCATCCCCATATTGCTAGAATTCGTGCCCCCATGCTATGAGGAATACACACTTCATTATGTCCCATAGACAGCCTTCAACGAGCCTTTAAAGCAACTCAAAAAAATATTGCCGGTGTCCCAAATCACGGACATGCACTACTATGCAAAGATCAATCTCATCCACAAAAATTCTTGTGCTTCTTTGCGCCTCAACTCGATCGCCGTCTCGATCAGCCAACAACAATGTTACGGCTGTAACGAACAAATGAGCACCACTGTGCCCTAATTCATACGCGCCACCACGCTAATGTAACACATCGGCACTACCTTGCCAAACCCACCATAGACACATTTGTGCCTTGACTAGGTCTTGATCAATCAGCATAAGGAGTCACCCTGCCTACCCCACTCACGGAAGTGCTTGGCGTAGGTTCTAGCCACCCTGCCTACCCTCACAGGGCGCTCGGCGTGAAACTAGACCACCCTGCCTACTCCACTAATGGATGCGCTTGGCGTGACATTACACCATCCTGCCTACTCCTTGAAGAGAAGCGCTTGGCATGGGATTAGACCACCCTGCCTACTCCCCACATGGGAACGCTTGGCGTAGTCCCCCACCCTGCCTACTCCAGTCCAAAGAGCGCTTGGTTTACTATCATTCGACCCTGCCTACTCCATTCACCAGAGCGTTTGGCGTAGAATGCACAATCAGCGGCTCTGCGCATAGAAAAAAAAAGTAGTCTCTCTTTTTTTTCCCTGTCATGATGATCCACCCTGCATACTCCACCCGTGGGAGCGCTTGGCGTGAGACCAACTGATCCACAAATAGTCCAACTCTCATTTTTGCTACGGATCCGTCTGGCGTCACCACGCACCACAACCACTAAATAAAGCATCATAGTGTTCCAGTTGGTACACGAGCACTATGGCGTCTGGTTAACAAATACGCACCACTGTATCAAAAGCCATAGCCAAATGCCACCATCACATGAGTACATTGTCCATCGTATTCTCGCTCTGATACCACGTGTCACGGACAGGCCCCCTTTGCTCGGTTGGCAAGCCGTGCGGCACTTGAAATGGGTGTTATCCAGACAAGTCAGCCTTCCTCATGCCTCATTGTCCAAGGAGTTATCTCGGTCGAGCCTTCTCAGGGTCACAAGGCCCTAAGGTTTTAGAGTTTCGAATCCCGCAGGGCCTAGCGATAGCTGCACTCCAACCTCGTACTTCAGCCACAAGTGCGATATGGGGCCCTATGGCCCCAAACCGTCCCTAGGTATTTCTCCTGGGGAGACAGTGCGCCAACCACTAGGCCCCACTGCCCGCACACCTAGGCCCCACATAGGCCTAGGAGTAGGTCGCTTACACCAAGGAAGCTCGGTCGCTAGCCCAGGCGAGGGGGATGGTGGAGACCCGACACCAGACCACTTCCCCCTAAATAGCTAAATAAACTTACCAGGAATGCCGTGAGTAGACGTTGCTTCGTCCCAAATGAGGATAATTTCTGGATAGGGCCTTCATCGTCTTCCTAAAGCTTCTCAACTTGCATCCTTGACTTGGTAGCTCCTTAGGGACTGCTCATATCATCACTCGGTCCACCATTGCTCGGTAATGAACGGGCTTGTCAAGGCAGGGTCGTAATATAATAAGGGATGGCCTTGACACTATGGCATAACACTGCCGAAAAGGGTTTATATACCCAATTTATTGGGTAATTCATAAGGAAGCCATTAAACTTAATAAGGGTTTGCAAAATAGCACCTAAACTTTTATGATTTGCAAATTGACCCCTGAATTTCTATATTAAGCCTCATAAATTTAAATTTTTTCAATTCAACCCTCAAACTTAATTAGGGTTTCTAAATTAAATTTCCAAATTATTAGAGTTTCAAGAATTAAGGATTTCAAAATTAAATTTCTAAATTAAGGATATTTCGAATACAGGATTTACAATTTGGGCGTAATTTTTGGATGTTACATGAGGGCACCACCACCAGCTACTGACCAGGATACCGATATTATTCCAACTGTAGAGAATGTCCAAGAGCTGCGCCGAGGGACTAGGGAGAGGAAAGCTCCACGTGGCTTAACAGCTTTTATTTGTTATTAGTTTATTATGTTAGTGTTGCTTTAAATAGCTCGTTGGTGAGCTGGAAAGGGCATGCAAAAACCCTAAAACAATTTTCTCCTTCTCTAATCTATCTTCTCTTCTCTGTTTTCTCTCTATTTCTTGAGTTTTCAATGACATTCATAACAGTTTGGTGCTTTCATTGTGCTCTACAGCATGGTGAACAACACCGAATCCATCCGTAATTTTCAAGACACAACCACTCGCCATCCCTGGAAAACCATGTCGCGAACCAGGAGAAGTGGAACGCCGCCACTCAAACAACGTTCCAGGATATGGCTCATCAACTCCAGAACATTTCCACTCACTTGGGACTCTCTGCCGCCACTTCCGCAAGCGGTGATCTTACTACCAATAGCGCAGTGCATCGTGGTAAATCGAAGGTGAGAGGTGACTCGGAGGATAATTTTTCATTCCCTCTGAAACCAGTCTAGGTGGAGCTTCCCCTTTTCACTGGAGATGATCCAGATGAATGGATTGCCTCGGCACAAGATTTCTTTGAGTTTTACGGCACGGATGACCATCATCGTGTTACGATGGCTTCCTTCAAGATGACTGGCACGACGAAGAGGTGGTTCAGATGGATGCAGTGACAATGCCAGCTTGCTGGATAGAACCACTTAGTTGAGGAAATTGGCGTTTACAGTAATGGAAATCGAATCCCCAGCCGGCCAATTGGCAAAGCTGATGCAAAGTGCAAACCACCACGGTGGCAGATTATCAATCGCGTTTTGAGGAACTGACGCTGCGAACTTCTAATTTATCTGATGAGTTTCTTTTAGATTGCTTTACTTCAGGGCTTCAAGCAGACATCAAAAATGAAGTGTTGGGTCACCGTTCCACGTCCATGATTGAGGTTTAAGCTCTCGCTCGGTTTCATGAGGCCCGATTACATGATCGCCGTCCATCAAACCATCTTTCAGGCTCCAAACTTCCGCCCCTGTTGCCAACTCCTACTGCTCCATTGCATGATCCTAAGGGTTAACCAGGTCGACCACCACCCTTGGACCAGAATCTTCCACCCACTACCCCTACGCCACATGTTCGACGAATTTCCTCTGCGGAGCCCATGCACGTCGTCTTAAAGGCTTATGCTATTACTATGATGAACACTGTGTCCTGGGCCATAAATGTAAAACTCCCCAACTGTTCTTGCTTGATGATTCAATGGAGGGAGACGAGCAACAATCACCGTTGGCTGATGACTCCACCGTTCCACTTCCATCGGTCAATGAGCATTCGACTGTGTCTTTCAACGCTCTCACCGCTTGTACTAATCTGAATACATTGCGGGTTCAGGGGAAAATTCAAGGGCAAGTGCTCCGTATTTTAATTGATGGAGGCAGCACCCATAATTTCATTCAATCCCGAGTGGCTAAACACCTTGGCTTACCAGTAACAGCTGCACCGAACTGTAAAGTTCTTATGGGAAATGGACAACGACTGCAGCATGAAGGATGTGTTCGTGACGTCAAGGTACAGGTTCAAGGCACTGAACTTGTTACTGATTTTTATATTCTTTCTCTTGAAGGTGCAGATGTGGTGTTGGGCGTCGCATGGATGGCCACTCTAGGACCGATCATGATGAACTTTGCGAAGCTGACATTTGAGTTTCATTAAGGAAATCAACATTATTGTTGGCAAGGTGATACAGAATTTAGGCCACAACAAATTCATTTACAGTCACTTCGCCATTTATCCGAAATTGGGGCTATCACTGAATTTTTCCACTTGCATGTTGACGACTCCGAGCAAACAGTTTCCACTAACGATCGAGCCGATTTGAGCGAGTTGCTCGGGGAATTTCAGAGCGTGTTCGAGGCTGTACACAGTTTACCACCTCGGCCCGAGACTGACCATGCAATTCACCTCGATGCGTCCAACAAGCCTGTTAATGTTCAACCTTATTGCTATCCACATTTTCAGAAGGACAAGATTGAGAAACAAGTTCGTCAAATGCTTGAAGCTGGGCAGATTCGCAAGAGTACTAGTCTTTTTTCCCCATGTTGTTGGTGCGTACGAAGGATGGGACTTGGCAGTTTTGTGTCGACTATCATGCTCTAAATGCGATAACTATTCGAGATAAGTTTCCTATACCCACGGCTGATGAACTATTCGATGAATTGGGCAAATCACAATTCTTTTAAAAGCTTGACTTGTTGGCAGGTTATCACCAAATTCGAGTCCGCGACGAGGATGTACATAAGACAACATTTCGTACCCGTGATGGACACTATGAGTTCCTCGTTATACCATTCGGCTAGACCAATGCTCCTTCGACATTCCAAGCGACGATGAACGACATCTTTCAGCCGTATCTCCGGCGCTTTGTCCTTATTTTCTTGGATGATATCCTTGTGTTTAGTTGAACTTGGCAAGAACATCTCCAACACCTACGTCTCGTTCTTCAGGTTTTAAAGACTCATGGGTTGGTGGCTAAGCAATCGAAGTGCTCTTTTGGCCAAGACACAGTGGAATACTTGGGGCATGTTGTTTCGTGCAAAGGGTTGGCGATGGATGACACCATGGTCAAAGCGATTAAAAATTGGCTTGTGCCGACGATGGCCCGAGATGTACGTGCTTTCTTGGGGATCACGAGGTACTATCGTCTATTCACTAAGGGCTATGCTACCCTCGCGGCTCCTATTACAGATTTGTTGAAGAAAGATGATTCCTTCGTTTGGTCTCCAACAGCTCAGGAAGCCTTTGCACGCTTAAAAACTTGTCTTTGCTCGGCACCAAAATTTTGGCTTTGCCCGACTTCGACAAAGAATTTATCGTTGAGACAGATGCGTCCGGCGTGGGTATTGGGGCGGTGCTAACCCAATCCAATCGACCTTTAGCATTTTTCAGTCAGAAATTAAGCTCCAAAATGCAAGCAGCTTCGACTTATCATAGGGAGATGTATACCATCACTCAGGCTGTGGGAAAGTGGCGCCAATATCTCCTTGGTCGGCATTTTGTAATTATCACCGATCAAAAGTCCCTCCATGAGTTAACTCAGCAAACTATTCAAACTCCGGAACAACAACACTGGCTCACCATGCTCATTGGTTTTGATTTTGAAATCAAATACCGTCCTGGCAAGTTGAATACTGTTGCCAATGCATTGTCCAGGGAAGTCGGCGCTCAGTTGATGGCTTTCTTACAACCAGTTTTTGGCATTTTTGATGATACCTTATCCCAGTTACTTGCTGGTATACAAGCTGGTCAAGGGCCAACACAGGGTTACACTACGAATCAGGGATTGGTTTTGTTCAACCACCAAGTTGTTGTTCCGAATGAAAGTGCGTTGCGTTCTCGTCTTCTACGTGAACTTCATAGCTCGACAATCGGGGGTCACGCCGGTATTTCCAGAACATTTCACCGATTGTCCACAACTTTTTTCTAGTTTGGGATGCGAAAGGATGTCCATAGATTTGTTTTGGAGTGTCCTACTTGTCAAACAATGAAAAGTGGTAATCTTGCTCCGGCGGGTCTTGTTCAACCCCTCCCGATTCCACAGTAGGTTTTCGAGGACATCTTTGTGGATTTCATCACGGGATTGACAAAGTCAAATGACAAGGAGGTTATTTTGGTGGTGGTTGATCGTTTAACGAAATTTGGCCACTTCTTTGCTCTTCCTCGCCATTACGATGCTTCGTACGTTGCTAAAGTCTTGGTCCAGGGGGTTATCAAGTTGCATGGCATTCCAAGATCAATGGTGAGTGATAGAGACCCGATTTTTGTCAGCGCCGTGTGGACTGAAATGGCTCGCCTGCAAGGAACCGATCTGTGCCCCAGCTCTGCTTATCACCCACAGTCCGATGGTCAAACCTAAGCCTTGAACCATTGTTTGGAAATGTACTTACGCTGAATGATTGGGGACGAATTGAGTAAATGGGAGCACTATCTCCCTTGGACTGAATATTGGTATAACACGGCATTTTAGAATGACTCCGTTCCGGGCCCTTTATGGCCGTGATCCTCCTACTCTTGTTTCCTATGTTGAAGGAGGTTCTTGTAATCCTCAAGTCGATAAGGCTCTCCAAGATCACGATGAGATTCTCCGTGAACTGAAATACAATCTGCTCCAGGCTCAGTTGAGGATGAAGAATCAGGCAGACAGGAAACGTCGCGAGATGGAACTGGTTGTTGGAGACTAGGCCTTCGTTCGACTCCAACCATATTGGCAACTGTCGTTGCGCTTGTACAAGCATAAAAAACTCAGCCCCCATTTTTTGGCCCTTACAAGGTTGTTTAGCGCATCGGGCCTGTTGCATACAAACTCGAGTTGCCAGCAGTAGTCTGCATTATATTTCCCAGCTGAAGCAGTGCAAGGGCCAACCCCTACACCAGTTTACGCCGTTACCATTGTTCCGAGATTCAACATCCAAGCCAAACCTTGAGGACGAGGTTTCTTCTTTAGGGGGTAACGTTGCAGACATGAGGGCACCACAACCGGCTACTGACCAGGATATCGATATTATTCCAACTGCAGAGAATGTCCAAGAGCTGCTCCGAGGGACAAGGGAGAGGAAGGCTCCACGTGGCTTAGTAGATTTTATTTGTTATTAGTTTATTATGTTAGTGTTGCTTTAAATAGCTCGTTGGTGAGCTGGAAAGGGCATGCAAAAACCCTAAAACAATTTTCTCCTTCTCTAATTTATATTCTCTTCTCTCTTTGCTCTCTATTTCTTGAGTTTTCAACGACAATCATAACAAAGTGTAATTATAGAAATTTTTTGTTAACGTCCACATCACCTCTTTCGTTAGATATTTATGTTGCAAATCCTAATTAGTGAAATCTTCAATAGTGTCTTCTTCGTTTTCAGTAATCTGAATGCCAATATGCTTTACCTAACGCCAATGTTTTCCTTGCAAACAGCGTATGGATTTGCTTCCTTGCGATATCGGAGTCGGATGAAGAAGAATCAACGATCTCCAAACATCGTACGAACCTTCGAAATTGGAATAATAACTCGGTCCTTAGACCAGTGTACTAGAAAATTAGCATGTATTAAGCTATGACTTCCAAATTACACTGATTGTAAGACAATAATTAATACATATTCCTTAGTTGTTTGCCACCATTTTCTTTGATTGTTGGATAATATCTTGAATTAACTGTGTAATATTACAGTAGGAAGATCCTCCAATTTCAACACCTTTTTTTGCTTTCTCTCCAAACTCTTTAGCTCGTTTTCTTCTCTCCAATCCTTCGTTTCCTTCATCCATCAATTTGTGTATTGCACTTTCAACATTCTCCTTCTTCAACTTGAATGCAGATTTCTCATCTCCAAACAAGGTAGGTTTATCTGCCCCGAGGCTGACTCCGATTCTCAGTATTTGCACCGCAAGCTTCTCGTTGCAAAACTGGTCTCCCATGTTCGGCAATGTTATCAATGGGAGACCGGCCGAAATGCCTTCGATCGTTGAATTCCATCCACAATGAGTTAGGAAGCCTCCGATTGCCGGGTGTGACAGAATGAGTACTTGGGGAGCCCATCCCATGACTACAAGCCCTCTTCCTTTTGTTCTTTCCAAGAATCCATCCTCTTTGATCCATGTCTCAACTTCGTTCGATGTCGTGTTATTGCCTCTTAAAACCCAAATGAATGGCTTCTTCGATGCCTCCAAGCCAATGCCCAACTCGATCAGTTCCGGAGACTTTAGAGTGCTGATGCTTCCCAGGCAAGCATAGATGACAGAGTTGGTTTCTTGGGAATCAAGCCACCTCAGACATTGTTGCTCATCGATTGAAGCTTTGTTACCTCTTTCGGCCTTGTCCAATTCGTCTTTGTGGCTGAGGGAAACTGGACCAATGCACCATGCTTTCCTTACCTTTCGATACTCTTCGACGTAAGCCGGTTCTAGCTCTTCGAAAGTATTTATGACAGCCCCAAATGATGCTAGGTCAGCTTCGATCACTGGTTCGAAGATCTCCTTCCAGGGTTCAATGGGGATAAGCGGGAGCTGGACTTTGGTCAGCTCGAACTTGTCCGGCAAGCCTGGCACCGTGAAGTATTCGTATTCCGATTTTAACTCCTCGAGTATGTTGGAGGAGTTTACATTGTGAGAACAGAGAAGAGTGAAACAACAAAATCCATGGAACGATATCCTCGGAACCTGAAACTTGGTAGCAATGTTGCGGGTAAAATAGAGGCACATGTCCGAAATAATACAATCGGGGCGCGGCCTTAGCTGCTCTAATAATTGCTCCGCGGCATCTTCCATCATGTTTATCGCAGCGAAGAACTTGAGTAAGTCCTCTATCAAATACAGCATGTCCGCATTCTCAACCCCATCCGGCAGTCCTACTTCTTTTCCGGGAAACTCAAGTTGCAGTAAACGGATAGGGAGCCCTGATTCGACCGCTCGGGCAATTGATCTCTCAACTCTGCCTGCATTAACTGGCGTTGTAACAATAGTAACAATCACACCGCGCTGTGCCAACAGTAGACCGATATCGACCATGGGGATCAAGTGGCCCTGAGCCATGAAAGGGAACAGCACGAAATGAAGGTGATCGGATATGGAAATGGAACCCATAGGGAATAGGAGTAGAAAGTGAATTGTGAACACAAGTGTGCCATAATCTGATATATATACAGCAAAGTTACGATCATATGATTTGGGCAGCTGCTGATGCAAGAGCATACATAAGCAAATTGGCTTGTTATGTGAAGAGATGAGGTCGGCTCGAAAGAGCAGAATTGTGTGGACTGTTTAAGTAGACTCCATTTCAGAATGTCTATGACCGGTGGTCCTGAGTATGTCAGTGTTACTTGGTGTGCACTCTCCGGAAGATTCTAACCCGATTTTATTCGATTGATATTGTTATTGGTATAACCTAATTAAAAGTTTAATAGTTTTTAAATATTTTGGTGTTATTACATGGTAGTATGTGTTTTTTATTCTTAATCATTTGAAAACGCACATACACCGTGCAAATAAATTACTCGAATTTAGATTTTTTAAAAAATATATTATAAAAAATAAATGAGGAAAAATATAAATTATATAAGGATTATATCAAATTGTATGTCTGAAAGTTACAATACGTTTTGATATGTGAGCCACGAATCACATGACAATGGCCCTTAAGCAACACAGGAACAAAAAGGACAAGAATGTTTGAGACGTAGTTCTTGGAGTTATCTAAAATACAAATGCTTGCAATATTCGATCTCTCAAATTTAATTTTATATTTCACTTCTCAATCCTAAAATTATTGGTATAGATCAAAGGTTCAATCCTAAAATTATATTGATCTTATGGGAATAAAGTATATTTAATAGTCGTCAATAATTTTTAGAGCAGTTTATTAAAAAGTTCTCAGATGAACCTTCTCATTTTTCTTAAATTTTGGGTTCAATGTCTATTAGGAGTAAATTATCCCTTCTCCTTCCTCCTAGGTAAGAATTGTTCAAAAAATATATATTTAGTAGTTAATATTTTATTTTTTTGATAATATGCATGTTCGTCTTTCCATTCATGTTCGGAGTGTGAGGCTGACTCTCCCAACAATGTTAATAGTTTATCTTTTAAAAAGAAGACTGATGACGAGAAGATTATTGACTATATTGATAGTGAATATTTTAATTTTGATAAAAAGAAAATTATACTAACATAAAATATAACATGAATGAGATTCACTAATTGGTTAAGTGGTCAAGAATGCTCATCTTATTTTATCTTATATGAGTTCAAATCCCAACATGAGAATATAATATCTCTACTTAATCAAAGAAAATATAAGATTAATCAACCAACTAGAAAATTTTTCATTGTTGAATTGACAATAGATTATAATAAAGTTAATAAGTATTCTTCTTACTTTTAAGAAATTATATATCAAAATTATGTCAATACTAGACATGTTAAATGGAAATGTCATATCAATTCAGATTTTATGTATATAAAAATCGGTCATTATTGTTTAAAAAATTCGAATAATTCTTATATTTAACTCAATCTGACCCATATCTTATTTATTGGTTAAATGCAATGGTTTGAGTTTTTAAGCTAAAATAAGTTGATTAAGCACATCAATCAAGTTTTTAAAACATAGCATGTCATATTTTAAGCTAAACAACATCATTTAATTAAGTTCTTCTCATAAAGCTTACGTTTATTTAAACACCAAAATGTAATTTATGATATAATACAAGAATATTACCTTCTATTTAGTGTTTGAAATAGATAATCTTTCAATTTAGTCATTTCTTTTAAGTTTGTACTTTAGGATCCAAATATATAAAGATGCACATTCCAAATTTGAATTTCATTGGTACCGTTATCATTTCAGAAATATAAAACTATAAATTGGACATATTTAAATAATTGAGATTTTGAAGAGTATTTATTTTCATTTTGGAAATTGTACATTGTTGTAGCCCTTTTTCTCTCCTCCATATCATCTCAACACTTTCTTAGTACAATATTTCGCCGCATACGGTCGTCCGGACATTAGAGTATTGGATTGTATAATTAAATTAGTTTCAACCAAAACAAAAATTAATCAGAATCAATTATTATAAGTATTAAATTGAATGATTAGTTCTACAATTAAGTTAATTCAAAATAGAACAAAAATAAAATTAACTAGAAAACTCTCACACAATTTTCAAACCTAGATGATCAAATAATAGGCATCAGATTTGTTAGTACAGAGAGAGACAAGAATGTAGGGAAATTATCAACCAATAGAGGGGGGAAATATTGAAATTTGCAGAGAATAAATCTGATATTTTTAATTTTTATTACTACTAAATTTGGTTTCTGTTTACATTGATCATATAGGAGCTTTACAAGTAATTAAAACGCATATTCCCAGTCTTCTTCTTATTCGAGTTTTTCATCCGCCTCAACTTCTTTTCGATCTTTTTATAGCACTTGCAGTCTCTTTGTGCTATGTTTCTCACACGAGCTCTTTCAACCTCTGCATCTGGCTTCGATTTTGTTCGAGGAATCACCGCATATGCACGTGGTACTGCTTCAGGCACCGATACTCCGCTCCTTGCTGATGAACTTGATTGCTTGGGACGTAACTCCAAATCTAAGTCAGCCTCCACCAATTTCATTGTTGACTGCTTCTTCACCGGTGGTGATGCCTTGTTCAAAGGAATCACAGCTTTTTCTTGTGATTTTCTCAGGTCTGAAAACCTCGTACCCTTGTCGAATATGATTCGACTCCAGCTCTCGATCAAATCCTTTGCAAGTTGTCTGTTGGCAGTGATTTCCTCATCTGATTTTGATAGAAACATGATGACTTTACCAAGGCCACTCTTCTTCAACTGCTCCCTTCGATATTCCCGGCTTATATCGATAGGGAAGTTGTGAGTTAAGATACTCAAAAGGGAAGCTCGAACGGTGGTGTTGGGCAAGCTTCCGTCGGGCAGTGGTTCGAGCCAAATCTTGAGCAAACTCAAAACCCCACGGTCCAAAAACTCTTGTTGAAGATGTTTCTTGGAGAGAAAGTCAGTAAGAAGAGGCAGCGTCTGGATCTTTTTAATGGCGGGTTTGTTTTGCATGTTAAGCTCGATGTCTTCTTCAGCTGCAACCTCCATTAGAGCCATTACTTTCTCAACAAGTAATCCAATATCTTGAGGATTTTTCTCAGCCGTCTTCTTCCTTCGCTTAACCTTGTCGAACATCGCCTCGATCTTATCATCGTTTACGATATTAGGATTCGAACAGGTTTCTTCAACTTCCTCCTGGTTTTGATCATCAGAGTTGAGCAGCCAGTCCCACATCTCCTCTTGATCACTCAGCTTTCTCTTGTTGGTATTTCTACGGCAATCGTTTCTCTCGTCTCGCACAATCTGTTGGATGATATCGGAATCTTCGGCCATGGATGATTTCTTATTCACCAGTCTTATATTCTTCTTGGTTTTGCAACGTCCATCAGCGCTAACACTTTGAATGGCGGGAGGAGAGAACTCTTACTTTGTTCTTAGGTTTCAAGCGAATGCTTCAGCCTTCATGCACACACTGTTATTTATATATATGTTTAATAATTAACCTAATAGGAAATGGATTTCATTAGATAAACCTAATAGATTTCTAATTTATAAAATTGGCGTGGATAATACATTACATTAATATTATGGAATATAAAAAAATCAAGTTTTGTTATTTTATATAACAATTTTTATTTATTTATTTAAATATATGTAAAAGTACACAAACCCTGATCTTTGATAAAATTTTCGCTTATTCTATTTTTTTCTGAAAAAAATACTCATTTATCCCCTAAGATTTAATAAAAAGGAAACTAATCCCTCTATTTAAATGCAAAGACAATTATGTTTCTATTGTGGACCAAAATCCCCTATCCTTTTCGATGACATTTTCTATGTCCAACACTAAAAAATTAAATTATAAGTCGTAATTTCAAATTTTAAATCCTAAATCATAAATTCTAAACCCTAACCGCAAATTCCTAAACCTTAATCATAAACCCTAACCTTACACCTCAATCATAAACATTAAACCTAAATTTTTAGTAGATAGTATAAATAGAGGCACCGAAAAGGGCCAGGGGATTTCTATTCCTCTATTATTGGGTGAAGCCACGATAAACAGAAAAGAAATCCTCTGCCCATTTTCGGTGCCCCTATTTATGTCCAACACTAAAAAATTAGGTTTATGGTTAGGGTTTAAGGAATTTGGGGTAGAGTGCATTTTTAAGATTTAAGGTTTAAGGTTTAGGAATTAGAATTTAGTTTTATGGCTAAGAATTTGATTTTTTTAGTGTTTGAGTATAAAATGGGGCACCAAAAAGGGATGGAAGATTTTTGTCTTGATAAACAGCCCCTCCGGATCGAATAGAAATCCTCTACCCCTTTTCGGTGCCTTTTTCTATGCCCCGAATTTAAAAAATGTGGTTTAGGGTTAAGGTTTAAGTTTAGGGTTTAAGGAATTAATGGTAGAGTTTATTTTTGGATTTATAATTTAAGATTTTAAATTTAGGGTTAAGGCTTAAAATTTAATTTTTTTTAATGTTAGTGCAGAAAAATGAACATCGAAAAGGGACAGAAAATTTTAATCTTTCGAATCAATGAATTTAAAGCTCAAATAATAATATTAATGTGTTTTTTGGAAATGTTTATAAAGTTCTCTTTATGATTATGATGTACTTTTTTGTTGTACATTATTTTATAAAAATTGAAATGTTTTTTCATTAAACTATAAAATTTCCTAAAAATTAATTTCTAAAATAGAAAACAATAACCATTAAAAACTTATCAATTAAGAAAAATAAATTACAATAAATTACTACTTAATAATCAGAAAAAGGGCGAAGCAGACTTATATATGTACACCTATAGAAATCAAGATGTTTGCATTTTATTTTCTAGCCTCTTTTCTTTTATTATTATATTTGCTCAAGATGGAGAAAGGATAAATATAATTAGGGTGAAAATTCGATCGATTCGAGTTAAAATTTTGAATTAGTCGAGTTGATAAATCTTATTTTATAATTTATGCTTTATTTGAAATTTTTGAGTCGAGTCGACTTTTTGAAATTCGAATCAAGTCAAGTCGAACTGTTCGAGTTTTTGTTCAAATTTAATTATAAATATTTATAATTTTATGATATTATTTTGTTCTATTTTAAACAAATTTTTATAACCATATACGATATACATATATATTTCTTCATATTTTTATGCGATATACATATATTAGGCAAAGTTGAGGGACTCGACTCAAACATGAAAATTTATCTACTAATTACTAAAAATTTCGAGTTATTCGAATTCTCACTTAAAACTCAAACTTCATTTAATTTTTTTTTGAGTCGAGTCAAATTTATGAAATTACGATCGAATTAAGTTAAATTTTTTCACGTCGAATCAAGTCAAAAAAATTCAATTTTTTAAGTCGAGTTTTGCTCTCTCCTAAACATGATAATTGAACTTAACTGATGAAGATGTAAATATCAATTGTTGTCATTGTTATATACATTTATATATTAGTGTCAATGATGTTTATCATTACTTGGCAAGTTATATCTCTTTATAGTTATTATTTTTTGAAATTATTTAATTGGATTTTTAACCCTTTCGTATTTTATTCTTTAGAAGTTGGTTTATGTACTTTGATAGATTTAGTGTTAAGATAATGTGTAAAAATCAATGGAAAACGAATAATTTGAATTATATTAACAAGAATTTATTTGATCAATAATAATAATAATAATAATAATAATAATAATAATAATAATTGGTCAATATGTAATGCAATTGAAATAATCAATTAAAAATTTATTTTAATGACTTTAATGTTAATGACAATCAAGATAATTACTATTTTTATTTTACAAAAAAAAATATGAATGAAAATTAAATTCAAAAATTATTATAGGGTATACATATAGTTCATTATTTACAAGTTTAGAATTGTATATAGTATATATGTACACAAATTAGTGTGATGTACTAGAATTTAGGATTTACGACTTAGAGTAAAGTTTAAGATTTAAGGTTTATAGTTTAAGATTTAAGGTTTAGATTTTATAGTTAAAATAGGAAGAGTTATGTAAATATTTTTACACAGCTTGTGTGTATATATATATTCGAAAGAAGACCCGGTTGGCTGTCAATTGAACCGTGTGTTAAGATACTCTAAACTCAAAACCGCTGGATAACTTGCCACTCAAGCTTGAGTTTTGGCTTCACAATGACCCGAGTATAATCCCATTTTTTTCCTCAAATAGCTTGTGAGAAAAGATATTTCAATCACGGTCTAGCGTTACTTTCTACACGATTTGTAGTTTTCATATATTGAAAATATCCGATTAGGTTGACAAGCGACTTGTGCCGCGGGTGTTAAGATACTCATACTCGCTGCTAGAGCTTGAATTTTGACTCGACAATGGCCGAGCAAAATTCCAGTATCTCATTTTCGATCTCGTATTAGTGTATTACTCTTGACACAATATTCTTGTTCAGGCAATAGGTTAGTGAATTAATGTAAAGCAGAGCACACGGAGCAAATCACTAAATCTATGTGTTGTTTTAGCACTCTACAGTCATGAACTTACATGCATGCCCGCACAGATAGTTTAAAGCACGTACCTGCACTTCGATGCTTATAAGTTGTTCTATCACGAGCTCTACGAGACCCTGCAACACTGCTGCCTGAGGCATCAGACTTTGTCCTTCGATAAAACAGGACATATGCGGCAGCCGACTTTACATCTTCTTCGTTTATAGGTGATATATGGCTGCCATCAAAGTTGTACCACCTATTCTAATATAGAAGCTGCAATCAACAAAATCAGCAGAAAACGGTATGATGCGATACATGTCTTATGCATCAACAGCAACACAGGCATCTGCATAACCATCAACAAATTGACTACACCTAAATCGGACACATATCCTAAGTCTGAATAATATAAGCTGTGTCCCAATATAACTTAATTTGATGTGTGCAGCGTAGTGGTCACTGTCCATGCCTCCATAATGGTTGGCTAAGGCATAGAGTTCGTAGAGCTGAGAACCGGAACTTCTCTTGGTAGCTACATAATTCGTTAGGTCAAAACCTTGAATAGGAAAGTTGACAAAAGTTTCTACTTTATGCTTCATTGAAAAGCGTCGTATTTGTCAAATAAATATACTTTAATCTCAAATAAAATAAATAAATAACGTAGTAATAGAGAAGAAGGGTCGATCCGTAAGGACTAAGGAGCTTCTGATATCTGGAAGATTTGATTCTGACTGTTGCGAGAAAATAAAGTAAAAGGGGGGTTTGATCAAGAGAGCTAGAAAATAAATGTAAAGTAAAAGCGAGAATGATGGAATTAAATTTCTAGAATTAAATCAATTTAATAAATAGCCTCAGGCTTTGGTTAGCCTCAAATTCGAACTAATCATCGAAAATGATTTTACACCAGATACATGTCGGTTACAGTCTACAAGGCCCAACCCTTGTAACTTACTTTTCACTTTTGTAACCAACAACCCAAAGACAATCTTTGGAATTCGGTTCTTACTTGGACTAGCCACAACTATGGTCGCTAGCGCCGATGTAGTTAAGTGTTAGAAAGTCCGACTCGGATTATGTTGTCTCGATGAGAATCGAATCCGATCTCAATTTCCCTTAGTGAATCCGTCGCTAAGTGTGTTCATAGGGAGTCGAATATGCTACAAGCCGATCCTTCCTCCCAACTTTAAATCAAAACAACATTCAAACTAACGCGCATTTTTTGAGATGAAAGTGTAAAGATTTTAAAAGAAAGGTCGGTTGTCAATCTAAGTTTCCAGAAAACTGAGAATGTTATCCGAAGATATTAAGTACTTTTCAATTCTCACAAAATGAATTGATTTGTTGCTTAAGCCTTTGGCTAATTGGAAAATTAGCTAAGCAAGATTGTGGTAGAAATTATGCTCAGCATTTTAAAAAAATAAATGAAAACTTAAAAATAAGAACGTAAAGAAAAAGATAATTTTATAGAACTTAGAAAGCAAGAACAAAACTAAGAAACAATAGAAAACTTTACCTGTCAATCTGTCTAACATCTGGTCGATGAAAGGCAATGGGAAGTGGTCCTTCCTTGTAGCCTTATTCAGCCTTCTATTATCCATGCACACTCTCCATCCGGTGATGGTCTTAGAGGGAATCAACTCAACTTCACTGTTTTATACCACAATCATGCCACCTTTCTTTGGCACGCATTGCACTGGGATAACCCATGAGCTATCAGAAATAGGATAAATGATCCCGACATCAAGCCATTTTATGATCTCTTTCTTAACTACCTCTTTCATGCTCGGGTTTAGCCTTCTTTGGCCTTTAATGGTTCTTCCATAGTACCCTTCCAGAATAATTTTGTACATACAAATGGTTGGGCTAATACCTCGAATATCTGCCAAGGTCCAACCCAACGCTTGCTTATAATTTCTTAATATTGCCAGCAATCTCTCCTCTTGATCATTGGTGAGATCAGTGGCAATGATCACTGGCAGGGTTGAGTGTTTACCTAAATAAACATACTTCAAGTGATTTGGCAATGGCTTAAGCTCCAACTCAGGTGGTTCCTCGATTGATGGTTTAGGTTCCTTTATCTTTCTGTCGACCAACTGTAGTGGCTCAAAATAACGTACATCTTCAGCCTCCAAGGCTGATTCTTCAGAATCCTCAAACAGTTCAGCTATGCCGTCAAACATGCTGGCATCGAATTCTGTATCCTGGCATAATTGTGCCATGTCCACAGTATAAATGGACTCCATCATCTCTACGACTTGATATTCATCAGGTTCATCTACACATTTCAAAGCTTGAAACACATTAAAAGTAACATGTTGGTCATTCATATGCATTGTTAGTTCCTTTTATGAACATCAATAAGAGCCCTACCCATGGCAAGGATGGCCTACCTAAAATAATTGGAACATTAACATCGGCCTCATAATCCAAAATGATAAAATCAGCTGGAAAGATAAATTTGCCTACCTTTACCAATACATCCTCAATCTTACCCTTGGGATGCGCATATGATCGGTCTGCCAGCTGGAGTATCACGGTAGTAGGTCTTGCTTCAATACCAAGCTTCCTAAAAACTGATATTGACATTAAGTTGATGCTGGCTCCTAAGTCATACAACGCCTTGCCCATAAATTTGTTGCCAATTGTGTAGGGAATAGTGAAACTTCCCAGATCTTTCAGCTTTGGTGGAAATCAGTTAAGGATCATGGCACTGCATCACTCAGTGAGAGCAACAGTTTTAAAGTCTCGCAACTTTCTATTTTTGGACAAAATGCCCTTCATGAATTTTACATAGTTGGGCATTTGCTCAAGGGCTTCTACTAATGGAATGTTAATTTGCAATTGTTTAAGAACTTCCAAGAAGCTTTTAAATTGCTAGTCCTGCTTGTGTTTTTGAAGTCTTGCTGGAAATGGTGGTGGTGGGTAAACATATGCTGGCACTTCTGGCTTTGCTGAGGTAGTGCTGTCATCTAGTTTGGCCTCAATATGCTGTTTTACCTCAGTTTGTTTGTTATCAATTTTGGCACCATGTGTGGCATCATTGTTGGCATCGGTTCTGGCTCTGGTACTGGCCTTAGCACTGTCATTATCTGTTTTAATGTCCTCATTCTCTGGGCTTGTCTACTAGTACTGGCTTTTCACTTTGGCAATTAACTAGCTGCTTGGCATCCATCTCTGCCTCACACTGTTTACCACTTCAAAGGGTTATGGCCTTTTATTGCTCATTGTCTTTGTGCCGAGCATCTTTAGTGTCACTTAGAAAAGCTCTTTGAGGTCGAATGCTGAGTGCACTAGCAATCTGCCCAAGCTGGACTTCCAAGTTCCTCATTGATGCTACCAAACTCTAGAGTGTGGCATTATTTCTCTCCATGTATTCTGCTAAAGTGCCTCCATGATTAAGTTTTTTCCCTTGTTGAAAATTGTTCTGGGTGTTCTGAGGCATGGCATTCTTATTGAATGCTGGCATGACATTGTTATTCTGCATCTGGGCATTCTGGCACTGGGCGTTATATTGGTTGCCCCTTGATTTCTCCAAGATAAGTTAGGGTGTTGTCTCCAACCTACATTGTAAGTATTGGAGTTAGTATTATAATAACGACCAGAATTTCTAATGAAATTTACCGACTCAGGGTTGGCAGGGCATTCGTCCACATGGTGGTTTTCTCCGCATATGGTACAAAATGGCTCTAATGCTTTAACTTCTTGGGACTCTTTGTTCTTTTGCAAAGTTCTCACCATGCTGGTGAGGTTGGAAATCTTGGTATGGATGGACGTTAGCTCATCAACCTTCAATTTCCCACTGGCTTTGGTTCCAGTCCCAAGCCTAGCAACAGGATATTCAAAGCCATTAATTGAAATCCTCAAAAGAATGCCAACAGACTCTGTGTAGTTTTTGTCAAGTAATAAACTGACCGCTGAAGCATCAACAACAGTCCTCATTTGTGCATTCAATCCATTGTATAAGGTCTGTATTTAGGTTTAATTCGGGAATCCATGCATAAGACACATTCTCAATAGATCTTTAAATCTTTCCCAAGCATCATATAGGGTCTCATCCTTGGCTTGCTGAAATGAAATGATCTCACCACGCAGCATGGCAGTGAGTGTTGGCGGTTGAAAACGTGTTAGAAACTTCTGGCAGAGGTCTCCCCATGAGGTGATTGAGCCAGGTGGTAAGGAATTGAACCAAGCCTTGGCTCTATCTTGCAAGGAAAAAATGAATAACCTTAATTTCATAGTGTCTCCAGATACTCCAGTTTGTTGAAATAATTGGCAAATCTCCATGAACTGCTTTAGATGTTGCCTCGGATCTCCAGTAAGTGCTCTATCAAATTGGCCTATATTCAAAAGAGTTTGAATCATTACCATCTTAAGTTCAAAATTTGGTTCATTTACCTCTGTGCCAACAATTCCTGGCATTAGATTTGCAATGTCAGGTGCTGAATGTTCTCGGATTGACCTTTCTTCCTCCGCATTGACAATTGGGACATTATGAGGTGGTTGTGTATTATTATTTGGTGGATCTCCATCATTTTCACCGCACCATTACTTTGATTACCATGATTCATTTCTTGGTATCTTTTCTTTAACCTCTGCAAAGTTCTCTCAATTTTCGGATCGTATGGCCAATCATCCACCACAGGGTGGTTTCTGGTCATACACCAATGAAAACAAAAACAAAATAAAAACTAAAAGAAAACAAGTAAAAATTAAAAACAATCAAATTCGTTGCAATCACCAGCAACGGCGCCAAAAAATTGTAGACTTTGTAGAAGAATGTGTTATGAATGCTGGCAAAAGGGGCAAAATGTATGTATTAGTAAAACAGTGCCAAGAATATTTTGCGTGTAAGTATACACGGTCTGCAAGTAATACAATAGTTAAACTGAGTATCGATCCCACAGAGATTGACTTGGAATTCGATTGCTTGTTACTTGTCTTAGAAGAAACGATGTTTGTTTCGAAAATTGGTTTTAAAAGAATTAAAATAAAAGAAATAAAAATAGAGTAGGACGTTGGCAATGAAGGTTTCTTAATAAGGATGAGTGTTGGCAAGGAATGCTTAGTGTCAACGTTTCATGCTATGCCAGCCTTGATGCCAACCTGTCTTGGCATGGTTTGCCGAGCAGATTCAACATTAGCAATGCCTCTCTCAATGGTTATTGCCCTAAACCGATCATGCAAAAACCCTTATATCTCTATAGTGTATGCCTTTAAATAAACCAATTTTTTTAAAAAACCAATCTATACTCCGAAGGGGTAGACATCACTCCTGAAGTAAGTTCATCTACATGAACAAGTTCTCTCAAAGCTTCTCTCCTTAGTAATCAACAACTCATTCGTTATTAGCCCAAGTCTGTTAAGATATTAGGAAGTAATAAGCCAACTATGCCAGCTCTCGCTAGGCAAAGTATTTAGGAAACATTTAAGTATGCTGAGAAGACAAACAATTGTCGAAAACAAGATTTATTATCAAAACTTAAAACATAACAAAAACGTTTAAACCAAACATCCCTCACCAACTATGAAATTAGTTCATGGTAAGGGAGTTATCCAACAAACCAATAACCATTTTCAAATACATCTCCATTAAAAACAAAATAAAATAACTTAAACCAAAGAGAAATGGCGAGAGGGGTCTCTCGATGCAGCCTTCAAATCCAGGCTCTCAGCCAAGTGGTTGAACTGGCTTCCTCGGTCACTCTAAGCCTTCACTCCGATCACTCTAGCCTTCACTCTCTCTCTATCGATTCCTCATTTTCAAATGCTTGCTTGTGCGGTCTTTAAATAGGCCAGTAGGAGAGAGATGGGATGAGCTCTACATTTGAATTTCAAAGCTCAAGGGATAAGAGATAGAATCCTATCCTACTCGATCGGTATGATAGCTTATCAGGCGGGCGGACATCATGTGATAGTTTATCAAGCTAGGGCTGATGTCATCATGTCGATGCTGCCTTGGCATCCAAACTTGGGATGAACTTGCCATCCAATCTTGGCACAACCTTATCCCTAATTTTTCAGAGATTAATCTAAATACGATTTTTTAGGAGGCTGATCATGTCCTATTTTTTTGGGGTTCAACATCCTCTTGGCATGGCATCAGAAGCACGTCTCTGCTAACAAGTGCTTGGCATAATTGTGCCAACAACACTTGGCATTCTCCTTGGCAATCCCTACCGTGTTGCTTTCCTACACCTAATCCTATGCCAAACCTGCAAAATAACCATAAAAACAACCCTTCACACTGACATAGACAAAATACTAAACTCCTTATACAAATACATGATTCTAACAACCTAATGCAACTAAGGGTGTGTTTGTTTCATGTAGTTTGAATTCCAGAATTCAATTTCCGTAATTTACGGTGTTTGGTTCATGTAGTTTCACATGGTCAAAGGAGTTTGAATTACAGTTGATTATTTTTCTTTACATTCATTTGCAGTTTGTTTTACCATATTTTTTCCGTAAAACAAACTACATTCTCTTCAAGTCTAAACTCTAAACGCTAAACATTAATCTAAACCCTAAACCCCAAATATTAACTTAAACCTTAAATGCTAAACCCTAAATGCTACCATAAACCTTAAAAACTAAATCCTAAACCTTAAATACTACCATAAATCCTAAACCCTAAATGCTACCATAAATCATAAAGTTTAAACCATAACCACTAACCTAAAACTTAAACCTTAAATGCTACCAAAACCTTAAACCTAACATAAACCCTAAACCCTAAATGTTAAACCCTAAACACTAACAAAACCTTAAACCCTAAACCTTAAACACTAACCCTTAAACCTTAAATTATAACATAAATCCTAAACCCTAAACACTAAAAACTAACCTAAACCTTAAATCCTAAATACTAAATGTTAAACCTTAAACCCTAAATGTTAAACCATAAACACTAACCTTAAATCCTACCCTAAATACTAAATCCTAAATTCTACCATAAATCATAAACCCTAACTAGTAACATAAACCCTAAACCCTAAACACTAACTTAAACCTTAAACATTAAATGCTACAATAAACCGTGAACGTTAACCTAAACCCTAAACCCTAACCTAAACCCTAAATATTAAACCCTAAACCCTAACCCTAAACTAACTTAAACATTAAATCATAAACCCAAAATGCTACCCTAAACCATAAACCCTAAACACTAACCTAAACTCTAAACCATGTTTTGGTTGGAACTTATTTTTAGCATTATCGATGCTTGTTTGTGGACTGTTCATGAAATTATTAGGGAACTCTACCAAACAGCGAAAAATGAATTACCCAACATCATCCAAACACCAAAAAATACCTTTTGTAGTTTGTTTTCTAGAAAATGTAGTTAATTTTCCAGAATTCATTTTCCGGAAACATATTTCAGTGAAACAAATGGACCCTAAATGTACCTAAAAACAAGAAAGACCAATGTAAAATTAGCATTAAAAACAGTACTTTTGGAGAGGTAACAGTTGTTAAGCATAGAGTGGGTGTAATCAAACATAAACATTAAAAGGGTCTTGACCTAAGGAAAAAGTTCTTAAAATCTCAAAACTGTCTAGCATGTTGAAGCCTTTATTTTCTGATGACTGAAATTTTTCCATAGCTCTATCTTGAACTGATTTAATGTCGTAGCATTCTCCTGTTTATTTCTATTCATTGCTTGAGGACAAGCAATGGCTTAAGTTTGGGGGTGTGTTAACCTTGCAAAAGATTAACATTTCATGCCTTTTTACTTAATTTATTGTATGAAATCAAGCTCATTTCATCTCATTTAATGGCATATAGATGTATTTAGTTAATATAGTTGCATTTGGCGTTGTTGGTTTTGTTTTCTTTGTTTATTTGTAAGAATTGTGTTACTTGGGAAGGTTTTGGTTGGTGTGGTGATGTGCAGGGAAAATGCCATAGCATTTTGGATAACATTTCTGGGCGCGCTAGTGGACAAAGAATTGAGGATGCTTTGCAACACCACACGTGAATCTATCAGCCAGCTGTGAGCCCACATGTGAAGGGAATATTCCCTTGGGATTAAGAGCACAAAACCCTAAGAGCCCCTACTATATAAAGAAAAAGACACCCACATTAAAGGGGAGCCAAAAAAATTACTTTGTGAGCTAATAAAGAGAGAGAAAATGTGGTTGCCTTTCTTCATCTTCTCTATCGTGGTGTCCTCCATTGTTGAAGCTCCAAGGGGTGTTCTCGCTGGCCTTTGAGAGAAGCAGCGGGTTTAGAGTGGTTCACGGCAGTCCAAAGCGGCTTTAGAGTTTTTTCCCTTCCTTTAGTTGCTTTTGTTGTCTCTTTTCTTATTATTTGGATGGGTTGTTTTAAACAAATGATTGTGGATGATATTTTCCCAACCATGAACTGATTTTAAGTGGCTTGGGCTTGTTATGGTTTTTATGTTTCAAGTTTGAATGAATGTTTCGTTGCTTTCTTTTTCCTTTCATGCTTTGTCCATTGTTCTCTTATGCCTTAAGCTTGTAAGATCTTTTGAGAGTTAGCCTTTTCTTAGGTGTTGGATAGCTTAATATTCGAGAGAGTTGGGCTTAGATCTACGTGGACAATGGGGTTTGATGCTGAGAGGCAAAACCCTAACTCACCTTAGAGATAAAGATAGAGTGCTAAAAAAGTATAACTTAAAGGATAGTTGTATGTTAGGGTTTACGTTGAGAGGTATTGCCATAGCATTCTTCCTATCAGGGTTTTTGCTAGAGATAATGTAGAGACATCTTGGTAAGCTCTGTCGAGCATGTTGTGGGCAAGGTAGTTCGAGACATTCTTTTGGCTTAGACATAGAGGTCATTAGCAAGCCCAGCCTGTCATCCCATTAGAGAGCTTCGTACACTTGAGATGACGTTTGAAGTATATTTATTTCAGCTCAGATTTCATTACAGTTAATTGCTACATCATTTCTGAACCTGTTTCTTATTGCTATTGCATTTATTTTCAAGTTGCAAATTTGTGTGTTTTGACTAAGCTAGTTTGGCCTCCAATCCCTGTGGAGACGATACTCGCTCATCACTTTTATTACTTGTTCGATGTGTATACTTACACTATTTGTGTATCATTTTAGTACATTACAACATGCAACAGTTACCATCCTTCATCTCCCAATATATCAAACAAAACCAAATGAATCAAGATCACAACAAGTATCGAAAACAAAGTAACAATAAAGTAAAAAGCATAATTAGGAACGAGTTCAAGCAAAACTAAGATATCCTAATAGTCCATCAATTTCAATGTAACAAAACTCAATACCTCACAAGGATTCGCTTATTATCGCTCAAAGTATTTAAGGTAAAAGAAGTCGCTCATGCCAGAATCAAATATGACATTACCATATGCTTGTAAGAAAATCAAGTCTTCACTACTAAAAATGAACAAGATGCATTAATCATAGGGTCTTAAAAGGTTGTAACGAGGCTTAGGTAAAGGTAGGGGAAAAGGCCAAGAATACGGTGATATATCAAGACAAAAGATGCAAAAATAAGTTCAAGCCACGAAACAAAGTAAACAATGCAAATAAGTATAACAAGAATCAAACAATCCATTTTTTCTTTTTTTCATTTCTTGCGAATCTATTTCCCTTTTTTTGTTGTTCGAATACTATTCGAACTAGTTTTTGTTTTTGAAACATCTCTTCTTTGCTGAATTTTTTTTCATATGTTTTTTTTATTCGTGGAACATATAAATCTTTGTCTTGACAAGGGTGACAAAATAAAGAGCTTTGGGTTTATAATATGGTAAAAACAAAGAAAAGGGTATAGGCACAAAAATGGTTCACTAATGGAAATAAATGGGTAGGCAATTTTGGGTAGAGAAGTGGGTTAATCCTAAGTGTCCCTATCATATTAAAGCATCAAGTTCAAACATGTAGTCTCGGTATGCATTTACTTATAAGTTCTAGAACATCAAAATTAATCCGGCACACTCAATCAAACAAATGAGCAAGAAAGAAAAATATGCTCATCTAGGCTCAAATCTCACAAGAAGATATAACATGTATTGAGTCAAGAAACATATCAACCAACGAACTCATGAAATATCAAGCTAAAATTTCTCTCGACACTCAAATATGTTTCTACTCTTCTCTTTCTCTTCTCTTCTCTTCTCTTGCACGCCTAGTCACCCACTTGACTCTAGCTCACGTCACTCACTTATACCAGCACACTTACACTGTTTTCTTACACACACACACGTCACTCACACAACTTGCATTCAATTTGCACCCTCACGCCCTTAACTTATCTCTACTCAACTTGCACACTACATGCCTGCCTATATATAGATCTTTAAGTCGGTTTAGGAGATAAATATTTTAAATTATTTTATGCTTTAGAGCTCTCTAGAGCATTAGGTTACTAATTAATTATTATAATAATATTTAGAGAATTCTAGACTATTGGACAGAGAGGGGAGAAGTCGGTGGACTGGGCCTTAAAAGCCTAAGCTCACGCCTTGATGAAAACACACAGACTTTACTAGAGGATCATGAGAAAACCACTTACCAAAGGATCATGAGAAAAGAACAAGTGCAGATCATTTGTACACAACAGTATTCACAAATGTAAACAGTGAGACGAAAACACTTCGGTACGATAAAGAAAGAAAGAAAAACTAACCACATATCTTCTGGCACCGATGGTTCCTCAAATAAAAAAGCCTCCAAAAAGGAATACAAAGAAAGAGGCTCTGTGCGAGCTTTCTTAGTAACAGGCCCATATTTAAACACTTTAGGCAAGCTTTCCAGATAATTTATATTGTACATGTCCAAAAGTTTTGATACCAATCAAGATACACTACTATATGTGACACGACCGGCAGCCCGGCACATTAATAGCTTTCTCATCTCCTGCAGACAGGTCCATACATGTCTTACTTTCATCAACCAACTAAAGTGGTAGTTTCGGTGAGACCTTATTTGTAGAAGTTGATCCACAGATAGTATCAACTTCACCAGAACCATGATCAGATGGACCCATAGCCATCCCTGAGGCACTTGGCTCTGAATCATCAAAATGCTCTATACCCTCTTTCAGCAATGGAGTAAGTATTGTATGAACAATTTTCTGGATACCGCCACTTCTAATTGCATCATCACACGTAGGATGGACTGAGGGGGAGCTGGAGTCTGGAGTGGACAGTATCCCCTAAAATTTTGAAACTCATATATAATTTTAATTTTTTTTTATAAATTTTCTATATATTATCTATTTAAAATCTATTTTCGCTTTATAGGTTCGACCCTAAACACAAAATCTTGCGTCCGTCGCTAATCACACGAAAGAGACGAAACAAGAGGAGTTCCAAAAGGTTTCCATCTTTGAGCATCACTAGTTTCTCTATACAACAATCAAATATTTTATTACTTTAGAAACAACTCAACAAAAAAGAACTGTTTTAAGCTTCAGAAAAATGAATATTAAAGCAGCAGCACCGGCAATTATCATGTAATTGGTTTAGAATTAATTAATTCAATGCAACAACAATCAAATATTTTATCATGAAATTTTCAAATTTCAGACTGTAGGACGAACCTGCGTTTTTCCCTTGGCTGAAGGACTGGAATTCTTCCCCCTGAGCTTACGAACTGCGAATATAGACCGGGTTTATTTCCCTTAATGGGTAAACTTCATTATGAATTTGTATCGTATATCTGGACCGGTCCAATTAAACCTGGAATAAATTTCAGTTCAAGCCCAACTTAAAACTATTTCATGTCAAAGAAAGTATTACCACTTTGGGCCGGTTTTTTATTTTTTTTCAAAAAAATGAACTTATTATTTGAAATTTAAGATTTATACCAAATTTATCAAATAGAACATAAACTACTTTTTATTTTTTTTCCTTCTAATTTAATTAAACAAAGGTAATGCATAAGAAAAAAACAACAAAAACCAAAGATATTTTGAATCCTTGGCATCCATCCACCTACAACAGATTTCCAGCAACAAACTCCAAATTATCCGAAACTCTTAACCCGAAACACAAACAACTAAGCAGAATAATTACAAGAATCTGAGGTCGTTGACGAATACGGAGAATCCGAATTTAAAGACGACGACATCTCTTTCCGATTATCATCTTCCATGTTCCCCGAAACACCGACTTCAATTGCATCATCCGATACACATTTCCGATCAGCCTGTTCTTCATTAGGGGACCCTACATCAAATATCAAGTCGAAATTATCCTGAAACCTTGTATCGTAATCGAACAAGTTCGGCAATTCAGCATTTCCATCGAGAGGAATGTCCGGGACCAAAAACGATGGCAATCCTGAATCCATGCAGAAACTCCATGCTAGCTCATTGCTATCAGTCGGCTCGATACCGGCCATCGTCGTCGAAGGACTGTCAATGCATGGAGGAAGCTGCATTTGCATGTACTGAAAATGTTGAGATTTTTCATCTTCTTCTTGCTTCGATTCTTGTTCTTCTTGTTCTTGCTGCTGTGGCGGTTGAAGTTGTTCGTTTTCAACAGATTCCGCTTGTTGAGCTTCACCGGAGTCGGGAATTCGTTCTTGCGCTTGGCCAACAAACAAAATACCTTTCTGCTTCAAACGGTCGATGTAACGGCTAATATCGAAATTGGTCACGGCATTGGTCCCCCTATGTTCCAATGCTGCCATATCATATGCTGCTGCTGCTTCCTCTTGTGTGTCTTCAGAAAAATAAAAAATAAAAGATAAATAAATGAATAAAATCAGAGCATAAATAAATAAATTATGAGAGGTCAATTGAATCAGACCATTTAGTAATAAATTAAATAAAGTGGATCAAACTTTTGAAGTTTAGCAGGTAAAAAGATAAGATTAGGGATTCACATTCTGACATTAAATCTTAATTAGTTACTGCACTGACAAATTTTGCTAAGTTTTTTTCCCGGACTAAAATATGAAAGCATTGTCTGCACTCCTACATTCGTAACCGAAACTCGGTCTCAAGTTCGAATAAATATCCGATTCGTTTCATTCAAATCTACACCTTTTTTAGGGGTAACAAGTTGGCATAATTCTAGGGGGTTGGGTTTGCAGCAAGGACAGGGAAAAAAGTACCATTGTAAGGAACAGTTTTTCCTTGGTATGGTTGATGATCTAAGACAAGAAAGTAGATTGTTTAAGCCACCATTTGAGAGCATGATGGAAGTTACTCGACGCGCGGAAGGCATTGATCGGACCAGTCCAACTCGGAACCTCGTATGCATTGGAAAGGGCCTTCCCCTCATCTAATGACATTTTAGACCTTAGAAGTTTAAATACTCAGTATTTGATCTTAATTTCGTCCCTGTAAATATTACGGGTGAGACATGCCGAGATGTCTCGTATGAACCCTAAACCCTAATTGTTCAAACTAAAAGCGGATTTTTAATAGGAAGGGTATTTTGAGGGAAACAAAAGAGACCCATGTGTTTTCTTGTCTTTCCCTTATTCTTTGATTTGAAGTAGTTGAAAAGTTGATAAAACTAATGTCCATATTCAATTCATTAGAACACAAAAGGGGGAAAAGTCACAAGACTTTGTCCCAACCAATCTAAATTAGGCAATCTAAACCACGGTTTTGACTATACCAAAAGAAAGAATCTAGGCAGATACGAGGCCGAGGCCGAGGCCGAGTCCGAGTCCAGTTTCCCCTCTATTAAGCACCATTCATAAAAATGACTTTCACAATCTGTAAAAGAGTTTGGCTAATATACGTAACAAAGATAAGTGTATCGAAAAGTAACGAATTGTTTTTTAATTCCGATTTAATTCAGCTTATTCATATAATCACTTTTAAAGTGTTATATCGCATATTTGAAAAAAGTCCTAACAAAATCTTGAGAATTATTCTAATCTAATCACTATTGACCAGCTAAGTAAAACCTAAAAGGGGGATTAGAGGCATTTAGGTGACCTAAAGCAAAATCTAATCGCACGTGATCTCTGCTGCCTCTTACTCAGCAAATATTATATTTATATTTAAAAGGCAACAGAATCTCTTAATGGGTGAGTAACGGTCACGTGCCATCCTGCCATCAATTTCATGCAAATTTAAAACAAAAAGCTGTGAATCAAGACAGATATATGCAGCTTAATTGCAGAAATGCAATTTCTAAATTACATTTTTTTTAAATGGTAAAAAAATCAGAGCAGCTTTTTTTTTTTTTTTTGCAAATCGAAGAATTATTATTATCAAAAAAAATTTGACAAATTATTATTATCAGAATTTAAACTCTAACTTCAGAGGTCAATAAATAAGTCTTAACCATGGCTCCAAAAAGGTGTCGACATAACTAAAATCAAAGCAGTTGTCATTCATGGCAGTGTGTAACAGCATGTGAGTGATTCATATGGTTTGAAATTGGGCGTGCAGCTATTTAATTTTTTCATAATTAAGAGCGGGTCAGAGTTCGAATTATAGAAGAAAGGAGAATTAATGTTATTTTTTTTTATCTTGATTATAAGGTAAAATTTAATAAATTATTAAAATAATAAAATTATCGATATTTAATTTATTATTTTCCGTCGCACAATAATTTATTAACTTTTCTAAAGAAGGAAAGTTGTTTTGAAAAAATTATTTAATTTTTGTTCTTTTTAGCAATACAAAAGTGCAAAGGTACTGGCCACCTGAACTTTTCATTCATACAATTATTTTAAAATATTATATTTAATATATAAAAATTATTCAATACACATGTCATGTATTTTTTAGGGTTAGGGATTTATTTTAAGAAATTTAGGGTACATGATAAGAATTTTTAATAAAATAATTAAGTTTTTTAATGAAAATGACATTCCGTTTATTTTTAATAAAATATGAATTAACACTAAAAATTTTGACACTACAAATATAATTTTCTAGCTTCGTCCTTGTTCTAGGAAATCTTGATTCGAATGTTTATGTATATAAAATATAAACAAATAGTACCATGTAATCATATCAGTATATTAAAAAAATAGAGATATAGAAAGAGCTTACTAAAGGTGCCTAAATAGAGATATTTGTTCCCAAAAACTCGACCAATCCGAGCTTCCCACCTCCCGTTGTGGTGATGCCTGCCAAATACAAAATAAATACATTAGCCAAATAAAATTAAATAACTACTTCCCACTAATTACAGATTAGTCTAACAGAAAAAAAACATTGAAGCTTTTGTGTAAAGTTAAAAATTTAAATATTAACATTACGAATAAAATAAACTAAATTTAAAAAATTATTATTATAATAAATTTTTATGATATTTAATTTAAACTAGTTGATCAATAAAACAGAAATCGATGATCTAAACAATATATATATAAACTCTTCAGAGAAAAAAATGGACGGGAAGCTGAACTGAATTAACATTTATTTTCGATTTAATCAGCCGGTCCGGTCAGACTTTAGTGGTGGAACTTCATTGGTATCAATGGAGGTTGTGTCCCCCACAAAAATATTAAAATAATAATATTAATCTTTATTTTTTAAAAATATATAATTTATTATTAAACTTTTTAAATTTAAAATTTTAAAATAATTTCTTGATAAACAATGTCGAAGTCTGTCACCATCCGATTTTATATACTAGCATTGATCTAATGTATATAGTTAATTAGAAACATGTACCTAGCGACCCCACGGTACTTGGAGACACCTCTAGAGAATCCACTGCTACGACGTCGCAGAGACGCCAAGTACTCTTCTTTCGTCACTTTCTTCATTTCCTCCATCTCTTTATCGTATCTTTCTTTCTGCATCGTCACATAATAATTTTTTAATTAATTAAATAATCAGGCCACTTTAAATAATTAATTAAATAATAATAATAATAAATTATTAATAATATTATTTAAATACAAGGAAATTCAAGGTCGTTTCTGGGCCCCAATACTTGAGGGCAGCTAGATCATAGGTTCGAGCCGCTGCCTCCTCACTATCATAAGCCCCTGCATTCCAGACACCAATATACTTAAATATAATTATTTTTTAAAAAATAATTCATTTAAAAAAAATTAAAATTAAATAAAATCAAAGTAGGAGGGGGGACTTACCTAAATAAACTATAGAGACGGCAACAAAAATGCGTAAATAACGTTGAGAGATTGACCAATAATGAATAAAAACAAACAGTCAGTACACAAAATAAATTCTTAATAAATTAAGTAAAATAATAATAATAAACAAAGTTTACACAGATCTCCTTGAATTTCTTTTTCTTTCTAAATCAGTCCCTTTTTAAATTAAATTAAATCAAACTAACCTTGTCTTCCTTTCTTGCTCTGAATGTTATTCCAAGAACTCTTGTCCCACAGGTGAGCCTCAAACCTCCCAGTCCATCTATGCCTGTTTGTTTTCCCATGATCAAATCAGTATGACTTTACTCATACATGCAATGCAAATCGACCCGAATCGGTATTTACCATTAATTTTTCATATATATTCAAAGAAAATTTTGTAAAAAAGGGGGAAAGACCTGGTGACTCCTCTGTAAATGGAGCTTCTCCTGCCATTGTTGTTACTGGCATTGCTGTTTTGATCAGGGTTTTGAAGCTTTCTAGCCCTTTTAGCCTTCGGTTTCTCCTGTACACTACGCGGAGTCTCGGATGAAGAAGAAGATGAAGATGGTGATGAAGAAGCTAGGCAAGAATTAGATGAAGAACAACTTGGGGACCTCTTCATTTTAGGCAATGTGAAGCTTTTTTTTGATGTTTTCTCCACTTATATAATATACTTACACATATATATATGTATGTATATGTATATATTATATGGTGAAGGTGAAGGTGAAGATGATGGGTTTTGGGGGTGGCTAAGAGTGGTTTACCAAAACAAAGAGGGAGGGTGGAGGAAGAAGGAAAAAATGGGAGAGGTTTAGAAGAAAAGGCATTGGAGGTGGGGTTAAAAGGGGGTTTGGTGGGTTGGGTTAAATTTTAACTGTTTGAGTTAATTGAGGAAACAAAGTATGACCCTAAGCCCCTAACACTTGGCTTGTGTGTGCAGCCATGCTGCCAATGGGACTATGGGAGTTGTTCTCTTAGGCTGGCAACTTTTATTGTGTTTTCAAAGAATCTCCCTTCTTCAATATTTAATCCGTTCATCTCTGATTTTTTTATATAATCACTTATATCTAATTCATTAATTCAGATCAAGTGTTATAGAAGTTTATAATGAAACAATTCCTTTTAATTTAATTTGTTTCATTCATAGTGTTGAAGTTTAAACATTTGACATTACTTAAGAGATCTAGCTAGTCATCCCACTAGACCAACTAATAGTTAATTTTTTTTATTTAAAAGCGAGTGATTAAGGTTATGTGTAGATATTTAAGATTTAAGGTTTGAACCCTGATTTTAATATTCTTCATCCCATTTGTAAACTTGTAATGATAAAAAATTATAATCTTATTTTTAAAGTTTTCAATTTAAATTTGGGTCGAATTGGTTTTACGGTTAGGATAATTCGAGTCTATTTTTTTAGTTATTCCAAATTGGTGAACTTGAATTTGAGTATTCAGGTTTAATGTCTTCGTTTTTCAAGTGGGGTCATTGGGATTCAGATAATTTAAAGTTCAAATCATTTTAAAATAAATTTAAAATTATTTAAATATTAAATTTAACATATTTTTCTATATACCTTGCGGAAAACATTTGTACCTTGGGTTATATTTTGATACACAAGCTGCGTAATTTTTTTTTACAAAATCTTTCTATAAAATTAAAAATCTAATTCTCAAACCTTAGCACCCTAAAACTTAAATCTTAAATCCTAAACTCTAAACTCTAATCATAAACCTTAAATTCTATACTCTACACGTAAGCTTGTGTATCAAAGTATTTTCCCTACTAGAATGTGCGAAGGAATTATATTTCACTATCAATTTTTCATATATAAATATATAACATATTTATTCAAGTGGTATAAAGAATTATAAATCCCTTTAAGATATTTTTTAACATTCAATTGGATATTATACATGTACTACCCAGACTACTATCCACCCATAAATTAGAGTATATTGGGTGCTTAAGTATGGTTGATCCTGCGTCTTCATGTGTATTGTATCTGACAATATTAACTAAACTAAATTAACTCAATCGATCCTTTTTAGATATTCAAGATAATTGGTGATTATATGTTGTTCCGAGAATTTTTAAGTTTGATTCAATTTGATTTTATTTAAAAATATTTAACTTACATTATTATAGACGGGTTAGTATTTGATACACTGACAGTGAAAATCTTTATTTCCAAAAATAATATTTAAATATTGTCACATATCATAAACCTTAATCACTAAATCATAAAACTATATACTCAAAACCCTAATCCCAATCACAAAACCATAAATTTCAAATGTCGTTCATCATTATGCATGTGAAAATTTTAAAATATTCTTTTAAAAAATATAGATAATGAAATCCCTCTCATAATAAAAGTTTTACAAAAAAATTAATTTAGCCCTACAAAATTTGTAAAAAAATAATATTAATTTTTTTTTATTTTTTATAATTAAATTTCACTTATAATTTTTAAATCTTCTCGTTATGTCTATCAAAATTTTAGTTGGACTCTAATTTTTAAAAAATTATAAAAAAAACCCTTTTAATTTATTTGAAAATTTTAATTTTAATTTCTATTTTTCTTAGAATTTTAAATTAACACCAACAAACTCTTTCATCAAATCCGGTTGTTGTTTAAGGATAAAACTTTGATACACAGACTGTGTAAAATTAATTTTACACAAGCCTGTATATTTACACTATAAAAACTCAAATCCTAAATTTCTAACCCTAACCCGAAAAAACTAAACCTCACACTCTAAACCCTAAACCGTAAATTCTAAACACTAACCTTAAATTCTAAACCCTACAACCTAAACCCCTAAACCTTAAACCCTAACCCCTAAAACTAAAAAACAAGTGTAAATTGTTTAATACTTCATTTTCAAAAATAAATAGAAGACTTGAGGAGAAACAAACATGAAACATGCAACAAAACTGAGTGTTTCACGGTTTAAGTTTGATTTGCAGATTCCACGTGGCTTAGAAGAACTGAACTTTTCTAACCTACACTCCTACATGCACCTCATTTACCTTTATGTTTTTTTCAATATTTTCTATATTTGTCTAAGTTATATATACATAATCTCAAAATTTTAAACTAAAGTATCAATGATTTTAATCAGGGATAGACCATAATAGAGACTAGAGTTTATGTCCTCAAAACTTAGGAAAATATTAATAGATCTTGAAATTTTAAAAATTTTATTTGATGTCTCTCAAATATGCTTTTTTTTTAATTGGTAAAATTTTACCCTAATATATTTATAAATTAGTATTTTTTGAACAATTTCTACTTAGGGAGAAAAGAAGAGGTGATTGTTATTACTTGGACTAGAACTCAGGACTTAAGGGAAGAGATTGGATGTCAACGAGAGTCTTTAACCATCTATAAATTAAATTAAATAGGTATTATCAAAATTTAAATTTTATATACACAACTTTTTTTAAATTAGATTATATTCAATAGTGAACGGATTACAAAGGAATCACACCTCAAACATTGGAAGTTCGGTGAAAAATAAAAAAATGCAGTCAAATCTAGGGGTGTGAAAGACGTTAAAATACCAAACCTAACACCTTTAGAAGAACTTGAGAAAGCTTCTAAAATTAAATCCAGAAAATTATTACTTTTCCTTGAGTGCTCTTTAAAGAAAGCAAAATTCTTCCGCTACTTGTTCTTGGCGTATCGGCACAACCACAAAAAAGAGGATAATAACATGTACATCTCGGCCTTCTTCGTTGACAAAGAAGTTCGATGATACTCGTCACCCGAACTCTAAACTATCAAAAGATAGACTGAAACTGCCATAAAAGCAGACAAAGGAACTGCCATACAAGTAGACGAAAAGACTGCCCTATAAGCAGATATGGTATAAACCTGGAAAAGTAAAACAAATGAAAAAAGAAACAAAAAAATATGAAACTAAAATTCACTAGCAAAGATGAATCTTATTTATATACATAACCAGCGAAACGGCTAACGGCCGCTGGTGGTAAAAAAGAAATAGTACAAAGAAGAACTTAAAAACTTAAAATTTTTTGTAACCGCCTCAAAGCAAATCGTTGGGCTTGATGTACACAACCGATTAATTAGCCAAGTGGTGGAGAAGGTTGATTTTTGGGTGGAAATGGTGGAAGCAAAAGATAAATGAAAAGACACAAGGATTTAGAGTGGTTCAACTCCCCCAATGGAGTCTACATCCACTACCTAGGCTTCCCACCTTAGGATTTCAACAATTCACTAAGAATTCTTCCCCTTTTCTAGGCTAAGGAGGCAACCGTTACAATCCTAGAATCACAATTCGTGATCTAGCATCCAATAACTCACAACCCGAGTCTTGAGAACACTCTCTAACAAAGAGAATCCTAGCAAACTGAAATCCCTCTTAATAGGTAGATGTTTGCACACTTAGCACTCACCCAAAACCTAAAACACTTGAACAAAATATTACAATTAAAGCTCACAAGTGTTGTCTATACAAAGAAATATACAATTAAGCTCTAAGACAAATCTTTGATCATAATGTTGTTGACAATTAAAGCATTAGTCTTTCATAGATGCTTGAAGGTCCCTTTTATACTCCCAAATGAGTTCATAGTCGTTGCTGGCCGTTAGAATTGAATTGGAGCCGTTTGGGCCTTTATTTTCCACATTAATTGCAGTTCTGTGGCTGTCCGTATCGGTACTCGGGTAACCGTATCGGTACGGCCTTCTTTAGAACTAGCCGTTGAGCTCTGGTTAGCTGATGGGCATCGATACGCGTATAGGCATATCGGTACAGCCTGCAATTTAAAAGACCGTTGGAAATATGACCGTTGGGGGATTTTGGTCGTTGGGATATATGCCACATAGGCGTATCGAAACACCAAAGGGGCGTATTAAAACGGCCCCTTGCTGTTTCGATACGGATAAGGCCTGTACGAAACACATTTTGACAGTTTCAAAAACTCGTAGCAAAAACTTTTAGCCGTATCGAAATAGGTATACCTGTATCGAAACGGGTACATTAAAATCACAGGTTTGGCTACTTAAAAACGTTTCAAAACACTTCAAAATCTTTTTAAACTTCCTCAAACTTATTTTCAAGTTGTTTTGACTTAAGGCATGTTTTAAATTCTTTTCAATTTAGTGCAAAACATTTTTTAATTTATTATATCAAAATCTATATTTCAACACAAATATATATTTCAAAACAAATGAAAGAAGTGAAGAAGTGGATGGCTTTTTTAACTTTTATCAAACATTTTTTTTACACACAAACTTAAAGTTTCATAACATAAATTACAAATATGTTAATTTAAACGTATTTAAAAAAACATTAGCTTCTCCTTAAAATATTAATTGATATATACACACAAACTTAGTCTTTTTCTTGAGTTTTTATTTCAATTTTATTTTTCTTATTTCTCAAATCAAGGCTCTTTTTTTAATTAAATAGAGATGTATTATATTTTCATGCTGAGATTCGAACTCACACAAGATGTGATAATATGAACATCCTTAGCCACTAAACTAATTAGTGAATCGCAAATCAAGGCTCTTTTTGATTTCCTCTAAAATTTATAATATTTTAAATAAGAATAAAATAATAAAAATTACATTGGAGGAAACAAAATTTTGATCTTCCCTTAAATTTTTTGAATTGATGAAAATTAAAAAAAAATCAACAATATCATATAATATTTTAAACACTTTTAGTGGTAAATTTCTACTACTTTGCTCAACATTTTAAAAGTTTCTTCTATAAATTGAATGTCAATGAGAATTTATCAAAAAAACATGTTATAGATCTACATTTGCTCCATGAAGTCACATATAAACATACAAGATTTGAAAGATGATAAATATTATTATTATAATAATATTTTTATTTCTCAATGTATCCAATTAAGCGATTCTATTGAATAATTTTTCGTATTCTGTTGGTTCATACAGAGATTTACGTTGGCCATAAGTTTTAAAATTGTTTCATGCATAGGGTGAGAAATAAACTCCCTGCCACTAATTTGGATAGAAGAAATTCTTACCATCTCACACAAGCCTTGTGATTTGTTTTTCATACTTTTATATAATTTCTAAAGAAAATAATTAAAAATCACTACTTAAAGTTCAAACACCAAATTAATTTTTCTATTTGGAACTAAAAATAAAAGAAAGTAAATTTTAAACAGATATTAAGACCGTCACCTCTGGTAACACTTTTGAAGCAAAACAATTTAAGAAAAGACTTTGAAAATAAAATTAGTGGCTAACTGTTTTATATTTTATTTTCATAAGTTTTCTTATTTGTATAATTAATCATGAGAGTACATGTGTTGTGGTGATAGAAAAGGGGTAATATAGTCAATGTACTCAAAGTTCACCTAAATTACCATGCAGGGAATGGTAAGGCCCAAATGTTTTAGGTAAAATACGTAAATAATGCCCCTATTAGGCCAATTATAAGATTACACATTTTTCTAATTTTTTTATTAAATAGAGGTATTGCATTTTTATACCGAATTCGAATTCATACAAGATGAAATAATATAAACATCCTTAGCTATTAGGCTAATTAGTAAATCTCACATTTTTGTAAATTTTAAATTACACGAAAATATCAAAATATTTTATTCTTTTATTTATTTAAAACAGCTTTCCGAGTTTCTAAACAAGAATCTATGCCTATTAGACCTATGAAAAGGGATAAACTTGGGAGAATAATCTAAATGGAAGTAATATTTGGAATATAAAGGATATTAGAGAATATTTGAGAATATAGGACATTCTACAGTGCGTGAGGAAGACGCAACCTGCAGGTAACGTCATCTATTTTTTTAATATATTTTTTAAATATATTATGCACTTGAACACTTTAAATTAAAAAATTATAAAAACACCCATAACGCCACCTATAGGTGGCGTCTTCCCCATGTATCGTAAAAAATAGCCTATACCCCCAAATATTCTCAAAATCTCCTATATTCCAAATATTACTTTTCATTTAGATTATTTTTCTAAATTTACCTACGAAAAGAATCATGTGGTTGGCGAAGGAGCTGACATTTTAAAAATATAGAACCTAAAAAGGAGGTGTTGCGCCATGCTTTTTAAGGGGTGTTGCAAACATTTTAAGAGTCGCTTAATGAGACATAAGCCATTTTTATTTTTTCAGCATTCTAATAAAATAATAAAAATAATATTTTAATTTGATTTTAAATTCAAATAAATACACGTACACTTAAATGTTATATTGTTTGAAATTGAATCATCTAAGAAAGATATCGTCATCCTTTATTGCCGTAAGATAAGCAGTAGCTAACCCATTTGTCCATTCGTGTTAAAATAAAATATAAACCATGCCGTAAATCGCGTAACTTGTTCAAAAAAAATTAAATTTAGAATAACCAACGAAAAATTATATATTTTTAAGGGGTTAAACAATAATTTTATCACATAAGAACCATGTCCGTAACCTAAATTAATTCGCGAGATTTTTTAAAATTACCAATGAGATAAACACGAAATACATGTAGGATCATTACTAAGACCATCATATTTGCCGACCATCAATGAACATAGCGACATTAGTCCTGACAAAATTTCGCCACTGGTTTAGGGTTTTGAACTCATTTTCAAGATCTAATTATTAATTTCTGACCCACTGGCCTACTAATCTAAATTGGATTTTACAGGGACTCATTATGAGTGACCCTCCTAATTTAATTTTTTTATTCATTCGAATTTTTGACATTGCTTAAAGAATCTAGTGCTTCGTCCCATTAGTCCAACGGATTGTTGTTCAAGATCTCTTGCATTAATTTACCTTGCATGCACTCTTCTTGATTGACTATAAACAGTCTAAAATCTAACAGCCTGTTTTATAGGCAATTATACATCACGTAGATGAAGATAAGCCTTCATCATTTCACGGTGAAGGAGCAGTTGCATCTCTATTTTTAGAAATAAATAGAAATCAAGTTTAATCTAATGTTTGATTTCTTTATAATTACACTAACAATCAAACATATCTGGAGCCTTTGATTTCTTTATAATTACAGTCTTATATAATTACTAAAATAGAAATTATACTTTAGCTATAAAAAAGAGAAATTATATTTTCATATAATTTAGTATGCTATCCAAACATGTAAAAAGATTTCATGAATTGCCTCATCAAGTTCTTTGATCTCTGTTGGTCAAATAACTGTTTTATTTTAATTGTGAAAATATTTTTTTTTTGTATAATTTTCGATCGGATTGTCCAAAGAGTATCAAATTTTTATTCCTATTCGCAGAGTTAAAAATTTACACCAAGAAGATAATAATCTATATAAGATTAGTATCATTATAGATAATTGTAAGTAATTTACTAGTTCAACCGACCAACCGATCCAATCTTTCTTTAACATCACTAAGATCCAATTATAAAATAACATACCATCACGGTAAGGCCTATATAACAAGTTAAGCTTTCTTAAAATAACCTGTTGAACTGAAAATACAGAGTGGCACAAAAACTTTTACCCAAAACACACTTTTGTTCATAATGACAATTATAGAAAAACAAGAACCGCGATGTTAACATAAACAATGTCACAAACATGCATGTCTGAAAATTTAGCCAAATTCGAGAGGGAGAGTACTAGTCGTTATGGGTCGACATGAAGATAGTGTAACATGCTTACTTTGACACACTTTGCTGCCTGCCATCAGGAATTGCAAACAAAACCACGGGCTTTGAAGGCCTAATGAAGGGCACATCACATCTGTAGTAGCCTTTCCTCTCCAGCTGCAATATCTCTCCCTGCTTTAAATTGCGCATGTTGGAATCTCCGACTGCTGTGATCTCCTTTTTCGTGCACGGGTTCAACACATCTAGGAAATCCTCTCCTTCCTCCAGCTGCATTCACAAAAGATAAATATAAAACCCCACAATACCCCCCTTTGTACCAACCCTCCCATGGAAAATCATTAAGAAAATCAAATAATCCAAGATTAAACACTCAAAAGAAGTTTTGGGTTCAACTTGTAGAGCGTAATTGGCAACAAAGAACAATGGAAGCGATAACCCTCAGATACATAGAAAAGCTTTTTAAAAAGTTGAATTAAACCTAAACAGATGCATATCAATTTCCAGCACTTTCACCCGAGTCCGAGTAACATACACAAATAGTTATATATGCATGAGTGGCGTGCATAAACATTGACATCTATGGTTTTTGGCATAGAAGTGGAAGAGAAACTAGCATCAAAAAATTACTATTTTTAAATCCGCATGCCCATGAGAACAATATTCTAGATTTAGCTTGTGCAGATCTTCTGTTATATGAACAGGTTTGACTCTCCTTTAAAACTAAAATTTTGGACTCATTGACCATGTTAAAATGATTTCAAAACAGGGTACATATATTCGGATACATGCATAGCCTTAACTCAATGGCTAAAAAATATGCTTTCATTCTCTAGAATTACTGTCTCATGTTATTGAATAAAATTAAATTTGGGGTTGTAAATTTTCTCTAACACATTTAAAGGAATATTGGACTTAGATTCTAATGTGATTCTATGTAATGTAAGTGCAAAATAATTATAGAAAAAATGCATGATTACACACAAAACAATCTAGATTTAAGATAACAGTAAGACGATACCTTCTTCTTTGTTATTAGATAGTCAAACTCCATCAAGGAAAGGTTAACCAGTTCGTCTGTTTCCGCTAGCCATGTGAGCTTCAACTTTGTTGTCTTGACAGATCCTTCAAGATGCAAAACCCCTACTAACTGGGTTATGTTTCCATCCTGATCCTTGATGATTTCTTTCACAATGGCATTTCCCCAATCCATCAAGGTTACTTCCTCGTCCACGGAAATGCACCCTGCATCAGCATAGTCTAACCATATCCTCTTTGTGAATGTTGTTGCCTTCTCTCCAGCACCTTCATATTTCTTATGCCTAGGGATAATGCGAACAAATGGCTTATCAGGACCATTAGTCAGGGTCAATAACAACCGTCGTTCTTCAATGACTGCTGTATGCCTAGGACAAACAGGATCAATGATCTTCTTATTGATAGTCCAAAGTTTGTCCCATTCCATAAGATTGAGATTTTTTGATGCCCCCTGAAACAAAAGGATGAAAAATCAATACTCTTTGGAAACAGAGCCCATAATCTAAAACGAACTATGGCACTACAATGAACATTTAGTCGCACAATGAGAGTGAAGCTATTAAGAGAATGAATGAAGGTGTATCAAATGGCAGCCTAAGCTAGCATATAACCAGAAAATAAGTAAACACAATTTTATTTCAGTTCAAGAGATCAGCCATGCAAACTTACTTGTTCCACGATAAATTGTATCAAGGCCTCGATTTTTAGACCTCGGCGAACAATTCCTTGGACAGTTGGGAAACGAGGATCATCCCATCCATCTACTTTACCATTTTGCACAAACCAGAGTAGCTTACGCTTGCTGAGAAGAGTATAAACCATATTCAATCTGCTAAACTCATATATGTATACCTTTCTCATTCCCATATCCTCTTGAATCCTATAATATTGAGCATTGCGATCATGATACTCACTAGATCGGAGTGCATGAGTTATACCTTCTTCAGCATCAACATATGGACAAGCAAAATCATAAGTTGGGTACATCTTGTATTTGGACCCAATACGGTGATGGGGTACTGGATTGCAGCGGTAGTACACAGGATCCCTAAGAGATTTATTTGGGTCTTGCATGTCTAACTTCCCACGAAGGCAGCATTGCAATCCCCTTTCAGAGCCAGCAATCATTTCCTTCCACAACTTTAGATTCTCCTCAACACTGTTGCTCCTACATTTTGATTCAATACCATCCATCCTTTCTTTCTGCATTTGCTCACGTGGGGTATCATCCACATAGGCTTTCCCTTCACGTATCATCTTTTCAGCCAAAGCCATTAACTTCGGAAAGTAATCTGAAGTATAGGTTATCTTCTGATACTTGATGCCCAATGTCTCAACATCTTTTATAAGATTTTCTACAAACTCATTGCTTTCTTTGGTGGGATTTGTATCATCAAACCGCAAGATGACTTCACCTTGATATCGTTGAGCAAAGTACTGATTTAATAGGGCTGCTTTAGAGTGCCCTATGTGAAGAAAACCACTTGGTTCAGGAGCAAATCTCAATCGCACCTTTCCCATCTCAGCATTAGGAAGATCTATTTCAGCTGTAGACCGGCTACCTGCTTTAGCCTTATCAGAATTATCCCCATTCACACTCTTCATCTCTTTTGATTTAACAGCCACTGGCTTTCTCGACCCTTTTTCGCCAAGGTACAAAGCAGTAACTTCCTTCAAGGGTTCTCTGTATTCTGCAGAAATAGAATTGTACCAGCGAACAAGGTTCTGGTATTTGTTTGACTTCCTCATGCTTTCCCATCTTGGCCCAGCTCCTAAACAGCATAAATATTTCTTAGGAATTGGTAAAAGCAAAAGATTACGTTGACAGAGATGAAGTTCTAGCATGACAGTACACAAGATTGAATCTTTTATGGACTAGTCAGTTTAAGCCTCTTTCAAAAAGGAAAATAACTATAAACATATATGTAGCATCTTTTCCAGCCCATGGTGGGAATTAATAGAGAAATAAGCTACAATGGGTACATGATAACGGGAAAAATTCAATCTAACAAAATAGCATAAATAATATAACAAGAATGAGCTTCGAAGTTTACCAGCAAGACCTGACCATATAGCTATGTCAGCAATGGAGAAATGATGAGAAACAAAAAAGGTACGTTTCTCCAAATATACCTCCATGTAACTGCAAGCATTCTCAAATTCTGAACCACATGAAATGATGGGAGCATACTCCAGCCACTCATCAATCTGGTAAAATGAATGAAAATATGTTATTATAGGCAGGGACGAAACTATTTTGAGGGTGGGAGGGGCAATTGCCCCTAATTTTGATGGTTAAATTACATTTTAGGCCATTGATAATTTTTGAAACCATTTCAATTAAGTCACTGCCCCTCTCAAAATTGAGGGGTATAATTTATGTTTAGGATCCTATCAATTTTAAAATTAATTAAATTACGCACTGACCCCAAATTTTTATGGTTTAATTGCTTTTAAGAGCTTTTAATTTTAAAATTAGTGAAAGTAAATCCTATCTCTTTCAATTATTTATGGTTTAATTACTTTTTAAGACCCGATCATTCCAAAGTTAAACATCTTGCCCCCTCATGATTCAATACTGGCTCCGTACCTGATTATAGGGAAGCACCATAGAAACTCAAAAGAACACTGTTTTTTCAATAAAACCTAAAAATTGGTGAAAAGGGGAATAGATGCAGCGAATTAAAGAAACATACTTGGGCAGAATGGAAAGCACTGTCACCGTAGAAATTAGGAACGGAAGCCTGGCGACCAATGTAACGAAGAATTACAGAATTTCCGTGCAACTTTTGCCTAATTATTGCAGAAAGACAGAAAAGGGTCAAAATCTAAAACAAATCATTAAACCCAAAACCCCAAGTCCTAAATCCTTATATTGAAATGAAAACTAAGAAGGAAGCAAAAAGGAAAGTACCCATCTGAGAAAGACAAAGTGGGAGATGAAGCAGGGGAGGAAGTCTGAGTGGGCAAATCGATTCCCGCAATCTTAGCGGCGGCGATGATGGAAAGTGGAGGGTTATCCGGCGGAAAAGACAACAGCTTCAACCCCGCTTCCTCCATATTCAAAGAAGGACAACAGCTGCAATTAATTTAAGAACAAAATTTTTTAGTTTACGTAGAAAACAAATGGAGAAAATAATTATCTTGAGTTTTTATAGTGTGTAGCCCATGGAGTTGAAAAACCCTAGATCTATCTCCGTTCAACTTTTCCTTTTTATTGTTTCAGCCCCTCGTTTTACCTCAAATTTATATTTTCCGCTATTTTAACTAGGGGCGAGCAAGAATAGACTCATTCCACGTGGGGAAAAAATTGAATCGTAATTTACAAATTCAACATAACTCGAATTATTTTAAATAAAATTTGAGTTATAAAATAAAATTTTAAATAATTTTAAAAAATAAGTAATTAATAGATTAAATTTTAAGTTTGAATCGAGTATTTTAATTCTACGTAATCTATATATACAACATATGAAAAAATGCAAAAAAATATATATATGTGAAATATATATGGATATAAAAAATGGTTTAAATTACAATTAATATAGACCATAACATTATAAATAATTACAATTAAATTTGTACAAAATTTAACTAGACTCGAATGTCATACATTCAACTGAAATCGAAAAATTAAAATAAAATTTGAGTTATAAAATTAAACTTGTAAATTTGACTAACATAAAAAAATTACTTGACTCGGCTCGATCGATCGCTCACCCCTACTTTGTAACTCCTCCTTTTCTTACATGTTTTTGGCCCATCCCGTGAATTTAACAGAATTCTAGCTACCACTTTGGGCTTCAGCACTGGGCTCCTAAAATTGTGACCGACATGAAACCTTTTATACAATATTTAAGACCGACAAGTTATTCGAATTTCCATTTTATAACTCAAACTTTATTAGAAATTTATCAATATCTAACTTATTCATGGCCAGATATTAAGACCGACATGAAACCTTTTATTTTAGGGGAAAATATTTTATACAATTGAAAATATGTTTTCTACAAATATCTAATTTTGATGATCTAAAGCTTAGGGTTTAAATTAGATTTTAGTGTTTGCAGCTGGATTTTAAAGTTTGAGAATAAATTTCATGGTTTAAATTTTAGAGTTTAGAGTTAAGTTTTAAAGCCTTAAAAAATAATTAGAAACCCGCTTTTAGAAGAAAAAAAAAACTTTTCCCATAGTTGTGCGCATCAAATAATTACTTTTTTTTTTACTTTTTAACATTCACCTATAGTGTTTTAAGGGATTTTTTTTATAATTACCGGTATTCAATCTATGGTTGATTAATTTGGATCAAATAGTATTCAGGTTTATAATGAGGCGACCTTAACTCAGTTGCTTTATTCATAACGTCATAATTTGAACATTTGATTCTATTTAAGATCCATTATGAGCAAAATTCTCTTTACCCTCTCTTAGGGTAGGAAATTGTTTAAAAAAATTGTAATGTTCCCGATGATTGCAATCAAGAAATCTCACATTTTTCGATTATTTGGTAAATTTATATAAAAGAAAATAGAATATACATATATATAATTTAATAAAATATACTTTTAAATGATTTTATATTTTATGCATCATATATAAAAATTCAGTCACATTAATTAAATAAAATAATGTAATATTTACTATAATACACTAAGTAATCTAAATCAAAAATAATATTTTTTAATAAAATAATGGAAATTTGAATTTATTAAAAGTGAAAAGGATTACAAACATTAGGGTGAGCAAAACTCGATTCGAATTGAAAATTTTGAATTATTGGACTCGACGCAAAACAAAACGACTTGTTTTGACTTAACTCGTAATTTCTTAAACTCGTCTCGAAAAAATTTCTAATAAAGTTTGAGTTATAAAATGGAAATTCGAATAACTTGAAATTTTTAGCAATTAGTTTATCAATTTTCAAGTTCAAGTCGAGACTGTCAATTCTGCTTTATATATTATGTATGCCTCATGTGAAAATTTGAAGAAATATATATATATATATACATATATGTATATCGTACGTGGATATAGAAAAATTTAAATTAGAATCAATATGTGTTATAAATTATAAATAATTACAATTAAATTTTGTACAGAAACTCAAAAACTTGACTCGATTCAAAAAAAAATAAATAAAATTTGAATCGTAAAATAGGACTTGTAAACTCGAATAACTCGAAAAAATTTTACTCGACTTGATCGAACACCCAGCCCTGACAGACACGACACACCCAACAAAATGAATGATCATGGAGTACATGAAAAACATACATCAAAATTCAAAAGGGTGTAGAAACAAAAAACAAAAAATACATCACTTTGTAGAAGAACTTACACAACCTTCAAAATAAAATCCAGTAACCATCAACTTCGACCAGAATACTATAGTAATTACGCATTACTTTTCTTTGCAAAATCTAGACACATTGACAAACAACCACAAAATGGCAACAAAATCCGAAAAGCATATTGATCATCTCATACGAAAAAACTACCATAAAGACAGAGAACGTGTCACAAAGACATACTAAAACTGTCATAAAAACAGACGAAGAAACTGTCATAAAAGTAGACAAAAAGATTCACATAAAAGCATATAAAACATAGTTTTTGGCAAAGTAAAGCACATAAAGCCAAATAAAACTAAAAAACACATGAACACTCATAAAAAGATGAGGTCTTTTCATATACAATCAACTTAGAAATTAAAAATCAGTCCACGGCATGAAAGCCGCAGTCGTAGGGGTGGGAATCGGTTAGTGCGAGGAAGATTTTGCATTCCCCACTCCGTCCCCAACTATTGCGGGTACGGTTTTGGATTACCCCATTACATGTTTCAGTGATTATTTCGTCCTCATACTCATACCCATCAGGCTCCACGAGTTTCAGGGAATTCTCATCCCTAGAAGTTAAACAAAATCTACTACTTTACTAACCAAAATATATGGTCGATTTCAATTTACAAGTCATATACTCAATACACGAGGTCACTCAAACTTAATAAGATTTAAACAAAAGACACAAATATCTTGCTAGACTAGAATAAGATAAGTAGGTAACAAGTAAATGAGAGATAATTATGCTTTTCAAATTTTGTAAAATACTATTTGTAAGTCCACACAAGGCTCGAACATTCAAGTCATCCACATCGTGCAGGTACGCCCCAACCTAAATAGGTTCAACAAGCTTCCAATTGCACCCTTACACCTACGCACAAGGCACAATTTTCATATAAGTCATATACTCAATACACGAGGTCACTCAAACTTAATAAGATTTAAACAAAAGACACAATTATCTTGCTGGACTAGAATAAGATAAGTAGGTAACAAGTAAATGAGAGTTAGTTATGCTTTTCAAAATTTGTAAAATACTTCTTTTAAGTGTTGAGAAATGCCGGTACACCCCATGGCGCAGCGGAAAAATTATCTGGCGATTACCACCAGAGATCCAACTACGAAGAACGAATCGGGGTGAATAAGGGTGAAGAATTACCTGTTTAAAATCTGGATTTCTAAATTTGGAGGAGATAGATATTCAATCACGATTCCTAAGCCGCAACGATAACACTCTGACCTCTACATAGTTCACCCAGTTGAAACGAGTATATAAAAATTCTCTAAACCATTTAGAAGGGAACTAGCATATAAAAACTCTCTAAACTATTTAGAGGGTTTTTCCCAAAAAGCATTAATGACTGCTAGATCTCTCATGCTTTTATATAGCCTTTGAAATCCTAATTTAACTCATATTTGGATTTCAATATATATATTAAATATATATAATCCCAATTCAACTTAATTAGGATTTCAATATATATATTAAATATATATAATCCTAATTCAACTTAATTAGAATTTCAAAATATATATAATCTTAATTCAACTTAACTAGGATTTCAATATTTATATATTAAATATATGTAATCCCAATTCAACTTAATTAAGATTTTAATATATACAATCCCAATTCAACTTAATTAGAATTTTAGTATATATATTGATTTAAACCGAATTATATTATTTATATATTAAAAGATTCATAATTACAATAATTATTTTTCTTTTAATATTTACCCAATAGTTAAATTATATATATCAAATATATATTAATTTAACTAAATTCCTGTACAACAAATTTGTACATATATGATTCGTTTAATATATGCTCATTTCAAATGTGGGTGTGACCCTGTAGGTTCATGTAACGTTAGTAGTAAATATTAAAACATTTCTAATATTACAAACAATGAGTGACATCTAGCAATATGTCATTGTCACCTAAGTTACAAGAAATCATGATTCGACATAACCTTTTCGTGATTAACTCTATTTATGTATTACATCCTTTTGTCCTTTATATCTAGATTGGAAACAAGTCATGGAACAGTCACACTTGTATAGTTCATCTAATATTTCTTGATATCTTGAGTAGACTATTATAAACGAATAACTATGATATCTCACAGCAACTTATTCAAGCATGACCATGCATTTCTAGTCTCACTCAATCAAGTGGCCTACGATATTACTCCTATTATGTAGGATGAACAAATCCTATCTTGATCAACCACATTCCACTACATAGATTGCGACATATCCAATATCAATCTTTATAGTGTAGTCATTTACGACACACGTTCGACCGTATCAAAATATGTCACTCACAATGTTGAAATAATGATGATCTCAAGTATGAGGATCATACATGTAGTTATCACTATGAGCAATATTGTGACTGTCACATAATAATCCAAGAAACATGCTTATAGCGGGTTAGTCTAATATGTCGTTCTCTAACACATACTTATGCAATGATTTTGACATCTCCATGTCAATGACAACACTTTGTCATCAATCAACTACATATTAGTCTTAATGCATTATTGTTGTCCATGCCCACAATAATACTCGAGTAAAGACATTTTAAAATAACCATACTATTCTAAGGACTTTATTATAAGATTTAAACATAAGACACAAATATCTTGCTGGACTAGAATAAGATAAGCAGGTAACAAGTAAATGAGAGTTAATTATGCTTTTCAAATTTTGTAAAATACTATTTGTAAGTAAGTCCACACAAGGCTCGAACATTCAAGTCACCCACATCGTGCGGGTGCGCCTCAACCCAAATAGGTTCAACAAGCTTCCAATTGCACCATTACACCTACGCACAAGGCACAATTTCCATACAAGTCATATATTCAATACACGAGGTCAAGTAAATGTGAGTTAATTATGCTTTTCAAATTTTGTAAAATACTATTTGTAAGTCCACACAAGGCTCGAACATTCAAGTCACCCACATCGTGCGAGTGTGGATGCGTCCCAACCCAAATAAGTTCAACAAGCTTCTAATTGCACCCTTACACCTACGCTCAAGGCACAATTTACATCCAAATCATTCAATAACTAACAAGTGGGTTCATGTATTTAAACACTTTCCATGCTTGTTATCCCACCAATGTGGGATAAGGGTTTTTTTATATTTTCCTTACATAATTCACAAGTACCTTACTTTGAACATCAATTTCTCATTCATCACTCAATCGTTTTGAGCATATGAGATACCGTTGTAAAAGTCTCATGAAGTAGAATATAAACCATAAATTTATCATCCGAATCTCCACCTTTACCCATAGAAAATATGGTTCAAAGTTACCAATTTATCATATTTTTTCTATCAACTGAGCATGGTTAAACGCTAAACCGAAAACCGATCCGAAGCGAGGCGTTTGGACGGTTTATGATTCATAAGTTTACTAACCGTGGTTAACTGAATCGAATCGAACCGAATTTGAATTTTTATTTTATTTATAATTATTTTTATAATGTAAAAATAAGTATTTTATACTTAGAATACTATAGATGCATTTTTAATTATTATTTTTTACTTAAAAAATTAAGTTTTTAATAAATATTTATGAAAAATAATTTAAAACTGTATCTTTTAGTGTTTAAAAGTCATAAAATAAAGCTATTTTGTTAAAATAAAATACATAATTTTAAAAACTAACGTTAATATGGAAAAATCAAAAACCGAAGTTAACCAAACCGAAAACCGGTGGTTACTAAAATAGCTTATCGAATTAAACCGAAACCGAACCGTATACACCCCTAACAATAACTACACCAGAGAGAATGAAAGTATTGGAAAAAGTGATATTGTTGAAAAGCAAATAATAAATAATCTTATTACTAAGAGAGTGTTTTTCATAAAATACACCAAGTAATACACTTGTGAATAAGAAATCATCCATGTCTGATGTAACCTATATCATCCAAGAGATTGTGCGAGAGGAGAGAAATGATTGCCGTAAAAAATCCAACAAGAGAAAGCTTCAAAAACCGAGTGATCGAGAGGAGGAAGTTGAAAAAATATATTCTGAAACTAATAACGTAAGGGTTGATGAGATCAAAGCCATGTTTGACAATGTTAAGAGAAGGAAGAAGCCGGTGGAGGAAAATCCTCAGCCATTGGATTACTTGTTGAGAGAGTAATGGCTCTAATGGAAGTTGCAGCTGAAGAAGACATCAAGTTGAACATGCAAAACCAGGGATAGACCGAGGGGTGCTGGAGGGCGGTCGTCCCCCTAAAAGTTTATAAGTTCACCCTTCTGGAATTTTATAAGTTCGCTTCCCCTTAACATAAAGCCTTGTATCCGTCCATAGGTAAAACAAACCTGCCATTAAAAAGATCCAGATGCTGCCTCTTCTTATAGATTTCCTCTCCAAGAAACATCTTCCACAACGGTTCTTGTATGTGCACCATTCACATAATAATACTTGGAAGTTAAGACTGATAGATGAATGCATTTCAAAACAAACAAATTCGAAAGATTAGGATGAAATATATATAATTTTAAATACCAAATGACAAGTAAACATTAGCAGAATGTCAAAAACTAATGATTTTAACCAATCCATTTAGTATCAAATTAGCTACAATTAGTATAAAAATATAGCAAATTTTCAGGCTAAAACAATATGAAATTCGGATCACAAACTCTAATAAATTCATACCCAAAGCTTCATCTAATTTAGCCGGTGCTTCATTTACTTCTTCTTAAGAAAAAGAAAACAATGTTAGAGCCCAAAAGCTCGGACTCTAAGCTTGAGATGAAAGTGATTATGTTGATTTGTTTTCTAGTTGTCTATGGCTGCCTTGTGTTTATCCTATTCATCTTCGACTATTAATTCGTGTGAAATCAAACTATAACAAAAACTTGTTCAAATAGTTAGTCTATTTTTTGAACAAATAATTTATTTAGTTTTAAATTATATAAAATTCATAAATCCAAATTTTTAATAAGTAATTATTAAACTCGTACAGTCTAAATTCAAAATATTCCAAATACCTAAATTCAAAGCAATTTAAACTTTGACCAGATTTTGATTTTAATAGTTAAAGTTAAGGAAAAAACTTCGATACACATGCCTTTTAGTTTTAGGTTAGAATTTTAGTTTAGGCTTTAAAGTTTAGGGATTTACGATGTAAGGTTTAGAATTTAGCGCATATGGTTTAAGGTTTAGGGTTTAATTTTTTAAAGTTAAAAATTTAGGATTTGAGTTTCTATAGTATAAATATGTAGACTTGTATAAAATTAATTTTACAGAGCCTGCGTATCAAAATTTTACCCTAAAATTAAAATCCAAACTGACATGTTTCAAAGTTCTTTTTTTTTTATCAAAGACATGTTTCAAAGTTCATACTATATTAGTTTTATATATTTTTATATATTATGTAATTTATATAAGGTAACATATAAATTTACTATAGTGTAGTATATAAATATTAAAATTTAAGGGCAATATCTATCCTTTTATGGGCTGACAGAACTTGAAAGATTAGTCACCGGCTTTGCTCCAGTGAAACCTTGGAAAATAAATATGTTTTAGGGTTTTCTTTATAAACATATATAAAGTCACTTGTATTTAAAACGTCCTTCCACTCCAAGTTCTGCAGTTTTCATCTTTGAGCATCTGATTCCTTGATCATGGAAGGTATTCGTAAATATGTATAACTTCAACTCGTATAATCTTTCCATGACATTCTTCTTTCTTTTTTATGTTTGAAATTCTACTTGTAATCTTGAATTGTTGGTTTTTGTTTTCCAGTGAATGGCAAGTCTGGGTCTAAATCTAATCTTCCCAAGGTCACATGGAGGATTGAAATTTTGAATGCAGTGGATTGTAGTAAGTCTCAGTCAAAGGGTGGTAATGGAGAAATAACAAGGTCTCTTAGAGGATTCAGAATTTCTCCCGTTTAGAAAAAGACCAAAGGCTCTGCTCTGAAAATTTTAGTGTTGATGGCAACAAAAGGTAGCTTTGATTTTCCTCTTACTTGTTGCTGCTTATGTTTTAATCTGCATTTCATCTCCCATTACTTATATTTGTAAACCTATTTGGGCAGGCGACTTAGTATCTACCCCAAGGGAGCAACGTGGATCATTTGTCAATTTACTTGTGCGTTGCAGATCCAATTACTTTGCCTTCTGGGTGGAGTAAATGTAATATATATTTCGTATTGTTTTCTACATTTATTCTTTTAATTTAATATATATAATCATCGAATTAATTTCACATATATCTAACCCCAAACCTTAAACTCTAATTCACATATATAATCATCAAATTAATTTCACATATATAACCCTAAACCCCAAACCCTAAACACTAATTTCTCATATATAATCATAAAATTAATTTCACATATATAACCCTAAATGCTAAACCCCAAACACTAAATGCTAAAACCCTAAACATTTAACCCTAAGTGTTTAGGGTTTTATCATTTAGTGTTTGGGGTTTAGCATTTAGGGCTCAGAGTTATATATGTGAAATTAATTCGATGATTATATATGTTAAATTAAAATAATGAACGTAGAAAAAATAAGAAATATATATTACACTTAGTGATTTAAAGCACAAAATTGTGTTTGGTGTAGTGGTTAAACCATTGCCTTTACACCTGCGAGTTTGTTTCCCACCATGCCCAAGTGTGGGTGATTTTGTTTTCTGGTCACCACCTGATTAGAGGAGGAAAATAAATTTATAAAATCAAATATAAATAATTAAAGTCCTCCAATAAGATGTTTACATATGTCATCACCTAATTAATAATTAATTTATTTTATTAATTTAAAATTAGGACTAAATTGAAAGAATATATAAATAGCAAGGACCAAATGTATAATTATAAAAATTTCTTTTAACTGCCACGTCAGCCTCTCCATTAGATTTTAACGGTTGGTGGTCACATTGAGTCCAATTTAATAGTTCAGTGGTTTAATTGCTGCAATTAGAAGTATAATGGTCAAATCGAGTCCAAATCTATAGTATAGTGGCCATTTATGTAGTTTACCCTATAAATAATATAATATACATATAATAATATATCAATATATATAACTAATAAAGAAAATATTTATATTAAATAAAAATTTATATTACCAATAATATTAAATGTATAAATAAATAATATATTATTATAAAAACTAAAAAATTAATTTTCAAAAAAACCTCAAAATTTTCAAAAAGGCCCCAAATCCAAAAAAAAATTAAACTCTACCCTATAAACCCTAATCCCCTAAATCACAAATCTTGAACCCTAAAGCCATACGCCCATTACCAACAAAAATGGATGGATTTGGAGTTTAGGGTTTTGGTGAATTTGGGGTTTGTAAATTTAGGAAATTTTAGATTTTTTAAATTAGGTTTTTAGTTTTTATAATAATATATTATTTGTTTATAAATAATTTTTTATGATTTAGGGTTTATGGGTTTAGAGTTTAAGATTTTGGTAAATTTTGAGCTTTTTGAAAATTAGTCTTTTAGTTTTTATAATAATATATATTTAATATTATTTATAATATAACAATTATTTATAATAAATGATTTAGGGTTTATAGTTTAAGTCACATCCAATATATACACGACTGTACAGTCAATCACTAAGATTTGAGCCTAATTCAAAAAGAATAATTAGGCTGGTGATTAACAAGTCATCCATGTCCACGACACAAGAACCCAGCATAATCCAACACGACAGGCAAATCAACAAGAGAAAGCGTCAAAAACAAAGCCATATAGAGGTTGAGGATGCTGAGATCTAGGCCATGTTCGATAAGATTAAGAGAAGGAAGAAGATGGATGAAGAAAATCCTGTGGGAATCGGTTTACTTGTGGAAAAAGTAATGGCTTTAATGGAGGTTGCGGCTGAAGAAGACATTGAGCTCAACAGGCAAAACAAACCCGCCATTAAAAAGATCCAGACGCTGCCTCTTCTTACTGATTTTCTCTCCAAGAAACATCTTCAACCAGAGTTTTTGGATCGTGGGGTTTTGAGTTTGTTCAAGATTTGGCTCGAACAACTACCCGATGGAAGCTTTCCCAACGCCACCATTCGAGCTTCCCTTTTGAATATCTTAACTCACGCCTTCCATATTGATACAAGCTGGGAATATCGAAAGGAACAGTTGAAGAAGAGTGGCCTTGGTAAAGTCATCATGTTTCTATCAAAATCAGATGAGGAAATAACTGCCAACAGACAACTTGCAAAGGGTTTGATCCAGTGCCGGAGTCGAATCATATTCGACAAGGGTAGGAGGTTTTCAGGCCTGAGAAAATCAGAAGAAAAGGCTGCGATTCCTTTGAACAAGGCATCACCACCAGTGAAGAAGCAGTCAACAATGCAATTGAGGGCTGCTGACTTAGATTTGGAGTTACGTCCCAAGCAATCATATTCATCAGCAGCAAGCGCATTACCATTCACATAATAATACTTGGAACTTAAGACTGATAGAAGAATGCATTTCAAAGCAAACCAATTCGAAAGATTAGAAAGAAATATATATTTTTAAATACCAAAGGACTATGAAACATTAACAGAATGTCAAAAACTAATGATTTTCATCAATCCGAAAATGCTTATCTCTTATGGTTATATCATAAACCCAAATGGTTCACACAGCGAATTTTTCAGACTGAAATAATATGAAATTTGGATCACAAACTTTAATAAGTTCATACCCAAAGCTTCTTCTTCTTCTTCTTCAAGTGATTCTCTTGGTTTGGTTACAATAGTTTATCAGAACCAGCTTCCTTGGTTTGGTTACAATAGTTTATCAGAACCAGCTTCCTTGGTCTTATATATGTTTATCCCATTCAGCTTCGACTATCAGTTCGTGTGAAATCAAGCGTTAACAAAAACTTGATCGAATTGCTTAACTAGTTTTTTATGTTATTTAGATTTTCTTTTTGTAATTGTCAAGGACAAAAAAAATTTATAACCCCTTTATCAAATCCTCTAACTCAAAAAGTTTTTTAAATCGAGAGATTTTACCCTAAATTCTAACTCTAAATATTAAATTCTAATTACAACCTCTAATTCTAAATTCATAAACACCACGCCCTAAACTAAATCTATAAACTTTAAAACTAAGATAATTCCGTGTATGGAATAATTGCCGTTGAACATAGTATATAAGTATTAAAAGAAATATGTTTTATTAAAATTTACTGTCAATGTCTATCCTCCTATCCTAAAGAAAATATAGAGGAGTATGTTTTAGGGCTTTTTCTGTATAAACATATATAAAGTCACTTGTATTTAAAATTTTCTTTCGCTCCAAGTTGTGCAGTTGGCATCTTTGAGCAGCTGATTACTTGATCATGGAAGGTATTCGTAAATACGTATAGCTTCTGCTTATATAATCTCTCCCTGACATTGTTCCTTCTTTTTTATGTTTGAAATTCTGCTTATAATCTTGAATTGTTGGTTTATTTTTACCAGTGAATAACAAGTCTGGGTCTAATCTTACAAAGGTCATATGGAAGATTGTAATTTTGAATTCAGTGGATTGTAATGGAGAAATTATCAAGTCACTTGGAGGATTCAGAATTTCTTCAGTTTTATAAAAGACCAAAAGCTCTACTCTGAAACTTTTAGTGTTGGTGGCAACAAATGGTAGATGTGATTTTCATCTTACTTTGTTGCCGCTTATGTTTTAATTTGCATTTCATCTCCCATTACTTATGTTCGTAAACTTATTTGGGCAGGCGGCTTACTATCTACCCCAAGGGGAACAAGGTCGATCATTTGTCAATTTACTTGGATGTTGCAGATTCAATGACTTTGCCTTATGGGTGGAGTAGATATGCTCAATTCGGATTAGCAGTCATCGACCAAATCGGTCGTAGAAATTCAGCTAAAAAGGGTCTCTTGTTACAGCATTCGCATTTTATGCTTCTTTTTACTTTATTTAATGGGTTTACTGATACGAATAATATGTATTTGATTCTAAAAATGGTCATACTATGGGAAAACAATCAGAGTTTAGGAAAACTAAGTTGCTTATAATTTGGTTTCCGGATCAAAATCTCTTTCGATTCGTTGTTCGGCCTCGTTTTCTTGTACAATATGTTCTCCTCAGCTGTTTTGCATTTATATTATGGGTGAATATTTGATGCACCGACTATGAATGATTCTATACACCATTGACATAACAGATGGTGAAAATAAATTTTAAATGAATTTAGTTTTGAAATTTTGTGTGCATCAAATATTAATCCTTATATGCTGAACATCTATTTTGTATGATCCCCATGCCCTGGCTCGGTGGTGAATAATGCTCGAGCTTTCCATATACATACACATACATATGCATAAATAGAAAAGATGGATTTGAACCAATAGCTGTTATGCCGTGTTAACAACAATATAAAATGGAAACCTCGAATTCCTTGTAGTCATTTCTTATTATCTCACATTGTTACCCAATAGCTCTGCTTGTTTGAAGCTTTGCCATGGTTAAAACAGTCTAATACAAATGCCAAATTTGTTATCATTGCCATTCCTTCTTCATAGAATCTGTCATTAGCTTGTTTACTCAAGTGGTTGGTGATGATAGAAACTCCTTTTGGCAGTCACTACACATGAGTTCAATGCAAAGGAGTCTGATTGGGGCTTCACTTCATTCTTAACACATAGTGAATTAGAAGACCCTAAAAGAGGCTATCTCCTCAATGATGCATGCTTAGTTGAAGCCTACGTTTCCACTGATATGAACAGTCTGATTTCACATGTATTGATACACGAAACTGATTCGGATAAACATAAGACCAAGGAAGCTGATGTTGTTAAGGCAGCCGTAGACAACCAGACAACCATGAAAACCGAACTAGTAGAAATCAAATCTCTTTTACTAATTAGTTGTTAATATTAATGCATTTATGTAACTCTATTATTTCTTTCTTTCATGCCGTTTCAGGCCATTGAACCTGAAGATCCTACCGAGGAAGATATGAACACATTCTTCTCTAGCTTAGAGTGGAAGCTTTTGATCTCTAAAATTGTTGTTTCTCAAGAAGAAGCGAAGGAAGCACTGGCTAAATTAGACGAAGCCATAAATATGACCCCTGTTGATTTTTACAATTCAGGGAAGTTTTCTCCACTTCAACAGGCATTCAAGATCCTTGCTAGTTTTAATTACTCCTCTACCACCCTTACAATTGACAATTACTCATAACTTGGATAGTAATCTAGTCAGATATAAAGAGGTGGAATCCGATGTGAAACAGGTAGACCAAAAACTTGCTGCCTTCCATGCGCAAGTTGAAGAAGCACAAAAGGAAAGGGAGAGTATGTTGGCTGAACAAAAGGGGATATTCAGAAGTTCGAAGAGAATGAAAGTGGAGTTGGAAGCATTGGAAAAGAAATGGGCAGAGTATGAGGCCAAAGCTGAGGCTGCTGAGAATGAAGAGAAGACTGTTGAAGCCGGAAGGATGAAAGATTTCATCTCTTCTATAAACGGAAAGATTTAAAAACCTTTGAGCAAATTTATAGTAATGGTGTTTTAAGCAAGACTTGTGTTATAGAAATTCTCCTCTCTATACTCAATTAGAAATCCAACAAGCATAGCATACTTTCTTGTAGACTTATATTATATATATATGGAAATGGGAGCCGGTTTTCAAACCCTCTAAGCTCGGATCTTTTGCTGGAATTAACTTACTTGTGCTTTGTAATGAAGCTACTGCCGGTTTATCCTCTCTTTTGCTAGTTGATGCTACTGGGGAATTTATGTATTGAACTCTTCTTTTAAGAATGCTCCTTTTATCTACTAAAATGTATATTATATATATGATATAGTTTTTGTGTCTTTTATTATGCTTAAATTTAGGATTTAACAATTTTTTTAATATGATATTACTTGTTGAGAAAGTAATGGCTCTAATGGAGGTTGCTGCTGAAGAAGATATCAAGCTTAACAGGCAAAACAAACCCGCCATGATGCTGCCTCTTCGTACTAATTTCTTCTCCAAGAAACATCTTCAACAAGAGTTTTCTGATCATGGGGTTTTGAGTTTGTTCAAGACTTAGTGTTAATGGAAGAACATGAGGATGTTGAAAAATTCGAAAAAGGAAGCCTATGCAGGCAACAAAACTCGGCGTTAATGGTGGTTCTTGTTCTGCAATGTAAATGTAATCCAAATGAGTGGTTTCTACCATGCTTGTAACTGTGGTTCTGAAGCTGGTTTCCTATGGGAAATCAAACTGTTAATACCCATAGGAAAAAGATTGTGATATAATAGTCTGAATATTGCTTTGGTTTGATCCTTATTTTCTTTTTTGTTCAATTTCTGTATGGCTTAAAATGACAATATTGAAACACAGATTGTATTAATCCCTTGCACAATGTCTCAAATGTTACTTTTTCAAACTACCTTGTGCCGAATATCAGGTCGATCCCCAACGAGTGGATCGTGGAAGCCGACTTATATTCAGTTTCTCACTAGATTGAAAGCCTACTCTCAGATATTTTCAGTTCAGAAATGGAGCTTAATCTTTATCATTCCTCTTGATTAGAAGATTTTTCACTTATTTCGATGATTTTAGCTACCCTCGTTATGCAGAAACTAGCATTACGTGCAAGACGAAACCGATACGTGCTTGAAGATTGAAGAACATCCAATCCATAAAGTTCATAAATGTCTAACACCACTCCGAATAAAAGCTGACTGAGCTCAGTTAGCATCTCCTAGAAGCCCAGGGTTCGAATAGCTTAAGTCTGAATAGGGCTCAAAAAGTAGATAAAAGAAACAAGAATTGATAACAAAAAAGTGGCAATAAAACTGTATTCATTGAACTTTCACCAAAATAAATATACATGAAATGATTTTATAAGATGTATAACAACATAAACACGAACCTAAGGTGTACCAATACTATCCTTTGGATAGCAAACAAACTCGAGTGTGAGCATTGTCTAAAAGTATGATTCAAACACAATTACATTCAATTTTTTTTTTCAATTCTCCTATGGATTTGGAGGGCTCTCCACCATACCGCGTTTGAATATGAGCCAGATATGAGTGTCAAACACGGTTACCTCTAGAACAATGAAAATATTGCAATGAAGAATAGTGCTCTGCAGAAGCCTAAAGAATAAGAACAAAGTCACCTTTTTCATCTCCTTGGAGTGTCCAAGATTGAATCCATTTCTATTTCTACAGCACCAGATTCAGTCTGAGTCTGAAACTTTTCGATTTCCCTGGCGATCTGAACATCAGAAGGTACATACAGCTGATAAAGAACTTTCACTACAAAACGGGGAATTAGTGCAGCCACAATGATGGCAAGCAAACACAACCAGAACAATCCAGTCTTCGCGATTTCGAAGATGGCCCTGTCAAAGCATAGCAGTGCCGAGGGTCACAACATTATATACAATGGAAATTATATATATCAGTGAACCATTTACTCTAAATGAATGATCAATCGGAAGGTCATAACTGAGATGTTCTAATCTCGAGATGACTGCTAAGTACATGTATACTCTGAAAAAAACTGCAGATGATGATGCTTACATACAAGCGTACATATATTTATATGAATGTTCTTAAGTGCATATATGCATGTGCACACACATACATGCAAATCCGTATGATATATAGAGGGGATAAAATAAACTTGAACTTGAAATCTGCCAGAACCTAATTTAATCCAAGTTGACTAAAAGTCAAAGGCCAAAACCAGATGGCTCAATCCCTAAGAAATCTAAACACGAAATGACTTGGATTCAAAGCTGATCCTATATTTGCCACCTCTATGTACATATCAATATATACTTGTAGAATGTTGGTATGTTGTTTTAGCAGACAAGTAAAAATCCGAATGTTTTAAGGTATTTTATGGGGAAAGGGTAGAAAATATTTCTTAACATGCTCATTTAAAGTAAATAAAACCTCAGAATATATGATAAAAGAAGTTTACCAGTAACCAACTAAAAATGGTAAAGAATCAATAACGGTAACGCAAATAAAAGTTGCGATTATTGATCCCCAAATGGCTGCATGAGTTAACCAATTCCACCGCATGACATCCACGGCCAAGTGTAAATTCACCAATATGACAACTGCAAGAGTCCAAAGATCCCCTATGCTCGATGTGTCAATGGTGCTGCTCCAGTATGCAAGAAGAGGAATAAAAAAGGCAACAGCACTTTGCCAGAAAGTATCTATCATTGTTATCCAGAAAAGCTTTTTGCTGTAGCATTCTTGTCTTTGCCCGGCACCATACAGCTGAGGGTACTTTAAAAGACTCCTTCGGCTCAGGTCCTTATCAAGAATACCGACCACAATCGTAGGCAATGATGTGTAGATTATGGAATACAACACACTGCTCCAATCAGTGATTGCAGTGGTCAAACTGAAACAAGTAAAGAGCACATACCTGAAAAGAAAAAAAGAAAAGTTGAAAGGTACTCAGCCACAAATGAGTTTTATTTTGATTTACCACAATGTGATTCAATTTCTATACTGAACTAAGTGTAAATAATGTTTTTCAAAACACACACGCATATACAACAGGCAAGGATGACATATTATTGCCTTGAACCCTGTTTGGCCTGATCAATAAGTATAAGACGATACGATGAATCTAAGGTGAAAATCGAGGTTCACATAAACCACCAACATGCTCGAACACCTAATGTAGGTTGAATATATGCATACAAGAATAAAGTATCTAAAAGTAACTCACCAAAATAAAACAAGGACAAACACTGCATTCCTGTAAAAATTGTAAAGGACCATGTAGCCCATCCTCTGGTAATTCCAGTGCCCATGGACCAATAAAAGAGGGACTAAGAATCTGAACTGCCCCATTGCAAAATCTGATGCCATCACAGCTTGCCTACCCTCTTGGCCACTGATTCCAACCCCCACATCCGCCATTTGGATCATTGAAACATCATTGGCACCTGTCAAGCATCCAATAGCATGCATTAAATTAGCTCAAACCACCAGAAAGAAAAATCAATAGATTGATGATTACCATCCCCAATGGCAAGTGTCATGTCTGCAGTCCTCTTCTTTACAAGGGCCACAATTCCAGCCTTTTGTAACGGGGCTACCCGACAACACAAAACCACAGAACAATTACAGGCTAACTGGAAGAGCTGCAAGCAAAGATGAAAAAGTGTCGTGTCAGCATGCCAGAAATCAGAAAAAAGGGGGAACATGAGTTTACAACTCCTTACACTTTCTTCCAGTTCACTGTCAAGAATATATACAAGGCTGGTACCATCAATAATCAAGGCTACAGGAGTTAAACCAGCTCCCGACGTTCCTCCTGTGTCACTTGTAGTGCCTGATATAGTTGTGAGTTTCTTGGACATAATGACGCCATCTTCTAAACTCTTTCTACATGACTCCTTAGATCTGCAGTTAATTATAATTTGTGTCATTTTACTAGTCAAGAGCTTCGAGGAGTACCCAATTGATATGGCAGTTTCTTGCTTGTCCCCAGTCAACACCCATACTTTTATTCCGGCTGTTCTAAGAGATTCAATGGCTTCCGGCACTCCTTGTTGCAGTTTATCTTCAATACCAGAGGCACCTAGTATACATAGATTGTTTTCTATATTGCTCGCAACCTTCCGAAGCAAACTGGCTCTACCCATTAAAGCAGTACTTGCTACCTCAAATGCAGAGTGCCATTCCTCGAATTCTGAAGTACTCAGATCTCTCATCCCAACAACAAGTGTTCTCAAGCCTAATGAGGAGTAAGAGTAAAGATGGGCTTCAGTTGTGCGTATTACATTTTTATTCATAGATCTATCTATGGCACTAAACATTGATGTGTCAGCGCCTTTTACAAAAACTTTTACAGATTTGTCTGGGAACCCCAAAATAACAGACATCCTCTTCCGATCACTATCAAACTCATGCAAACCCAAAACATTAAACCTGCATGACCGTAAGCATTTCTATACATCAAAAAAAGAATAACATATGATAAAATGCAGGAGTACAACATCAGAAAACTACCAGTAGATCTTTAGTACGGATTATCATAGTATATCCCTTTTCTCCCAATCCAAGAGTAATTTCAATGTCAATTCTTAATCTTACAATATCCCAATGTCTCAAAATTTCAACAATAAAAGTTAAAAGATGTGATAGAAAATATGACTGATATACACAGTTTCCCCCACCTTAGCACTAGGTAAATATGCAAAGAATAACATAAAAAATGACAATAACCTCAAATAACATAAAGCTATGATTGAATTTGAACCATGAAAATTACAGGTCATTGTCACTTGTGCAGGTTAAAAACTTAGTTCTGACCCCATGCTGTTGGTGCAAAATTGGTTGAGGAAACTTCCAAAATGGAACTTGTATATATACTGATTTATCCAATAAAAAGTTAGAAACTCACATATCTAGTTTTTCCAAGCACTCAAACTAAATAACCGATAGCAAATACTGATACCGGTGAAGGTGGAGGTCATCATAATATAATAGAACAGAAATGGTGGAAATGAGTTCAATTAGATAGAAATCAGCACTTCAGATTACCTTTGCCTTTCGCCTTGAATGTCAATCATAATATGCCCAGAGGTTCGTTCTATCAGCATAAATCCATATGAAGCAGCTGCATAAACCAATGCTTGTTCATCCGGAGACTCCCCTTGGTAATCTATCAACTTCACATTAGGATCATGTGTATCTACAATTAGAGGCACAATTGTATTGCAAGCTGCCAGTGCCAGGAAGAAATCATGGACATGGCTGCCTTCTTCTGTCTTTTTTCCGTTCCTTGCAAATTGTAGAAGCTCTGGATCAGTCTTAACCTTCATCTTAGGCCTCAGAACTTTTCCATCCACTGATTAAAAAAGAAGGAAACAATGTCAGAAAATGCTTAAGAAACCTCAAAAATATTCCTTTCTATGACAGAAAGTATTAGAAATATTTTTGTTGTTTACCTTTGACAAAGTAACCGTCTTTCTGATCTTGTGAAATGGCCTTTCCACCACTGTAATCTACTCCCCAAATGCTTGCACACTGAAATTCCATCTTGTTCTCAGTAAGTGTACCAGTTTTGTCAGAGAAAACATATTTTATTTGTCCGAGGTCCTCATTTATGTTCAAAGCCCTGCACTGAAATCTTGAATTTGAAGACTCATCGTACATATGGGTATCTCGAATCATGAAGTAAGCCTGACCAACCCGTACTAGCTCCATGGAAATATACAACGAGATGGGAATCATGACCTGGAACACAATTACTGACATGAGGAATGTGAAACAAATTTCCAATCCCCATCCAGAATAATTATAGTTCTCTTCTTCTCCATCCTCAGAGAAACTCTTTCTTCTATAAAAGGGCAAGTAATCCAACTCGTCCCTATGGCGCCTCAACCAAACAGCGGCACAAACAGAGACAACTGTACACAAAGCAATAAGAAACAGTGAGAGGAAGATGATCTCCAAGTTCATATGAGTCTCAAGCCGACTCCTCTTAGATGGGGCTCCTGAGCTGTTAAGCATAACTTTAGTCTCACGGCCAGCATAGACTGCAACCCCAACTGCCCAAGCAGTATTTTTGAGCTCACAGCCACGAAGAATAATGTTGGAAGGACCAAGTGACAGTCGTTTACCATCGACTTCCATGTTCGCTTGAAACCCATATATGTTTCTGTTGGGTTTCTCACACTTAATCAACCCAGTAAGCTTATCCTTTCCAGGAATCTTGATAAGGGTCTCTTGTTTTGCATATCGTGTCTTCAAATTCGATTCTCCATCCAAATTAATAGTCTGCACGTATGCAACCCCAGTTGGATCACTAGTTGAGAACAGAACCATATCACAAGGAATGGTTTCATTTGCATAAACCTTGATTATCTCGCCAACCTCAATGCTCTTCCATTTCTTTTGTTGAAACTGATCATTCACCAAAACTAATGCTAGCCTATTATTCTCAATCCGGTCCGACCTATGGCGCCTATAGTCTTCATATGCATCCTTAACCGCCGTAACCAGAAGGACAAATGCCAATGGCAGAATGGAAACTCCACGGCCAAATACTGCAAGCTGAGGCAGCTGATTAAGCACAGCAATCACAAGAAAGTATATATAGGCAACTCTATGGAACTGCTCAAACAAGTTCCTAGGCAAAAATGTTAGGATCGAGTACTTTCCAGTCCGAATCGAATTCCCGGAAAACTCAAACCTCTCATTTGTCTGGACGGGATCATTTATGTGTACCAGCCTAGCATCTTCATCATTGATCTCTCTTTGTGACATGCTAATGCTATACGTCTCTGAATCAGCACCATGAGACCCATATCTCACAGGTTTTGATCCCAAATCACCAAAACTTACTTCCCTAATCGAATTCCTACCCGAAGCTTTGGACTGGATAGAGAAATTGCTCCTTATTGATGAACTCAAGGCAGATTCAACGCTATAAAAAGTCTCAACTGATTCTGAATCCATCCCGAAAACAAATAAAGGAACCCCTTCAATTTTCTTCTCTGAGATCAGAGGAATATAATACAAGAACCACTATCTGTGGATCAAAGACATCTCCAACAGTTCAGAGTCAACAAATCAACAAAATTCATGAAAATTCCCAGATTATGGTTTCAACAGTTCAGAGTAATATATTAAGGAAATCACCAACCATAGATCAAAGACATCTTCAACAGCTCAAATTCAACAAATCAAAAAAGTTCAGGAAACACCCAGATTATGATTTCAACAAAATTTGCAAGAAAACCAAACATGAGCAACAGTGAACAAGAAACAGGAAACTACCCAGAGATCCAATCAGCAGAGTAAAGGCAAAGCTACAAGCCAGTACAAATACAAATTCAACTTACACACGTACAGAGCAGGAAGAAAGAAGCTTGGGTTTATGATCGTTGGCATATAATATGAAAGTGAGCAGGTTCAAGAACAAGACATGGAAAGGAATATCTGTAATAATGAAGGTAGATGTGTTGACGCTTTCAATTCTTCTATTGGTTGTTTGATTGTTTTAGATGACTGGGTGATGAAAATGTTCAAAAGTCAAAAGGCATTGAACATTTGTAATGAGAAAAGAGGGCGGGGATTTCAAGGGAAAAGTACAAACAGACATCAATGAAAGTTGAATCAAGCCCTGTTCATTTCACAGTGTTAAGGAAATATGAAGAAAAAAAAAGTTGGTTTTTTCCCGTTTTATATTTTTTTTATGTAAATTACATCACAAGTCACTTAATTATATGTAAGATTATAAATGTATTACTGGATTTCAAAATATTATAAATAGATCCTTCAATTAATCAATTGTAACAAGCACCGTAATTAGGGATGACAAAATTATCCGGCCCTATCTGGTCCCAGCCCGACTCGATAGGGAAGAATTTTTTTATAAAAAGAAGTATTTAGATTTGAGATGGGGCAGGTTCGAGTTTAGGGTAAAAATTTTTAGACCTAGTCCTCTATATTTATAGTTATATATATTTATTATATAGTATGTGTAATATTTTTGTTTTGTTTTTTGCATCGAAATGGGTTTAATCTGATTTTTTGTTAAAATTCCATAATTAAATTATATTTTTACTATGTCGGGTCGAAATAAAATATATTAAATTCATGACAAATAGAATCATGTTAGAATTTTTAAATTTTAAATCCGAATCGGGTCGAACAGCGAAAAACCCATCCTGTTTTGTTTTCATCCCTAATATATATGCAACACTCAGAACCTCCTATTCTCATGATTGCTGTATTCATATTTAATATTTATTGAGTTTATTAATTTATTGGATTAAGTAATAAAGATCGGGAACCGTGGAGATATATTATAGGTGACATCTCAATTTAATTTTGATATAAAATTAAAAATAGTCTCCGATAATTACTTTAGCCCTTTGCTGACTTGATATGTCTACGTGGTATGATTTGTTAACATGTCATCACTAATATTTTTAAAAGAATAATAATTATTTTTAATATTTATTTTATGCATCATTTAATTGATTCAAATGCTTAAGAGAGAAATAAAGGTTGGGAATTGAACCTAAGCCTTGAGAATAAAATGCATAATGTCTAACCACCAGGCTAACCCAATTATCTATTTAATTTTATATTATTAACATTCATTGCTATCTATTTCTATTAATTTCTCCTTAACTGTGGATTACCCCATCAAATACATTCATAAATAAATTTAATATTAATTTTTATTACATTACAAGGGGAGCTGCTGCGGATTCGTTGAAAAGGTATCTCAGAAATGGCTTAATTCATAAATTGAAAACTTGATTCTTTGGATATCCAGAGATGCTTATGCTTCCCTCAATGTATCCCCCAGTTTTCCTGCCTGATAATACATCCATCAGGGTTGTCTTAGCGGCACCAGTGACACCCACCAATGCTTTCAATATACCACTAACATCTTGTAGCAACAAAAGGCGATCCTCCTGTACACCTTGACTCTTCATTTCCTAGAAAAGAAAAACAACATTTCAACCCTAACCGTGTGCCGCATGAAATCGAAATCATATAATAGCATGTGAAGCGTTGAGGAAACTGTAACTTTCAGAAGGCATATCTACAAAGTAGCTAACATGGTTGAATGCAAGTGAAAGGGGTTTGAAAGGCAACACCATTCCTCTTCTACTTGGCCGGTCTGCAATGTCTGCGGTATCCAAAGAATTTCTCACTTGCAGATCAATTCCTACAATCACTCACAAAAGTTCAGGCAAAGCATCATCTAGGAAGAATTGTTTTCTACATTGTGATTTGAAGTGACCTTCTGTGTTTTTTCCATAGGATGACTCTTTCTTCTTCTTATTTTCGTCTTCATCAACAACGATTGCTTTGGAATCATGCAGAGCTAAAAATTGATTCACAGAGGAACCACTTGTCAAAATCGAAATTTCACACAGATGAACAAAGTTCCAAGTCCGTAAGAAAGCACCTCAAAGTCGTCTTTAACTTACGGTTCAAGTAAGTCAATGCTACAACGAATAAAATGTTGAAGAGAACAGAAAATCCGAACAGTGCTGCAACACAAATCCAAAACCAATGATCTTCCGTAAAGAAGCCTCTACTCTTTAGAAGAAGTTGTCCGACTGTAGTTGCATGAAATCTGCTGTCATTGATTTTCTGCATATACCACATTTTGTAATATAATAGGGCCAAGAAAATGTAGGTGCCTAACCAGTGTTTGTACATGGATATGCACCCATTTCTGAGATACTCTTTTGAATGAATCGGCAGCAGCTCCCCTTGTAATGTAATAAGAATTAATATTAAATTCACTTCTAAATTTATTTGGTGGGTAATCGACAGTGAAAGGGAAAGTAATAGGGATAGATAGTAATGAATGTGACAAATATAATATTTGGTAAAAATTAAATAGATAACGAGGGTGAATTTTGAACGAAAGTAAAACGTTAGAGGGTTATTTGCACCAAAAAAATAAAGACTAGAGTGAAAAAAGATCAAACGTTTGAAGCTATTTTTGACTTTATGCCTTTAATTTACTTCATTTACAGGACTAAAAATTAAATTTTTAATCTTATTTAAAAGATTTAATGTCAAATCTTGTTAGATCAACTGATTAAATTTACAGTTCAATTAATTAATAAAGGGTGCAAATGAGACATTTCTATCTATAAATTATTCGGAGTTTAGTTTGAAAAAAAGTCAAATTTAGTTTGCTCATAAATTCAATGGATAGAAAGTATTAATGGACTTGAATACGAGTTGTCGACTATTATATATTTGATGTTTTGGGTTATAGGGTGTTAATGACATCTTATATTTTTACTTTTTTTAAAAGAGAGGAAATCCCTATAGAAATTTTTAACTTTTTCTTTTTCAAATTTATTTAATTGAAAGTAGTCCGGCTTTAACATTGATTGTCGATCATTGATTTTTTATTATTTGTTTTACTTAAGTTTTTATAAGAATAATTATGTTTTTGTGGCACGTTTTATTATGTCTTTGTGACACATTTATTTTTATTTTTTTGGCACGCTTTTTATTTTCTTTTTCGGTCTTTTAATTTTTATTTTTATTTTATATTTTTTTAGGGTTGGATTTGACGACGCCATTATTGATCAAGATGACGCTTATTTGTAACCATGTTGATCTTTCCTACTCTGGACCCTCGACTTGAATTTGGATATGCAGTTCGCATCCGTAGATCGTTTCTCACGACACTTTGCTCTGATTTGCAGTTCTCGATGGTCTTTCAGTAACTTAATCTCTTTTTTGGTTCGTTTGACGATGCATATTTGTTCGTTTACATTTTTGTTCAAGTCTTTTAGTTGGGTTTTTAACATTTTCCATGTATGATCTAAAGTGATTATTTTTTTATGTTAATATTATAAAAAAAGTGTTCAAATTATGTAATTAGTTTACGATAATAATTGTAAACATTTATTGTAATTTGAGATATTTTTCTTTTTAATAAAACTAGCTGCTTTTATTAAAAAAAAGAAAAAAAATAAAATTTTCAGACTTTTCTAAGTTCCTTTTATAAATCGGATTATCTTTATAAATGTAATTAATTTGTATTACTGTAAACTGATGAACAGAATATTATAAACGAATGATAAGGTGAGAGCAAATTTCGGTTGAAACCGAATAAACTGACCGTTGGATTTAATTGGTTGGGATGGTTTATTGTGTGTATAGACGGTCAAATATGGTAGCATATTTTCTTTGCTCTTAGTTTGAACACACATATTGTATACAATGGCGGATCACTTACGGGAACAATTCCATCCCTATTTTGAGGGGGGAAATTTTAGTGTTAAATTTCTTTTTAAAAATTAATTTAGTGAGTAGATAGAAAAAAAAATCAGTGTCAAATTTAAGAAATTTGGTCATACATATTCTTTAACTCTTTGATAATGTGCATATACTTTGTTAACAAAAACAATTGAACTTGTGTCTTTTAGGATAAATATCATCCGCTTTTTTACTGAAACACTCGTTAGGAACTCATTAAAATATAATTTTAATAAAGCATTTATCACGTAAATATGGATTTTTGATTAACGAGTTCAAATTATAATAGTCCGATTATATTTTAATTTAAGTTTGAGCTTAAAATTGATAGAAGAATAAGAAAGTCTGCTTAATTTGTTTTTGTCTAATAATAAATGTATTCCATATTAATGTGAATATTTTTTATTAATAAAAGGGTATTACTACGTGCCTTATTAAAAATTTCCTAAACTTAGCTGAGGAAAAGAATACATATGGTAATAAGGACAAAAAGTTACATAAAATTCATAAAGGGTCCCTAAATGAGACCCTCCAAATCAATATGTAACGCCACTAACATTTGTGTAGGAGGATCTAGAAAACCAACACATTCGCATCCTAATCTTTAGGGACGAAGCCAGAATTTAAGGTTAAGGGGCAAAACATAAAATTTTGAAAGTAAAGGGCAAATTTAAAAATAAATTAATATGTAAAGAAATTTATATAGGAGGACAAAGCTAAAAAAAATTCTTGGGTGGGGGAATTACCCTTCCCACATACCTCTGTCACTGCTGATCTTCATTCATACCATGAGCATCAAGCTGCCTGGACTTTGTGATTTTAGCAAGCCCATCAACGACCCGATTAGCTTCTCGAGGGGCATGGGCCACCTTGACCGACCAAGAAGGGAAACAATGAACTGTAAAATGGTGAAAAGCACCGAGAAAGGCTATGGCAGCCATAACAGCCTATAAACCTCCACACTATCAAGCTCAAGGATCACTCTCCTTACTCATATATTCCAATCATGTTAAAGACCAATAAAGACTCCCCAAAGCTCGGATTCTAGGAGCGAACAACGGCCAATAGCTTTAGAGAAGTCAAAAATCTATTAGCCCTCACTATCTCGTAACATGCCACCACACGACACATAGATGTCATGGGTTTGTCGCGAACCATCGGTGTTTAACTTCTATCAATCCTGTTGAGGGGGACCATTTAACTCGCATCATGTCCACCGAGGGTGCAATGACACGAATCGCATAGCCGAGGCCAAAGCCGTCTTAGCATCTTCCCTCACACAGATCACCCACTCCAACACATGCTCCAAACTCACCTGGGATGGTTCAAAGGTAAGGGCATTTCACCTACACCACAAACACCAAAGCATAGCAGCAAAAAGAAGATCCCAATCAATGGGGTTGATCGCAAATCGTTGAGGATACAACAAGTTTAGCCAGAGCCAATCCACAATATCCAAAGAGAACTCATACAATTTCCCGTGTTTGATGACCTTTCGCCACACCACAAGAGCAGCAGGCAGCACCAAAAAAGATGGTCACTTGATTCGATGATAGCACCACACACACCACAACTAGCTTCTGAAGGAATGTGGCGACGTACACGTTTCGTATTGGTAAGTAATCTCCCATGAGATAGGAGCCACAAGAAGGTTCGAATATGGGGTAAGCCTCTAAATTTTGCAATCATCTTCCAAACATCAGTTCCCTTTAAAGTCTTCGAATGCATATGAAGAATAGGCAAACCAAATTATGAAATCTTTACGGTCATTCCATTTCCAACCCACAAAATCCATGGCAATCGTTTCCAGTGGGGGTTTAACCACTGCTATCATCTCGACAATCTCAGACGAGAGAAAATCAACAAACTCTTCCTATTTCCAATGGCCATAATTATCGACCATAGAAGCAATTGAACATGAGAACGAGTTAGGAGTAATCGAAGCTGCCGAAACCAGTGAAGATAGAGACCTAACGTTAGCAAGCCAAGAATCTTGCCAAAAATCAATAGATCTCCCATTACCAATATTCCACACCAAGTTATTTCAGATATCATTCCACACCACACTAATGCCTTTCCAAATTCTAGAGCAATTGTGCTTTTCTAACGACTCAAACAAACTATTCAACCATTTATACTTCGAGCGAAGGATATGAACCCAAAGATGATCTGTGTGACTCACCAAGTTGATAGCAACTTTCATGAGGAAAACATTATTTTGGACAGCAAAGTGTCGAAATCCCAATCCCCTATTGGATATCGGCTAACAAACATTAGACCACTTAACCAGGCTAGTTCCCTTTTGGCTCTCAGAATAACCCCAAACAAACCTGCGTATCAAACCTTCAATTTCCTCACAAGTGCCTCTCGACAGTAGGGAAGTTTTCATAGCATAGTAATGTTCGAGTATGCCCAAAGACTAATCACGGGATGGTTATAAAAGACATACTTATTTTATCTTGTTTATTAATATAAAGCCATTATTATTATTTCAGTCTTATTATGTGCATCTATAAATAAACTAAATTATAATAAAGTCCTTAGAACAATATAGTTATTCTTCAATGTCCTTAGTCGAGAATTATTGTGGGCATGGACAACAATAATGTATTAAGACTAATATGTAGTTGATTGATGACAAAGTGTAGTCATTGACATGGAGATGTCAAAATCAATACATAAGTATGTGTTAGAGAATGATATACTGGATTGACCCGCTATGAGCATGTTTCTTGGATTATTATGTGACAGTCACAACATTGCTCATGGTGATAACTACATGTATGATCCTCAGACTTGAGATCATCATTATTTCAACATCGTGAGTGACATATTGTGATGCGGTCAAACGTGTGTCGTAACTGACTACACTATAAAGACTAATATTAGATATGTCACAATCTATGTAGTGGAATATGGTTGATCAAGATAAGATTTGTCACTTCTATATAATATGAGTAATATCATAGGCCACTTGATTGAGTGAGACTAGAAAATGCATGACCATGCTCGAATAAATTGATAAGGGATATCATACTTATTCGTTTATAAGAGTCTACTCAAGATATCAAGAAATATTAGATGGACTATACAAGTGTGACTAATCCATGACTTGTGTCTGATCTAGATATAAGGACAAAATGATAAAATACATAAAAGAAGTTAATCATGAAAAAAGGTTAAATCGAACCACGACTTCATGTAACTTAGGTAGCAATGATGTATTGCTAGATGCCACTAATTGTTTGTAATATTAGAATTGTTTTGGATATTACTACTAACGTTACATGAACCTACAAGGGTCACACCTTATGATTAGAATGATCAAGTATCAACTAGATATCATATGTACAAACTTGTTGTGCACAAAATAAGTAAAATCAAAATTATTATGATTATTGGAATTATATATAATTTTGTTTGTATATATTTTAGTACTAGATAATTAATATAATTATCAGATACTATTAAAAATATATATATCCCTAAAGAAACCTGATAGAAGTAGAATCAGATTCTACATATTTATTTATATTCAGATATAATATAATGTATATTTAAAGAACCCGAATTTAATTAGAATTAGGGTTTTAAATGCAATATAAAGGCATGAGGTCTAGCAACCAAATATATGCTTTTCGGAAAACCTCTCTAATAGTTAAAGAAGAGAAAATATTATTCGTTGTGTTTGGGTGGACTGTGTAGAGGTCGAAATGATGTTGTGATGACTCAGATTCGATTTGGATTCTCCTATACTCTTTGCGGATTTCCAGATTTATTGAGTTAATGTTTCATCCTTTATCACCCCAAATTCGTCCCTTGTACATGGATCACTGGTGGATTACGCAGGATAATTTTTCCGCTGCACCATGAGGTGTACCGACGTTTACCAACAGTAGTATCAGAGCCACTTGTGCAATACGAATTTGAACTTAAATACTTGGATGATGCTTTTGTATGAGATGCATGTTATTAGATTAGGGTTTATTCGATTTTTGACAAATATATGATATTTTCATGCTTTAGATCGATTCACTCTTAATCTGAATAAATTAAATTGATTGTTCCAAGTGATTAAAGAGTTATTCACAGTTCTTGTAACCCCCTTGACCCGTTGTAGTCGCAAGACCGAATCGAACGAGTCACACGGGGAATATTGAAGTAAATCGAAAAGATTTACCTCAATAAATGACCCTATTTTTTTCTTTTTATCTTCTCTAGATGCAATATTATTAACCTAAGTGTGCGTATTAGTAGTGGATAAAATTCTAACTCAATCGGGCGTCAAATTGACATCTAATTGCTCAAGTTAGCTTTTAGGGACCATTTTGTAAAACTTTCAAAATTTAGGGACTTAACATGAAATTAAAGTTACCATTATTCAAATAGTCAAGTTTCAGACTCACATGTCAAATTTCATCTTATTTGACCAACCGAACTCATTTAATTGAACATTCAAATAATCAAGGACCAAAACGTAAGAAATTAGAACTTCAAAAAACACCAAATAACTAACATAACTGCCAAGTGTATCGATACACTTATGCCCGCATCGATATGCATTTATCTCGTCAATATCTCTGATTTCCAATGTCAAAATAGTGTATCGATACGGTCCCGTGTACCTATACGGTTCCTTAAATTGCCTTTAGACTGTACTGATACGGTATGCCTAAAATAACTTAACCGTATTGATACAGTAGCCCGCGTACCGATACGCCTAGGCCTGTAATAACTCATTTTGCTGATTAATCACTTCAAAATGCAAGCCAAACCCTATAGGCATGTTTCTAAGACATACATAACATATTTGAGGATCGATCTTCAACTAAAAGCATCAGAAACAACATCAAGACATGATCGCATATCCAAAAGAGAAATGTATAGGCATGCACCCTATTGCCAAGCCAAGTTAAAAACCAAAAACCATGCCAAAGCTCAAACCAAACATTATAGCCATTTACAAAACTAATAAGGCAATACAAACTTGCCATAAAACCAGAGAGTTCACAACATACTCTTCCAAACCGTATAGGTACCCCCCATTGCCAAATTTATTATTATCGATTAGTTCAAAACCATACTTGAGCTAAGTGAACCTCTTGGACTTCTACCCTTGCCTCATTGCTGCCCAGCAAGCTATTTATCTGCATTGTTAAGAAAATAGAGCGTAAGCAATAAGCTTAGTGTGGGACACTCATTCAAAAACCATTAACAATGCATTTTTTAAAAACCTTTTTCTCAACAAACCATTTCTCATCAGGCTTAAATGTAATCTCATGCTTTAAAACCCATTAAAGCAAAATTCTTTACCTTTGCACACATGTATCATTTGGCTTATTCATTAAACCCAATGCAAACCTCTCATGCTTGAACATTACAAAACATGTCTCAAAATAGAATCTCATGTATAAATCACATTATAAAAACCATTTAAAACAATGATACATGAAATCTCATTTATTGGCATTCAAGTGACCTGAATGGCTACAACCCCATCCTTGGATAGCACTACCCCTATCCATTAAATGTTCGAATATGCGAAACCTTGATGGCTCCGACCCTATCAAGTCTCATGGTGATACTACCCACCATAATGCACACTTCGGCACTACCCTCATTGCGCGTGGTGCTGACACTACCCCCATCACTCGCAACACAATAGAACTACCCCTATTGTATAACCGAAGAAGTTGGCTCACGTACGAATTTTGTATATATTATAATTCACTCTCATCCTATTGGTTGACCAATTATATCCGATTATAATAAGCATCATCACTTGCCAATATACACTTTAAAACCATGTTACCTTACTATTTTTCAATGCATAGACATAAACCATTTCTCATCCCATTTCAAAAGCACAACCAATGCATAGCATTTTTTCAACAAGATATAATCTCTTTAAAACCATAAATCAAACTCATGGGATAACATGAATCATCTCTCAATTCATAAAAACATGCATAATAGTAGGTAACAAATCTATCTTCAAAACATGAGCATGATTTAGCAAAACAATGGGAAAACTGAAAACCGAGAGTGAAACCTTTTATACTTACTTTCGAGCTTAGATTAGTGTTTCAAGCTCAATCTAAACCCCCAAAACTTGCTTTCAAACATTTGAAAAGCTTTTAAAATCATTTCCACTCACCGAAAACGCCTCGCTCGCTTTGCCGAAGCAATCTCAAGCCTCCGAATCAACCAAGACTTCCTCCAACGTTAACGGATCAATCTCCCCTACTTCTAACCAAAGCAAAACAGAGGATTAATGCACTTCTCTGCATCAAAATCCCCAGCAACTCAACCCTACACTTTTTCTACCCAAAAACTACCGAAAACATCAGCGAAACCACTCAAGTAAATCTTTATCCATTACCCATCGATATCAACATCAAAACATCAACAAGATACATCAAAAAACATCTCCTCAACACCAAAATATCACCAGAAACCATTTAAGCACTTAAACAAGCCACGTACTCAAAGATCTCAACCTAGAAATCTAGCAATCTACCTAGTTTCTGGATTACCACATTAAAATCTATTAATCCTCATTGTTAAACATCAAAATTATTTTTAATCTCAATCTAAAACCTAGCATTAACAAATCAAAGCAAATCTTACTTGATTCCATACATTAAACATCAATTAAACCAATTTTCCACAATTATATCATCAAAACCATTAGAAAACATCCATAAAAGATCAAAAACTTAGGAATTTCAGTAAAGAACCTTTCATTAGAGGAGAAGAACGAAACCTTACCTCTAATGATTGCTTCTCTCCCCCCCCCAATTCTATAGATTTACATGAGAAAACAAAGGTAAAACTATAAGGTTTTGATAGGAAATCATTTAGTTTTAAAAGGATGAATTAAATCAAGTGTTTACCTCAAATCTTTGAATAAAAAACTGATGTTTGGCTGGAGAGAATTTGAGAGAAAATGGTTGAGAGAAAAGTTAGTTACGTGAAATATGTTGTAAGAGATTAATGCCTAATTAATTCTCTCTGACTTATTTTATTTATTAAAACCACTTTAAAATTAGCCAATTAAGAGGAAAAAGCCTAAATTAGACTTTGGGTCAAATGCTCCTTAAAGATTCAAAGTCCCGATCTTTTACAAAATATTCACCAAAAACAGTTTTACGATTTTATATTTTGGTCACTAGTTCCAAAATGTCAAACCTCCAGAATCCATTTTCCAAAATTGTTTCCACCAAAATCATTTATATATTAAATAATCATTTGAAAACGTTTTTTCATATTTTATTTCCTCCAAAAACCCTTTAAATCAATTAAATCCCAAAACTAGCCTAAATTACCGAAACCGATTCGACCGAACCGTCTAGCCTAAACCCGACTAACTCCTAGGCCCAAAATCGGGGCGTTACAATTCTGTTTGGGTTTTAGATGTTAAGAGTTAACATATGTTGGTGATAATTATATTTTAGACTAATAGTTAGTCTATGGATCACGTGCGGAGAAAGTAACAAAGAGTTGTTCAAGTAAAAACCTCATGGATTTTAAAATCCTAAAAAATTCGATAATTTTGATAAAAGTTATCAAATCGTGAGGTTTTTACACAACAATTAAGATGATGATCTTTAAAAAAAAATTCCCACCGGTCAGCAGCACCCCGCTGGTAACTGCGGGGATAATCTCATAAGACTTCATAAACCGCAACATTGTTATGTTTGATATGCACGGTGTTTGAAATGCATGGCTATAGCCTAATAGACTATTTACTTTGGTTGTTTATAAATACGGCCTGCTTGTCGTGCCTTTCTTTCTTCTATTGTAATTCTCTTCTCATCTTACTCCCTCGTATGTAAAATGAGTTTCTAAAAATTGTAATATTTGCGGAGAAAGCGTGGACCAAAGGAGCAGAATGATGGGCCAATCAAAGGTGGATTAGGTTCTTGAGAAGCAAGTTCTATCCTTAGTATTTTTGGTTTTCCCATTGGCTTGGGATGGGTCACCTTAGTTTTACGGATTATAACCATTGCATTTATATTTACTACTTTACATTATGTGATACAATGTATGTTTTAGCATGATGGTAACTGATTAGATCATAGTAAAATGGTGAGATTAATTTAACAAAAAAACCCTCCATATTTAATTGAAATAGTCATCCAATATTAGCCTTCGTTAAAAACTCGGTCGGTACTATGTAGGTTTTGCCAAAACAAAGTACTTAGATCTATCTTGGTTAAGCACAAAGAATAAGCAAGTGATATCCACTGGTCGTAATATTGGTTAAACTAGGTTGTTCTAATAAGATTAGAAACCTAAAGGCTAATGATTTGGATAATCATGAGACGATTAGGAACAATAGTTGTTCACCAAATATAGGAATTACATGAGATGTAATTGCTTACCGAAATAATTGAATTCTAGGAGTAAAGCCAAAGCTGACTTAGAATGAAATAAAATATGGATCCTTACCCACTAGAAATACTTTTAGTAATTTTTTCGATTTTTAGGGTTTTTAATAGTGGGAATGTAATTACTTTATAAACATGATAAAAAGGTACTTATAAATCATATTTTATCGTTGTAGATTTATTATGGCAAATTCAAACTCATTATCATTGCGATCCATCCTTGAGAATGACAAATTAAATGGCTTGAACTTCCTTGACAGGTTCCGTAATTTGAAGATTGTCCTCAAACAAGAACGGAAACTAACAATCATCGAAGAACATGTCCCTAAAAAGCCAGCGAATGATGCCTCTAAAGATGAATTGGAAGGCTTTGAAAAATACTCAAGTAACATGGTAGATGTCGGTTGTTTGATGCTTGCGACCATGACCTCTGAGCTTCAGAAGAAACATGAGGGCATGGATCCCTATGAGATGGTTAAAAATATCAAGGAATTATATGAGGTGAAAGCTCGTCAAGAGAGGTATGAGACCTCTAAGGCTTTGTTTCGATGCAAGATGGTTAGGGGAGCTCCAATGGGAACTCATGTTCTCAAAATGATAGGGTATATTCAGACCCTGAAAAAGTTGGGCTTCCATCTAAGTGTTAAATTGGCTATTGATGTTATCCTGCAATCATTTCTGGATAGTTTTAATCAGTTTGTTCTTAATTTCATTATATGAATGAAATTAACAAACCATTGCCTCAGTTGCATGGTCTGTTAAAAACAGCAGAAAACAACATGAATAAGGTTGGCTGCAAACCTATTCTGATGGTCTGAAAGGATAACAGAAAAGGGAAGCCCAACACCAAGGCAAAGCGAAAGCCCTACAAAGTAAAGGTTGCATTGAAACCCAAAGGAGGAGTTGCAAAAGAAGGAAAGTGTTTCCATTGCAACAATGCTAGACATTGGAAGAGAAACTGCCCTGTCTATCTTGAGAACATCAAGAAGGCAAGAGAAAATGGACAGTCCAGATCAAGTATTTATGTTATTGATATTAATATATCAACATCTACTTCTTGGGTATTAGATACTGGTTGTGGTTATCATATTTGTACTTCTGTACATGGACTAAAAAGAGTAGAAATTTGACAAAAGGAGATGTGGACCTACGAGTGGGAAATGGAGCAAGAGTTACTGCATTAGCTATAGGAACATATACTTTGTCATTACCTAGTGGACTTGTTTTAGATTTAGAGGATTGCTATTTTGTACCTAGTTTGACTAAAAACATTATTTCAATTTCTTGTTTGGACAAGATTAGTTTTGAGATTATTATTAAGAATAATAGTTCTTTATCCCTTAATAATGTTATTTATGGTATGACTCAATTAATCAATGGCCTCTATATCTTAGATCAAGATAATTCCATATATAACATAAATACGAAAAGATCAAAAATAAACGACTCTAATCAAACTTATCTCTGGCATTGTCGCTTGGGTCATATAAGTGAGAAGCACATATCAAAACTTCATAAAGATGGATTTTTGGATTCTTTTGTTTTCGAACAATTTGATATATGTGAACCTTCCTTAATGGAAAAAATGACCAAATCACCATTTGACGGTAAAAACAAGCGAGCAAGTGATTTATTCAGTCTAATACATAGTGATGTATGTGGACCGATGAATACACAAACAAGAGGAGGGTTTCAATACTTCATTACTTTCACTAACGACTTCAGTAGATATGGGTATGTTTACCTAATGCATCATAAATCTGAAGCCCTTAAAAAGTTCAAGGAATTTAAAAATACAGTACAAAACCAACTAGGAAAGAGTATCAAAGCTCTTCGATCAAATCGAGGAGGAGAATACTTAAGCCTAGAGTTTGATGAACTTCTTAAAGGATGTGGGGTTGTCTCACAACTTACACCTCTAAGTACTCCACAACACAATGGAGTCTCTAAAAGGAGAAATCGAACATTGTTAGACATGGTTCGGTCAATGATGAGTCATGCTAATCTTCCAACTTCTTTTTGGGGACATGCGCTATAAACAACTACTTTCACACTAAATCGTGTTCCATCTAAATCGGTTCAAAAGATATCATATGAGATATGGACTGGGAAGCATCCTAGTATGTCTTTTATGAAAATTTGGGGATGTGAAGTTTATGTTAAACATCAGATGTCTACAAAACTTGAACCCAAATCTCATAAATGTAATTTTTTTGGGTATCCTAAAGAAACTAGAGGATATTATTTCTTCAATCCATATGAGAGCAAAGTGTTTGTTGCTCGAACAAGAGTCTTCTTCGACAGAGAATTTATTCTCGAAAAGGGAAGTGGGAGAAATAGTGAACTTGAAGAAATTCAAGATCAACTACAGATCACTGAACCAGAGATTGAACAACAACAAGTTCCACAAATAGTTGAGGAACATCCAACCGTTCTTGAAACACAACCACTACGGAGATCTATGAGAGAACGCAATACGTCTGAGAGATAAGGATTTCTTGTCACATTGCATGGAGATGTTCTCCTCATGGACTAAGATGAGCCTGAGACTTATCAGGAAGCAGTGGAGAGCCCAGACTCTAAGAAATAGCTAGAAGCCATGAAATCCGAGATGAATTCCATGTCAGAAAACCAAGTATAGACTTTGGTTGACCCACCCAAAGGGATTAAGCCTATAGGGTGCAAATGGGTTTTCAACCGACATGGATGGCAATATACAAACATACAAAGGGTGATTGGTCGCTAAGGGATTTTGTCAAATTCATGGTATAGACTATGATGAAACTTTTTCCCCTGTTGCTATGTTTAAATCTATCCGGATATTGCTTGCAATAACTGCATATTATGATTATGAAATCTGGAAAATGGATGTCAAAAATGCTTTCCTTAATGGAAAATTAGATGCGGATGTGTACATGACACAACCTGAGGGTTTTGTCGATCTAAAAAAGATGCCCGAAAAGTACGTAAGCTACAAATATCCATTTATGGGTTGAAGCAAGCTTCTCGAAGTTGGAATCTTCATTTTAATAAGGTAAGCAAAGAATTTGGTTTTATTAAAAATGAAGATGAGCCATGTGATTTAAAGAAAACTAGTGGGAGCACTGTCACATTCTTGGTATTGTATGTGGATGACATACTAATAATAGGAAATGACATACCTACCTTACAGTCTGTAAAGACTTAGTTAGGAAAATGTTTTTCTCTGAAAGACTTGGGTGAAGCAACCTAAATATTAGGAGTCAAGATCTATAAAGATAAATCAAGACGACTCCTAGGACTAAGTCAAAATACATACATAGTACTAAAAAGATTTAATATGGAAGAATCTAAAAGATGACTCTTACTTATGAGACATGACATTTCGCTCTCGAAGGAAATATGTCTTTCAACGCCTTAAGAGAGAGAACGTATGAGTAAGATTCCATATGCTTCGGCCATTGGATCTATCATGCATGCCATGCTATGTACACGTCCGGATGTATCATATGCCTAAGTATGACAAGTCGATACCATGTAGATCCCAGTGAAGGTCATTGAGTTGCAGTAAAAAACATCCTTAAGTACTTAAGAAGAACTAAGGATACATTCCTTATGTATGGAGGTGAGGAAGAGCTAAGTATAAAAGGTTATACTAATGCAAGCTTCTAAAATGATAAGGATGATTCTTGATCGCAATATGGTTTTGTGTTTTTCCTTAATGGAGGTGCTATAAGCTGGAAAAGTTCAAAGCAAGATACAGTAGCAGATTCTATGAAAGGAGCCGAGTATATTACAGGAAGTGATGCTGTAAAAAAGGTTGTTTGGATCGAAAAGTTCATATCTAAACTAGGGGTCGTGCCTAGCATATCAAATGCTATAGATCTATGCTGTGACAACAACAGAGCCATCACACAAGCAAAAAATCTAGATCTCACCAGTAATCCAATCATATACTTATGCATTACCATCTCATTCGTGAAATCATTGATCGAGTGGATGTAGAAATATGCAGAGTACCAACGGATGACAATATCGCCAATCCACTAACAAAGCCTCTAACACAGTAGAAGCATGAGCGTCATACCAAGTCTCTTGGAATTAGATACATGAGTGACTGGTCTTAGTGCTAGTGGGAGATTGTTGGAGTATGCCCAAAGACCAATCATAAGACGGTTGTAAAAGACATACTTATTTTATCTTATTTATTAATATAAAGCCATTATTATTATTATTTCAGTCTTATTATGTGCATCTATAAATAAACTGAATTACAATAAAGTACTTAGAATAATATATTTATTCTTCAATGTCCTTAGTCGAAAATTATTGCGGGCGTGGACAACAATAATGTATTAAGACTAATATGTAGTTGATTGATGATAAAGTGTAGTCATTGACATAGAGATGTCAAAATCAATACATAAGTATGTGTTATAGAATGACATATTGGGCTGACCCGCTATGAGCATGTTTCTTGGATTATTATGTGACAGTTACAACATTGCTCATGATGATAACTACATGTATGATCCCCAGACTTAAGATCATCATTATTTCAACATCGCGAGTGACATATTTTGATGCGGTCAAATGTGTGTCGTAACTGACTACACTATAAAGACTGATATTGGATATGTCACAATTTATGTAGAATAATATGGTTGATCAAGATAGGATTTGTCCCTCCTACATAATAGGAGTAATATCATAGGCCACTTGATTGAGTGAGACTAGAAAATTCATGGCCATGCTCGAATAAATTGATATGAGATATCATAGTTATTCGCTTGTAAGAGTCTATTCAAGATATCAAGAAATATTAGATGGACTATACAAGTGTGACTAATCCATGACTTGTGTCCGATCTAGATATGAGGACAAAAGGATGAAATACATAAAAGAAGTTAATCACGGAAAAAGGTTAAATCGAACCACGACTTCATGTAACTTAGGTAGTAACAATGTATTGCTAGATGCCACTCATTGCTTGTAATATTAGAGTTGTTCTGGATATTTCTGCTAACAATACATGAACCTACAAGGGTCACACCCTATGATTAAAATGAATAAATATCGACTAGGTAGCATATGTACAAACTTGTTGTGCACGAAATAAGTAAAACTGAAATTATTATGATTATTGGAATTATAGATAATTTCATTTATATATTTTTTAATACTAGATAATTAATGTAATTATCAGAAACTATTAAAATATATATATCCCTAAAGAAACTTGATAAAAGTAGAATCAGATTCTACATATTTAATTATATTCGGATAAATATAATGTATATTTAAAAGAATTCAAATTTAATTAGAATGAGGCTTTTAAATGCTATATAAAGTCACGAGGTCTAGCAACCAAATATATACTTTTTGGTAAACCTCTCTAACAGTTAGAGAAAAGAAAATATTGTTCGTTTTATTTGAGTGGACTGCATAGAGGTCAGAACGCTGCTGTGATGACTCATATTCAATTTGTATTCTCCTATACTCTCTACATATTTCTAGATTTATTGAGGTAACGTTTCATCCTTTATCACCCTAAATTCTTCCCTTGTACATGGATCACTGGTGGATTATGCCAGATAATTTTTCTACTGCGTGTATCGGCATTTCCAACAAGTAAAGAATAGTCGAAATAACTGATTTAGCCAAAACAATATGCCCAACTAACAATAACGACTTAAATTTCCAACCTGAAAGCCGATCATGGACATTTGCACCAAATATTGATACACAACCTTTGTAATGCGTTTGTGCAACAAAGGAACCCCCTAATATTTCATCATCTCTTCAACAACGAAGAAACCCAGGCAACTAGTAATCTGAGAGCGCATAGAAGGTGATACATTCTTAGAGAAAAATATGCAAGTTTTCTCAACACTGACCTTTTGCCCAGAAGCTATGCAAAACTCACTCAAGATAGTAGAGAGGACGAAACACTAGTAAATCGAAGCATCCATAAATAGTATCAAATCACCAGCAAAAAAACAAGTGAGATATACCTGGTCCACCACGAACAAGGCGAAGAGGCTTCCAACTCGAATCATTAACCGCAACATTAATAGTTTGAGCAAGTCGCTCCATACTGTTGGAGTATGCCCAAAGACCAATCATGAGATGGTTGTAAAAGACATACTTATTTTATCATGTTTATTAATATAAAGCCATTATTATTTTCCAGTCTTATTCTATGCATTTATAAATAAACTGAATTATAATAAAGTCCTTAAAATAATATAGTTATTCTTGAATGTCCTTAGTCGAGTATTATTGTGGGTATGGAAAAAAATAATTTATTAAGACTAATATGTAGTTGATTGATGACAAAGTGTTGTCATTGACAAGAAGATGTCAAAATCAATACATAAGTCTGTGTTAGAGAACGACATACTGGACTAACCTGGTATGAGCTTGTTTCTTAGATTATTATGTGACAATCACAATATTGCTCATAGTGATAGCTACATGTATGATCCTCAGACTTGAGATCATCATTATTTAAACATTGTGAGTGATATATTTTGATGTGGTCAAACGTGTGTCATAACTGACTACACTATAAAGACCGATACTAGATATGTCGCAATCTATATAGCGGAATATGGTTGATCAAGATAGGATTTGTCCTTCCTACATAATATGAGTAATATCATAGGCCACTTGATTGAGTGAGACTAGAAAATGCATGGCCATGCTCGAATAAATTGATATGAGATATCATAGTTATTCGTTTATAATAGTCTACTCAAGATATCAAGAAATATTAGATGGACTATACAAGTATGACTATTCTATGTTTTGTTTCCGATCTAGATATGAGGAAAAAAAGAATGTAATGCATGAAAAGGGTTAATCGGGAAAAAAGGTTATGTTGAACCACAACATCTGCATTGGTAGATGCCACTCATTACTTGTAATATTAGAATTGTTCTAGATATTACTGCTAACGTTACATGAACCTACAAGGGTCACACCCTATGATTGAAATGAACAAATATCGACTAGATAACATGTATACAAACTTGTACACGTAATAAGTAAAAACCGAAAATATTATAATTATTGTAATTATAGATATTCTTATTTATATATTTTAATACTAGATAATTATTGTAATTATCAAATACTATTAATATATATATATCTAAAGAAACCTAATTAAAGTAGAATCAAATTCTACATATTTAATTATATTTAGTTAAATATATTATACATTTAATGAATCCGAATTTAATTAGAATTAGGTTTTTGAATGCTATATAAAGGCATAAGGTCTAGCTGCCGAAAATATTCTTTTTGCGAAAAACCTCTCTAACGAACAGAGAAGTAAAATATTGTTCGTTTCATTCAAGTGGACTGCATAGAGGTTGGAACGCTATTGTGACGACTTGGATTCGATATCGTGCTAGAAGAATTGAATTCTCCTAACTCCCTGTGGTTTTTTAGATTTATTTAAGGTAACGTTTCGTCCCTTTTCACCCTGAATTCATGCCTCATACATCAATCACCGATGGAATACGTCGAATAATTTTTCTACTGCGCCATGGGGTGTACCGACATTTCCCAACACATACAGATAACAAAGAGATAAGGGGAAAGGGATCACCTTGACGTATACCTCGAGAAGGTAAAAAAAAATCTGAAAGAGAGCTATTGCAAACCAATTTCATAGAATATGGGGACACATAGTGCATAATAAGAGTCCTTAGCGAGTCAGAGATCCCAATGTCCCGTAAGGTATCATCAATAAAGGACCACTCCAAGCAGTCATATGTTTTCTCCAGGTCAATTTTAATTGCCATCTCTCCTTTTTTTTTTTACCTTTCCTAGATCACATAGTATGAATTGTCTCATGAGCGATGATAATATTATCAATGATAGCACGCCCAGACACGAAACTCATCTAATTACAAGAAATCCAATCATGGAGAAAAAGCTTGAGGTGATTAACTATAAGTTTCATCACCACCTTATAGATCACAGAATACAAGCTAATCGGCCTAAACTGACTCATCAATTCCAGATTACTGACCTTGGGAATAAGCGCTAAGAGGGTATGTTAAGATGCTCAGGGAGGAGAGAACCCGAAAAGATGTCATTGACGAGTTGACAAATACTATGACCCCATAATAGCCCAACTTTTATGGTACAAGAATACATGCAACCCATCATCTCCCAAGGCCTTTAGAGAACTTATATCAAAGATCACACTCCTGATTTCCTCATCAGTGACAGAAACGAAGAAGATCATCCTGAATAGATAACTGCATCGAGGGAAATCTACCATGAACCCCATATCAAGTGTCGTCTAAATTAGAAGAAGCAAAGAGAGTCTTATAATAATCAACGACCCGAGATCTAAGAACTTCTTGATCCGTAAACCAAGAGCCATCTGGAATTTTAAGAGTTGAAATATGATTATGAAGCCTTCGTTCATCTTACTAGATTGATAGAAAGATATATTTCTATCCCCAAACAAAACCTATTGATTCCTATCCTTTTGAAACCACATGATTTCTTCTTGAGCAAGCACAATATCAAGCTCATTGTGTAATTGGTGCTCCAAGTCTACCAAGAAATTAGAGTGAGCACACCCCAAAGCTTTATCAATCCCTCGAAGATGGGTAAACAAGGTTTTCTTTCATTTTCCAATGTGGCTGAAAGTATCAATGTTTCAGGAGTGAACCGAAGACTAAAAATCATCCACGTTATGACTAATGTCCTTTGTATCATCCCGTATAAAAGTAAGGAGGTCCTGGAATTGTGGGTGATCCTGCCATGTAGAAAGGAATCGAAAAGGTCTGTTAACCTAAACCAAAGAATGAACAACTAACTGGAAAAGAAGGGAACAATGGTTCGACCCCTGCTTAATTAAGTGAAAGACCAAAGAGCTCGACATACACGTGATCCAAGCGCCATTATACAAGCAATGATCAAGATGTTTACTAAAATCACCTCGTCTCTAAGTAAAGTCATTACCACTATAGTCAACCTCTTGAGTTCCATAATCAAACAAGATGTAATACCCCAAAATGTAGCTGAGAGTTTTGACACTAGTTTGAATGTAATTCAAATTTGTTTGAAATGTTTTTAGAATGAATAGTTAGAAGCTTAAGACCAAATTAGGACAAAGAAAAATTAAGTAGCTAATTTAGAAGGGACTTAATCGAGTAGTGTGATAACTTTAGTGTTTGCATGTTAAATAAAATAAATTAAAAGGATATGTACACTTGTAAAACATGTATTGGGGAGGGAAATAGGTGTCATGGCTTGGGGGATGGATGAACAAAAATGTGTTCATCATTTTCCTTCTGCATTTCAAAGTGACCGAGACCCAAAAAATATAGAGAGAGTGTGGAAACTGTTGTCTTGAAGAATTAAGGTTGAAGCTTATTGTGCTTCTTCTTGGAGTCATCGTTTGATTAGCTTGAGGAAAGGGGGTAAGAACACTCCTCCCTTCTTTCGATCTAGGATCCAAATTGTGAATTCGATCATTATGTTTTTGTGTTATGTAACTATTAGATTTGTTGAAAACTCAAACTCAAGATAGAAATTCTCGTCTATTCTAATGGTATATATAGGGTTGTTATGTTTTGCTTGTATAAAAATGTATAATGGACTGTTTTGGTGAATTTACATGAATATGAGTGTTATAAGGACTGTTCTGCTTTAATAAAAATGTATAAAAGGACTGTTTTGATAAACATATACATGTGAACACTTGTAAAAAAGACTGTTTTGGAGAGTATATGAAAGTATAAGTATATTAGAGGTTGTTCTGAAATGGTAGGGTTGTTTTATATAGTCTTCATTGTGAAAATAAGTTTAGACGAGAACATTGTGTTTAGAATCTATTGGAAATATTACATGGTCTTTGAAGTAGGTCAATGAGTATAAATATATGATTTATGTGCCTTTAGAATAATTTTGAAGCACTTAGATTAGTTAAAACAGAGGAGAATGAAATCTGCCCGAAAAATTTTGTTCTAGGTAGTGAGTACAATAAATTATAAGAAATTTTATGGATTGAATTAGAGAATGATTTTTGTATGTGCAGAACCATCTATGAATCTAATTTCATTTACAACAAACGGTGATTAATTTCATTTTGTAGATTTAAAGATATGAATTTCTAAGTAAGGGGAGGTCAAAACTGGTTTTTAAACTGTTTTAAAATCTGCATTAGTAGTAACTTTGAAAATTTATTATAAATTGTACAAGTTGAACCGGAAGCTATAATTTATATGGTTAGAAAGTTTATTCTATCTAATTTCATTTAAAACAAACGGAATTGAATTCCGAGCTATAGAACAGTTTTTAGAGATGATTCTTTAAGGATAGTGCAATCTGCCCGGTGGCAGAACTGGGCGTGTCTTTTAACTAAATTCTGTATTAATTAATAAGAAGTAAAAATACAAGGCTTATATGTTTAGAAATGTATTTGATTTAGCTTTCTAAAGGTGTAAACAGTTTGAAATTCTGACATACGGAATGGAAGATATAAATTTTTAATCGAGTAGTTCATAGTCTGCCTAGCAGCAGCTCTATAGGTGACTTAAATTATCATTGAAAGCTTGAAGGAATGTATATGAAATTTGAATTTGTAATGCTGGGTGATACTTTTTTATGCTAATGTTATATAGTTTTGAAACTGATGGTAAACCTAAATGTATGATAGAGTTATAAGCTAGTTTATTAATTTTGAAGAAGAATAGAATGAAGGCTGTAATAACCTAAAATGAATATGAAATGGATTACCTAACATCGCTGCCATGATTAATGGAATAATTGGGATTGTTTTAGCATTATTAAGGGATTGTTTTTGTTATGTGGACTGTTTTGAATAACCAAAATAGTAGAAATACTTTAAGAATGAATATAGGGACTGTTTTGTGTAAAATGAAAGCATGTTGGATTATATGTATATGTATATGTATATGTATATGTATATGTATATGTATATGTATATGTATATGTATATGTATATGTATATGTATATGTATATGTATATGTATATGTATATGTATATGTATATGTATATGTATATGTATATGTATATGTATATGTATATGTATATGTATATGTATATGTATACGAGTATTGGAATGTTTTTGAGTATCTAAAAGACAAAGGATTGTGTGTAAGTATATAAGGATTGTTTTAGAAGTTTAGAGACTGTTTTGAATGTCTATAGACATGATAAAGGTCGTTTGACGTAATTGTGCGTGTATATATGGTCTGTTTGAGTTTGTTTATATGTAAGTCTATTCTTTGAGACTGTTTTGTAAGTTAAATGGATTAAATTGGTTTTAATGGCTTGTTATTTTGTTTGAGGTACATGACATGATATGGAGAAGTAAGAGAGAAAAGAGTTAGTTGAAAGTTAGGGGTAATTGTGGATTCAGGTATCTCGTAACTTTGGGATAAGAGGTGAGTGTAGTTATACATTCGTGATGACAATGTGTCATCCTAATCCTTGTTTAATTGATTTACTATGTTTTAAATGTATACATTTTGTGTAAAGCTCAAGTAGAGCACATTGGGGGGAAGACGTATACTCATGGCATAACATCTCTATAAGTCTTTTGTTTAAGGTTGCATTTCACATGGACTTTTACTTTGCTATGTTATGATGAATAAAAATGAAGATAAGCTAACTTTGTTATAAATCTTGAAGCTAACCTCTGACCTATAATGCCATAATATTTTAATAGCTTGAAGCTATGTTATAAAGCTTGAAGCTAACAAGTTGCCATGCTTTCTGAGTCGGAAGTGAGCATCCAAGCATCTCAGAGAAGAAGTGGGATTCCGGCTAAGAGCGTCAGCCACCACATTGGCTTTACCGGGATGGTAGTCAATGACTAAATCATAATCTTTTAATAGCTCCATCCATCGACGTTGACGAAGGTTTAACTCTTTCTGGGTTAGGAGATATTTCAAGCTTTTATGATCAGTGTAGAGGTAACATTCTCACCATAAAGGTAATGCAGCCAAATCTTCAAAGCAAACACAACTGCGACAAGTTCTAGATCATGAGTCGAATAGTTCAACTCGTAGGCTTGAGTTGACGTGAGGCATAATCTATGACTTTGCGTTCTTGCATCAGAACACAGCCTAATCCCAAGTGGGATGCATCACTGTACACGATGAAGTCTTTTCCCGATTCGGGTTACACTAACACAAGGGCATGAGTAAGGACTTGCTTGAACTGGTCGGAACTCCTTTGCTGATCAACAGTCCACACAAAAGGAGTATCCTTGCGGAGAAGCTTCGTTAAGGGTGCTGCAAGCGATGAGAACCCCTTAACGAATCTACGACAATAGCCTAGAAGGCCCAGAAAACTACGAACTTCTCCCACATTCTTCGGAGGAGTTCAATCAAGGATTGCTTGAATCTTCTTTGAGTCTACTTGAGTTTCTGCAGAAGAGATTACATGGCCAAGAAAGGATAGTTCAGGCAGCCAAAATTCACATTTAGAATAGATCAGAATGTCGTCTATAAAGACAACCACAAACTTATCGAGATAGGACCAGAATGCATGATTCATCAAGTCCATGAAGGCTGTAGGTGCATTCGTGAGCCCAAAAGGCATCACCAGAAATTCATAGTGACCATATCTGGTACGAAAGACAGTCTTTGGAATGTCAGACTCCTTTACCAGCATTTGGTAGTATTCAGACCGAAGATCTATCTTGGAAAAGACAAAAGCATCATTCAACTGATCAAAGAGGTCATCTATCCTCGGAAGTGGGTACTTGTTCTTGATCATCACTTTATTCAATTGACGATAGTCAATGCATAGACGCATCGATCCATCCTTCTTTTTGATGAACAAAATCGACGCTCCCCAGGGTGAGGAACTCGGTCAAATGAATCCCTTATCTTGAAGGTCTTGAATTTGAGCTTTTAACTCCTTCAACTCCACCAGAGCCATTCTATATGGAGTAGTGGAGACCTGTTAGTTCCAGGTTATACTTCTATCCCGAACTTAACTTTACGGGTAGAAAGAATTCCTGAAAGTTCATCGGGAAACACATTGGGAAATTCTTTCACCATGGGTACGTCTTCAATTTTCAAATCTTTCTTAGACTCCATGGTATACATGAGACTCTTTTTAGGCTCGGGTTTGGGCTTCATCAAGGTTATGCTCTCCTTACTTATTCCACATAGGTATAGTTTCTTCTTTGAACAATCTACCCAAGCTTGGTGTTCAACTAGCCAATTGAGGCCTAGGATAAGATCAAACTCATGGAAAGGTAAGGCCATCAAATTGGTCGAAAATGGGATTCCTTGGATCCTCAAGGACAAGCTTTACAGATCAATCGTATAACCACACTGTCTCCTACTAGTTTAGAGACAATAACCTTAGAAGTAGCCGATTCAGATCCTAGAGAATACTTTTTTAATCAACGATTCACTAATAAAGGGATACGTAGAGCCTAGACGTGTTTCTATTGCAACACGTCTATCGTAAGGCCCAGACATTTTCAGATCTAATCATATAGAAAGAATTTAAATCATGTAAGTTGCAAGTCACAAATAACATATACAGATAAACTCCTAAGTGGCATATGTAGACACTGACTCATAACGGATGCCTGGTTAGTCCTAGAATTGACTAAACCTAGGCTCTGATACCACAATTGTAACCCCCATTCTCGGTCTGGTAGAGATCCGAGTCGGATAGTGTTGAAGACTAATCGAAGGTTCAAGAAAAGTTCCAAAGTTCAGAACCTAATCTAAGTATCATATTGATTAATCTTAAGACTTATCCACTTTATTGGTTACTAAACCTAATCAGAGTTGCGGTTAATTTTAAATTTTTCTTAACCTTAGGAACTAAGTTGTACATTTTTATCGGTTATCTGATTTCGTATTACCAATTGAAATTAAACTCTCAAATTATTGATCTAAAGGTTTCATTATTAGAACCTATAGAATTACTACGTCAATTAAACCAACTTGAGACTTTTTACGAAAATCAGTTTTGTGACTTAACTAAATTTACTAAATTTCACCGATGCACTTATAAACCATGTTTCTATTGGTATGCCAAATTTTAGGGCATTCGAAATCCATTTACCAAGTTTTCACCTTAGGCTCATTTTAGGCACCTTTTAACCATTTTAACCTATCTAAATCTAAGCATACAACAGAACCATATTACCAAGTCATTATACAATCATAGAAAGGCTTATACAAAACAAGTTAAACCATATGCCACTTTACTAGAAGTTTATAGCAAAATATAACATACATATATGGCAGGACGTGACTTGCAACCGCAACAACACGATCAAAGCTCGAAATTGTTCAAGGTCCTGAAAATGCATGTGTCACACATGTTAGGCTTGCATAGCCTAGTGAGGTAGTTATAACAATTACAATGAATGATTAATATTATGAAATGCATGATAATCAAATATATAAGTAGTCATATTATACTATGCACAATTCATGCTTATTACACATATTCTTATGCTTTCATACACATATTACATGTCACATAGTCATATCATAATCATATTGTCATAGCACAACTCATAGGCACATATCATATTAGGTACCATTAGATACACAGATTCCCGTACACCAACACATATAACAGAGAGTGGGTCGTAGCCCTTGAGCCGTAGCTCCGAAGATATATCCCTTACATAGCCGTCCTTATTTCCCCCACATATAGGCTATAGCCCTGGACCATAGTCCTCCCTTACTTAACCGAGCTCAATAATCCTATGGCATGCCAATTGTATCCAATGTCCATAATTACACAAATTCACATAGTCCATATTTTTCAAATCATATCATATCAAATATCAGAATGAGCCTTAGCTCCATATCATGTCGCATTTCATATTAATTTTCATATATCACATACGTGTAGCATATCATAGTCATATTTGCACATATCAAAGCAATGCAGGTAGTTACCAGATTTTCCAATCGAATTCAACATAGTTGCTCTACAAGAGCCCTTAAACAAATACAAACATAATCACAAAATAATGCAACAAGATGGCACTGAGCCTATCTCTTGACACAACTACACTCACCTCAACAACCCAATGCTTTTAAGGTTCTCGGATAACAATGCCTTTATCATTGGCTTTCAAAAGAGATGACGGTTGTTCTTTATCAACCCCCAATCAATAGTGAGGATTCGAATTTTTGAACTGAAAAACTCGAGCTTACCACTTTATCATGGAATCATTCTTTTTTTCCTTATTTTTTCTATGTGTATATTGTGCATCCCCCCTTTTATACCCCATTTGGCCGGCCCCTAGATTGATTCCCCAAGTTCTACATATATTGGAACCGTGGCAATTTTAAGGGGCATAAAGCACTTTTGCTTAGCCACGTGGTGGACATTTGATGCCACCTTGTGCCATGTTTCCCCAACGTGGGGAATTCATGGCAATTTCCTTCAATTTGAAGGAATTTTCGTGGGCCCCCCGCTCACGCCACTTTTTTTAATAATAATAATAATAAACCGATATGGTTAGCCCGAATAACCTTTATTGCTTCAATTTAGGTACAAGATCGAGCTAATTATTTAACCGGTATAAAATATTCGATCACCGAAACTTAACCTCAACTAGACCAGTTTTCGGGGTGTGACAATGTTTTTCCTCAAAGCCAAAGATTATCATCTATGTGATCTTGTTGAAGATGGTTCGTTTGTGCCAACAAGAAGTAAGGCAGAATGGAATGCCAATGACAAGAAGATGATGGAGCTTAATTACAAAGCCTTACACATCCTATTGTGTGCATTAGGCCCAGATGAGATGCAAAATTCTCTTTCTATGAAGATGCAAAGGAAGTTTGGGACAAGCTTGAAGTGATCCATGAAGGTACAAACGAAGTAAAGGAGACCAAAGTTGGTATTCTTAACCTTGAGTACGAGAACTTCAAGATAAACCTGGATGAAGACATCAAGAGGATGTTCAACCGTTTCTCCACAATTGTCAAACAACTCAAAGGTCTTGTAGAGGAGATTGCGAAAGATAAACTCGTTCGGAAGTTGATTTACTCACTTCATGAATCATGATAGAGCAAGAAGACGACAATCATTGAAGCCAAGAACTTGAAGGAGCTCAAGCTTGATGAGCTAATTGGTTCCTTGCTAACTCATGAGATGATGTACGAACCCTTTAAGAGGGAAAATGATAAGAAAATCAAAAAGCGAGGCATTGATGTTAATGTCATTGCTCTCAAATCCTCCAAATCTCAACATGAAGAATCAAGTGAGGAAGAAAGTGAAGAAGAAGAAGAGATGGCAAAGCTCTTCAACAAGTTCATTTGATTCAAAAAGAAAGAAAATGAAGAATTGGCAAGCGTCGTATTTTGTCAAATAAATACCTTAATCTCAAAATAAATAAATAAAGACGTAGTATAGAGAAGAAGGTGTCGGTCCATAGGGACTAAGGAGTTTCTGATATTATGAGGTTTTGATTCTAACTATTCGAGGCAATATAGTGAATGAGAGGGTTTGATCAAGGAAGCTAGAAAGTAACTGTAGAGAATATAAATAGAGTGATTTGGAAAATGCATTTAGAAAAATAACGAAAGTAAAATTTAAAGAGAAATCTGATTAAATTAATTAGCCTCAAGCTTTGCTTAGCCTCAGTTCAAATTGATCATTGAAAAAGAATTTTCACTCCAGATACATGTCGGTCACAGTCTACAAGGCCCAACCCTTGTAACTTATTTTTCTCTCCGATAAACTGATAATTTAAAATAAATTTCTGAATTCTAGTTTTCTGGCTAGACTAACCACGACTATCTTCGTTAGAATAAAATAATTTTAATTTTTAGAAAAACCTGACTCAGACTATGTTGTCTCGATGAGAATCGAATTCGATCTCAATTTCCCTTAGCGAATCCGTCGCTAAGTGTGTTCACAGGAAGTCGAATTTGCTACAAGCCGATCCTTCCTCCTGACTATAAATCTGAACAACATTCAAGTCAACGCTAGCTTTTTGAAATGAAAGCGCAAAGATTTTAATAGAAAGGTCGATTGTCGATCTAAGTTTTCATAAATTGAGAATGTAAGACGAAGTTGTTAAGTGCTTTTTAATTCTCACAAAGTGAATTGAAGCTTCTCTTTAAGCCTTTGGCTAATCGGAAAAATTTAGCTAAGCATGATTATTGAAGAAATCATACTTAGCATTATTTTAAAATAAAAAAACTTAAGAACAAGAAAATAAAGAAGAAGAACTTGATTAAAACTTGAAAGTAAAAACAGGATAAGAAAATTGAGAGATGAGAGATGATTTGTGCTTACCCCCAAAGGGGCATTTATAGTATTCTAAAACCCTAAAAATAACCTTAAAGATGATAAAAGATAAATCCTAAAATATTTAAATTAAATTCTAAATACAAATGATAATTTCTAAGTTTGAATTTTAAATCTCGGCTGATAAGCTATCTGATGTTGCTGACGTCGCCTTCTAGAAACTACTGTCTGGACACCACGTCAGATTCATACCACGTCAGATTCATACCACTAATCCAGACTTGACTCTAGAGAAAAATCTTGCAAATCTTGCCTCCTTTTAGTGTGTTTTCCAGAACCAAAGACTTGCACGGAAGACATACAATAATGTCCAAATCAACATCATATTCAAACCATTAGAGGCATAATTAAGGATGAAATAGTGACCAACTTAGCTACTTATCAAATTCCCCCTCACTTATTCGATGTTCGTCCTCAAGCATCTCTCAACTAACACATCAAAGCTCAAGCCCTCATCCTTTATTTCACGATGTATCCAAGATAATTGTATGATCCAAGATCAAAACATATATTGAATTTAAGGAACAATCAGGAAAAGACAAGACTAGGAACAATTTTAAGCAAAACAAGACATTCCAACAACCTGTCAACATCAATGAAACAAAACCTAGTAGTCTCACAAGGATTCACTTATTCCACTCAAAGTGTTTTGGTTAAATAATCGCTCAAGCCAAAACTAATCAAAGTGTTACCATAAGCTTGTAACTAAATCTAATCTCCACTACTAAAAATTGAACATGATGCAAAAATCAAGGGGTCTTTAATCAAGGTTGTAATATGGCTTAGGTTAGGGTAGGGAAAAGGTCAAAAAATTGGGTTAAAGTCAAGACAAGAGATGCACAAAGTATATGAGCCCAAACCACGAATTAAGCAAAGTAACAAAGAGGCGTATCAAATCCAACAATTGAATTTTTTTTTCCTTTTTGAATATATTTTTTCTATTTTTTTTCTACAATTTATTTTTGCTGTTTTGAACTGGTCCAGCTGTTTTTTTAATAAACCCTTATTTCTCTCTTTTTCTTTTTCGTGGAACAAAGTATCTTTTGTCTTGACAATGGTATGAAAAAGAGGAATAAAATAGAAAAGGCTTGGGATTTGTAATGTGGTGAAAATAAAGAACGGGAATAGGCTCAAAAGTGGCTAACTAGGGAAATAAATGGGAAGGCAATTTTTTGGTAGAAAAGTGGCTAATCCTAAATGCCCCCCTATCACTTAAAAACACATATTCAAACATGTAGTCTCGAAAAGCATTACATCACAAGTTCTAGAATGCTAAGAATTAGTTTGGCACGCTCAATGAAACAAAGAGCAAGAAAGAAAATATATGCTCATTAGGCTCAAAATGCACATGAGGTGTTATGTGTACTAAGTTATGCAACATGTCAACTAACAAGTCATGGAATGTCATATAAGATGAAAATCACTAGCCATGCCCATTATCTATCATGCATCCTAAATACCAATAAAAGCAAGATCTCAGGTCATAATGATACCAAAGAGACAAAACAAAACAAAGGATAGGCAACAAGAAGTTCCAAAAATGTACAATTAAGAGAAATTCAAAGTCGACCAATCGAATAAGCAGAAAAATAATTTGAAGATAATTCTACCTCTACTTAATCATAATGTCTCATTATGGAAAATAAAGCAAAAGAGAGGGAATAGAATACTCCTCATGCTAATTACGGCCACGAACTTGGGCGAGATGTGACTAGACAAAGATAGGACAAAACCTCGACAAGGTCGGTCTCAATAGAGTGGAGGCGATCGTACATTTCATCCATTTGAGCGTGCACATCTGGTTGAGGTTCCGCTGTTGGCTCGGGAGGTGGCACTACTCTGCGAAAGAAAACACGCCTATTACGAGGGGTAATGGAGCCGGGAAGAATGACACATGGCACATCTAGAATGCCAGGTAAGAGTCTCATCGTATCCAAGCATCATGCATCCAAAACATCCATTACGAATGTGTAAGTGAACTGTGAAGTGTCAAATGTCAATGGAAAAAGTCGAGACGTAAGATGAGTAATGTAAGGACCGAGAATCAGTGGGCGATAAGCTTGCACGACACGCTCGAAGGCACGGGCGAACCAAAAGCCCAAATTTACCTTCATACCGGTTTGCATACTCCATAAGAAGAAAAGTTCAGCCTTAAACAGGACGATGTATCGTTACGTCTGAAGTAATTGTAAGCTAAGAATCGGTGAATGTAGCGGGGAGCGGGGCTATGGATATGCCATCCCTTCATTGTATGTGCATCGAACATCCTTCATGACGTGCCAGTGAGTCCTTCGTAAGCCAAGTCCGTGTCAAAGTCCTGCAGTATCTCAAGTAAAGCGGTTAAATAACTATGATCTGTGACATTCGTCACGAACCCCATAGAAAATTTAAAATCTATAAGAGACATTTGAAAGTATTGGCCCATCAAACGAAAAGATATAACATCAAGTGAATACGCAGTAATAACTTGTTGTTGCTGAAATGAGAATGTAGCATAAAATTCAAAAACTAGTTCATAATACATGCTACACCTAATTGCAGAGTATAATGACCAACCAATAGCATCGAAGTAGTGCACAACAAATTCACATAAATGCAAGATGTCGAGCATAGGATAATGGATATATTTGTAAACTTAAAATTTGCGTTGCCAGATGCTATTGAAACGCCACACATTCTCAACTTCAAAATCCAAGTATCCTTTCAAAATTTCTTCGATTGGAGCAGAATAGGTGCGACCAAGATGGTTATGCTCAAAATATCTACCATGGTTAGGTGGTACGCCATCAGGAATGGTGCTACCTTTAGAAGTAGCCCCGAAAGAGGGCGAAGCTGGTCGTGTAGTTCAGGAATGAGAGGAAGCATGTTGCTCACTTCCAAAGCATTGATGTCCCATCGATGGTCCTCCCATATTGAATCCAGCATCAAAATTATATGTATAACCAAAAGTAGGATGGTACATTAGTATTGGTCGAACAGTGATAGGAGCAGAGTATACCTCATCTGCTTGGTCCGACGCGACTGAGTGTATGGAACGGGAAGTCACAGCATCTGGCATTGAATGAGAAGAGGCAACAGCGAGCATCAAATGGAAGGAGGATGACGACACTGGGATAGGGATAAGAGTCTGTTGTGATCGGGAAATGGTGGTTCAGGATTGAATTTAGCTCGTCTTCGGTGATACACCACCTAATTACCTGATCCGAGCAGTGCTTCGAAAGGTAAGGATCATCCCATATATAAAATTGGGACTCTCGCTTTAGTCAGTTAATTTAAGCTCTCGGTAGATCTAACGGTAACTCACATGTGGCCAAGTAATTGACCATATCTACAAACCACGATGTAGTTTTCTGCGCCATCATCAACCGTTCTTCTAGGAATTCATCTTTAATTGGCAGATCGGATGCAGAAAGGGGAATGTGACTCAAGTGATCTGCCACGAGGTTTTCATAGCCCTTTTTGTCTTTAATATCTAGATTGAACTCTTGTAGAAGTAGGATCCATCGGATAAGTCTCGGCTTCGCCTCCTTTTTGCTCATTAAATATCACAAGGCTGCATGATCAGAAAACACAATGATTTTAGTACCAAACAGATATGATTGAAAATTTTCTAGAGCAAAAATAATAGCAAATAATTCTTCTTCTGTCGTTGAATAATTTTTCTGGGCCGAGTCTAAGGTGCGAGATGCATAAGCTATGACATGGGGTTCTTTTTCAATTTTTTGGCCAAGAACGGCTCCAACGCTCGTATTTGATACCTCGCACATTAGTTCGAATAGATATTCCCAATTTGGCAGTCAAACAATTGGTGCTGACACAAGTTTTTCTTTAAGTACATTGAATGAATCCTTGCATTTCTCATTGAAATCAAAGACTTGATCCTTCTGAAGCAAACTGCAAAATGGTTGTGCTATCTTCGAGAAATCCTTAATGAACCTGCGAAAAAATCCTACATAACCAAGAAAGGAGCGAACATCCCTCACAGTTATGGGGTAAAGAAGTGAGCGTATAATATCAGTCTTCGCTTTATCGACAGCAATTCCATTAAAAGAAACTATATGGCCAAGAACTAACCCTTTTTCAACTATAAAATAACAATTTTCAGAATTTAGCACAAGATTAAATTCTAGGCAACGTCGAAGTATATTGGTCAAATTTAAAAGGCATTCGTTAAATGAACAACCGTATACGGTGAAGTCATCCATGAAAACCTCGATTCCTTTCTCGACGTAGTCTGAAAATATGCTAAGCATGTACATTTGGAATGTTGCAAGCATATTACAAAGGTCAAAGGGCATTCATCGATAAGAGAAAGTGCCGAAGGGACAAGTAAAAATCATTTTCTCTTGGTCTTCTGGTGCCATTAGGATCTAGAAAAAACCTAAAAATCCATCAAGGTAACAATAATGAGATTTACCGGCTAAACGTTCTATCATATGATCTATAAAAGGTGGTGGAAAATGATCTTTTTGAGTTGATGAATTCAACTTCCTGTAGTGGATGCAGACTCTCCATCCATTCTGTACTCGTGTTGGAACTAACTCACCTTCCGAGTTTTGGATTACCGTAACTCTAGTTTTCTTTAGGACCACGTGGATTGGGCTTACCCAGTCACTATCCGAAATTGGGTAAATTACATCTGCATCAAGGAGTTTTTGTATCTCCTTTTTCACTACCTATATCATTGGTTGGTTCAACCGGCATTGGCCTTGTCATGATGGTTTTGCCCATTCTTCAATCTTTACCTTGTGCATACAAGTAAAGGGACTAAGTCCCTTTTATATCTGCGATGGTCCATTCGATGGCCTCTTTATGTGCGTGCAACACTATCACTAGGTTATCTTCCTCTTCTTTTGATAGCTTATTTGAGATAATTACCAGCAAGGTTCATTTTTCTCCTAAAAATGTGTATTTGAGGTGATCTGGTAACTACTTAAGCTCGACTTCTGGTGCCTGCAAAATTGAAAGTAAAAGTTTAGATCTTGAAGGAGTAAGGCTTAATTCATTATTGATTGAAATTGTTTTCTCGAACTCCCTGATGTCGTCTTCAAAGTCCTCAATTTCTCTGCACATATCATCAATAAAGTTAGACTTAAAAAAATTCTTCAACGGCAGGTTCAATAATAATATTAATATAGTTTAAACTAGCAACATTATCAGGGTATCTCATTGCTTTGTAAACGTCGAACTTAACAACCTCACCGTCGAATTCAATTGTAAGAATTTCGCTTCTTACTTCAATTTTTGTATGTGTTGAGAAAAGGAAAGCCGAGAAGAACTTCTGAAGAAGTGTTTGATTAATCGTTTTCCATGTCTATTACATAGAAATCTGCCGGAAAGATGAGTTCATTTACCTTTACTAAAACATTCTCAATGAGTCCTTTTGGGTATATTACGGATCGATCAGCTAGTTGTATCGTCACCTTTGTATCCTTCAAGGGCTCAGCAGAAAGTGAGTTGTATAGAGAGAGGGGCATAACGTTTATAGAACTTCCTAAATCACACATTGCACGATTTATTCCAACATTACCAATTTTGTAGGGAATGGCAAACATACCTTGGTCCTTCAACTTTTGTAGTAGCCTTCACTAAAAAATGGCAGAAACGTATTCCCCTAAATTCACTTTCTCAATTCTGGTAAGCCATCTTTTATCAGTGCACATATCTTTTAGGAATTTGGCATACCTTGGTACTTTTCGGATTACTTCAAGGAGTGGGGTATTGATTTCCATTTTTCGGAACACATCCAAGATCTCCTTCTCTTCAGCTTGTTTGTCTCGCTTCACCAACCTCGATGGGAAAAGAGGTGGTACGACTGTTAGAGTATGCCCAAAGACCAGTCATAAGATGATTGTAAATGACATTTGTTTTACCTTGTTTATTCATAAAGAGGCATTTCCATTATTATTTTCAGTTACAATTCTGAATGCATAAATAAACTGAATTATAATAACGTCTTTAGAATAATATGGTTATTCTAAAATGTCCTTAGTCGAGTATTATTGTGAGCATGGACAACAATAATGCATTAAGACTAATATGTAGTTGATTGATGACAAAGTGTTGTCATTGACATGGAGATGTCAAAAATCAATACATAAGTATGTGTTAGAGAACGACATGTTGGACTGACCTACTATGAGCATGTTTCTTAGATTATTATGTGACAGTCACAATATTGCTCATGGTGATAACTGCATGTATGATCCTAAGAATTGAGATCATCATTATTTTAACATCGTGAATGATATATTTTGATACGGTCAAATGTGTGTCGTAACTAACTACACTATAAAGATTGATATTAGATATGTCATAATCTATGTAGTGGAATATGGTTGATCAAGATAGGATTTGTCCCTCCTACATAATAGGAGTAATATCGTAGGCCACTTGATTGAGTAAGACTAGAAATGCATGGCCATGCTCGAATAAGTTGATATGAGATATCATAGTTATTCGTTTACAATAGTCTACTCAATTTATCAAGAAAAATTAGATGGACTATACAAGTGTGATTGTTCCATGACTTGTGTCCAATCTAGATATAAAGGACAAAAGGATGTAATACATAAATAGAGTTAATCACAAAAAGGTTATGTCGAATCATGATTTATTGTAACTTAGGTAACAATGACATATTGCCAGTGTCACTCATTGTTTGTAATATTAGAAATGTTCTAATATTTACTGCTAACTTACTTGAACCTACAGGGTCACATCCACAGTTGAAATGAGCATATATTAAACGAATTGTATATGTACAAATTTGTTGTGCACAGAGTTAGTTAAATTAATATATATTTGATATATATAATTTAACTATTGGTTAAATATTAAAAGAAAAATAATTATTGTAATTATGACTCTTTTAATATATAAATAATATAATTCGATTTAAATCAATATATATATATTGAAATCCTAGTTAAGTTGAATTGGGATTATATATATTTAATATATATATTGAAATCCTAATTAAAGTTGAATTGAGATTATATATATTTAATATATATTGAAATCCAAATTAAAGTTGAATTGAGATTATATATATTTAATATATATATATATATATATTGAAATCCTAATTAAGTTGAATTGGGATTATATATTTAATATATATATGTTGAAATCCTAATTAAGTTGAATTGTGATTATATATATTTAATATATATTAAAATCCTAATTAAAGTTAGATTGGGATTATATATATTTAATATATATATATATATATATATATATTTAATATATATATATATATATATATATTGAAATCCTAATCTGAGTTTAATTAGGATTACAAAGGCTATATAAAGGCATGAGAGACCTAGCGTCATTAATTTTTTTTTGGGAAAAACCCTCTAAATAGTTTAGAGAGTTTTTTATGCTCGTTTCCTTCTAAATGGTTTAGAGAGTTTTTATATACTCTTTTCAACTGGGTGAACTACGTAGCGGTCGGAGCGTTATTGTTGCGGCTTAAGAATCGACATCGTGGAATCGTGATTGAATATCTATCTCCTTCAAACTCAGAATTCCATATTTTAAATAGGTAACTCTTCACCCTTATGCACCCCGATTCGCTCATCGTACATGGATCTCTGGTGGTAATCGCCGGATAATTTTTCCGATGCGTAATGGGTTGTACCGGTGTGACCCAACAGTGGTATCAGAGCCACATGTACGATACAGATTCGGGTTTTAATTACTTGGGTGATGTAATTTTATGAGATACATGTTATTTTTTGATTTATTTAGCGAATATATGATATTTGTACGAGCAAATCTATTCAATCACGGTTAATCTGTTAACCCAATTAAAAGATGTCCCTAAGATTGATGATTAAGAGTTAATCATCAGGATCTTTGTCGATAGGGTTTGAAATATTGTATGTTAATTGTTAGCATATTCAATATAGAGTTTTAAGGTTTTAGATGTTAAGTGTTAACTTACGCGGGTTATAGTTATATATTAGACTAATGGTCAGTTTATAGATTTCGTGCGGGGAAGTAACAAGAGTTGTTCTAATAAAAACTTCGTAGATTTTAAAATCCTAAAAAACGCGATAATGTTGATAAAAGTTATCAAATCGTGAGGTTTTTTACATAGCAATTAAGATGCTGATCTTAAAAAAAAAATCTCCACCGCTGGCTGAGCAAGGGTAACCCCGCCAGCAGCTACAAGCTCGCCGAAACCCCGCAAGGGGCTTGACCCCTGCGTAGGAACAATCTAGAAAGACCTCAATTACAAACCTCGTCGTTACTATGTTTGTTTATGCACGGTGTTTGGAATGCATGGTTATAGCCCAATAGCCCATGTAGTTTTATTTATAAGGTTTTATAAATATGGCTTGTGTGTTGTGTCTTTCTCTACTTCTATTGTAATTCTCTTCTCATCTTACTCTCTCGTATGTAAAACAGGTTTCTAAAATTGTAATCTATACGAAGAAGCATGAACCAGAGGAACAAAAGTGTGGACCGATAGAAAGATGCTTGAGAAGTGTTTTTATCCTTAGAATAATTTGGTTCTCCCATTGGCTTGGGACGGGTCACCTTAGGATATGGGCTATAACTATTGCATTCATATTTACTACTTTTCATGTATATGATAAAATGAATGTATGACATGCATGTTAGTTAATTGATAAGATCAAATATTAAATAGTGAGATAATATTCACAAAACCCTCCATATTTAATTAAAATTAGTCATCCAATATTAGCCCTCGTTAAAACCGCGATCAGTACTATTTATGTTTTCCAAAGCAAAATACTTAGATCTATCTTGGTTAAACGCGAAGAATAAGCAAGTGGTATTCAGTGCTAGTAATATTGGTTAAACTAGGTTGTTCTAATAAGATTAGAAACATAAAGACTAATGATTGTTCAAGAACTTTGGTGATTGAAAAACAATACGAAAGTGCATGTCTATGATTGGTTCTTTGAAAGACTTGGTATTTAAGTGTGCCCAGTACACCACCTCTCTTTTCATAAGTTACCTACCTGGTGCACTGTTCATTATTGTTCTTTCTATTAGACCATATGAACTTTTGTTTTGGACAAATAGTTGTTCATAAAATATAGGAATTACATGAGATGTAATTAGCAAGTGTTGCTTACCTAAATAATTGAATTCTAGGAGTAAAGCCAAAGCTGACTTAGAATGAAATGAAATATGGATCTTTACCACTAGAAATATTTTTAGCAAGTTTTTCAATTTTGAGGGTTTTTAATAGTGGGAATGTTATTACTTTATAAACATGATAAATATGTGCTTATAAAATATATTTTATTGTTGCAGACTTATTATACAACTTTGTTATCATTGCGATCAGTCCTTGAGAAGGACAAGTTGAACGGCGTAAACTACCTTGACTGGTCATTGGAAGGAAAAATGTTTCCATTAGTAATAAGACATGTCATTGTAAAAGGAACTGTCCCATTTATCTTGAAAAGTCAATAAGGCAAATGAAAAACGGAGCGTCCGAATATTTAGGTTATTGATATTAATTTATCAACACCTACTTCTTGGGTATTGGATACCGGTTGTGGTTCTTATATTTGTACATTTGTATAAGGACTACAAAAGAGAAGAAATCTGAGAAAGAAAGAGGTGGACCTATGGTTTGGTAATGGAGCAAGAGTTGCTGCATTAGCTATAAGAACATATACTTTATCGTTGCCTAGTCGAATTAATTTATGTTTAGAGGATTGTTATTTTGTGTCTAGTTTGACTAAAACATCATTTCGATTTCTTGTTTAGACAAGATTGGTTTTGAGATAATTATTAAAAATAATTGTTGTTCTTTTATCTCGATAATGTTTTCTATGGTGTGACACAATTAATAAAAGGCCTCTATACTTTGGATCAAGAGAATTCCATTTACAACATAAATACGAAAAGATCAAAAACAAATGACTCTAATCAAACTTATCTTTGGCATTGTCACTTGGGTCACATAAGTGAAAAACGCATTTCAAAACTTCATAAAGATGAATTTTTGGATTCATTTGTTTTTCGAGCAACTTGATGTATGCAAACCTTGCTTATTGAGAAAGGTGACAAAAGCTCCTTTTAATGGTAAAAGTCAGCGAGCAAGTAATTTATTGGGATTAGTACATAGCGATGTATGTAGAACAATAAATACACAAGCAAAATGATGGTTTCAATACTTCATTACTTTCACAGTTGACTTCAGTAGATATGGGTATATTTACCTAATGCATCATAAATCTCAAGCCCTTGAAAAGTTTAAGAAATTTAAAAATGAAGTACAAAACCAACTAGGAAAAAACATTAATGATCTTCAATCAGATCGAGGAGGAGAATACTTAAGCTTAGAGTTTGGTGACCTTCTTAAGGACTATGGGATTGTCTCACACCTCTTGGTAGTCCACAATGGAATGGAGCTTCCAAAAAGAAGAAATTGAACAATGTTAGACGTCGTTCGATCAATGATAAGTCACACTGATCTTCCAATTTCTTTTTGGGGACATGTGCTAAAAATAGTTGTTTTCACACTAAATCGTGTTCCATCTAAATCAGTTCAAAAGACACCATATGAGATATGGACTAGAAACGTCCTAGTATGTCTTTTATGAATATTTGGGGATGCGAAGCTTATGTTAAACATAAGATGTCTACAAAGCTCGAACCCAAATCTCATAAATGTAATTTTATGGGTTATCCAAAAGAAAATAAAGGATATTATTTCTTCAATCCTACCGAGAACAAAGTGTTTGTATCTCAAACATGAATCTTCATAGAAAGATAATTTTTTTCTAAAAAAGAAGTGGGAGAAATACTGAACTCAATGAAATTCGAGATCAACCACATATTATTGAACAAGAGATTGAACAACGACAAGTTCCACAAGTTGTTGCGGAACATTCAACAGTTTTGGAAACACAACCACTGCGAAGATCTTTGAGAGAATGCAATACGCCTGAGAAATATGGATTTTTAGTCACATTGCATGGTGTTGTTCTCTTCATAGATCAAGATTAGCCTAGGACTTATCAAGAAGTAGTGACGGGCCTAGACTTTGAGAAATGGCTAGAGGCCATGAAATTCGTGATAGATTCTATATCAGAAAACCAAGTTTGGACCTTGGTTGACCCACCTCTAGGGGTTAAGCCCATAGGGTGCAAATGGGTTTTAAAAGGAAAATCGACATGGATGGTAATGTACAAACATACAAGTGCGATTAGTCACTGGGTTTTGGTCAAATTCATGGTATAGACTATGATGAAACCTTTTCACCTATTGCTATGTTTAAATCCATCCAGATCTTACTTGCGATAGCTGCATTTTATAATTGTGAGATATGACAAATGGATGTTAAAAACCGCTTTCCTTAATGGAAAACTAGATAAGGATGTGTACATGACATAACCTGAAGGTTTTGTCGATCCAAAAGATGCCAAAAAAATATGCAAGCTACAAAAGTCCATTTATGGATTGAAGCAAGCTTCTCGAAGTTGGAATCTTCGTTTTAACGATGCAATCAAAGAGTTTGATTTTATAAAAAATGAAGATGAGTCGTGTGTTTTCAAGAAAATTAATGGGAGCACTGACATATTCTTGGTAATGTATGTGGATGACATACTGATAATAAGAAATGACATATCTAGCTTACAGTCTGTGAAAACTTGGTTAGAAAAATATTTTTCCATGAAAGACTTGGGTGAGGCAATAAACATATTAGGAGTCAAGATCTATAGAGATAGGTCAAGATGACTTCTAGAACTGAGTCAAAATACATACATAGAAGAAGTACTAAAAAGATTCAGTATGGAAGAATCCAAAAGAAAAAGGTTCTTACCTATGAGACATGAAATTTCACTTTCGAAGGAAATTTGTCATTCAACATCTTAAGAAAGAGAGCAAATGAATAAGATTCCATATACTTCAACAATTGGATCTATCATGTATGCCATGTTATGCACTCGTCTAAATGTATCATACGCTTTAAGTATGACAAGTCGATACCAGATAGATCCCGATGAAGGTCACTGGGTCACAGTTAAAAACATCCTTAAGTACTTAAGAAGAACTAAGGATACATTCCTTATATATGGAGGTGAGGAAGAGCTAAGTATAAAAGGTTATACTGATGTCATCTTTCAAACCGATAAGGATGATTCACGATCGCAATTGAGTTTTGTCTTATGCCTTAATGGAGGCGCTATGAGCTGGAAAGGTTCAAAGCAAGATACAATAGATGATTCTACAATAGAAGCCGAGTATATTGTAGCATGTGATGCTGCAAAAGAGGGTGTTAGGATCAAGAAGTTCATATCTGAACTAGGGGTTGTGTCAAGCATTTTGAATGCTATAGATCTATGTTGTGATAACAACAGAGCCATCGCATAAGCAAAGGAACCCAGATCTCACCAATGATCCAAACACATAATTAGCATTACCACTCATTTGAGAAATCATAGATCGAGGAGATGTGGAAATATGTAGGGTACCAACAAATGATAACATTGTCGATCCACTAACAAAGCCTCTGATGCGACAGAAGCATGATCGTTACACTAAGTCACTTGGTATTAGATACATGAGTGATTGGTCTTAGTGCTAGTGAGAGATTCTTAGAGTATGCCCAAAGACCAATCATAAGATGATTGTAAATGACATTTGTTTTGCCTTGTTTATTCATAAAGAGGCATTGCCATTATTATTTTCAGTTACAATTCTGCATGCATAAATAAACTGAATTATAATAAAGTCCTTAGAATAATATGGTTATTCTAAAATATCATTAGTCGAGTATTATTGTGAGCATGGAAAACAATAATGCATTAAGACTAATATGTAGTTGATTGATGACAAAGTGTTGTCATTGACATGGAGATGTCAAAATCAATACATAAGTATGTGTTAGAGAACGACATACTGGACCGACCCGCTATGAGCGTGTTTCTTGGATTATTATGTGACAGTCACAACATTGCTCATAGTGATAACTACATGTATGATCCTAAGACTTGAGATCATCATTATTTCAACATCGTGGGTGAAATATTTTGATACGGTCAAACGTGTGTCGTAACTGACTACACTATAAAGACTGATATTGGATATGTCACAATCTATGTAGTGGAATATGGTTGATCAAGATAGGATTTGTCCCTCATGCATAATAGGAGTAATATCGTAAGCCACTTGATTGAGTGAGACTAGAAATGCATGGCCATGCTCGAATAAGTTGATATGGGATATCATAGTTATTCATTTATAATAGTCTACTCAAGATATCAAGAAACATTAGATGGACTATACAAGTGTGACTGTTCCATGACTTGTTTCCAATCTAGATATAAAGGACAAAAGGATGTAATACATAAATAGAGTTAATCACAAAAAGATTATGTCGAATCATGATTTATTGTAACTTAGGTGACAATGACATATTGCTAGATGTCACTCATTGTTTGTAATATTAGAAATGTTCTAATATTTACTGTTAATGTTACATGAACCTACATGGTCACACCCACAGTTGACATGAACATATATTAAACGAATTATATATGTACAAATTTGTTGTACACGGATTTAGTTAAATTAATATATATTTGATATATATAATTTAACTATTGGGTAAATATTAAAAGAAAAATAATTATTGTAATTACGACTCTTTTAATATATAAATAATATAATTCGATTTAAATCATTATATATATATATTGAAATCCTAGTTAAGTTGAATTAGGATTATATATATTTAATATATATATATATATATATATATATATTGAAATCCTAATTAAAGTTGAATTGTGATTATATATATTTAATATATATATATATATATATATTGAAATCCTAATTAAGTTGAATTGGGATTATATATTTAATATAAATATTGAAATCCTAATTAAGTTGAATTGAGATTATATATATATTTAATATATATATTAAAATCCTAATTAAAGTTAAATTGGGATTATATATATTTAATATATATATATTGAAATCCTAATCTGAGTTTAATTAGGATTACAAAGGCTATATAAAGGCATGAGAGATCTAGCAGTCATTAATGTTTTTTTTGGGAAAAACCCTCTAAATAGTTTAGAGAGCTTTTTATGCTCGTTTCCTTCTAAATGGTTTAGAGAGTTTTTATATACTCGTTTCAACTGGGTGAACTACGTAGAGGTCGGAGCGTTATTGTTGCGGCTTAAGAATCGACATTGTGGAATCGTGATTGAATATCTATCTACTTCAAACTCAGAATTCCATATTTGAAACAGGTAATTCTTCACCCTTATTCACCCCGATTCGTTCCTCGTACATGGATCTTTGGTGGTAATCGCCGGATAGTTTTTTCGCTGCACCATGGGGTGTACCGGCGTGACCCAACAACGATTTAGGGAGATGGATTAGAGGATGAATGGGACGTACCATGTTTTGTGGAAGATTGTCCTTACTCATTATCTTTCTTTTGGGTGTCTTCCCCCTTGGCTTTTGGTTCGACGACGGTGCCACTTCGGAGAGTGATGGCGTTGACATTCTCTCTTGGGTTTGACTTAGTTTGAGAAGTTAGTTTACCTTGAGACTCAAGTAGTCCTACTATTTGGGCCAACTAGCTCAATTGCTTGTCCAACTCTTGTAGATGAGACTCGATGCGGTTTTGAAACTTCTCTTGAGATATCGCTAACCATTCAACGATGGATTCTAAAGATGACTTCGGCTACTGATAAGGATGTCTCTGTTGGTATGCTTGATTTGGTCGCATAATTGAAGTTCGGATGATCCTTCCATCCCAAGTTGTATGTGTTAGCATTGGGATTGTATGGTCTTTGGGGAGGTCCGAGAAAATTACCCATGGTATTTACTTGCGCAGAACCTTCCTCATATATCAATGGACAACAATTCGTTGGATGTTCTGGACTCATGCATATCCCGCAAAGTCTAGTTGTGATTCTTTTGTCTGTAACAAGGGATTTAACTATGTCAGCAAGTTTGTCAATTTTATTCTCTAGGGAAACTGTACTTACCTCGTGAACAGGTCGAGAGGGTTCACTTGAAGGGCGAAATTGCTGGAGTTAGCGGCCATCGTAGAGATTAGAGCTTTTACCACTGTTGGGGTCATGTTCACAAGTGCCCCTCCACTTTCTGTACGGATCATCTTCATTTCCATCGGAGATAGGCCTTCATAAAAATATTGAAGAAATGTTTGTTCTAATAGCCCGTGTTGTGGCCAATTTGTGCACAACATCTTGAATCGCTCTCAGTAATCGTATAACGACTCGGTATCTTTTTGTCAAATACTCAAGATGCTCCGCCTTAGTTCGCTCGCCTTGGCTGCAGGGAAGAATATGTCAAGAAAAAGCCAAGCCATGTCAGTCCAAGTTGTAACCGAGTTAGAAGCAAAATCAAATAACCAATCTTTGGCTATATCAGCTAAAGAAAAAGGAAAAGCATGAAGTTTTATTTGGTCTTCAGACACTCTTGTGGTTTTGTACTCAAACAAACCATATGGAATTCTTTGAGGTGTTTGTAAGGATTTTCACTAGGCAAACCATGATAAGTTAGTAAAAGATGTATCAAGCCCGTCTTGAGTGCGAATGGCGTTTCGCCATTCTGGAATGTAATGCACAAAGTCTGTTGACCGTCTGGTGCCGCGATAAGTTGGCGAATGGTTTGGTCGTCGTTCGCCATTGAAGTTTGTTTGTCGTTAGTGTGCTCGAAATGTGTTTCAGTTTCAGAGGATAATTCTAGATCACGTTCGAGCTGTTATTGTCGTAGTCTTCGCTTCTTTTCCTGAAGTGTTTGTGCGTGTAATCTTCGGGCTAATACTTCAATCTCTGGGTTAAAATCTGCTAATTCGCCCGGATTCTTCATGGTCATAAATCAAAAACAACTATATTATTAACTTTGCCAAAGCCCCCGACAACGGCGCCAATTTGGCAAGCATCGTATTTTGTCAAATAAATGCCTTAATCAAAAAATTAATAAATAAAGACGTAGTATAGAGAAAAAGGTGCTGGTCCACAGGGACTAAGAAGTTTCTGATATTATGAGGTTTTGATTCTGACTGTTGCGAGGCAATATAGTGAATGAGAGGGTTTGAGCAAGGAAGCTAGAAAATAACTATAGAGAATATAAATAGAGTGATTTGGAAAATGAATTTAGAAAAATAATGAAAGTAAAATTTAAAAAGAAATCTGATTAAATTAATTAGCCTCAAGCTTTGCTTAGCCTCAGTTCAAACTGATCATTGAAAAAGAATTTTCACTCCGGATACATGTCAGTTATAGTCTATAAGGCCTAACCCTTGTAACTTATTTTTCTCTCCGGTAAACAGATAATTTAAAATCAACTTTTGAATTCTAGTTTTCTAGCTAGACTAACCACGACTATCGTTGTTAGAATAAAACAGTTAAGGTTTAGAAAAACCAAACTCGGATTGTGTTGTCTCGATGAGAATCGAATCCAATCTCAATTTCCCTTGGCGAATCGTCGCTAAGTGTGTTCACAGGAAGTCGAATTTGCTACAAGTCGATCCTTCCTCCCAACTATAAATATGAACAACATCCAAGTTAACACTAGCTTTTTGAAATGAAAGCGCAAAGATTTTAATAGAAAGGCCGATTGCCGATCTAAGATTTTAGAAAATTGAGAATGTAAGACGAAGTTGTTGAGTGCTTTTTAATTCTCACAAGGTGAATTGAAGCTTCGCTTTAAGCCTTTGGCTAATCAGAAAATTTTAGCCAAGCATGATTATTGAAGAAATCATACTTAGCATTATTTTAAAATAATAAAAAACTTAAGAACAAGAAAATAAAGAAGAAGAACTTGATTAAAACTTGAAAGTAAAAACAAGCTAAGAAAATTGAGAGATGGGAGATAATTTGTGCTTACCCCAAATAGGGTATTTATAGTATTCTAAAACCCTAAAAATAACCCTAAAGATGATAAAAGATAAATCCTAAAATATTTAAATTAAATTCTAAATACAAATGATAATTTCTAAGTTTGAATTTTAAATCTCGGCTAATAAGCTATCAGATGTTGCTGATGTCACCTTCTAGAAGCTACTGACACCGCATTCTAAAAACTGCTGACTAGACGCCATGTCAGATTTCATGCCCAGATTCATGCCCACTAGCCCAGCCTTGACTCTAGAGAAAAATCTTGCCTCCTTTTAGTGTGTTTTCTAGAACCAAAGACCTACATGGAAAACATACAATAATGTCCAAATTAGCATCATATTCAAACCATTAGAGGCATAATTAAGGATGAAATAGTGACCAACTTAGCTACTTAGTTTAAATGTCTTTAAAGTAGCCAAACCTAAGTTTTTCAAGTAACTGTACCGGTACAGTATTCCCAATATCGATACGCCTTAGGGTTTCAGCTACAGTCTATTTGAAACTGCCAAAACTCGTACTGATACAAGGTTTGTCTATATCGATACGAATATGGGTCATTTTGATACGCCTCTTAGCGTTTCGATACGCCTAAGTGGAAAAAACCCCCAACGGCTATTTCCCAACAAATTTTTAAATTGCAGGCCGTACCGTTATGCTCCTATGCGTATCGATACACATCAGCTGTAAAGAGCATAACGTCTAGTTCTTGAAGAACTGGTATCAATACGGCTACCCGTGTATCAATACGGACAACTCTAGAACTGTAATTATTGCAAGAAATAAAGGCCCCAACGGCTCCAATTAAATCCCAACGGTGTCCAACGGGTATAAGCTTAATTGGGAGTATAAAAGAAACCTCCAAGAATCTATGGAAGACTAATGATCCTCAAGTCAACAACATTATGATGAAAATTTGTCTTAGTGCTTAATTTCCCATTCTTTGTATAGACTACACTTGTTGACCTAAAATGTCAATGTATGCTCAAGTGTATTAAGATTTGGGTGACAGCTTAAGAGTGAAAACAATCACCTTTTAGAGGGATTTCTAGTTTGCTAAGTTTTCTCTTGTTAGAGAGTGTTCCCAAATCTCAGTTTGTGAGCTTTGGATGCTAGACTTTGTGAGTGAGTCTAGGTTGTAAATGGTTACCTCCTTAGCCTAGAAAAGAGGAAGAATTCTTAGTGAATTGGTTGAAATCCTTAGTAGGAAGCTAAGGTAGTGGATGTAGAGCTTGGTTAGAAGCTCGAACCACTCTAAATCTCGTGTCTAATTTTTCCTATATTTTGCTTCCACCACTATCACCCAAATTACATATTCTCCACCACTTAGCTAGCTAAATGGTTGAGGGAATCGAGTCCAATAATTGGTATCAGAGCAAGGTTTCTTTCATCGTATTAACATCTTAAGAGTCGATTATCGAAGAGCTCGAGTTATTCCTACATCAACCGAAGTCATAGCGTAATCCATCGATATGCTCCTACGCGTATCGATACGCATTAGCTGTGAAGAGCATAACAGCTAGTTCTTAAAGAACCGGTATTAATACGGCTACCCGTGTATCGATATAGACGGCTCTAGAACTGCAATTATTACGGGAAATAAAGGCCCCAATGGCTCCAATTCAATCTCAACGGCTAGAAGCTTAAGTGGGAGTATAAAAGGAACCTCCAAGCATCTATGGAAGACTAATGATCCTCAAGTCAACAACATTATGATGAAAATTTGTCTTAGTGCTTAATTTCCCATTCTTTTTATAGACTACACTTGTTGAGCTAAAATGTCAATGTATGCTCAAGTGTATTATGATTTGGGTGAGAGCTTAAGAGTGAAAACAATCACCTTTTAGAGAGATTTCTAGTTTGCTAAGTTTTCTCTTGTTAGAGAGTGTTCTCAAAGCTCGGTTTGTGAGCTTTGGATGCTATACTTGGTGAGTGAGTCTAGGTTGTAAATGGTTGTCTCCTTAGACTAGAAAAGGGGAAGAATTCTTAGTGAATCAGTTGAAATCCTTAGTAGGAAGCTAAGGTAGTGGATGTAGAGCTTGGTTAGAAGCTCGAACCACTCTAAATCTTGTTTCTAATTTTTCCTATATTTTGCTTCCACCACCATCACCCAAATTACATCTTCTCCGCCACTTGGCAAGCAAAACGGTTGAGGGAATCGAGTTCAACAATGATGTTTGGTTGGTAGAAGTGTTAGATAATATGATATGTTATCCTATCATTTGCTTGTAGTTTAAGTTAAGTTGCGAGATCAATGAAGGGCTATTTTCTTGGTTGAGTTGTAATAGGTTTGACGATAGTATGTTTGATGGTTGGTTTATGTTTTGGTATGAATGTTAGAGATTGGGTATAGCTATTTAGATCATGATCTTACATATGTGTTTAAAATGGATTAAAAGCTTGCTCATTATCGAGATAAGGTCTTGAAGGCATGATTTAAAGAAAACCAATAGCTTACGTACAAATGTACTAGTAATCGAAAATTGCTATGAGCTAGAGTTGGTTTTAAATGTTGTTGCATAGATGAACTTAATCCTAATCTACTCAATAGACTTTAAAGTGTAGGGATCAAGGTTCAAATATGTCTATTTAAAAGGTTTCAAATGATGTCTTTCATGTTGATAAGGTATCACTGATTGCTTGTACATAAAGATAGATTAGAATTTGCTTTCTAATGTAATTGAAATACGACTTAATGTAGTTGTTGAGTTCTAGTAAAATGTAACTTATAATGAAACTTCTCACATACCATTCGAATAGCCTACTTCCTCCTCAATATGTTTATAAATCATTGTTTATGAATATGATAAGGTTGTTAACGGTATGGCTTGTTTTCATATAGTTTATGTCTTGTACAAGAGTGTTATGATAAGTGAATGTCATATTAATAGGATGTCCTTGCACAATGGGTATGTGTATCGTAAAGGATCAATTATGTGAAAATGGTTTATCAAATCTCTTGGTTGGTTGTAGAATGTTATGCTTGGATAGACTATGGCCGGAAATGAACTTGAACCTAAGTCACTAATTCTTGGTTGAATGTCTGCTAATTAAAGAGTTAATATTATGAATGCATGTCTATGGTAAATATGTAAATAAAAAAAAATTGTATACTCGTTCGTAGTAAGCAAACCTTTGCGAACGTTTATAGTTTGTGTCATGATGACACCTTCGACTCTGGTTTTCTTCTGAACCGGGGTGAGGGTGTTACACAAGAAATCCGCAAACAACGTGCTCACCCTAGAGCCCAAGCTTGAACCCATATGTTTTTTCTCTGGCCGAAGAGTGGTTATTTAATCAGACTTGAATAAGTACAAGATCTCGATTTTGAATTTACCCAAATAAACTTCAACTCTTTTAAATTTTGAATTAAATGATTACTATTTTTTTGTTAAATTTGAAGTTAAACAACTTTAATTCCTCATATAATCTAGTTCTAACTTTGTTGTTATTCAATCAGACTCAAATAAGTACAAGATCTCGATTTTTTTGAACAATGACAACTAAATTTCATTAAAAATAATAGAATATATCACAAATACAATGCACGCAAAAAGAAAAAAATGAGGACTATGTCCACCAAAAACCGCATACAAACTTAAAACTCAAAGGTGCAAAGAAAGGCAAATCATTTCCTTGAAAATGACCTACATCGTCAAAGAATTCAAAAACCTTCATAAATCTCTGTCTATATCTAAACGAGACACTTTACAAGGTGAAAAAAGAGTGGTGGACGAACCAAACTATCAGACAGATTGCTCCACCATACAGTCTTGATTACATCGACAAATAACTACCAAATGGAACAAATTTTCTATGTATGAGCACCAAACGACCGTTAAGGTATACAAAAATCGTGTCAAACGGCAGAGAAAAATTACCACAAAAGCAAAAGAAAATATGCCACAAGGCATATGAAAAATGTATCACAACTTCAAAAATAGAAATTCTCATTAAACCGAGAAAAATAAAAAATAAAAACAAGATATGAAAAAATAAAATGTATAATAAACATCGGTGGTAGACAACCAGCACTAAAACTAATATCTTCGTCTGCCAAATAAAAAAGTTTGAAAAAAAACTACTGCTATATGGAGGGGGAGAAAATTGGCTTTGTTTGTGATTCTATGGCTATTTTAAACATCCAGACCTCTAATTTTAATTAAACTCAAACTTGTCAATTCAAGCTGCGTTTGATCTAATTAAATCCCTTAATCTAATTATATTTTAGTTTCACATTGATGCTCGAGCTGGAATCATCAAGGGACATTCCTTGGGTTAATCAAACCTTTTGCCCTTAATCTAATCATACTTTAGTTTTGGCTTAATTGTAGATAAGGTGTCCAATCTATACATTTTTTCTTAGTTTGGTGTCTAACGTTTATTTCAGACCACTTTGGTGTCTAATCTTTTATTATGTAACCCAAATAAGGGTTTTCAGTTAACGACTATTAAGAAAATACCGTCATCCAATAATAATATGACATGTGGCCTAGTTATATATTTAATTTTTTAATTTATTTAAAAATATGAATTTCTTAAAAAACTCCAAAGTTTTAATTTCTTTCAAGCAAACCCTCAAATCACATCCCCTTCACCGTCTGACATCCACATACGTCGTTGGTTCACCGTTCACCACCCAAGCGCTGCGTACCTCACTATTTGACATCCCTCACTCTCTAGTCGTCAGTCAGAGACCCAATCGATCTTTTTTTTCTTTATTATTTGATGTTCGTTGGCGAAACAATCGATGATTTATTCTTCGATTTTTGACGACGAGATGATAGGGTTTTCAATCGTGGGGCTCCGACGAAGGCAAGGGTGGTCGGTGGTGGGAGAGAGAATTTAAGGATTTATGGTTTAGGTTTGAGGGTTTTAGAAAATTAAATATTTTCTGATTTTTAAAAACAAATTGAAGAAAATACCATAAATATGCCATGTGTCGTGTTTTAATTGGATAAGAAAAAAAATTTAGCCTTTGTTACGGAAAAATCTAATTTGAGTTACAGAAGAAACGTGAGCCACCAAAGTGGCTCGAAATAAACGTTGGGCACCAAATTGGAAAAATGTATAGGTTGGACACCAAACTCGAATCATCAAGGGATACTCCTTAGGTTAATCAAACATTTTCCCCTTAATCTAATGGCTTAATAGACAAATAGGTGCCCAAGCTATGTCATTTTTTCAGTTAGGTGCGCAAACTATTTTTTTGGGCCAAATAGGTGCCTAACGTTTCATTCCGTGACCCATTTAAGGTTCTCCATTAATTCTCACCATTAAAAGACACGTGTCATCTCCTAAAAATTCCAAAATCATATTAAAAATAAATAAAATTAATAAAACAAAATAAAAATATATCCTAAAATTTTCAAATAGTCCCCAAATCCCTAAACCCTCAAATCCGACCACTCCCACCAACGTTGGCCGCGTTGCTAGCGACGGAATGAAGTGCTCTCCCCTCACTGAACAACTCACACGCTATTCGTCGTCCGTCCTGCCGTCGTTCGTCGCGAATCATTCGAATGAACCATTCGACAATTTGGCGTTTCGCACAACATCAGTCGATTTCCGGCATGGCAATTGACGGCAAAATCAGCCCAATAACAATGAGAATTAACGAGGAACCTTAAATGGGTCACGTAATGAAACACTAAACACCTATTTAACCCAAAAAATAGTTTGGACACCTAACTTGAAAAAAATGCTAGTTTGGATACCTATTTGACAGTTAAGCCTAATTTAATTATACTTTAGTTTTAAACCCCCGTTTATGGGTTAATTTATTCGCATGTGAAACTAGGGATGTAAAAAGCTGACCCGACCTACAAAACCGACTGAAACTGACTTGAGTTAGAACTGCTTGTGACCCGAGGTGGTGGTGATATGAAATTGATTCGAGTTTGAACTGGTGTTGACCTAAACCCGAGTTGGACATGGAACTTTTGGAACTGAACCCGACCTGTACTCGACCTGAGAACGACCTGAACCCGAATTCATCCTGATAATGTGACAACCGAACCCGACCTACATCCGACCTAATATAAACCTGAACCCGAGATTAACCTGGTAAATAATTGATATTACCCGACATGTTATCAACCTGACCTGTTATGAACTTGATCTGTACTTGACTCAACATGTAAATGACATGACTTGTTATTGAACTGATCTGATATTTACCTGACTTGGTATTTATTTGACTTGTAATAACTAATAAGTTACAATTGATGAATTTATGAGATTATAAATTTATTATATTATAGCGTGACAAAATACATCTTCACAATTTAAGGTACATGATTAAATATGATCATTAAATTAATATGTTTCCTTTTTATATTTATAAATTATAGTATATAAAAATATTTAAAAGTTTTATTAAATATCTAAATGTTGTCAACATAATTCCTTAAGCTTTATGATTTATGGTTTAATATTAACAGTTTATGGTTTAGTTTAGTGTTATTGGTTTATAAGATTAATTCAGATTCTTTAAGATTTATGATTTATTTTAGTGTTTAGTTTAGGGTTATTAGTTTATGTGAATAATTTGGATTCCTTAAAGTCTAGGGTTTAGTATCAATGGTTTATGATTTAGCTTATGGTTATTGGTTTATTAGATTAATTTCGATTCCTTAAGGTTTATGGTTTTAGGTTTAGTATTAATGGCTTATAGTTTAGTATATGGTTATTGATTTACGAGATTAATTACGATTCAACTTGCTAATTTATGCATTGAATTTGATTAAATATTTAAATCAAAGCTTCATGTGTACAAATGAACTAAATTAAAGTTTCAACTTTTATGTGTACAATTACATATTTACATCCAAATCAAAAATTTGTGTATAATTATATTAAATCAAAATTTATATGGTAGAATAATAATATTCGAATTGAATTAACTTATTAAACTTATGATCTAATTGAGCTAAATTAAAATTTAGAAGCATAAATCACGGACATAATTAAAAGAATTCTAAAGCTAAATGTAAAATTTCAATTAAATTAATTTAAATTATGACTCAATTGAATTAAATTAAAACCTAAAAATGAAAATTTGGGACTTAAATGAAAAACATCTAAAGTTGGAAGGGCTAAAAAACAATTTATCCTAACCTAAAAACCCACACGGGTGGGAAACTTTCCTTCCCACCGTTCTACTTTAATTAAAATCATGAAAAAAATAATTGGTGGAGGAGGACAAAAATTTGGAGGAAATTAAACCCCTTAATTTTTAGGTTCTTTTCCTCTAAAATTCAAATGGAATCTTTTTAAATTTAATTCAATAATTAATTGTTCATTTGGTATTTGCCTCCTAATTTTTTTGTTTAGTGATTAATTACTTTTTAGATCCTCACTTGTTTAAATTTTTTTATTTTAGTCTTAACATTCACTTTTAAATTTTAGTTTAATTCAATTTAGTCATAATTATATATATATTTTTAAATTATAAAATATTTCGGCAACCTAAGAGATATTTTGGTTCATATTAATTCTTAAAATTTTATTTTTATCTGAAATTTACCCACAATTACCATACCGATGTTTATTTGTACACGGTAAGACTCAACTTGAACTTTAATCGAAATTGATATTTCCCGATCTGAATTTTATCCGTCAACGACGTGACCAGACCTGAACATGGCCCGATCTGAAGTGCATTCGAACCTGAATTAACTCGTTAATTAACTAATTCGGACCCAAACTATTTTGGCCAGAACTAAAACTTACCCGACCTCAAATTAACCCGACCCGAACTTAATCTGATTTAAAATCAACCTAATAATGATCTGAATCTGAGTCAATTCGAATCCGACCTGATCCGAGTCGAATCATTAAATTAACATGACATAACTCGAATCTAATTTAATACGTCAGGATTACCTGATTTCGCGTCCTTTGTGAAACACGCAGTAGTCTCGACCCCGCACTCTGTCCCCATTCTTTCGCTACTACTTTCTTCACATTTAATCTCCCTGCCGCTGTTCCCCTCTCACCACCTCCGAGCTCCGCCGCCGACAACTGTGATACAATAAAGCAATCTAGGCACTGGTATGTTTGGTAATCTATCAGTGCAGTGTTCCTTTTTTTCTTTTCCGCTTACGGTTGCATTTTTAAGTACTAATTAAGCTAATCCTTTAAAGGTTTTTTTTTTTTTTCCTTTCCAGTTGCAGTTTTCTTGGCGAAGAACGAAAGGCGGTGAAAAGAGATCATGGACGATAAGCTTATAAACTCTGTACACTCCACAGTTTTCAAAGACTCGGATTCCCTTGAAGGGACTTGTACTAGAATTGAGGGTTATGATTTCAACCAGGGTGTGAACTACTCAAGAATTCTCAAATCCATGCTTTCCACCGGCTTTCAAGCTTCCAATCTTGGTGAAGCTATTCAAATTGTCAACGAAATGGTTGGTTTCATTTATTTAAACATCTTTTTTCTATTGAGTATTATTTCAAAAGCACGAATAGATTGGACATTTTATGATTATTTCTCGAATTAGTAGATACTATTGGATGCATATTTAGCTGTGAATTTGAAATTCATGTTTCTATACCTTTTAAATGAATATACAATCATATTGAATCTCAGCTACTTTTTATGTAATGTATGCATTTCATCCTCACACTTTATATAGTAAATGAAATCTAAATTTGAATGTTCAAATTTATGTTCCCAAATGTAGAATTACTGTTTTGGATGTTGTGTTGTTAGCTTAATTTGTGGAAGTATTGTTAATATATGAAGTTAGATTGGAGACTTTCTGATGAGACTATAGCTGCGGACAGCAGTGAAGAGGAGAAGGGTCCTGCCTATAGAGAATCTGTGAGATCCAAGGTGTTTTTGGGTTTTACATCGAATCTTATTTCATCCGGCGTTCGAGATACTGTTCGATATCTTACTGAGCATCACATGGTGAGTTTCAAACCAGACTTTCTTTTACGTAGAATTGGACAATGGGTATTTCAGATACATGTTATATTCTTTGCTTCATTTCAAAATCCATCATTGTGCTCTTCATGCCATCATGTGCCTCTCGACTTAACTAGTGTTGCTTTTGGAAATTTTAGGTGGATGTACTAGTAACTACAACTGGTGGCATAGAAGAAGATCTTATAAAGTGTCTTGCTCCAACATATAAGGGTGATTTTTCGCTACCTGGTGCTCAGTTACGTTCAAGAGGATTGAACCGTATTGGTAACTTGTTGGTTCCTAATGACAATTACTGCAAATTTGAGGATTGGGTCATTCCAATTTTTGACCAGATGTTGAAGGAACAACTTGAAGAGGTACTTTCACACACACATCGACTCTGCTATGTCATAGCCATGGTGCTCCATTCTTTTCCCTTTACGTTTGTCAAGTATCCATGTCCAACACATGTCTAGATATGGCTATGGGTTATGACCCTCCAAGGATTTCCCACATGTATATAAAAACTTAAGATAAAATTGTAACATACCTGATACACCCATACTTGACGCTTATACATGAGTCCAAGTAACAATACATAGATCATACCCTCTAGTTAGTTTGATAAGTTTGAATTTGTGCAATGGGGTAGGGACCTTTTAGTTTTCCATAAATGTTGAAAAAATGATGATCTCTCGAGTTCAATTATTGTGTATGGTAGAATAATTCAGCACTCATTTGTCTCTATTCTAGTGATTTCAATTACCACCAGTAGATGTTTTTCTTGTGTTTAGTGGTGTTTGTCATTTCTATTAATTTCCTTCTGTTGAAAAAGATAAAGGAAAGAGTCTCAATCTGAGTTCTCTTAAATCTTATGTTGTTTATCGATTGTACAATAAAGTCTTTTAAAGACTTACACAGAGTTTTAATATAACAAAGACACCTACATACTATATACATCCTCCTTATCTTTATCTATACTATAATAGAGTTAGTATTAATTTAAACTACCTTTAAGTACAATAGGAATAGAACTCTTGTTTGACTATATTCTACACTCCCCCTCAAGCTAGAGAGTATATATTATATAGTCCTAGCTTGCATGAAAACTCATCGAAAGTAGCTTTTAGAAGGGCCTTGGTGAGTATATCAGCAAGTTGATCTTTGGAAGACACAAAGTTGAGTTTTACCATTCCACTATTAACCTTCTCGGAAATAAACTGTCGATCTATCTCCACATGCTTGGTTCTATGATGATGAACTGGGTATTTAACTATACTAATGGCAGATTGACTGTCACTGTATAATTCAAAGCTTTTGTTGTAATTTTAAACCCAACTCTATAAGCAATCTGTTTAACCAAATCCCTTCACACATTCCAAGTGCAATGGCCCTATACTCTGCTTCAGCACTGCTTCGAGACACCACTGATTGCTTTTTACTCCTCCAAGTGACTAGATTGCCCCACACGAAAGTGCAATATCCACTTGTAGATCTTCTATCAGTTAATTCCCCAGCCCAACTTGAATCAGTAAAAACTTTAACTGATCTACTGAAAATCAAACCATGTCTAAGAGTCATTTTTAAGTACCTTAGAATTTTGTTGACAGATTCAAGGTGTTCTTCTCTTGGATCACTCATATACTGACTTACAATGCTAACAGAGAATGAAATATCAGGTAAATCAACAATCCAACTAACCTTTGATAGAGGGCTTTGTTCACTGGACTTCCCAATTCATCCTTCTTTAATTTGAGATTAAATTTCATTGGAGTTTCAGCTGGTTTGCATCCCTTCATCCCTGTATCATCAAGTAAATCCAGAATGTACTTTCTCTGGTTAATGACTAGACCAGTTCTTGATCTTGCAGCTTCCATTCCTAGGAAATATCTCAGAGTACCAAGGTCCTTGGTTTCGAATTCACCAGCCAACATCTTTTTTAATCTTCCAATTTCCTCAAAGTCATCCCCTGTGATGATGATATCATCAACATAGACAATGAGAATAGCTTTCTTCATGTCTGAACCTTCTTTAATGAATAAGGTATGGTTGGTTTGGCACTGCTTGTATTCAAACTTCAAAATAGCTCTTGTAAAACGATCAAACCAGGCCTTAGGAGATTGTTTTAGACCATACAGTGATTTCTCAAGCTTGCAAACTTTTTGCTTTTCACAATGATGCTTCATTCCTTGTAGGATTTCCATAAAAACATCTTCTTCAAGATTGTCATTCAAGAATGCATTCTTGATTGTCAAGTTGATGCAACTCCCAGTCTTTGTTCACAGCTAAAGACAATAAAACTCTCATTGTGTTTAATTTAGCCACTAATGCAAAAGTCTCTTGGCAATCAATTCCATAGGATTGAGTAAATCCTTTGGCTACCAATCTCGCCTTGTAACGTTCAATACTACCATCAGATTTATATTTGACAGTGAAAATCCACTTACAGCCCACTGGTTTCTTCCCTGGTGGAAGTTCTGTTAAGGTCCATGTTTTGTTGTCTTCCAGTGCCCTTATTTCTTCTTCTACAGCCAGCTTCCAATCGGGATCTTTCATTGCTTCATCAACTGCCTTTGGAATGAAAGTGCTGTCAGTACTGGAAGTAAAAGCTTTAAATGTTGGCTTAAGATTTCCGTATGCCACAAACCTCTGGATAGGATGAGTAGTGCATTGGATAGGATGAGTAGTGCACTTTGTCACCCCTTTTCTTTGAGCAATAGGTAACTCATTAGTATCAATAAAAGGAACAGGAGCATCATTTTGAGAATCTGCCATACCTTTCGAATTTTCTAGGACTGTAGGAATAGGTTCCAGCTCCTGACAGTATCCAAGTTGTGTTGTGGTCTCTCTGTTGGGCCTTCTTTTCCTTTTGTAGACACTGAGCTCTCTAGTTTCGAGTTGTTCAGGTTGCTGATCAGGTTGGGTTCTTTGTGGGGTGTGGGGTGAACCTGGTGGTTCCAAAGTAGAAGGTTCAGAAGCAAATAGCTGCAGGGTTATCATAAGGCTGTAAAATAGGTATATCATGTTGTAAGATAGGTATATCAGGCTGTAAAATGGGAGAAGTGTCAATATTAGGAGATAAAATATGCTGGAAGTCATCAAAAAATTGGAATTCATTTATATTCTCCCCCTGAATTGCAGTTTTTGTGTAGCAAGGTCTGGTTTCAAGGAAGGTCACATCTATGGAGGTATAAGTTCTTTTAGTAAGGGGACAGTAACATTTGTAGCCCTTCTTAGTAGAAGAATAACCTAGGAAAATACACTTCAAGGCTCTAGGATCAAGCTCCGACAGAGAGTGAGGATGAATGTGGACAAAAACTGTACACCCAAACACCTTTGCTGAAATATTAGAAGAAAGAGGCTGGAAATTTGGAAACACTTTAAGAAATAAATTCCTAGTTGTTTGAAACTTGAGAGGTTTACTAGGCATACGGTTTATAAGGAATGTAGCTGTGAGAATGGCTTCCCCCAATAAAACTTAGGAACATTAATGGAAAACAACAAAGATCTAGCCACTTCCAACAAATGCCTATTCTTTCTCTCGGCAATACCTTTTTGTTGAGGAGAATCAACACAAGAAGTGATATGTATAATTCCTTTTTCTTGAAAATAAGCTCCTAAGGTGTTTGTAAAGTATTCACTACCATCATCAGAATGAAGAATTCGTATTTTGGTTTGAAATTGGGTTTCTATGAGAGTATGAAATCTTTTAAACACCCCCCAGTTTCTGATTTTTCCTTCATAAGAAATGTCCATGTAAGCCTAGTGTGATCATCTATAAATGTTATAAACCACCTAGAACCATCAATATTCTTTACTTTAGAAGGACCCCAAATGTCACTGTGTATGGTTGAAAAAGGATGAGATGCTTTATAGGTTGATGGAGGATAAGAGCTTTTAGTATGCTTGGCAAGAGGACAAATGTTGCAGGTAAAAGAATGTGGATTTTTATTGATAAATAGCTTTGGAAACATCATAGCAAGATACTGAAAACTAGGGTGTCCTAACCCATAACCTGAAACAGTAGGAAAACAAGATAAAGATTGGATACAACTCGAATATGCTTCTTTATTAGGAGAATGTTGCCCTTGAAAGATGTAGAGGCCACCACACAACCTAGCACTGCCCATCACTTTCCCCGAGTCCATAGCCTGAAATTCACAAACATTGGAATAAAACTTAATGGAGCATTCAAGATCAGCAGATAATTTACTGACTGAAATAAGATTGCAAGCCAAGTTCGGGACATATAACACATTAGAAAGTAGAAGCTTCTCAGAGATTTTAACGGAATCACTTCCTGAAATTGAGGATAATGAACCATCAGCCATCTTTATTTGAGAGGGGACTGCCAAGGGATGAAAGGTATGAAATAGTGAAGCATTTCCTGTCATATGACCTGAGGCTCCTGAATCAACAATCCAATCTGAACAGTTAGTAGCACCAGCCAAATATGCAAAAATTGAACTACGTCTAGAATTGGATTGGCACTGCTGGAAGCACTGGAATGTATCATGTTGCTAAAGATTTTCTGTAGTTCCTCAATTTGCTGTCTGCTAAAACTGGTTCCAGGTTCAATAGATGCTGTGAGAGCAGAACTTTCCTTTGGTCTCTTTGTAGTTTGAGGGTTTCCGATCGAATGGGGGTTGTTCTGCTTTGAATCGATATCGCGAAGAAGATACCATCAATCAGAAAAGGGCCATGGTGGCGGAGAGAAGATGAACGCTTGGTGAACAATGAACAATAAAATATAAAAACTACAGCTTTAACGATAGAACAAAAATAATATTTTCAACAGAGAACAATGTGTTTCTCTGTATTTTCTCGTATTCTTCTTAATCAAATGTGTATAAGGTGAGCCTTTAAATAGGCAATTACAGAGTTTTAATATAACTAAAATTATACTTTTATCTATAATTTAAATGATATTTATCCATAATTTAAATAAGACTTCTAATAAATCTAAACTACTGACTTAGAAATAAACTCTAATTACACATTAAATTAAACTCTAACACTTCTCGTCAACTTACATTCCCCTCAAGCTCTAACACTTCTTGGATAACTTACACTCCCCCTCAAGCCGGTGAGCAAACGTAGTAGAGCACCACTTGGATCTTGGATGTGACGCCTACTACTCATATTTCTTCTGCTGTTTCTTAGAGAAAGAATCTCCCCTTTTTTGGGAGCCATTGCGTTGAACAACTAGGACATAATCATGTTGTTCTTTGAACGGCCATTGTTGAAAATTTGCAAACGATGTTCTTGGTTTTACGCATCATTCTTGAGATGTCTACCAACTTTATCAATTGTTATTGGTTTCGCACCCCCTCCTTAGATGTCTTCCAGACTTTTCTCTGTCGGTGATGATCTTTTTAGGTTTTTGCATCTTCCGAGATGTCTTCCACTTTTTTCTGTCATTCACGGACTAAGTAGCTGCTTCCATTCAACAATGATCACAGAATCTACACTCCCCTCAAGCTGGTAGTTGCACAAACTAGAATTTCAGCTTGGATCTTTGATGTAGAATCCCTTAAAAAATATTATATAGTTTTTAAGGCTAAACTAGAACCTTTTCTCTTATCTTTTATAATTGATGGCTGAGATAGAACCAGATAGTTTTTAAGGCTAAACTATAACTTTTCCCTATCTTTTACAATGGATGGCTAAGATAGAACCAAATAGTTTTTAAGGCTAAACTATAACCTTTCCCTATCTTTTACAATGGATGACTAAGATAGAACTAAATAGTTTTTAAGGCTAAACTATAACCTTTTCATATTTCTTTTTGATTGGCTAAGATAGAACCATTAAATAGAGAACAAAATAACAAAATTAAACGAGTAGAAATTTCACCATAGATGTAAGATTCCAATGAGGGAGAAGTCGAGGAACGAGTGTGGCCTAATGATAGCAGCAGAAAAGAAAAACGACGTGCATCTGAAAAATTAGATCGTCGATCTGTTTTAGATTAGATGTGACATCAGTGGTGACGATATCAAGATCGTTGTTGGCTCATGATACCATGTGAGAAAGGGGCCATGGTGGCCGGAGAAGATGAACGTCGGTGAACAATGAACAATAAAATATAAAAAACTACAGTTTAACGATAGAACAAAAATAATATTTTCAACAGAGAACAATGTGTTTCTCTGTATTTTCTCGTATTCTTCTTAATCAAATGTGTATAAGGTGAGCCTTTAAATAGGCAATTACAGAGTTTTAATATAACTAAAATTATACTTTTATCTATAATTTAAATAATATTTATCCATAATTTAAATAAGACTTCTAATAAATCTAAACTACTGACTTAGAAATAAACTCTAATTACACATTAAATTAAACTCTAACACTTCTCGTCAACTTACATTCCCCTCAAGCTCTAACACTTCTTGGATAACTTACATCAACCATGACAAGAAGATATCTTATTGTTGTTTATCGACTGTACAATAGTCTTTTAAAGACTTTTACACAGTTTTGATATAAAAAAGACTCCTACATAATATTTACATCCTCCTTATCTTTATCTATACTATAATAGAGTTACCATGACAAGAAGATATCTTATTGTTGTTTATCGACTGTACAATAGTCTTTTAAAGACTTTTACACAGTTTTGATATAAAAAAGACTCCTACATAATATTTACATCCTCCTTATCTTTATCTATACTATAATAGAGTTAGTATTAATTTAAACTACCTCTAAGTACAATAGGAATAGAACTCTTGTTTGACTATATTCTACACCTTCTACTTCTTGTTTTTGGTTTGAACAGAATGCATTGTGGACTCCATCAAAGTTAATTGCACGCTTGGGACGAGAAATAAATAATGGAAGTTCATACCTGTACTGGGCGTACAAGGCAAGTGCTCATACCAATTTAGTCTAGTGCTATGAGAATGTAACTACTTTTTCCTCTTTGATTTCTGTAGGTATCAATGATGATATGTGTAATCACCATTCATTAACTATACCCCCATTGAAGTCATTTGTGTTACTAATAAAGTTGGTGATATTTATTTAATCTATAATGAAATATTAGATTTTTGCTGTGAAGCTACTGTGTTACTGCTTGAACTACCTATACTCTTTCCTTTCTACTACAACGTAGTAAAATACGAGTCATGACTCATGCCAACTGATTTAATGATATCCTCTTGAGCAAGTGGTTGAATTTATTTATTACTGAAGGAGGCCCCATTAATGAGTTCTCAAGCATCTGGAACATTATAGAACATGTATTTCGTATCATATTTAAGAAGTTTAATTATCGTGTGTGTGTTTTTGGGTCATTAAGAAGTTTAAGTATCTGGGTATTTTAATTTTGCTCTATGCAATTGTAATCTTTAAGGACTTGTCTGCGTAATGTTAGTAGCATTCATTTTCCCCTTATAGTGTTGCAGCTCATTTTTGTTATTTATTTGTATTTTCCAGAACAATATTCCTGTCTTCTGTCCTGGCTTAACAGATGGCTCCTTAGGGGACATGTTATATTTTCATTCTTTCCGCAGACCGGGTCTGATAATTGATGTAGTGCAAGGTAGGTCTTCTATGTTTCCTCTTAGTTGACTGCTACTTCTTGAGGATTGGGGATATGATATTCTAACTAGATTACTTTTTGAGCAGATATCAGAGCCATGAATAGTGAAGCAGTCCAAGCAAGTCCTAGGAAAACAGGAATGATAATTCTAGGTGGTGGATTGCCGAAGCATCATATCTGTAATGCTAATATGATGCGTAATGGTGCCGATTATGCTGTTTATATAAATACAGCTCAAGAGAACGATGGGAGCGACTCTGGAGCCCGCCCGGATGAGGCTGTTTCATGGGGCAAGATACGAGGCTCTGCCAAAACTGTTAAGGTATGCCTATGTAGTACCCTGTCGTTTCTCGGCTTCTATTATTAGATACAAGTTCCGCCATTCCTCAACTTTCATTTCCATTCTTGTTCCTCATAAATAAACAAATATATCATCTTAGTTTAATGATTGTATTGAATCAGGTGCATTGTGACGCAACTATTGCTTTCCCTCTTTTGGTAGCAGAAACATTTGCTTCACGATCGAAAAACTTTCCGCCTAGTACCTCTCCCCCAGAGTGCAGATTCATCTACTCGCATTAATTGCGGTGGCATCCTAAGGAGGTAATTTATACGTTGGTCCAACATAGTAACCAAAATCATGCTGAGAATTGTTGAATTATGTGTTTTTAAAGGGAGTGTAAACGAGTTTCGAAGAAATGTGAGGGTTTGAAGAATCTCTGATCAGTCTTACTAGTTGTTTAACTTTCTGAGGCTTCCATTTTATGGCAATGTCACAATTCTCCACTCCCCTAATACACTATCTGATGGCTCAAGAATTGCAACAATTCCCTTCTCAGAAGGCTTTTTTAGTTTAGTACATAAATAGTCACTAAACTAATAAAAATGATCCTTTTTGACCACTGAAATTTTAGAAGTTACAAAATGATCACTACATGTTATAAAATAGTGATAGATTTCGATAAGTTTAAGGATATGGATATTTTTGTAACAGTTATATAAGTTTTAATGATCATTATTTTGATAAAGTTTAGTGATTATTTTATAATTTTTAAAATTTCAGTGAAAAAATATTTTTTCAGTTTAGTGATCATTGGTATATTTTAAAAAGTTTCAGGGAGAGTAATACCAATCTTCATTGTTAGGTTAAGTCAAATTCGAAGTTGACTCGATTTGATTCGACCGTATCTTGGATTATCAAGCACTGGTAAATTCTATAAGGTCTTTAACGGCTTCATCACGGACATGAAGGACAAATTATGAATAATTCAGAATCAGATGTCAATTTAGTTGGAAGCAAAAATTATTACTTGTGCTACATTAAAAATCTGAAAAATCTACTCAAAAATTTGGTTATTCGAACAAAAAATTGATTTTTTTTAAATTACTTGAGTTTGACTATAGTTCATAGTTTTGGAAAAAATTAGTTAATTGATTTAATCGGTTATTTATAATATTTTTAACTTTTATGTATTAGAATATTTTGTAGGCTACTGATTTTGACGTTTATATTTTTTTTGAAGATTTTTTGGTCATGAGTTCGATTATTAGAAAGTGTGAATTGAACTCTCAATTTTTGATTTTTTTTGTTTTTACACTTTTATTTTAATTGAAAAATTATTAAATCTAATATATTATTGAAGTTTATATTTTAATAAACGAAATAAAAAAAATCATTGCTTGACATGAATCGAACATTCTAATTAATTAGTCAATCGATTATCAATTTAGTTCGTACAATTTAAGATCAAGAACTCAATAATTTAAACTTATCAATTAATCAAAATAATTTATTAATAGTTAATTAAACTCGGTTTTGTACACCCTAATTAATAGGGTTAATAAGGTTATATAAACAATTATTTCTTATCAATTTATCAAACAACATCTTACTTAACAAATGCTATCATTTATTTTTAAATTATAATTATATATATATACATTTTTTTTCCTTTGGTTAGGTGTATGTTATCCATCAATATTTTAAAACAAATATTATCAATTAACGGTTGAGTAATAAAAAAGTTATTAATAAAATAAAAAAATCATTTTAATAATTTTTCAATTAATTGGACATACAATAAACTAGTGGCAGGCATTTATTCAAGAATCAAATAATAGTATATATGTAACAAAATTTAGTTTTTTTTATCGTAATTAGTTAGAAGAATGAAAATCAAATGGTTGTAGAGACGGATATACGTTGGTTTGAGAAGGGGCTCTTGCCCTCACCTATAAGATTATATTTTTTACCTTTGTTTTAATATATTTTTAAAGAAATTAAAATTATTATAAATTTATCTTTCACTTTTTAACATTTATATTTTATTTTTTTAATCTTCGATCGTCATTTCATCTTTGTCAGAGACGGAGTTAGAATTTAAGATTAGATGAATTAATTAAATCAGTTAATTGATTGGTTAATAGCATCAACTATTTCATCATTGATAATGATATTTAGAGTTCGAATTTTGATATTGTAAATTGACTTAACTTTAATATTGACAATTATATAAAAGAATATGAGTTTTTTGTATAAAAAGCTAAAATATCTATCTTCGTTAATAGTGATTGATATTTCTCATTACACGTGTTTTTTCGAAGAGAAAAATAATAAACTATAAAATATATTTTATTTTTAGAGAGATTAAACCCCGACCTCATAATTATGTTAAGACAATTTTCGTTAATAGTGATTAATATTTCTCATTACATGTTTTTTATATTTTAATCTTTGACCCACTTTTATATTAATATTGTGGATATGGGTATCCAATATGTCCCACCTTTTCAAAACAAACACTGTCATTTATTTAGTATTATATAATGCTTTATTGGTCACATTTTTTATTTCACCTGCTTCTCCTAAAACTTGTTAAATTCGGTAAAATTGACCTTTAAACTTTATTAGTTTAATTAAATTGGCCTTCAATTTTTTTGGGATCAAATTAATCTTTGAACTTATAAGTTACTATAAAAAGTTCAGGGGTCAATTTGACTAAAACAAAAGTTCAGAGGCCAATATAACCAAAATTACGAAATTCATGGACCATTTTGTGTTTTAATTTTTTTTCTTTCACCACTTTTGTATTGTGGGGTCCCATAGTTTAAACATCTTAGTCCCTCGTTTATGGGTTATATAAAGTTTAGCTTTGGTGATAAACTAGCAATCTCAATATCAATCCCTCTGTATTCTTTAATACAGTAAAGCAATCTAAGCATTGGTATATTTCTTCTTTTCTGTTTATGGTTTAATTTTTTAAGTATGGCATAATGTCAAAATAGTCATTAACATCTGACTGAATGATTACTTTGATCCCTATTTTTTCTATACAGTTTTCTAGTCGAAGAAGGTGATCATGGATGATATGGTTGTGAACTCTGCACACTCGGCAGTTTTCAAAATATCGGATTCACTCGAAGGGATTTGTCCTCGAATCGAGGGCTATGATTTCAATGAGGGTGTAAACTACTCCAAACTTCTCAAATCCATGGTCTCCACTGGCTTTCAAGCTTCCAATCTTGGAGAAGCCATTGAAATCGTCAACGACATGGTTCGTTTCTCGAATTAATAGCTGTATTCGATGCCTATTTGGTAATGAATTCGAATAAATATATAATCGTCTTAATTCGTAAAAGCATACTTGACCAATGCAGTTGGACTGGAGGCTTTCTACTGAAACTATAGCTGAGGACAGCAGTGACAAGGAGAAGGATCCTGCCTACAGAGAATCTGTGAGAACCAAGGTGTTTTTGGGTTTCACATCGAATCTCATTTTGTCCGGTGTTCGAGAAACTGTCCGGTATCTTACTGAGCATCGCATGGTGAGTTTGTTTTATACGTAGGATCGGTAATGCCATGTGCCTCTCGGTTTAACCGGTGTTGGTTTCGGAATGAGTTCAGGTGGATGTAATAGTGACTACAACCGGTGGCATAGAAGAAGATCTTATAAAGTGTCTTTCTCCCACGTACAAGGGTGATTTTTCGCTCCCTGGTGCTCAGTTACGTTCAAGGGGATTGAATCGAATTGGAAACTTGTTGGTTCCTAATGATAATTACTGCAAATTTGAGGATTGGATTGTGCCACTTCTTGATCAGATGTTGAAGGAACAACTTGAAGAGGTACTTTCACACAGATTCTGTTGTCATGTCATACCTTATGTTGTTCCGTTTTTTTAAATATGTCCGAGGATCTCAAACTATTTTAAAAATTAAAATTTAATCCTTCATAACGTTGAGTTTTTTCAATAATTTTCATTCGAAAACTATTATCTTTCTGCACGCATTCAAGTTTATCGTTGTTGACTTGATAGCTATCAAGAGCCAAAACAACTTTTTTTTATCTCCTCTATTTACATCTTTTATAGCTACCAAGTCAACAATTTACAATAAACTTGAATAAACATTTTTGGAGAGATCAAAATTAAAAATTAAAAATTGTGCATTGACTCAATATTACAAAAAATAATTTTAAACTATAAACCGACTTCATCCATTCAATATTACAAAATTAAAGCATGATACTAACTTTTAAATTTTTAAATAATATATTATACATGGGCTCATGACATATTTTAAACTTTTTCTCTTGAAGCACTTGCATCTACCATCTATGTGCAACGCACATTCAATTATGTAAATCAAAAATAGAATTAGTATCAAATATTGAAAGGGGTAAAAGTTTATTAAGTTTTTAATTCTTAGAAAGTTTAGAGGGACAAAAGTCTTATTTGACTAATATTTAAATTAAAAAAAAACTTAAAATGCTATTATATCAAAAAAAATTAAAAGAGATTGTTATCTATTAAATTGCTCTGTCGATAATGTAAATGAGATGTGACATTTCATGAAATACATAAAAATTTGAAGAGAAAACCAATATGTATGTTCAAATACACGTATCTGACACTCGCACCCAAGTACGTTACATAGGCCATACTGCCATACCCTCTAATTAGTCTGATAAGTATGAATTGGTACAATGGTTTCTGGTTTCGACAGAAAGTGTTGTGGACTCCATCAAAGTTAATTGCACGCTCGGGACGAGAAATAAACAATGAAAATTCATACCTCTGCTGGGCAATACAAGGCAAGAGTCCTTGCCAATTTAGCCTATTTGCCTTTGTGTTCTGTATAATTAACATTCATTAACCGTGCCCCCAGGGAAATCCTCATTTTTGTTATTTATTATGTTGTCCAGAACAATATACCTGTCTTCTGTCCTGCCTTAACAGACGGCTCTTTAGGGGATATGTTGTATTTCCATTCTTTTCACAGCCCCCCTCTGATCATCGATCTTGTGCAAGGTAGGTCACGACACATATCCGTATTTGATATTCATATATAAATTCGAGTAACGTAGTTGTTGACAGCAACTACTTGGTACATTTTAAGCAGATGTTAGGGCTATGAATAGTGAAGCAGTCCTTGGAAGTCCGAGAAAACAGGAATGATAATTCTAGGAGGCGGATTGCCGAAGCATCATATATGTAATGCCAACATGATGCGTAACGGTGCCGATTATGCTGTTTACATAAATACAGCTCAAGAGTATGAAGGAAGTGACTCGGGAGCCCGTCCGGACGAGGCTGTTTCGTGGGGGAAAATACTATACTCTGCTAAAAAAGTTAAGGTATGCATTTGAAGCTAAAATGTTAATCAATCATAACATTGTCAAATTTAACCCTAAAAATATAAAATAAAAAAAACAATTAAAATACAGAGAAAAAAATAGGAAACGTTCTAAAAGTTTAAAGAAAAGCCATATCATATAAATAAAGTCTTATTAAAAACTAGAAAAAGACAAAAATAAAAGAAAGAAAGTGAGACGCCTTAGGAAAAGAGAATACTAGGGTTAGCTAACTTTGAAGTCATTTTATCATATAAAGGCTAACATAAACATTACATTTAAGATTTTAATATAATTGTTCTCTTTCTAGACCAAGATCTTTGGTATCTCGTAATAACAAGTGTTCCGAATATGTCTAACGTCAAAATCAAATCGAATCCTTTTTGAAAAATAAACACTGCGAACATTATTTTATATACAAGATTTGGATTTAAAATGTTACTTTTATGTTAAGCAAGACAAACGAAAATAAAGTTAGGAAAATGTTCTTCCTTCCTCTGATTGTAGGGGTAGATCTTGGTGCAATAGTTTGGAGGACTTAATTAATTTTTAAAAAAAATTTAGAGGTCTAATTAAAATTTTGAGCATTTAATGAGATTTATTTAAAAAAAATTGACGGCCTAATTAAAATTTTCAAAAAATTAGGAGACTTAATAAAAATTTTAATAATTTAAGGAACTTAATTAAAAATATTCATAATTTTAAAACTTAATAAGAATTTCTAACAAGATTGAGGGTCTAATTAAAATTTCTAAATATTTAAGGAGTGTAAATTAAATTTCCCCAAACCTCGTGCCAAGGTTACCCCAAACTATGGCTATAATCCGCCTCTGTCTAGTTGGAAAAGTAACGGAAATTTAGTACTCTTTACTTTCTCTTAGAATGTCTAGTTTTTAATCGAGAAAAACTTTGATACTTGTAGTTTTTAAATTACATAATTTTTTTTATTTTATTGATTGTAGACTTAATTTAAAATTTAAAGTTTAGTTCATAAAATTTAAGAGGTAGGTTTAGAATTCATGAATTAGAGATTAGATTTTAATGTTTTAATTATATAAATTTAAATTTAATTTTTAAATATATATATAATTAGTGTAATTTTTATATAGCATGTATAAAAAATACTCCTTTTATTTACCCCCATATGGAGTAAAAATCAGAGAGGAAAGTGCTTTTTTGACGTGATTTTTCGGTCAATTTTATAACGTTTAAAAACATTTTATCTTCTAAAAAATACTTTTGTAAGGCCAAAAACATTCTCGAACGGATTATAAGTATCCTACAATAACTACATCAGTGCTATGTTATGTAGAGGTTTTCCACTTGAACAAACTTGTTTTTTGAGGTAAGTATACTCTCTTACTTCTCTCCCTTTCTCTACTCTTTATTTTCTTTTTGAAGCTCGGTTTTAACTCATAATTGTCCTTAGGCTTGTTTTTTTTACAATATGTATTGGCTGTTGAGTTGTTTTTGTTGATTGAATTGTTAGAATGTTTTAATTACACCAAACCATCTTCTAATATCCCAAAGTTTTGAATTCAAATGAATGGTACCAATGATAAAGGGTGAAGTATTCAGTTAGGTGACCTGAATTCAAGCAGTTTAGTATGTGTGTAAATTTATTTAAATTTAAAAAGCGAACCTATATACTACCTCGTATTCGAATATAATAATGTTTTCCACTTATATTTTATATTTTTTGGGGTAATTATTCCATACACAGGCGTTGGAAACAAAAAATTTTCACAAATGTTTTAGTTTTAAGATTAGATTTTAGGGTTTAAAGGTTAGGGGTTTAAGTTTAATGATTTATAACTAATGGGTTGTGATTAAAATCTAGGGTTTAGGGCTATAATTTAGGGTTTATATGTTTAAACGTTAAATTCTAATCATAACCCCTAAATCTTAACCCCATAAATCTAATTCCCTAACTTCTAAAGCCTAAACTCTAAAATTAAGACGCTTGTAAAAACCTTTTATTTCCACCGCATGTGTACCGAATATAAATCATTTTCTTTTCATTTTCAATGATAATTATGATAGAATCCTGACCTTACGTAAGTTATAAGGCTAAAATATATATTTTATGGATTATTATCCCGTACACGGGTGATGGAAGCTTTCTTTTTTCACAACCGTCTTAATTTTAGGGTTTATGGTTTATTGTTTTAGTTTTGAGTTTAGGGTATAGAATTTATGGTTTATGGTTAGAATTTAGGGTTTAGGTTTTAGGATAATACAATTGGAGATTTAGGTTTTAACCAATTAACCCTAAACCCAAAATTCTATCAATAGTCCATAAATTTAAAACTACTACATTTGAACCCAAAACAGAATCACTAAACCCTAAAATAAGGCATTTGTACAAATAAAATTTTGATAAACGCTTTTGCATGGAATAAAAATTTTCACAAACGCTTTATAGCTTGTAGCTTGTGCATGGAATAATTACCCATATTTTATAAGTAGGTGATTTTAGGGGCTATCGACTCTAGATCAATATTGATGTTTTTTCATATTGTATTTTAATGGTTATTTCATATCTAGATCAATAGACTCCAAGTCTTGGACTCGGGACAAAGTCACCTTGGAAGTGGGAGGGATAGTGGGGGCCCAACTTTTATGGTCCAATTACATTTTAAGGTCTTAATAATTTGTAACTATTGTTTGAAATTAAAAATATTTTAATCTTTTAGTTTAATTATATTTTTAATCTCCAACTTTTTATATTTCTTTTGGCTAGAAGCTTGTACTTTATTTTTATGCTATATATGTATTATATATATAGAAATGCACGTTAATGTCTTTTATCTTTAATAATTGGTCGAGTAATAAATGATGTTCATATATTTTTCATCTAGTATAAGTTTGAACTAATTGCGCAAAGTCTAAATTAATTACATCATACATCCTCGTACTAATGGCTCAAATTCTAAATTCACCCTAAACTTTGAAATATTTTAATTAAATTTTCAAAGAATTAATCACATTAATAACATCTTTCTTTTTTTTTTGACCAAATTATATAACGTCTTTCTTTTAATATAACTGTCGGTTTGGGTGTTAAATAGTACCCCAGATCCTAATAGTGCAGATTTAAACATGCTAATCAAATTTTAAGTATTGTATTTTTTAAACACGTCAATTACAATGTACAAAATATCTATACAGAAGTAATCATGTCTTTAAAATTTGATCTATACTCCGCATCAAATCGGAGTTGACATTTAAGGCCCAAACTAAGAGTAAATTGACTAAAGGAGATGATTAATACAATATTGATACTTTAAGAACTCAACTGATATATTTAGTGTGGTTCACCTAATTAATTTCGATTTCTTGCTCATAGGATTACCAGAAGAAGTAAAAAAGGCTTTAAAGAAAGTGCCAAACTTCGTTGCTATGGTTGGTGGATTAGGATTGTCTAAACAACCTGAGAAAGAGCTTCAATGGGAGGCCAATGCCAAGGAGATTTGTTTAATGTACAACATTAAACAATTTGATCTACAGGAGTCTCCAAATTCTCCTCCATGGATTGCTTTGTTTTTGCAGAGTAATTCGGATTTGGCTGCGTTTCCCATCGGCATGGCCCGACTTCAAGTGTTGGATTTGTCCAATACTAACATCAAAGCATTGCCAGATTCTCTAGCCAACTTGTTTGCACTGAAGAAACTGTTGCTAAGAAAGTGTGAGCTCTTCATGAAACTATCACCTCAGGTTGGCAAACTCAACAATCTCGAAGAACTCGATCTTGACAAAACCGAGATAATGAGTGTTCCCATTGATGTTGGAAAACTTGTGAAGTTAAGAGTGTTGAAGGTATCTATTTATGGACATACAAACTTCAGCAAAGGAAAACAGTTGCAGTCAAACATGGTGCTTCATCCTGAGATGGTTTCGAGTCTCTCCCGGTTGATCAAATTAAGCATCGTTGTCGATCCATCGGACAAGTGGTGGCATGATTCCGTGGAGGAAGTTGTAAAAGGAGTATGCAACTTAGTGGGGTTGAGGAGCCTTTGCTTGTACCTACCAGATTCCCAACTTTTGGATTACACTTCATTCATGTATCCTTCATTATCATGTTTCAAATTTACTGTTGGTCATCATAAAAGGAGAAGCATCTCCCGTGTGCCTGATGAAGTTGAAGCCGAATTCACCAAATGGGACAAATGTTTGAAGTTTGTGAATGGTGAACACATCCCATTTCAAATAAGAGAAGTGCTTGTGTTTTCGTCCTCGTTCTACTTGGACCGCCATGCAAACGCTACGAGTCTATCCAAATTCGGGATCGGGAACATGCTGAAGCTGAAGTTTTGCTTGTTGGTTGAGTGTAACAAGATGAAAACCATTATCGATGGAGACAAAGTCAACCCTGTTTCTGCAGAAACCGCTTTCGAATCACTGCAATATTTGAGAGTTTATTACATGAAGAATTTGAGAAGTATTTGGGAATGGACCAACTCGTTCCGGTTGTATGTCTAAGTTAAAGCAGTTGGCATTGCATACATGTCCCAAGCTGATCAACATTTTTTCACATGCTTTGCTCAAAAGTTTGTACAACTTGGAGGAGATTATCATGGAGGATTGTCCCCAAGTGACCAGCCTTGTAATAAGTCCTGTACCTGCCCTACCAATGTCAGAAACATGTCTCCCAAGTTTGAAAAGGTTGTTTCTTCTTTATCTCCCTGAACTGGTCAGCATTTCAAATGGTCTATTCATTGCTCCAAAATTAGAGAGAATAGGGTTCTATAATTCTTGAAATCCTATCGAAAAGGGAATTGTCAAGCAAAGCTCTTAAAACAATAAAAGGAGAAAACCAGTGGTGGGAAGGCATAAAGTGGAATGAAACAGACTGGGGAACTCAGCCAGATTATCTAAAGAATATGTTTTCTCCAATCAACAATGAAAAAGATGTTATGACACAATTTCTAGAAGGTAACTTATCTTGGATGTTTAGAGATAATATTATCTGGTGTTTCAATTCTTCTAGTGCACCTATTGGTTACTGTTTACAGATTGTACGGCGGAGCCGATGCCATCATGACGAGGCTTACGCCTTCCTTCATCCACGACTCAACCTTACTTAACCATCCATCGACCTGCACGGTTGAATGTAAGTGGGTATATATATACATGAATTTGGCTGCAAAGCAACCACACAACTTGGTTTTCTTTTCCTGGTTTGATCATATCATTGTCATATGCAGGAACAAGGGCTTTTACAGGCTAAGGTTAGCTATAAAAAGAGAAAGGAACGTGACTCACGTGAGCCTAAGATTATATACGCAACCAGAACAACCGTTGCGACCTCCACCGCCACCAAAACTAGCGGTTTTGAAAGCCACCACAAGTGAGTAAAATTTTCTTTGAACTAAAGAAGTATATTTTCTCCTCATACAGCTTCCCCATTGTTAAGTTCTGCTGTTGGTATGCATTGAGGGTTTCTTGTTTTTGGTAGGGAATTAAGAAAAGCCATAAGCAAAGAGGCCTAAACAAGTTGGAAACAGCATATAATTGATGCAGAAGAAGACCATATCAAGGAATGTTGGTTACAAATAAGATCCAATTGGTACCAACTCCACTGCAATATCATAGATTTTAGAAATCTAATGCATACAAGTATATTTAGCTGGTTGACCAAGCTGATCATCTTTATTTTTTCATATTCTTTTGGGTCATGGGTTCTAGACCCATTAAAAATACTATTTTCTTTCTCCTAAGATTTTTTCCCCCTTCTCCTCTAATTAGGTTTTTAGTAAAATTAGAATTTATCAACAAAAAAAAATCTAATGCATGTTTTCCGTTCCCCAGTTTGAGATATACCCTTTATATTTTTGCTTTTATGTATAAGTTTGAGAGTTTCCTTTGACCATTCAAAAAAAATTGTGACTAAAGTTTTTTTTAAAATATTTTTATATGAAATGTTTTCTTTCAATTACAGCGTAAAGGTAATAAAATCTAGTCTTTTAAATAATTTTTAGATATTTATCACAATTATAAATTGTAATGGACCAAAAAATTTCAGCACATACAACAACCATGAACCAAGCAATCTTAGTGACCCAAATCAAATCCTATTTGTATTAACAAATCTAAAACTAATTACAAAGGAGAAAAGTCCTTTCATCTTTTTATCTTTTCAGTTTTTAATTTTTTTGTTACTCATTATGAATATTTTCACGTTTGAATCTCTTTGTTTAGCTCTCTTTCTAAGTAATAAAAGTTACCTGGTATTATATTAAAAAAACTAATTATAAATGAACTTAACGAGTGGTCCAATAAAAAAATAGATGATGTTCATCTTAGGAAACTTGGGTTCGAGCAGCTTTATCTGCAAGGTATGTTATTAAAAGGTTGAAAAAAATATAAATAAATATTATCATGTAATTACCTTTAACAATATTAAAAAACTAATACATTGTAGAAATAATATCATTACACGTCCCTAAAATATAACTCTCATTCTATATTACTCTTCAAACTTTTATTATATTATTTCGTTAACTACTTTTGCCTTTGACAATAAAGAATTGTTAGAGCCTATGTTCACTGTAAAGCAATTTATCTCTACTGTGGGTGCAATTGAACTGATAAGCAGCTTTTAGAATGTCCATGTTACTGGTTTAAGTATGGCTTCTTGGCTACCAGGAATCCAACCACATATCATAACCATCCCCAACATACATAGAAATGGATACGGGTCGGGTTTTGACCACTCCGATCTCAATTTGAAAATTTGAAGTTTTCATCTAACTTCAGCTCTTATTTTAATTATATTTTACTCGACCTGAATTTTAAGGTATATATTTATCTCTGACCAAATCTAACACAAATACTTTTCCCCTATTTTTATTCGGCAAATAGGAAGCAATTGAAAATATATAAAAACGAAGCATTATAATAATTATTCTTAAATATATAGAGATGATTACGCTATTAACCTGGATGAGAGGTTCTTTACTTAAAATTTAAACATAAATCTAAATCTGACCTGATTTTATCTTTTACAAAATTATACTTGAATATGAATTAAAAAAAATCGATCTTATAAAATCGAGTCAAACCAAAATTAATATTTAGGTAATTTCACCATCCTACGCAAGCACTTGAAGACGAGTATTGAGGCTGGATTAATGAGATAATTGTGCAAAGCTTCCATCCTTATGTTATTATTTTTACAATTTGTACAAAAGTTTATAATTTTTAATGATTTATTTTGTAGTTGATGATATGGTATTGCTACGATATGTCATGTGCTATCTTATTTATTTATTATTTATTTTAACGATTAAAATTAATCAAAAGACGGATATTATTATAAGCGAAATTTGATTATTATTTTATCCCCGTATGAGTTCAATTGAATACAAATTTTTTAAAAACCTAATTGATTTTTGTATCTTTATTAAGGATTTTTCGCCTTTAGCCTTAGTTGTACTTGGCCTGCTCAGTCACCATCCGTGTTAGTTTTTGGCATGTCGGCAAAACTACAAAAGAGGATCATGACCATAACAGAACACCTATATTCGCTGCGAAAAACACTTGCTGGTACTTGTCATACAAACGTTAAACTACTGAAAACGCAAGCAAAATGTTACAAAGACAGACTAAAACTGCCATAAAAGTAGACGAAAAAATTGTCAAAAAACAGATAAAATATAACAAAATAAAACATAAAAAGAAGAAGAAAAAACTAAAACTAAGAAGAAAAGATTCATGAAAAAATAATTTTTTTATTTATAATTTAAAATCAGCCCACGGCCAACGACCGTGCTGACGACAAAAATAAAATACAAACTAATTTTTCTTTTTGATAGCTATTAAAAACTATTAAGTATAACTAACTTATCTTTTTATACTTTATATAATAATTAAGTAAAATAATTTTAAAACAATTAGATGGTTGAACCCGCGTTGAATATAATCTATATAAATTCTTACCGCTTAACTTATGATCATTAATAGATCAGTTTTAAAAATATATTTTATTATATAAAATCTTACCACTTAATTTATGTTCATCTTAAGAGATACGGGTTCAAATCGCTTTGTCTACATGGTGTATGCGCATTGTCAAAAGATTAAAAATATCTATAAACAAATACTACATTGTAATCACCTTTAGACTATTAAAAAAATAATTAAGAGCAATAACGAGACGAACCTGAAATAGGCTCGAGCTCGAATTGAACAGTTTGAGCTCAACTCGGCTTGAGGATCGAGCTCGGCTCGGCTTGTTGCTTTTCTCAAATTGCTTTTAAATATTTTTTTAAATTTTGAAAATAATATGTGGAAACCTGTTTGAGAAAAGATAATATTTATTTTTGAAGTTCGTAAGTAATCATAGTACATCTTATAAATTATACAAGTCCACAAGGAGAAGAGGATTTAAAGTATTTAACCATGATAACAAGTTAACAATACTGAAATATATATACACTATATATATAATATTATATATATAATTATTTCAAGCCTGTTCACGAGCTTTTCTAGTCGAGTTTGGGTCGACTCTGCTCGACTTGTTAAGGTCTTGAGCCGAGCACAAGCTCGAACTCGAGTCGAGCTCACTCGAGCAGAGCTTTAACCGAGTCGAGCCCAAATAACTTGCAAGCCGATCAAGCTCATTGTCACTCCTAATTATAACTAAAAACAATTTATTTTCTAAAATTTATTAAATATTAGTTAATTTTTATAGTATAATTATGTTAATAATTTTTTAATTTATTTTTTCACCTAGTGATAGAATTCTTATTTTCCTTGAAATATTTTTTGAAAAACATATATTTTTAGTTATTTACCGATAATACCTTATAATTATCTTAATACTATTAAAAATATTTTTAATTATAAAGTGAATAAAATGAATAATAAAATAATCTCCGGCCAAAAACCAAAGTACATTTTCGGAATTCCTAGTGTGGCAACCAAGGAGTTAACAAAATCTTTTGGGTGGGACACTTATGATTCTTTCATGCAGCATGATGTCCAGGAACTTAATAGGGTTCTTTGTGAGAAGCTTGAAGACAAAATGAAGGTATAGGGGTTTTCTTCAATTAGTATTTTGTGATTGATTGCTTGTAAATTTGTTTAAAATGTAAGTAAAAGTTTCTTCTTTAAATTTATGTATTTATTTTAAAAACTGTCTCAGGGAACAGTCGTGGAGGGTACAATACAGCAGTTATTTGAAGGGCATCATATGAATTATATTGAATGCATCAATGTGAACTATAAGTCAACAAGAAAGGAATCATTTTATGGTACAGATTTTAAGGTTACGACAGGTGACTAGATTATTAAAGATTTGATATTTTGGGGCTTATAATTTGACACAATTGTCTGTAGATCTTCAGCTTGATGTGAAAGGCTGTAAGGATGTTTGTGCATCTTTTGACAAATATGTTGAAGTGGAGTGTCTTGAAGGTGACAATAGGTATCATGCTGAACAGTATGGTTTACAGGTAAGATGCCTTGGATCACCAGTTCATATTTTTTACCTGAAAACCTATGACGTACTAGTCAGATTCTACATTATTAAAAACTGTGGACTTCAGTAAGTAGATTCAGATCTGCGTTTTATCTTCTTCCGGGCATCTTTGTTTTAATATGATTGGGAAAGCAGTCTGTTTTCCTCTTGCTTTTTGGCTATTTCTTGACTATATGACTTTTAGTTTTCTTCATGGACCACTGGGCACAATGTTCTGTACTTGCTATACTTTCTTGCTTAAGTATTCCCTATAAAGATGACGTTCAAAGAATTTCTGGGGGTTTTGTGCCTTTTTTCAGGATGCCAGGAAAGGAGTTCTTTTCATCGACTTTCCTCCTGTCCTTCAACTTCAGTTAAAACGTTTTGAGTATGATTTCATGCGGGATACTATGGTGAAGGTTAATAGCTGAATGGACCATTGAATATCTTGTTTTATTTTTCTGTTGCTTTTATGAATGCTATTCTTCTCTAGCAGTGTATAAAAAAGCACACTTGAGACGCGCTTAGGCGCTAAAGCGTTGGGCGCCGGGTCCTGAACGCCCATTCGAGTTCAGGCGAGTCGATTGTGACGAAGCGCACAAAAGGCGCTAGAGACGGGTGAGGCGTTATTTTTCTACACTTAATCTAAACTTGGGAAAAACTGAAAATAACTTTGAGAAATTAAAAAGGAAAATAAAAAAGAATATGTTGAAGAAGAAGAAGAAGTGGTGAAGAAAGAAACCAGAGAACTCAAAAAGAGAAGAATGAGTTGTGTGGTCTGTTAAAAAAATAGAAGAAGAGGAGGATTGGAGGAGAGAGAAACCGATGGGTAAATGGAAAATAGAAGAAGAGGAGGTTTGGGTAAATAGAGGGGGAGGTGTGGGTCCTGCTGCTTGGATTTTTTTGACAATTTTGTCCCACACGTGTTCTCTTCCACCGACCCATTTAGATTGAATAAGAAAAAAAATCACTTAATATAAATAGATCTTTAACTATAATTTTATTATTTGTACAATTTAATAATTATTTTATAATTTTTATAAATTCAGTTTCAAAATATTCTTATTAAATAATAAATAAGAATCTAATATAATTAGATATTTATTAATCTAAAATTATATACTTACACAATCACAATTAACATAAAAAATGGAAGAAACAATGAGTGATTCTTAAAATCTTTAATTTTTAAAAAGCGCGTCTCACTTAGATGAGGTGCGCGCCTTACGCCTCGGCTATAGGACCCCTATCGCCTTAGTGCACCTTACACCATTTTTTACACTGTTCTCTAGTCTGAATTTGGTTTGAAAAATTCTCTTAAGCATTTACTACTGCATCTTCAATTGTAAGCATACTTAATTACCCGGACTAGGATATGGCTCTATATACAGCCGATTCTATATGGTGATATCCTGAAATGAATGTATTTGGCTTTTAATTTTTCTGGTTGTACACTTGCACTTCTTTCATGTAAATCTGGTTCAAGAAAGATTCAGTGAGATGATTTCTAATTTATATTTTGAAGTTCACATCTCCCTTCTGAGATGGTGTTAATCTGAATTGTTGTCTGTGTTGACTTGTCTCTTATTATCCACAATTATGTTTAATGTAAGAATTTACTCCTAAAAGTAGTATTGAAACATCTTTTAAATTATCTTTGGAATTGCTTAGATATTCCCTTTGTTTCAAAATACAATGAGGATACCCAAATTATCAAACTAAAAATAAAATGAGGATACTTGGATTGTTTCTTATTTGTTAATGCAAGCATATACAGGAAAAATATAATTTCCTGGAGTATTTCTATGTTGCAGTTAATATTTTTCTTAAAAGATTTAGTCCTAAGGTTACCCTCAATATTGTGGTATGCTACATAAGGGACTTGTTTTCAAGTATATTTGTGCTGATTGTAGGCATCTTGTTGCCTGAAGTTTAACTATAATGGTTTAAATACATTTTCCAAGATGACTTTTGTGTTTTTAAATAAGTACAAATTGCAGTACATAAATTTGCAGCCTTTGTTATATAACATTGCTCTCAACTGTTGTGTGTCTTGATTCTGAAGTGTATTGATTATGATTTTAACGTGGGCTGGTTGTTTTTTGTTCATTATTCAGTAGTCAAAAAGGTATTTTCTCTTCACTTGTACTATAGAATGGCAAATTGGCAATCAATTTGCAATTGATTTGGAGGGCTCTTCTGGAAACAAGAAGTAAATAACTAAAAGGGGTGTGGTCTTAAACTTTATGCCTCTCCTTGAAGCAGTTCTAAAATAACTAGGATACTTGTTATATCATTAGATCCTGCAGGCTAGTAAATTTTGTATGAAAGTGTGTGTGAGATGGTGTAAGATAAAAAGGTAGCATAAATTCTGTTAGACCCTTCTGTTCTATTCTCTTATGTTCATGTATGTGCATGTGTATGCATTTGGCTCAAATCTGTCGTCTTTAATCTCTGATATCCGTGGAAACATTTCTTTATTGACATTTTATCATACTTTTTGTATAGATAAATGATCGCTATGAGTTCCCCTTGCAACTTGATCTGGATAGGGACAATGGCAAGTATTTATCCCCTGAGGCTGACAGAAGGGTTCGCAACCTTTATACTCTTCACAGGTATTTTCTCAGTTTGTTGTGCTGTGCCTATGTTTTTTTTTTTTTTTTTATAGCAGTTGCCTTCCTTTGCTCATTTGATGTTAGAGACATAAGTAAAGGTTTTAAAGAAACCTGAATCCCTAAATGTTTAATATGTTTTTTACTACAAATTACTAGATCATTCAATCAAGTAAGCATGTCTAATGGTATAACATATAATCAAAACTAATAATTTATGTAAAAACATGCAGAACTCCCACTCAACTAGATTTTAATGGTTTGGAGAATTCCAAAAGTGCGTGCAGTAAGCTTGAAGAGCAATGAAGACAAAGGAAAAATATAAGAATACTGTAACCACAAGGTTTTGTTTGATAAGCAAAGTACTTACTAACCAGAAGACACATCTTTTAATGATTTTTTTATCAGTTCCAGTTTACTAAATCCTGCTTTAACTTGAATACTAGAAAAACCAAAGTAACCTATAGCTACCTTAAGTAACAGAAAACATGAGCTGATATAATTACTTCTCTGTTGTTATCATCATCATCAAAAGCACTACCACCATCACCATTATTTTTGGGATAACTAAAGAAAAAAAACCTAATAGCCACCCTTAAGGCAGTGATGCTGAGGTGCTCAGACGCTGCCACTTTACTGTATTCCAGGCAAGGGTACTTCTAAGAGGTGGTGGCTTTATTGCGCTGCGGTTTAGTTTAGGCACAGAAAAAGCCAGCTTCACTGCTTGGCCTTTCCTCTCTCTTTCCCCCGGATTTTGGAAATCAAAATACCATAGATGTTAGAATTTCAAAACAAATTCAAAAAACCTTAACATCATCTTCATCCTGTCTTTAAACCTTCATGTTCTGCTCACCTTCACACTTATTATTATTATTATTTTTGTTTAAATCTCTATCTTCTCTACTATTTTTTCTTCATTTGATTCTCTTCTCCTTATTTATTGTTGGCTTTAAGGTATACTTTTAAAAACTGAGGAGACTTTGCTCTGTTACAGTGTTCAAAAACAGAACCCAGTTTTTGGCTTCGTAATTTGTATTGTATTTAGTTCTTTTTACTATTTTCTCAAAATCTACATTGGACCTTTTATTTTACCTTACTAATTATTTATTATTTACATGTATTACATTATTTATATATATTTATATGCATGCACCTTAGTCAGGTGAGCATTTCTATGCATATTGCGCCTCATGCTATATAGAGGTCTGAGTGCCTTGAATGTACCTGGCGCCTGATAAGTGTTTAAAAATACTATTTTTATTACCTTTTTACTCGTATTATTGTTAGACTTAGGCTCATATTAGTTGCATTATTAGTCATTCATGTATGTTTGCATCGTTTCCTTGGTGGACAAACTTGATTTCATATTTTGCTCAATTTTGTGGAAAAAGATACTGCTTTGGTGTGTTTTTGTGTGTGTGCAGAATCACTTGCCAAAGCAAGGCTGGAACCAGTTGCCAGGGCAATGCATGAAGGAGATGCCGAGCTAGTTGCCATGGCAATGCATGAAGGAGATGCCGAGCTAGTTGCCAAGGCAATTTTCGACAAGGAATAAGATGATATGGTAGTCGAAATTGATGACTAGATAAGCCCAGGATGACGTGGAGCAAAGCTAAATCCCAAAGGAGTTTGATTTCCATGAAAAGGTTAAAGAGAAATTAAATCCCAAGAAGATAGGAGAAGTTCTAGAAGGAATTTAAATATAATAAAGAATTATATTCTTTAAAGATAAATTAATTCCAACTTAACTTCCTCCTCAAAAAAGACTTTGACCTAGCCCTATAAATTAGAGACCATGCCGTTAACTCCAAGGGGGGAGAGAAGATAGAATTTTCGACAAGATCAAAGGGGGAGATATCGACAAGGCTCAACCATTCTTCATCTTTTTCTTTCTTGTTCCATTAGGTTTATGCTAGGAACTCTTTGTTTTGTGTTTCTTTGGAACCTAGCCATGAACTAAATCTACTTGGCTAAGGTTATTGTGTTTTGTGGTTGTGAGAAACAATTGGATTTTGTTTAGGTAATAAGAGTTTGCACTTTCAATTCAAGGTTTACTCATTCTTGGTTCTTATTCTTGTTTGCGAGTGAATTGGGAGAGGATCTAGTAACTTCATCTATTTATCTAATATCGAGAGAGTTAGATTCAAGAAACGAATGAGTATGGTCTTTATGCAATCTATTGATGGTGAAGATTAATTCGGCTTAGGGATAAGTTAAGGATTTCAACGGCTAAGAAGAGCGCAAGATTGGTTGTTGTTCACCCTTGATTCACGCAGGGATGTATTATCAAGGCATGCACAAATAGCTAGAGTTTCGACTTAGGGATAAGAAGAAACCATTGAGGAACGCTCTGCCGAACCTTAAAGTTGCTGCCCAGCCGCCCGAGTAGTTGCCCAGGCAACCATTGATTAGTTGCCAAGGCAACCCCGCTGTGCAAGTTGCCACGGCAACTGAGTTTCCCTTGCACTCTTTTACCAAGACGATCTAATTGGCTATCACACCTCGACTCACGATAACCTGGCCTATTCTCTCTCATTTGATTACATCTTCTTTTACTTTATTGCTTTCTAGTTTAGTTGTTAGTTAAAACTCGTACAATCTTCTACTTGTGTTCTTTTACTTTTTACAGTACAAGAGATTAGTTTCTTGAAGTGACACCAATCCTTGTGGAGACGATATCTTTTATACTATAACTTGCGACGTGTACACTTGCACAATTGCGGAGCACTTATTACGCGCAACAAGTTTTTGGCGCCGTTGCCGGGGATTGGCAATAGTAACTTTGTTTTTATTTTCTTGCACTTTTATTTTTCTTGTTTAAGATTCAAAGGGTTAACAAACTTTGGTTTTGCATTGGTATATGACCAGGGCGAGACCGATTACACCAGAATATCCCTTTGATCCAGAAATCGAACAAACCTTGCAAAGACTCAGACGAAGGTTAAGAGTAGCAATGGCTAATCAAGACGGCAATATGAATCAAGATGTTCCAGCAGGAGGATGAGTGACTCTTGCACGAAACAGAACTATTCGAGACTATCTTGAAGGACTTAATCCAGGAGTTGTCATACCTGAAATTGAAGCTGACCACTTTGAGTTGAAACCAGTGATGTTTAATATGATCAACACAATTGGTCAATTTGGCGGCTCAGCAACTGAAGATGAACGACAACATCTTAAATCTTTCCTCGAGATTTGCAATTCATTCAAAATACAAGGAGTCACCCCCGATGTTTTACGACTAAGATTATTCCCCTATTCACTGAGGGATAGGGCGAAAGCATGGTTGAATAGTATTCCTGCCGGATCAATAGGATCTTGGACCGATCTTTGTCGTGATTTCCTTGCTCGATTTAATCCTACAAATTTGACTGATAAGCTTCGTAACGAAATTACTTCTTTTCGGCAGGCAGATGATGAATCCATGTACGAGGCTTGGGAGTGATATAGAGAACTTCTACACAAATGCCCCCTACACGGATTCCTAGTGTGGACACAAGTAACAATGTTCTATAACGCTGTGAATACACCAACAAGGATGATGCTAGATGCCTCGGCAAACGACATACTCCTAGATAAGTCGCCGGAGGAAGCAATGCAAATTCTAAACAGGCTTGCCAAGAATGATTATGAATTCCCCTCTGCTAGAAGAGGAGGAGTTAGACGCCAAGACACAATACATGAACTGGGATCATCAGACTCAATTTAGGCACAATTGGCCACTCTAACTAAGATGGTCCAGAACATGCAAAAACCAAACAACACACAGGAGGTCAAGGTAATGGATTCCTTTTGTGAGTTATATGGTGGTAACCATGATTCTTCTGAATGTATACAGAATCCGGAATCCAGCTTCTATGTGGGGAATTACAACCAGAACAACAATGTGATATCCCATACATACAATCCAGCTTGGAATAAGCACCCGGAGTTTTCATGGAGTAATCTCAACAATGCTCTAAACTAGAACAATCAGAATGCACAAGCATCGAGATTCCAGTAGAATATGCCACGGCAACAGTTGCCGCAGCAACAACCGACAACATCTAGTTCTTTGGAAAATTCTCTCAATGCTTTTATGTTGAAAACTGAATCTTATATGGCTGAGAATAGTAACTTCATAAAAAGAACTGATGCTTTTATTAACAGGACCGAGATGAGATTGCAAGTAATCAAATCATTGGAAAAACAAGTCGGACAATTTGCTCAAAACCTGAATACTAGACCGCAAGGAGGTTTACCTAGCGATACTGAAGTCGCAAGAAGAACTGGCCATGAGCAATGTAAGGTGGTCACCACTAGAAGTGGCCAACAACTTAAAAAGGCTCAAGCTCACTCATCAAACAAAACTCCACAAAAAGATCAAGACGAACTCAGCGGCAAAGCCTCAGATGCTGAACCAAGAATTGTCGTGGCAACCGGCGATAAGGATGCTTCGGCAACCAACGATAGGCACGCCATGTCAACCCCAGTTGACAATGCCTCGGTAACTCCAGTTGCCCCGACAATGCCATCAATCAGGTTCCAGACCAATGAAAGGATCAAAGATATCCGACTTCCACCACCATTCCCACAAAGGTTGAAGCGACAAAAGTAAGAATATTAATTCAAGAAGTTCCTTGATATCCTAAAGCAAGTCCACATTAACTTGCCATTGGTTGAAGCAATTGAACAAATGCCGAACTATACCAAGTTTCTTAAAGACATTGTGTCAAAGAGAACAAGGCTAGGAGAGTTTGAAACAATTGCCGCAATAGATGGATGCATGGCCATGTTGCACAATCGCATGCCACCCAAGTTGAAGGATCCCAGAAGTTTCACAATACCTTGTTCCATCGGAAACTACTATGTCGGGAAAACATTATGATACCTTGAAGCAAGCATAAACTTGATGCCTAAATCGGTTTTCCAGAAACTAGGAATCGGGAAGGCAAGACCTACAACAGTTATGCTACAGCTAGCGGACATATCCTATGTGCATCCAGAGGGAAAACTCGAAGACATACTGGTAAAAGTTGATAAATTTATTTTTCCCGCTGACTTTATTGTTTTGGATTGTGAAGCAGATGAACATGCACCTATCATTCTCGGAAGACCCTTCCTAGCAACAGGGAGAACCTTGCTTAATGTTGAAAAGAGAGAACTCACAATGAGGGTGAATGACCAGCAAGTTAAACTAAATGTGTTCCAAACACTAAGGCATGCCGATGATCCAAAAGAATGCCAACTTCTCCATGCCACGGCAGAGTTTAACTTCGACGAGGAATTTAGTTGCCTCGGTAACTACATTACCGATCAAGAGGAACATGAGGAGTATGAAGAACCGATCGATGAGGAACAACAAGAAGAGGCAAATTGGTTAGTCAATAGACCAGGTACATACTTTGAACCACTGGACTACTCAGGTAAGGAAGGTAAGCTCGAAAAGCCCTCTATTGAAAAACCACCGATTCTTGAGTTAAAACAGTTGCTAGAGCAACTAAAATATGCTTACTTGGGAACCGATAATACATTGCTTGTAATTATTTCCTCTAAGTTACAGCTTGAGCAAGAAAAGAAGCTGATCAAAATGTTGATGCTACACAAGAAGGCAATAGGGTGGACAATTGCCGACTTGAAGGGAATTAGCCCGACAGTGTGCATGCACAAGATTTTGTTGGAAGATGATCACAAACCTTCGATTGAGGCCCAGAGGAGACTGAATCATGCCATTAAAGGGGTTGTAATGAAAGAAATCATCAAGTGGCTTGACGACGGCATCATATACCCTATCTCTGATAGTGCATGGGTAAGTCCAGTACAATGTGTACCGAAAAAGGGAGGTATAACGGTGGTAAGTAATGAAAACAATGAACTCATTCCAACCAGAATTGTGACTAATTGGAGGGTTTGTATGGATTATCGAAAGCTAAACAAAGCCACTAGGAAAGATCACTTCCCATTCCCCTTTATTGACCAAATGCTTGACCGTTTTACAGGTAAACCCTTTTATTGTTTTCTTGATAGTTATTCAGGTTACAATCAAATTGCCATAGCACCACAAGATCAAGAAAAGACAACCTTCACATGCCCATACGGTACTTATGCTTTCTTAAGGATGCCGTTCGGATTGTGTAACGCCCCGACAACCTTCCAAAGATGCATGATGACACTTTTTTCAGACATGGTCGAAGACTTCCTTGAGATCTTCATGGATGATTTTTTAGTTTTTGGTAATGACTTCGATAACTACCTTGACAATTTAGAGAAGATGTTGACAAGATGTGAAGAAATCGATTTAGTCCTTAATTGGAAGAAGTGCCATTTTATGGTAGATGAAGGAATAGTGCTCGGCCATAAGATTTCATCCAAGAAAATTGAAGGAGACAAAGCCAAGGTGGACGTGATCGAGAGATTACCCCCACCAAGTTCGGTTAAAGGAATCTAAAGCTTTCTTGGACATGCAGGTTTTTACAGGAGGTTCATTCATAATTTTTCTAAAATTACTAAACCTTTGTGCAATTTGCTTGAATAGGATAAAGTCTTCAATTTTGATGATTCTTGCACCCAAGCATTCGAAACCCTAAAGGAAAAGCTTGCCTCGGCACCCATTGTCGTTCCACCAGATTGGACGTTACCTTTTGAGCTCATGTGTGATGCAAGTGATTTCGCGGTAGGAGCAGTCCTAGGCTAACGCACAGGTAAGACCTTTCATGTGATATACTATGCTAGTAAAACTCTTAATAGTGCTCAAGTGAATTACACAACAACGGACCATTCGGCAATTAAGTATCTATTTGCTAAAAAAGATGCCAAACCTCGTTTGATTCGTTGGATATTGCTTTTACAAGAGTTTGACATTGAAATTAAGGACAGGAAAGGAACAGAAAATCAAGTGGCCGATCACTTATCACGCTTAGAACATAATAGGGAGGAGGACGCGGATTTAGAGATATGTGATGCATTCCTAGATGAGCAACTGTTAGTTGCCTCGACAACCATGGATGCGCATGCCTCGGCAACCCTCGATGCTTCAGCAACTCTCGATGCACACGCTGCGGCAACCACTGATACACACACCTCGTCAACTATAGACGCGCACGCCACGACAACCCCTGATGCCTCGGCAACCCTTGACGTTTCAAAAACTCTCAACGCACACGCTGCGGAAACCACCGATATGTATACCTTGGCAACCATGGATGCGTATGCCTCAGGTAACTCTAGACGCACACGCCTCGGTAATCTTGGAAGCAGTCGCCACGGTAGCACATGCCTCAGCAATACCCTGGTACGCGGATTTAGTTAATTTCCTTGTTTGTGGTATTTTACCTTATGGCCTTACTCACCAAGGGAAGAAGTGGTTCCGCCACGATGCTAAGCATTGCTTTTGGGACGAGCCTCTTTTGTTTAAACAATGTACAGATCAGGTTATACGCCGATGTGTCCCTGAAGAAGAGCAACATAATGTACTTCTTCAATGCCATTCTTCACCCTATGGAGGACATTTTAGAGGAACATGTATCGCGGCCAAAGTTTTTCAATTCGGTTTGTATTGGCAAACATTGTACAAAGATGCCCAAAAGTTTTACAAGCAATGTGATCGATGCCAGAGGATGGGCAATATCTCTAGACGACATGAGATGTCGCTTCAAAACATCATCGAGGTGGAATTGTTTGATGTATGGGGGATTGATTTTATAGGACCTTTCCCATCTTCATTCGGCAACCTCTACATTCTACTTGACGTTGACTACGTGTCTAAATGGGTTGAGGCAGCTGCAGTTCCTAACAACGATTACAAGACCATGCAACGATTCTTGCAAAAAAATATATTTACATAGTTTGGGATACCGTGAGCAATTATCAGCGATGAAGGCAAGCACTTCGACAACAAACTCATCGCCAAGATGTTACAACGCTTTGGTGTATCTCACAAGATTGCCACGACATATCACCCACAAACCAATGGGCAAGCAGAAATTTCCAATCGGGAATTGAAGGGTATACTCGAGAAAGTTGTAAATCCCTCTAGGAAGAATTGGTCAGTAAGACTAGATGAAGCATTTTGGGCATATCGCACTGCATTCAAAACACCCTTAGGCATGTCTCCCTTCCGACTTGTCTATGGCAAAACATGCCACATACCGGTGGAAATCGAACACAAGGCATATTGGGCAATCAAGACTGTGAATATGGATTGGGAAAGTGCCGGACAAAAGTGTTTGTTGGACCTCAACAAGATAGAAGAATTTTGTGCACTCGCCTATAACAATGCACGAATCTACAAGGAGAAAACAAAGCAATGTCATGACAAGAAACTATTGCCGCGACAATTCATGCCAGGGCAACTAGTTCTCTTATTCAATTCTCGGCTAAAACATTTCTCGGGAAAACTAAAATCAAGATGGTCGGGACCATTCAAAGTTGTCAAACCATTCTTCCATGGTGCCGTGATAAGTCCATCACCGACGAACATGAATTCAAAGTTAACGGACAAAGATTGAAGCACTACAACGGTGCCCATGTGGAACGTAAAAAAGAAGTGGCCACCTTAGGAGATGCATGAGCATGATTTCCTTTCAATATTTTCTTTTTATTTTTAGGAGATATTTTATTTTTATTCATTATTTTTAGTTTCCAGGTTTTCTTTGTTTTCTTTTCTTTTCCACAACAAGGCTCACAACCACCATGCTAAGAAAATTCACTACCCACTACTTGCCACGGCAACCAAAACAGAGAATGCTCCAACAACTACCTCAACAGTTGCCACGGTAATAGAAACTGGCGATGCCCAGGCAACAACAATGGCTTCGGCAACAACTGATGCCCAGGCAAGTGAACCTGCATCGGTAAACATGGATCAAATCAAAGCAATGTTATTCACGCGGTACCAGCCACAAGCATTCAACCACAGACCGGAAAATGAATCAAGCAAACTGTACGAAGGAAACTTATCACTCGAGGTGACGACCTCTCCGACTAACTCATTCTATTTAGTTTCTTTTAAATTTTGTTTCACTTTTACATGCATTGAGGACAATGTTTCTCTCGAGTTTGTGGGGGTATTGGTTTCTAGTTAGTTTCATGTTTAGTTGCATTTATCTTTAGCAATCACATATAGGTTGCATATGTTACTTGCCATGCCTTTAATTGGATTTAATTGCTTAAGACTTGTTGAATATCCAATAATGAATTTTTGCCACTGCACTTACTTGAAAGAACCTTTAATTTTAGGATTGCATGAAAAGAACTTAGAATTTTACTATGATGCTGAATTTTTTTACACGGTTGCGGCTTGTTGATTGAAAGAAACTTAGTGAACTTAAGTTGCTTAAAATTTGGGTAAATTTAAAATTGAGAATTAAAAGTTAAATTCTTGCTAGAGGTGCCCGAAACTGGCTCTAGTAGTAATTGTACTTTCTTGCTAGAGGTGCCCAAAACTGGCTCTAGTAGTTAATGCATATTAAAGAATCGCTAGAGGTGCCCGAAATTGGCTCTAGTCGACTAAAATAAAATGAGAAATTGCTTACTTTACTAGAGATGCCCGAAATTGGCTCTAGTGAAAATAAAAATAAATACCCCGGTAATTAAATTGATAAAAGCCTATTGTTCACATAGAATCTTGAAAATTAACTTGTACACAACTACGCACACACATTGTCACGAGCATTATAGTTTGGTTCTGGGTAATTTTTGTGCTATCCGAAAAATTAAAAGGTGATCATACTTTGTGCCACGGTTCCAAGGTTTGAATTCAAGTTTGAAGCATGTCTTTGATGATTAAAGTCTTGGCAGGTAATTGTTAGTTTGCATTGCTTGAGGACAAGCAATAGTTCAAGTTTGGGGGTGTGATAAGTGTTCAAAAGTACTGTTTTTATTACCCTTTTTACTTATATTATTGTTAGACTTAGGCTCATATTAGTTGCATTATTAGTCATTCATGCATGTTTGCATCGTTTCCTTGGTGGACAAGCTTGATTTCATATTTTGCTCAATTTTGTGGAAAAAGATACTATTTCGGTGTGTTTTTGTGTGTGTGTGTGCAGAATCATTTGCCAAAGCAAGGCTGGAACCAGTTGCCAGGGCAATGCATGAAGGAGATGTCGAGCTAGTTGCCACGACAATTTTTGACAAGGAATAAGATGATATGGTAGTCGAAATTGATGACTAAATCAGCCCAAGATGACGTGGAGCAAAGCTAAATCCCAAAGGAGTTTGATTTCCATGAAGAGGTTAAAGCGAAATTAAATCCCAAGAAGATAGGAGAAGTTCTAGAAGGAATTTAAATATAATAAAGAATTATATTCTTTAAAGATAATTTAATTCCAACTTAACTTCCTCCTCAAAAAAGACTTTGACCTAGCCCTATAAATTAGAGACCATGCCGTCAACTCCAAAGGGGGAGAGAAGAGAGAATTTTCGACAAGATCAAAAGGGGAGATATTGACAAGGCTCAACCATTCTTCATCTTTTTCTTTCTTGTTCCATTAGGTTTATGCTAGGAATTCTTTGTTTTGTGTTTCTTTGGAACCTAGCCATGACCTAAATCTACTTGGCTAAGGTTATTGTGTTTTGTGGTTGTGAGAAACAATTGGATTTTGTTTAGGTAATAAGAGTTTGCACTTTCAATTCAAAGTTTACTCATTCTTGGTTCTTATTCTTGTTTGCGAGTGAATTGGGAGAGGATCTCGTAACTTCATCTATTTATCTAATATCGAGAGAGTTAGATTCAAGAAACAAATGAGTATGGTCGTTATGCAAGCTATTGATGGTGAAGATTAATCCGGCTTAGGGATAAGTTAAGGATTTCAACGGCTAAGAAGAGCGCAAGATTGGTTGTTGTTCACCCTTGATTCACGCAGGGATGTATTATCAAGGCATGCACAAATAGCTAGAGTTTTGACTTAGGGATAAGAAGAAACCATTGAAGAACGCTCTGCCGAACCTTGAAGTTGCTGCCCAGCCGCCCAAGTAGTTGCCCAGCTAGTCGCCCAGGCAACCATCGATTAGTTGCCAAGGCAACCCCGCTGTGCAAGTTGCCACGGCAGCTGAGTTGCCCTTGCACTCTTTTACCAAGACGATCTAATCGGCTATCACAACTCGACTCACAATAACCTGGCCTATTCTCTCTCATTTGATTACATCTTCTTTTACTTTATTACTTTCTAGTTTAGTTGTTAGTTAAAACTCCTACAATCTTCTACTTGTGTTCTTTTACTTTTACAGTGCAAGAGATTAGATTCTTGAAGTGGCACCAATCCCTGTGGAGACGATATCTTTTATACTATAACTTGCGACGTGTACACTTGCACAATTGCGGAGCACTTATTACGCGCAACAGCGCCCTTGACAACATTGCCCTAAGGGTGCCATCATTGTCCTGTAGCAATTAATTTTACCTATGTTTGGATTGGGGCAAGTAAGGGAAATGAAGAACCTTTCCCTTGTTATATTTCTTTGTTTAAGGGATGTTGAATTATCCCTTGCTTCTCTTGAAAGACAATTTTTTTGTTTACTCCAATTTGGGGAAAAGCTAAGGAAAGTAAATATCATTTTTGTCATCTTTCTTTACTACAAAAATTATTTTATGAAAAAGTTATAATTGTAAAAAATCATTATAATCAGTCACTTCTTTTCCTTTGCATGGTTTAGCCAAACAAAGGTTGTTAAAATTACTTCGCTTTCACTTCTTTTACTGATTTTAACAATCCAAAGAAGATAACATATAATCATTTGCTTTCCTTAACCTCTCTCTCTTTTTCTTTTCTTCAATCTTTTCCTTTTCTTTTACTTTGTTAATCCAAATATTGTGTTAGACTTTGTTGGTTACTTAATATTTATAGGCATTGTTGTTCGTTTAGTGAAGCTGTCTATTACTGAAAATTTTCTGCTTCCTTTTATAAATTGTGCATGTTTCAACTGATGGATAAGCACGTTTCAGTTATTTATAATGATTATTATTGTTTGCAATAGTATGCTAATCAATTTGGTCTCAATGGATTTGGTAGAAGCCAATTCTGTTATTTACCATATTTTAAACAGAGTAGTAATGAAAATGTTTTGTATACTATTGATTTAGAGTGCAAATACAGACTCTGTTTCTGCCTTTTTATTACTTCCATGTGCTAATATTTTCTACATCTACTCTTAAGTGCTTATCAAAAACTATGTCACCTATTCTTTCATAATTCACACGGATGAGTGTGCAAAAGTGTAGTAATAACATAAACATAATTCTGTCGCATCGTATGCAGTGTTTTGGTTCATAGTGGTGGGGTGCATGGTGGGCACTACTATGCTTATATCAGGCCAACCCTCTCAGATCAGTGGTACCTATCATGTTTTGTAAATTTTTTGATTCTAGGCTTTTATGCTTATTGCCTCTCATTGTTTTCCTGTTTTACTTATGCTCACTTTAATGTTGATTGGGATTGGTCATCAAGGTTCAAGTTTGATGATGAACGGGTAACAAAAGAAGACATTAAGAGGGCATTGGAGGAGCAGTATGGTGGTGAAGAGGAGGTACTGTTCTCTGATCGTCGTGTGTCAGACTTGATATTTCTTTTGTTGTTGCTTTCTTTTAGTAGGTAATTTTTATCTTACCTGTGTCTTTCAACAGTTACCGCAGACAAATCCTGGGTTCAACAACACACCATTTAAATTTACTAAATATTCAAATGCATATATGCTTGTGTATATACGAGAAAGTGACAAGGACAAAATAATCTGTAACGTGGATGAGAAGGACATAGCTGAACACCTCAGAGTAAGATTGCTCCCGATTTTTGTTAATTACTAATTTAAATTTGCAGCTGCTTATGTTCACTGCAAAATGTTGCTATTTGCTTTGAACTTCGCATTTCAGATAAGATTGAAGAAAGAGCAAGAAGAAAAGGAGCAAAAGAGAAAGGAAAAAGCAGAGGCACATCTCTATACTGTTATAAGGTACAACATTCCTTATGCTGCTCTCTTTCTCTCTATAGATTTATATGTTTCTTATCTTATTTTTGTATGCCCAGGTTGCATGTAATGAAAACCTAGTTGAGCAGATTGGAAGGGATATATATACTTTGATCTGGTGGATCAGAAAAAGTTCGTAGCTTTCGAATTCAGAAACAAATGCCTTTTAATGTTTTCAAGGTACATGAATATCAGGCTAGATCTTCTGACTTGTATTCGTCAATTGTCTGGTACCAAAAAATGAAAAAAAGTTGAAAGTAATTCTTAATACCATGACCTGCTTTTCTCAAGGTTTACTTGGAATTTTCTTCCTGCTTGTAATTTCTTAGGTGGATTTCCTGGTACTTTTCATGTATGCATGGAATTGTTCCAATCTTCTAGTGTTTTGTAGGAAACAATTTTGCTATTGGGGAACAAACTGATTGTATTAGATATTTTTTCATGTAAATTATTTTATAAACTGAAAGAAAATCTGCTGGTAACCGATTAAATGAGTGGATTGAAAAAAAGATGCTGAGAGGTAAAGAGTACCACTTTGGAGATTTTCGAGTTAAAGGTACCAAATAAAAGATCAAAGTAATTGTAGAAACTGGTGTAAAACTGTAAGTTTCACTCATCTTTTATTCACCATAATATAGGATATATATACAAGTAAAAAACCCCTAAATTAGGTAACAAATAAATAAAATATAAATCCCTAAGATCAAACCCCATAATTTGTCTAAGATACAGCAAAGAGATAAGGTTTTATCCTTATCTTGAATTACAGATACATACTCACAATCCCCCTCAAGTTGGTGTGTATACATTGTATAGGCCCAACTAGAACTAAAACTTATCAAAGGCTGGTTTGGATAGTGCTTTAGTGAGCACATCTGCAAGTTGTTCTTCGGTAGGAACATGAGTTAAGTTCACAATTCCACCATTCACCTTTTCAGCAATAAAATGTCTGTCGATCTCCACATGCTTGGTATGATCATGATGGACTGGATTCTTTGCGATCTGAATAGCAGACTGATTATCACTGAAGATCTCTAGTTTCCCTTCATGCTCTATATTTAACTCTCTTAGAAGTCTTAGCAACCATATTCCTTCACAAATTCCCAATGCTAAGGCTCTATACTCTGCTTCGGCACTGCTCCTAGAAACAACAGTCTGTTTCTTACTCCTCCAAGTAACTAAGTTGCCCCATATAAAAGAGCAGTATCCACTAGTCGACCTTCTATCAGTAACTTCACTGGCCCAGCTAGAATCTGTAAATAATTTTACAGTTCTATCTTCAGTTTTCTTGAAGAATAATCCATGTCCAGGTGTACCTTTCAGGTACCTTAGAATTCGGTTTGCAGCTTCTAAATGCCCTTCTCTAGGATTAGTCATATGCTGACTAATTACATTGACAGGAAAGGAAATATCTGGTCTGGTCAGAGATAAGTAAATGAGTTTTCCCACTAGTCTTTGAAACTGACCTTTATCAACCTCGGCTCCCATTTCTTCTCCTTTGAGCTTCGAGCCAGCTTCCATAGGAGTATCAGCAGGTTTACACCCCAGCATACCAGCCTCTGAGAGTAAATCCAGTACATATTTTCTCTGGTTTATTACCAGACCCTTGCTCGATCTAGCAACCTCCATGCCTAGGAAATATCTGAGTTTCCCTAGGTCTTTTGTTTCGAATTCTTTGCTCAATAAGTTCTTCAACTGACTGATTCCACCTTCATCATCTCCTGTCACTACAATGTCATCAACATATACAATGAGGATAACTTTCTTCCCATTGAAAGATGCTTTAACAAACAAAGTATGATATGCTTGACACTGTTTATATCCATTCTCTCTAAGGACTTATGTGAATCTGTCAAACCAAGCCCTAGGTGACTGCTTCAAACCATAGAGAGATTTCTCCAGTTTACAAACCTTCTAGCTTCCTAACTCAGACTTCATCCCAGGTGGTATTCTCATGTAGACCTCATCTTCTAATTTGCCATTCAAGAAGGCATTTTTTATGTCAAGTTGGTGAAGATTCCAGTCTTTGTTTACAGCAAGACTAAGAAGTACTCGAACAGTGTTTAGTTTTGCTATATGTGCAAAAGTCTCATTATAGTCAATACCATAGGTTTGTGTAAAGCCCTTGGCTACAAGCCTGGCCTTGTACCTTTCTATGCTGCCATCTGAGTTATACTTTATTGCAAAGACCCACTTACTGCCAACTGGTTTTTTACCATGTGGTAAATCAGTAACAGTCCAAGTGCCATTTTTCTCAAGTGCTTGAATTTCTTCTTCAACAGCCTTCTTCCATCTAGAGTCTTTTGGGGCATCATCAATTGTTTTGGGAATCTCCTCCTTATCAACGCAAGCTGTAAAGGTCTTAAAAGAGGGCATTAACTTTCCATGGGCAACATACTTCCGAATAGCATACTTTGTACATTGTCTAACCCCTTTTCTCTTAGCATTAGGTAAAATTTCCATATCAAATAAAGAAGGAGAAATTTCATTACCTCCATCATCCTCCAAGGCAGCTGGTCTCAATTCCAACTCTCGGCAAGTGTCAGATTGCAAAATGGCCTTAGGAATGGTCTTTTTCTTTCTGGTGTAGACACTGAGTTTTTTTGTAGTCTGTGTGTTTTGAGGAATAGTTTTAGGAGGTGAAAGTTGGGAGCCTGCTGGTGAAGGAACATCAACAGGAATATGAGAATGTACTGGTGTAGTTGATTTAGGTGGAGACTCAATATCATGAGATGCAGTAGGCAGAACATCTGAAGGTATCAAAAAAATGGGAATGGGTATACCTGATGTTTTAGAGGCTGTAATTCTATCTAAGTCTCCCCCCTGAATTGTAGCCTTGGTAAAATACGGTTTATGATCAAAAAAGGTTACATCCATCGAGACGAAGAATTTTTTAGTAGGAGGGTAGTAACATTTGTAGCCCTTTTAAGTGAAGAATATCCCACAAAGACATACTTAAGAGCCCTAGGATCTAATTTTGATTTTGAAGGGTCCACATTTTTTACAAAAACTGTGCAGCCAAAAATTCTAAAAGGAAGAACATAGGAAAAAGGTTTGAAATGAGGATAACTCTCCAAGAAAACAACCCTTGGTGTCTTGAATTTAAGGACTTTACTCGGCATTCTATTGATAAGATAAGTGGCAGTTAACAAAGCCTCACCCCACAGATATTTTGGTATATTTCTAGAAAATAACAAGGATCTAGTTACCTCTAGTAAATGCATATTCTTTCTCTCGGCAACTCCATTATGTTGTGGTGTATCCACACAGGAGCTAATTTGGACAATGCCTTTTTCCTGAAAAAATTTACCCAAAGAAGTAGCAAAGAACTCTCCCCCATTATCGGATTTGAATAGTTGAATTTTACTCTGAAATTGATTTTCAACCATAGTATATAACCTTTCAAAAATAGATATAGTTTCAGATTTATCTTTCATTAAATAAGCCAATGTCGTCCTACTATGATCATCAATGAAAGAAACAAACCATCGATACCCATTAATATTCTTCACTTTAGAGGGACCCCAAACATCATTATGGATTAAAGCAAAGGGTTGAGAAGATTTATAAGTAGATGGGAGATAATAGGCTTTCGTTTGTTTAGCAAGAGGACAAATATGACATTTAAACAACTGTGGTTTTTATTAATAAATAGAGCAGGAAATAGTTTAGCAAGATAATAAAAACTAGGGTGGCCTAGTCGAAAATGCCATAACATAATTTCATCATGTTGCTCTAAAGGAGAAACAGAAGTAGTAAAAGCTGAAGGAGTTGATTTAAGAGTACCATAGAGGATATAGAGCCCATTGTGCAATCTAGCATTGCTAATCATTTTCTTCGAATCCTGTGCCTGCAAAATACAACCATTATCATTAAACTTTGAGCAACATTGCAAATCCTTAGAGAGTTTACCCACTGAGAGTAAATTGCAAGTAAGATTGGGTACAAAAAGAACATCCTTAAGGAAAATATCCTTATTAAGAGCAATTGAACCAGACCCATGTATAGGGGATACAGACCCGTCTACAGTTTTAATAGATTGCTTAGAGTAGGAGGGTTCAAAGGCAGAAAATAATGTTTTGTTACCAGTCATATGGTCAGATGCTCCTGAGTCAATAATCCACGCTAGAACATCTTGTGTAGCTAAAAAGGCTGTAAGGAAGAACCCAGTCTGTGTACCTTCTTCTGGAAGAACCACATTTGCATTACTAGTGCCTCCCATGTTGCCAAACATCTTTTGGAGTGTAGCAAGCTGCTCCTCTGAAAAAAAACCACTGGCATACATCAAACTCACACGACCAACCTACACCAAGGGTAACATCTTCCAACTAGGGAGAGTGTAAATCTAACAAGTCTACGAAGACTGATACTCTCAATCCCCACTTACCACCCACGGTAAACACATCACCTATAAGAACTTACAAAACTGATGAGCTAAAAAAACCAACATCAACCTCTAAATCTTACCACAAAAATTATCCAGCAAGAACCAAAACCATTATGAACGAGAGATCAAATTTCCATCAATGCAACAAATGAAATCCAAAACGGAATACAGGTACCTGACATATCACCAAAGGCAAAGCTATCCTCTCTGGAGTAAACGGCAGACTATCCAGCGGCAGCTTGATTGTCGACTCTGACGGTGGATCTCATAGGACCTCCACCCTAATACCCTAAACGAATCCCTAACACCACCTCTCAAAGAACCCTAACCATGCTGGGAAGAAGTCAACCTCTAAGACTGAACTTGTGTACCATCATCCATCACTGGGCAGACTTCACTATATAACCTGGTGCCTGGCACCAATTGCAAACCTTTTGGAGCAAGAAGCACACCCCAAGGTGATGTCGACAACAATGGTAACAGGTTGGTGGAAGTAACACTCTGGCTGAACCATCAGTACTCCCCGTAGGAGCAGACATCAAAGAGGCCATACAAACCCTCGCTCTAGATCCTTGACTGATCATTAGTAACTGATCTGAAGCAACTCTCTTCGAACTAATCGAAGCACGAAGCCTCATACATGGAGCCGGTAAAGGACTTATGACATCTTGTGTCCCCACAACAAAGCCTCTAAAGTCCTTAACTTGACTCGGTGCCAAATTCTAAATTCGTTCAAGTGCATTTGTACTATTGACCAGTTCAGAGAAAGTCCTAAGTGGTCTCGTTGTCACGTGCAACTAAAGGTCAACCTTCAACCTATGTCTAAACCTCTTACACCTCAACTCCTCAGTGGCAACTAACTCTGGTGCATAATGGCTTAACCGTAAAAAATCTTGCTTATACTCAAACATTGTCTGGTCTTCATAAACTAGATATAGGAATTGATCCCTCATCTTATCCATGTGGACCTTACTGATGTACTTCTTCCTAAACTCGTCTAAGAAAACATCTCATGTAGGGAGTGCAGGTTGTAGACCCAACTCAACGGTCTCCCACCACTCATGTACATTGCCCTTAAGAAATAAGACAATGTAATCAAGGTCATCCTCTGGACTCCCCCTCATCTGTCTTAAAATCCTCTTAGTGTCTCTTAACCATTGGTCAGCCTTGATCGGGTCATCTTCACGCAAACCTTCAAAAATATTTTTGCCCAAAATGGTGAATCCTTTCAACAAGGGTCTTGCAAGGCATCTCGGATTGCCTCGGGATAGCTTGTACCACTTGCAAAAGGGAAGAGGTAAGATCATAGAGGTGACTTGCCCCTCCTCTTTTGGTACCTCCTATAAGGCTTGTATCCCTAATATTCAGGACAAACTTCTTAACGAAGTCTTCCACTTGAGAGACATGACTCTCTTCACGACTTTCTCGGTCGCGTTTGGCTTCACTCGCCATTGAACTTTTTTAAAACATAAGGAAATAAGGCAACATCATCAGGATTCCCAGTCTTGGAAGAGTTTAACTTAAATTTAGGGGCTTGTATTCACTAGACACCTTACCACGACCTCTTTACCACCCTGAGTTTTCTAGAACCGGCTAAACCAAAGCTCTAATACCACTATTGTAACACCTTAATCTTGATCTTGATCCTGATCCTGATCTAAAGTACTACATTCAGGTCACCCAAAAACTAACCCATTAAATTCTCAATTTAAAATCATAATTTTATCATAAAAAACACATATGTATGTTGAGCTAACAAAGCTCAATGGTACATTTCTACTCTTCTATAATTCGTGATTATTATAAAATAAGCATGCAAGATAGATATAGCTTAGAAAGCATAGATAAAGTTTCACTATCTATGAGTTATCGTCTAGCCTACACTAGATAGAGTTATTAGATTACTTATCTCAAGACATCATTGAGTCTAAAATAAGACTTACATAATCCACAAGCTTTACAATACTCGAGGTTACATAGCTTATCGAGATACTCGAGCTCACACAGCCCATCCAGTTAATATATGTCATAACTTGATCACTCAGCCACCGAGTGCATAAGCTAACATCTAAAGCATGCATAAAACATGTATAAGTACATCCATACATCATCTATATAATGGCCAAAGCAGCCCTATTTTACCCGTGCTCACACAGCCGTCAGGTTACCCGTGCTCACACAATTGTCGGGTCAATATACCATATCCAGATCACCATAGCCACGGATATGTCCTAGACATACTTGGATCACATTATCCACAAGTATTCTTTGTCTGAGGTCACTCAGCCAACCAAGTTAATCAAGCTCACTTAGCCTATCGAGTTAATTACCTTATTCGGATCACCATATTCACAGATAGGTTTCTAACCGCACCCAAATCACTCAGTCGTTGGGTACGTCAGATGTACTTGATCACTCAGCATGAAGCACACATCCCCTTATATAAGTACCGTAGTACTGACACTAGGACATTTAGATTCCTTTACAACAACATAAGATAACACATGCTCCCCAAGCATTCATACACCTCACCAAGAGGTAGTGCCACCAAGCCAAGCCAAGCCATCAACGAATGCCCCAAGGCATAACACTAGCCATCTCATCTATGTTGAGTCATCATTTACCAAGCTATTTCACGTTACTCTCATATGTGAGAATTAAAACTCAATTTCTCAGCTTTACAATTCATTTTAGGCCATTAGGGGTCAATTGGATCAAACGATATAATTTTTTAGCCTCTTGGGTGAAAGTTGACATTTTTAGACAGATTGTATAGTGGGTATCGATACTCATCTTCTGGTATCGATACCCCTCTTCGTTTCAATACCTATCTACTAGTATCGATACCCATATACTAGTATCGATACCCATCGTCTGGTATTGATACCCCTATTTGTTTTAATACACATAGTATCGATATCCATCTACTGGTATTGATACCCCTTTTCATTTCAATACACATGGTATCAATACCCATCTGTTGGTATCGATACCCATATGCTTGGAACAGGGATATCGTTACCGGTTTCTCGAGTACCAATACGAAAGCCTAAAAATGGCTTCAAAGGCATGGTAGATCACTCCCTAAGCCCTCAAAACGTAACATTTAACTCTTTAATTCAATCCTACATCTTATGAGAGTTAATTAGAGTGATTTGCTACCCTTTTTACACCCTATTAACATTTAATTCGAATTTCACCATTAAGGGCCTTAAGCTACCAAAACACCCAACTAGCAACAATAAACCACAATATCAAGCAAGGCAATCACTTTATGATATTAAAGAAGTGTAGGAGTCAGAGATGTACTGACCTTTAGCTAGAAATCCTAAAATCAAGCTTCCAAGCAAAACCCTTCAAACTTCTCACTTGACCCAAGCTTGGAGGACTCCCAAAATATCCATCTTGCCAAAACAACATGAAAAACGAATCAAGAATTAAGGTAACAACTAGGGATAATCTTATCTATGAATTTTTAACATTGAACCTCAAAGAAAAGCTTCCTCAAGCTTTAAACCCAAAAACCTATCAAGGGAAGCTTACCTCTTTAACACCGAAATTATACTTTTCTTAAATCCTTTGTTGAGGAGATCAACATAATTGAATCTTGAATCCTAAAATGAAGAAATGATGAAGAAATCTTGGAGCTTTGTTGGATGGAAAGAATGGTGTCTTGGGAGAAAGATGAAGGAAGAAAATAAGATGGGAAAATGGTGTTGTAAGGTGGTCTCCCTTTCCCTTAACGTGAGACAAGAAACATTTAAGGGGTATCAGCCTTTATTTTGTAACTCCCTAATTTTGGGCCTAGCGCTTTATAGGCTGATTAGACGGTTCAGTGGATCGGGTTAGAGATTTGAGTCAGATTCGAGATTAAAATTGGATTAAATATTTTTGTGTGAGAAAATATTTGGGAATAATATCTAAAAATCATTATTTAATATATGAATATTTTTGGTAAAGTCAATTTTGAAAAATGGAATTCGAAAATGTGACATTTTGGCTAGTGACCAAAATGTAAAAAATGAAACTGTTTTTAGTGATTGTTTTGTAAAAGGATCAAACTTTGAATTTTTAAAGAACTATTTGCCCAAAGTATAATATCAAACTTTTCTCCTTAATTGGCTATTTCAAAAATATTTGGGAAGAGTATAAATAGATTTTGGGAATTAATTTTATAAGCAAACTTTATGTAGCTAACTTTTCTCTTAAAGATTTTCTCTCAAATTCTCTTCAGCCAAACACTATTTTCTTCTTTAAAATCTTCAGGTAACTTCTTGATTTCTTCAATGTTTTAATGTCAAATGAGTTCTTAATTGTTTCATATCAAAACCTTATTGTTTTAATATTGTTTTCTCAAGTAAATCAATACAATTAAGGAGGAAAGTCAACATGAGAGGTGAGCTTTGTCCTTCTCCTCTAATGTATGGTTCTTTACTAAAATTCCCAAGTTATTGATCCTTTATAAATCTTTTCTAAAGAGTTTTAATGATTTAATTATGGAAATTAGTTAAATCAAGGTTTAGTTGATGAGATTAAGTGATTTTCGTTTCAGATCTATTTTGTTGAGTTCTTGATTGATTATAATCATGATTTTGATTTTTTATAATTTTTATAAGTCAGCTTTAACATTGGAATCCCGAAACTATGTGAATCTCTAATTTGTTAGGTTGTTAGTGTTGTTTTTTGGCGAGTTTCGGTTGTTTAATGAATACTGGAAGTATAAGGATGATAATAGGTTGTTGTTGGATGTTAATTGAAGGTAATTGATGGATTAAACCTTTATGTTTTGGCTGGGTTAAGTTTGGAAGGTGTTTGATGTTGATTTCGGTAATTTTGGGAAAGGTTTCAGCTAGTGTTTGTAGAGGATTGTTGTGGATTGATGTTGCTGGGTTTGTGAATGCATTTTGATGCATTGGATCCTCTATTTTTGTGTGGTGAAACCATGGGAGGTTGATCCTCAAGCTTGAGGTGTCACTTCGGAAGCTTTGGGAGAAGTGATTCGCGTCGGCGAATGAGGCTTTGCGTTTTCGGTGAGTGAGAACATGGATCTCAGCTTTGGAATGGTTTAAAAGTGGTTTATGGGAGTTTAAACTTAGCTTGAAACGCTGGTTTAAACTCGAAAGTAAGTAAAAAGGGATTTCTCTCTCGGTCGTACTTTAATGAAATAGTTTTATGCACTTGTTTTGAATTACATGATACCTACTATTTACGCATGTTTTAAAGTATGTTATATACTAATTTTGATCATGAAATGATGATGGATGCACGTGGTAAGTGATCTATGTAAGTATGAGTTATACTTGTTTAAAAGCATGGTTTATTGCTTTTGAAATGGTTTTGAATTGTTGCTTATAAAAAAATATGAGGTACATGGTTAAAAATGAATTATATTGGCAAGTGATATGGTTTAAAATGTTATCAGATATAGTTGGCCGACCATAGGATTGATAGTGCACTATAAAAAGTCACCTTGGATGTCGAGGGGTTTATACGGTGTACCGAATACTTCATCCAAGTACCCTAACAGTTGAGAGGTTATATGGTACCGAAAATTCCTGTTAGTGGATTATGCGTCTAACCGATGATTAGGGTTGGTGTCCTCATGTTGTGAATGTACCCTTGAATTTCGGTTGAGATGGCATAAAGTGTTGAGAGGACACTTGTTGAATCTTTGTATCCGATGAACTATTTTGTGAAAGTGGAACTTGGTTTATGATCACTTGAAAGCCAATATAATTGTTAATGTATCAAGTGGTGGATGTTGATGTATAATGTTGGTTTATGTGTGTTTACTCTTTAAGCTTTGCATATGGATTGTTATGCATGGGAAAGCTTAAATTGAGGGTTAGCAATGGGATTTATTGTTGATCCATGATACATGTTGCATATGGTTTAATATGTTAGTTTTTAAAAGTTTTAAGTTCATGATTTTCAAGGCATGATGTTTTATGTGATGATTGAAATAGTGATTTCAATGTGGTTTTGGAAAATGCTTTTAAATGCATTGATGGTAAGTTTTGAGCTCTCCTCACTAAGCCTTATGTGCTTACGCTCTCTGTGTCCATCAAGGCAGTGAATTAAAGGTTAGAGGTAGCGAGCAAGCGAGGGGAAAATCCAAGGACTTGAATAACGAGAAAGTATGGTTTCGAACTAGACTTGTAGTAATAAAGGCAATAGGGTTCGTTGTTAATTTTTGGAATGGTTTTGGGTTAAACTCCATGTTTTGAGCAAGTTTGATGTATTGTTTTGGAGTTGTAATTGGCCTTATATGTTTGGTTGATGCTTCAGATTTGTGTTTCATGCTTTGAATGGCCTGATGCTAGGAAGCATGCCTCTATTTTACTTTAAGAAGTTCAATGCCATGATTTGATGATGTTTCTGTGAAGTTTTGGTAAGGTTTAATCCTTGGTGTTGTTGTGTATATGATTGAGGCATGTTGATTGTGTTTGAATCCTTGAAAGCATGAAAAACCAGCAAAATTGGACATTTCAGGTCCAAACGTATAGGTACACGTGTCCTTGTACCAGTATGGGTAAGCTTTATTTGGGACTGCGTTTCGGTACAAGGGAACCTATTTCAATACGGGCAAGGGCATTTTGGCAAGGCATATTGATACGCGTCTAGCTGTATCGGTACGGTTTTGAGCTATTGAAATTTCAGATTTTAAGAAAAGGCAAAGCGTACCGATACACTTGATCGTGTACCAATACGGGCAACTGTTATTTCAGTTAATGTGATGTTTGAAAGTTTCTATTTCTTCCATTTTGATCCCTGAATGTTAAGTATGCATTTGAATGAGTTTGGATGGTTGTTTTAAGCTGAAATTTGTCATGTGAGCATAAAACCTGACTAATTAAAGATTGGTAACTTCAAAATGGATCAAGTCCCTGTAATTTTCTATAATTGTAATTTGGTCCGTACATTGCAGTTACGTGCAATTAGATATCGAGTCGATGCCCGATTGAGTAGAGTTTCACCCACTGCTAGTATGCACACCATATGTTATAATGTTGCATCTAGATAAGATAAAAATGGATGTAATTCGAGTTAAATCTTTACGGGTTTGCTTTCACAAATACAATGTAGCTCGCTCAGTTTGGTCTAGCGACTAGGCCGGGTCAAGGGGACTACAAAAAAGGGGTACAATCACCCCATGAAAACCCCCAACTTCCACCCTATTACATAAAGGTCACTACCCGAGCCCATGTAGCTCAATTCTCATCCAACAAGGTCCAAACTCGACCCAATGGGTCCACTTACATCAAACTATCACGAGGGTCTATAACCAGGGTCAACGCCCAATTGTTGACTCGGGAATTCAGGTTGTTACAATTGTTACTTCTAAGTCAACAAGTTTGTTCGATGCACTCATTAATTCATTGTAAGGAATTGATATTATCTAACCAATTGTTATTTCACCAAATTTTAAGTCGACATTTACTCAATACACTCTAGAAAATTTTAAGTCCTTGGATGCGAAAAACTCTTGCCGAGAGACTCACTCATAACAGTTAGGGTTATAATGAGGTTCGATCAATATTAGTCAGGACAAAGTCCTATGAAACTGAAAGGACAACAAAAAAATACACTCTAATAAGACAATTAGTCACCTTATTAGCATCCCATCGAATCTAACAAAAATAAAAGAATGAAACATAGGAATGTTAATGGGAATGTAATGCGGGGATCCGTCACACTTCACACCCAAATAGGTGGTGATTGTCTGATGGATACAAATTTCAAGGATGATGAGGTGAGGATAAGAACAAAAATTAGACCCACTGTGAGTGATGATGTAGGCGTAGGTATAACCTTTACCCATTATACACCTATCCATGTTGGATTACAATTTGCAATTGTGAGCACGTATGTATGATGTTATTATAAAGTATGACACAAAATTAAGTGATCAATTATGTTAGGCGTGTCATGGGTATTAAATTGTCATACAAATAAAAGTGTAGATATCATAAGATGTATTTATAATTCAATGAGGGGCAGAGTTGTAAATAGTTAATAGTTGATTTAATAATCAACTATATAAAGAGGTAGTGGTCCCCAAGAAATAGGTTAACTTGTATTACTCTTGTCCCCGTCAAAGAGTTTTTACGGCAAGGGCTAACCTATCTTCTCGGAAGATCACAACCACCATTTAGGCGATCTCCATCAAATGATAGGTTTTCAGTCCATCAATGAATTCAGGTATGCTTCCGCATCTAGTATTTTATTCTTGATGATTTGACATGATAGATCCTGAATTAGATTTCATATTTAATTATTGTTTGGTTCTAACAAGTGGCATCGGCGCCTGTCATGTTGAATCATTGAGAACTAATCATTTTTTTCGGATTGATTAGCTCTTAATTCTATAGTATTAATATTATGTTTTGGTATTTGGATTAAGATTTAGGTTAAAATTTTGGGTTTTGATTTTCATAATCAGTTTTTTTTTGGTACGAATAAAAATGCTAAAGCACAGTAGCTTTAACTATGCTAATTTTGATCGTTAGGTTTTCTAATTAACACTTGTCAGTTAAGGATTTCATCTTGATATCCATGGTTTTTTGTTTTGTCATTAAGGTAAACTTACAGTAGAGAATTTTATAACGACAAAACAAAGGCCGTAGGGTTTTAGTATCTTTTACCCACAGAGACGCAACTGTAGTGAATGTGTTTTATTCCAATAAAGTGATCCGTCAGATTAAACTACTAAGAAATATTAATTAAAACCATATATATACACATGCTATAGTAAATATGGATATGAACGGTTATGCAGTTGAGCTTTTGGTCATGTAATTGAAATCGCGAAATCCTTTAGTTTCAAGTTATTTCTTTGCGTCTTCAGTATGCTATCCATATTAGGTTACATATTATTTTGTTTTTTGAATGCTTCTGTTGTTATTGTTATGAAACATAGAATTGATTTGGTCGATCAAAATTCAGTTCGGATTAATCGTGTAAGTTACAACATGCGACTGATTTTTTTGAATCATTATTGTTTTTTTTTTGTTTGGTATTATATAAACATATGGTATTGATATATATTCGTATCGATTTTATTAGAATTTCAATTCTGATAATTAGGTTATTATGGATAATTTGAGGTTGTGATCATTATATGAATCACTCATTTGTATGATACTTTTGATTTTGTCTTTTAGTTAAAGATTGAATGTTTTGAATTTGACTTTGATTTCGATAAATGCATGTTTAAGGTTTAAGATATTTTCTTTAAGAAACAGTCAAGAATTTAGGTTTTTCGATTTCTGATAGCCCCATTCAGACAACCTTATTTTCGGTTATTTCGGAAACTTAAGTGTTATCAGAAATTTACGTTTTGATTGTTACAAAATTTTAAATTTGAATATCGGTATATTTATATTATATATTTTGAAATAAATTAATTGAAGCAATATGTTACCAAAGTGACATCTATTGTGAAAATTATTTTATTTTAAAATATAAAAAGTTTTGTGCATGTAAGTCAGGTTATGTTAGTATTGGTCGGTCCAAAGGAAGATTAATAGTTGACATTGTTACATGTGCAACTGTGGTAATAAACATGTGATAAATTATTCAGTTTTACATGTGAGCAATAAATCGGCTCGAAGGAAGGTTTCTGTTTGAAATGTTCTTATTATCAATGTTTGATTACTGTACCAAGATATCACTTGCAAGTTAATGTTTTGTCCAAAGATGAAATATTAATAGAGTCTCTAGTATCTTGTTTTGAGGTTTACCTTTATTCAAATTTATTATTATGGTTATCTTTTAATTTGATTGAAAGATACAATTAAGACAAATATGTTGAAACAATTAAATTCATATTTTGGTTTCGAATGTCTAATATTTTAATGGATTAATTGAAACATAATGTCACCAAAGTGACCGCTTTTGTGCAGATTAATTTATTTAAAATATCAAGATGTTTATGGGTTTTTGTAATTTATGCATTTATTTATTGGCCCAAAGGAAAGTTAATATTTGGTAGAATTACAACGACAATTGTGGAGATAAATGTGTGACAATTATAAGGTGTTTTATGCGAGCAATACGTTAGTCCAAAGATTAATCTATTGTTTGACATAGTTGTAATCACTAGCTTTGGTCCAAGTTGTAGTTTATTAGTTCTACTATTATTATTATTAGTATTTTTATCATTGTTATTATTTTTATTATTATTAAGTAAATCAGAAAATCAAAAACAAGATATAAATAGAACCCAATTATATATATAATAGTCCATTTACAAATTATAAAAAGCCAAAATATATTACATAAGGCCTAAATCCTAAAAAACCTAATATGATAATAAACAAACCCTAATCTATTTTGCTTCTTTGATCTAAATTAGATCTGACGGTCCAGATTCCAGCAAGGACAACTCCTCGACTCCAGCACGCACCTCACGCGCGCCTATCCAACTCCCTCACGCACTCACGCGCGCCGGTTTGATTTCCCTACACGGGCGCGGATAATCCCACGCGTGAATACTCGCCTTCTCGCTTCATCTCAACGCCGGCAGAGATCCAACGGTCACCAGAAAACCTTGCTCCCCAAACAGCTTCCCCCTCCGGTCCCCTCCTCCTCTCAATCGGCCACAATGCACAATGGGACACAAAGGACGGCGTCAAAAGACTCCCAAGTTGTTGTGCATCTCAGTTAATTCCCCCTTCCCCCTCGAGCCGATGATAACATCAAATAAAAACATAATATTATAAGCATAATCAGGAGACAAACCGGCAAATTCATAAATGCAACAGAACACCAGATTTTCATAAGGCAACTAATAGCAGAATTTCTAGATTTTCCTTTTTTCTTAAATCAATGTAATTATTATGGTATATATATGAAGCCCTAAACATGTGTAAAGGGTATTTTTTCTGGAAAAATTGGAAGCAATAGAGAACATAGGAAAACAAAAAAGCCTTGCAGAGGTAATCCCTCTTCTTTATCGAAGCATGCATGTACATAAACTAGGGTTTAACTTTTTTACCTTCGTCGTTTTGTATTCCCTGACGTCGGCTCACCTCCTTCGCGTCGCGACCTTTAATCGCCGATCTCAAGGCTGTATGTAGTGAATCGGTGAAGACGTGGGCGATAGGGGGAATTTTTTTTAAGAAAAAGTCTTTTTTTGGTTTCTAGTTTAAAAAAGGGGCGGGTTTTTATCATTTTTTTAGATTCAGGTTCAGATTTAGGTTTACAAGGAGTAAAGGGTTTGTTTTGGGGTGTTTTTAGGTTCGCCGGCTGTCGTCGAGTGGCGACGAGCACGGTAGAAGCATCGTCAAAATCTTGAAAATAGGGTGTTTTTTGGGTTTGGGGATGAACACCACGTCGATGTTCATCCGATGTTCAAAGAGAAAAGAGAGGTGGGGGAGAGAGTTGATTTTTATGGTTTTTTGTTGTTTTTGGTAAAAATGTGGGTTTTATATCGGCTTTAAAAACAAATGGGTTATTTTTTTAAATACCTCTGTGTTTTCAAAATCCCCACCGCAGTCCTTTCGCCTTTTTAAACTATAGTTGTAGTCCCTGTTTTTTTAAGTCTTTGCCGTTTCGTCCCAAGACTTCATGCATTTTATATTTCGGCCTATAATTTGTTTTCTTTACATTTCAGTTCTATATGTTGTTGTTTTGTTTGTATTATTATGATATACATGTGTAATGTAGCATTGGTATATGTATGTGTTATATTAATATGACATATGTTTTTATAATTTATGTTCTTTTAAATGTATAATATATGGTTTGATATATGGTATGTAATATGCATATGCATATATATATATATTATGTATGTTTTATAACGTAATATATGGTGTTAATGTATGTATATTCTACATGTAATATTTAAATATATGGTTTTATATATAAGTATATGGTTTCTACATTATATAATATATAGTTCGAAACACTACGTATATATATATATTATATGTTATATATATATTACGTAAACATATGGTTTTAAATATATATATGTATAATACCCTATTACATAATGTAAGGGTAATGTATGATATTTAGAATCCTTTATTTTGTATTTATTTCATGCCTTGGTTGATGTTTGTCATATTCATGTTGCTTTTGCCATATTGTCATATCTTGCATTCGGAATATTAATTGTTAATGTGGTGTCCTTCTATTCGAGAGTAAGCGCGGCTAGTACCAGTCGTAGTGGTGGTGGTTTTTTCGTTTACTCTCAAATAACGGGCCCCTTAAAATTCACTCGCATGTATAACCAAATTTTGGTTTAATTGTCACTTTAACTCGCAAAATCTAATATTAGTAAAGCGGTAATTAATTTGATACCGATTTCCAAGCATAGTGGGGGTGCGAAACCTTCCCCACTGATAATCGACTCCCGAACCCAAAATCTCTGGTTTTATTTTCGGTGTATGGTTTACCTAATCCAAGTGACCAGTGGCGACTCCAAGTCTTTAATTTCCAAAATACAATTTTTAAAATAAATCCCTTTTAGCAAATATTCTTTAAAAATGTGGGATACATCAAACAAAGTTCGAGTTTGTTTTCAAAAACGCCGCTACAGCATGACGACTCTGCTGGGGACAACTTTTGTTTTTACAAAAAGAGATTCAGGCCTAAAATTTTTACCGCTTTAATAATATTGAAAGTTGCAAGTTAAAGTGATAATTAAGTTAATATTTGTTTATAAATGCGAGTTTATTTTAACGCATTTTAAAATTTGACATATAAATCTGTCCTTTTAAGTGGGGGAAATGCTAGTTCTCTTGTGTAGAATCGTTCCTCCGTATGGACCTAGTACGTACCTTCAGAGCTCAAGTACCCTATGTCTTCGTGAGAATAGTATTTCTCCATACGGACATAGCTAATGGGTCCCCTGAATTGAACCCGGTTGAGATGAGCCTATAATGGGTGATGACCAGGGGCTTTGCTACCCTTAGTAGGGGATAACGGGGACAGTTTAGGTACCCTCCTAGTACCAAAACTGCATGTAGCAAATATAGAAAGCATATCCCTTTAAAGCCATGTAGATAACCTAGGTGTTTTAGATAGGATGCAATTAGGTTTAGTTCTTGTTTTGCTGGTTTATTTTTTTTTTGCTTTATTTCTTTTCTCATTTATTAATTTATTTGATACTAACTTTTTTCTTTTGATTCTTATTTTATTTTATTTTTTTATTTTTTCATTTACATTACATGACATAAAGGTGTTGATTCGAAGCTGTTCGGCCAACTAGAGATCTTTCATTATGGATGGGAGGTATCTTAAGAATGATGAGATCAATTCACAAGTCCGATATTGGTCCGAGAGCAACCAAAGATTTCAAGGTGACAGTTTCCCGAGCGAGCACAAAATATTGGGGTATACTTATGTGAGTCTACAACAAAGTGATCTTCATGACTTGAAAAAGATATGGGAAATCTGGGATTCGAGGTTGAAGAATTTGTTCCATGATAGTTATGGTGATGTAGCCAATTTGATGTATGTTAGATCAATGAACCCCTATTTTGAGACTTATTTTAGTTTTAGAACCTTGCCTTTTGTTGTTTAACTTTTAACGGATGGGACAGGATGCCCACAATTGAAGAGTGCATGACTACTTGATCATAGGAATGTTCAGAAAGATTGGATTTACTCTAAGCAACCGAAGTCTCAGAATTATCCCACCAAGCTTAAGAACATAGCCAACATGAGTGAAGATTGGGTAAAAGGCTTGGTTCAGAGTCGAAATGATAGTTTCTCTTTTTCATGGGAATGCATTCGAGATATAATACCTACGCACCCGAATGAGGTTATGAAGATGGATTTATTTGCCTTAGGAGTATATGGTTTGATAATCTTTCTGAGAGTTTTGAATGACATTAATGTAGCTGTCTTGGATTTACTCAAACGCTTGAAGAGGAACACGAATCCAACATCGGCAATCTTGACTGAGACTTTTATTTCTTTGAATGCTATCTGAAGGCAAGAGGAGGGGCGAATTAGAGGTTGTGCTCAGTTACTTTAGGTGTGGATCCAAAGTCACTTTTGGAAAACACCGAAGAAAGTTTTACCCGGCATATTCTTGGGAAGCTTTTCTCCCTTACAGGAATATTTGGCCATGGAATGGCAGGAAGATTTCAATAAGAAGAAGTGGACCTTGATTCTCAAGAACCTCCAAGACGGTGATATAGTTTGGTGAGTACCTTGGCTAGGCAGTGTTACTCGTTTCTAATACTGGTGCGGAGATTATAATTGGCTAATGATGTTAGGTTTGCATAGAGGGATTGTTTACGCCCCTTTGTTGGTTTCAAGATAGTTTAGGTCACAATAGTTCATTCATGTTACCTTGGCTTTGAATCGTATCGAATTTGCTTTCAAAGGTGAATTCAAAGAAAAGGTTTAGAATATCTCTAGGGCTTGGGATCATTGCTACCGTATGAAGATGGAGGGAGATAACAAATGCATGTTCACTTCTGATTATGATTTTTTAGAGGCGATGGAGGATAAATGATGAAATTGCAAAGATGGATCAAGGGCCAGCAATGACACTAGAAGAGCACATGAAGATAGTCCCTTCAGAAGATGATATTTTGAGAAATGAATTAGAAGAGGTCAAGAAGAGGATGGAGGCCTTGCAAACCGAACATGTGAGCGAAATCTAAAAGGTAAGCTTGGAAGTGGACATACGCGATGGGAAAATCAATGACTTAAAGAAAGAAAATGTGGACTTGAAGGAAAAGAAGACCCTCTACCAAAATGATACCGTCAAGCTTTGGTAAGAAGTGTCGACCGAAAGAGGCTGGTAGCAGTTGAGAAAGAGAACGAAAATGGCATGCAGTTGGTCAAGGAAGAAAAAAAGAAAGGTAAGCGAGCCATTGAAAAAGAAAGGGAAATCCACAAATTGGTTATCGAGAAAGAGGGAAAGGCAAATAAGCGGTGGATTGGGAAAGAGAAAACAGAGCCGCGTGGAAAATAAAATCCCATAACAACAAGAATCGTCTGGTAGAGATGTAAGATCTGTATAACACCACTTTCGAGAGTCTAAACCAAAGCCAAGCTCAGAATGACCAGCTAGAGGTGATGATAGCAGAGTTGAATCAATCATTCCAAGAATACCGTGATCGGAATGGCTTTCTTGAACTTCAGGACAGTCAGTAACAGAATGCGATACTTCAAGCCCATATTGAGGTTTTAGAGGCTACAATTCAAGACTAATTGGGTCGACTCATGATTCTTGAAGAGGACGTGGAAGGGGGAGACAACTATTGGCTGAAGCAACTTCGTGAAGCCATCCAAATTATTCAAGACCGGGATGACTTCTACACCACTTTGATGGTTCAGGTGCAAGAGGTAGCACAACACGTGAGGAATCTAGCCGCGGAGGTTGAAGCACTTCGCCCTTTTATTTCCCCGGAGATGGAGGAAGCATCGAGATACATTTAACTACTTCAGGCTATCGAAGAATTAGGAGTTAAGGCTGGCGCCTATCTGTAGGAATTTGTCTTATCTGCTTTGTAATTGAGACCTCTTTATTTTCAATGAAAGTTGTTATAGGGTGATCGCCTATGGAATCAACGCCTTTATCTACATACATACTATTTATTTTGTTCATTCATTTCATGGCATACATACATATGTCATGCATTAATTAATGAAACAATAAAATTTATGATGGAAATATCTTGGCAGAAAGTGAAAGTTTAACCTACAACTATTATGCACTCGTACCATACCGTTTGCAATCAAGAGCAATGGAGGAGAGAATGGATAAGGTGGAATAAGGTCAGAAGGACCTTAAGGTTCAGTTGGATGGGATTGAACAGAACATTAGGGATCCGGTCACACAGTCTCAAGCTTCAATCATCACTTAGATGTCCGATTTGCTAATCAAGATGAAGGTGAAGGAAGGAATTTCTATTGACAACTCGAATATTGAATAACAAGAGGGTATTGTATCTCATGTGAAGGTTCAGCCAGAAATGCAAGATCCAAAAAAGAAAGTTTATATCAATCTGGGCATTCGCTAATCATCCTATGAGGGTATCTACTAGCCACCACATGAGAGCTTCAGCAAATCAGCCCATTGATTTAGGGGCAAGCTACGGGAACGAGGTACCGGATCTAAACATGATGAATGACTTGGAGGAAAGGATTAGGGTCGAGATGGAAAATAAGTATGAAAAGAGGTTTTATTTCTTCGAATAAAAGTTTAAGACCTTGTAGGGAGTGGATGAGCAGGGGAACGATGCTAGTGTTTGAGCTTTGTATCGAATTTGGTCATCCTGTCGAAATTCAAAGCTCCTAATTTTGACAAGTATGACGAAACAACATGTCCCTCAGCTCACATCACTATATATTGCCGGAAGATGGCAGCTTTTATAAAAGACGAGAAGCTACTCATCCACTATTTTCAAGATAGCTTGATTGGTTCTGTGACTCGATGGTATACCCAACTCAGTTAAGTTAATATCAAGCCGTGGAAAGATCTTTAAAGGGCTTTGTGGAACAATAAAAGCATGTAATTGACATGACCCCCAATCGAATCATGTTAGAGATGATGGAGCAAAGGTCAAATGAGAGCTTACGCCAGTATGTTCTAAGATGGCATGACGTGGCTGCTCAGATTCAACCACCAATACTCGAGCATGAGATTACACCTTTGTTTGTCAATACTTTGAGGGGTGCATTGTTTGATCGATTGATAAACAATACCACTCAAAATGTTGTTGATATGGTAAGAACCGGGGAGTCAATTGAAGTAGCCATAAAGAGTGGAACAATTAATAGTATGGAAAACGCTCGAAAGAACTAAAAGATAAAATATAATAAGGTGAATACCACGAGCACCTATACAGCTCCGAAGAGTTTCACTATTTCTTTGCCACAAGTCACAACCGGGGAAGGACAAAGCTCGAATAAAAAAAGAGACTAGAGCCCCAAAGAAAGAAAGTGAGAAGATGTCCTTCACTCATCTGCTAGTGTCTTATTATACTCGCAGTTGCATGAAGCTAACTTGGTCCAGCCTTATTATGTCACCCCTTTCGAGCCATCATTCCTTGTGTGGTATGATGAAAAAGTACACTGCGATTATCATGTCAGAGTTCTGGGACACTCAATTGAGAACTGTATTGCATTTAAAAAGTTCTTGCAAAATATGATAAAAATTAGGGTGTTGCAGTTAGATGAACCGAATGTGGCCACCAACCCACTACCGAATCATGGAGGTCGTGGTGTGAATGCAATTGAGGAGGAATACACTAGAAAGGCCAAGACAAATGTGTTCAAGGTTAAGTCCCCTTTGAGGTGGGTATTCCAACAACTATGCATGGCACGCCTAATTGATCGGGGCATGAAAATTGTGCAAGAAGGTTGTGGACCATATTGCGAGTTTCATCAAGAAGAAGGAAACGATATTCAATGTTGTAAGGAGTTTAAACGAGTATCTAAAAGATGATGGATAATAAGGAGATTAAATTCTTCAAGAAGGATGGTGAAAGAAGAGAGCTAGACGTATGTGCACCGGATAGCCCTAAGATCAAGTATGGGGTAGATAAGCCATTTTTCATATCACTTAAACCGAAGGAAAAAGGTTTATCCCAAGGACAAAACTCTAAGGTAGCTTTGAAACTCTAAATTTCTGCTTCAGCTTTCTTTCCCTTTAAGGATACCCGAAAGGTTCTGTAGAGCTATGCTGCTCACATCTCGGTACTAAGGAATTCATAACCGCAAGGGGATGAGAAACCATCTGATGAAGAGAAGTCCGCAAAGAATGAGGACCCAATAGAGTCAAAAGTTGAAATAGTGAATGAGGTGGGGCATTTTACAAGAAGTGGTAGGTGTTATTCACCAGAAACCTCAAAGGTAGCATAGGAGCCGAAGGACAATGATAAAATGGTGATGACCGAGCTTGAGAAGATTTTTGGGGAAGAGCCTCCCTCGAAGATTAATGAGCGGGTAACAAAGACACAAGCGCAAGAGTTCTTAAAGCACAATGAGTTTAGCATTGTTGAGCAGCTCTAAAGGCAACAAGTGCGGACTTCAGTGTTTAAGTTGTTGTTGAGTTCAGAAAAACATCAAAGTGCACTGTTGAAGGTGTTAAATCAAATATTCGTACTGAATGACATCTCGGTAAGAAAATTAGATCGAATAGTGTGCCACATTGTTGTAGATAACTATATCACTTTTAGTGATGATAAAATTTCGGATGGGGGCATGCGATCAACCAAAGCTTCGAATATCACCACCCACTCCAAAGGGCATGTCTTACTGGGAGTACTGATCGACAATGGATCCGCTTTGAATGTGTTACCAATGGCGCCATTGCAAAGTTTTCCTATAGACAGTTCACACATGAAGTCGTGCCAAAACTCTGTTAGGGCATTTGATGGGACCCAAAAGGATGTGATTGGGAAGATTGAGATTCCACTGTTAATCATACCTACCGAGTATATCATCGAGTTTGTGGTAATGGATATTCGACCAACTTATAATTGCTTGCTAGGAAGGCCTTGGATTCATTCAATAGGGGCAGTGCCTTCTTCACTGCACCAAAAACTGAAACTTGTTATCGAGGGGAAGTTGGTAAGCGTAAGGGCCGAAAAAGATATCATAGCTTCCGTAACCACCGGTGCTCCTTATATCCAAACTAACAAAGACCATGTTGAATGTTCCTTTAGGGCCTTGGAATTTGTGAACGCTACCTTTTTGGTGGATAGAAGCAAGATCTCATACCCTAGACTATTGAATTGCACTAAGATGACGGTTTGGCAGACTTTAGGGTGAGGAGATAGTAAATGTAAAGGACTCGGAAAGAACTTGCAAGGGTGTTTGTGTGCCAAGAGTGTCGTCAGTAAGAAAGATCGGTTCGGGCTCGGCCACAAGCCTAATTTTCAGTAAAGGAAGTTAGAATGGAAGAAGAGGGAAGAGCAAAGGAATGCCAAATTCAAAGGCGATGACATTCTGTGGGAGCCTGTGACTTATCCCGAGATGAAAAATATCTTTGTGTCTGGCGGGATAATCAACATAAGACAGAAGATACATGAAGCCAGTCAAAGAATGACAAGCTTGGTGAGGAGGAGATGTTCAATAAGGCGTTAGAAGGGATGGACGTCAATGTGATAACCGAAGATGGGAAAGGTGGCAAGGTTTTGGCTGAAGTCTGCCCTTGCTTCCCGGGAGAGACACTTAACAATTGGACCAGTGTGGACTTACCTGTAGTTTTTAGGATTGAATCGGAGTAATGCTCGGAACCAACCCTATTCACTTTTGCCCGCGAGCAATAGGGCTCTTTTGTAAAGGGCTTCTATATCAACTTACTTTCTTTTCAATTCAATGAAAATGATGGTTTCCACTTTTTTCTCAAATGGCAAACATCATATTTGTTGCATTCTTTTATTCATTCCATAAATAATATCTCATTCTCATCCCAATACATATTCTTTCAAATTTGTTTCAGGGTCCCTATTATTAACTGTATGAATGATTTTGAATCTAATCTCGAGGTAGATTTTGAACAATCCCTTGTATCTAGCTGAAATCGAGGAAGGGTGTGATGAGGTAGAATGTGAGGTGGTCCTGGATGAATCACTTAGATTAATGGAAAGTGAAGACAAACAAATCTTACCACATTAGGAAGAGGTAGAGATTCTTAATTTAGGGACTAAGGAAGAAAAAAGAGAAGTAAATATCGACACAGGTTTCTCATCCAAGACCAGGCATGAGCTGATCGAATTACTTCTAGAATTCAATGATGTTTTCGCAAGGACTTATCAAGATATATCAGGGCTAGACACGGATATTATGGTACATAAGCTACGAATCAAGCCAGAATATAAACCAGTCCAACAGAAATTAAGAAGAATGGGGGCAGAAATGTTGTTGAAGATTCGAGAAGAAGTGAAAAATTAGTTTGAGACTGGTTTCCTAAAGGTCGCCAAGTACCCATAGTGGGTGCCGAATATAGTCCCAGTACCTAAGAAATATGGGAAGGTTCGCATGTGTGTAGATTATAGAGATATCAATAAGGTAAGCCCCAAGGATAATTTCCCTTTGCCCCATATTAATACTTCGGTCAACAACACAGTGGGACATTCGTGGTTCTCTTTCATGGATAGTATCTTAGGGTACAACCAAATAAAAATGCATCCCTACGACATGAAGAAAACTACGTTTATGACCATGTGGGGGACATTCTGTTACAAGGTGATGCCCTTTGGGTTGAAGAATGCCAGAGCAACCTATCAAAGAGCCATGATAACCCCTTTTCACGACATGATGTACAAGGGGATCGAGTTATATGTGGATGACATGATTGCCATGTTTTGAACTGAAGAAGAGTATATTCAAAACTTGAGGAAGCTCTTCCTAAGATTAAGAATGTATCAGTTAAAGCTCAACCCAGCTAAGTGCACTTTCACCATTACATCCGGTAAGCTCTTGGGCTTCGTGGTTAGCCGAAAATAGATCGAGATTGACCCTGACAAAGTGAAAGGTATCCAAAATCTCCCGCCACCTCAGACCCAAAAAGAAGTTCAAGGTTTCTTGGGGAGATTAAATTATATATCTCGGTTTATCTCTCTATTGACCGACAAGTGTGACCCTATCTTTAGGCTACTTTGGAAGAACAATCCGGTGGTGTGAGATGAAGAGTGCCAAGAAGCTCTAGACACGATCAAGAAGTATCTGACTAATGCTCTAGTCCTAGTAGCGCCGGTACCATATAGGCCGTTGATCTTGTACTTAACAGTCTTTGAGAATTCGATGGGCTGTGTTTTGGGGAAACATGATAAATCCAAGAAGAAAGAGAAAACTATTTACTATTTGAGCAAGAAGTTCATCGATTGTGAAACGCGGTACCCACCGATTCAAAAATTATTTTGTGCTCTAGTGTGGAAAACCAGAAGGCTCAAGCAATACATGTTGTATCATACGACTTGATTGATATCCAAGTTGGATCCGTTAAAGTTTTTGATGGAAGCACGGGCACTAAACGAGAGAATGGCGGCCCGTTGGTAAATGATGTTGTCCTAATTTGACATACTATATGTGAGTCAAAAGGCGGTAAAAGGGAGTGTTATAGCGGATTTCCTGGCAAGCCACGCTTCAAATGACTATGAGTCTTTGAACTTTCATTTTCCCGATGAATACTTGATGTCCATAACTATTGAAGAAAAGGCTACTTCAGAGCTTGAGTCGTGGAAGCTCTATTTTGATAGAGCATCCAACGCCTTAGGCCATGGAATTAGGGCAATGTTAATTTCCCCAAACAATATCTATTATCCCTTCATCAGTATACTAGAATTCTTTTGCAAAAACAATATAGCCGAGTATGAGGCTTATGTTATGGGTTTACGTGTAGCCATTGAAGGAAAATTCAAGAGGTTTCAAGTTTTTAGAGATTCATCCTTGGTAGTTTATTAGCTCCGAAAAGAATGAGAAACAAGAGACCCGATGTTGGTCAAGTATTATGATTTGATCAAAGTGTTAGTTAAAAAGTTCGAAAAGATCAGCTTTGCCTACCTTCCGAGGGAAGACAATCAAATGGCGGATGCCTTGGCAACATTGGCTGCAATGTTTGAGGCAAGCACCGAAGCAAAAATTAAGTTGATCGAGATGCAAATTTTTGAAACACCAACTCATTGCTATAGTTTGGAAGAGGAAGTGGATGGCAACCCATAGTACTATGATATTCTTCAGTATATCAAGTTCCAAACCTACCCTAAAGAGGCTAATGAGAATGATAAAAGAACTATTACAAGAATGGTCGCGGGATATGTTCTAGACGGAGAGATCTTATAAAAAATAGGCAAAAACCAAATACTACTAAGGTGTGCCTACGCTTGAGAAGCTAAAAGCATCCTGGCCGAAGTACATGATGGACTATGCGGGATACATGCCAATGGTTTCTCGATGGCCCGAAAAAATATGAGATATGGGTATTTCTGGTCGACCATGGAAGGGGATTGTATCGACTATGCAAAGAAATGTCACAAATGTCAGATATATGCCAACAAGATCCATTCTCCACCATTACCCCTACACACTATGAACTCGCCATGGTCGTTCGTTGTATGGGGTATGGACGTCATTGGTTAGATTCATACAAAAGCATCCAATGGGCATCGTTTTATTCTGGTTGTTATTGACTCTTTCACTAAGTGGGTAGAAGCAGCTTCCTACGCCAGCATAACAAGAGCAACAATTTGCAAGTTGTTGAAGAAAGAGATCATTTGTCGCTATAGTTTTTCCAAAAGGATTAATACCGATAATGCTTCCAACCTGAACAACAAGATGATAGCTGAGGTGTGCGAGCAATTTAAAATAACGTACCATAATTCCACCACTTATCATCCCAAGATGAACGGAGCGGTAGAAGCGACAAACAATAACATCAAGAAGATCATATCCAAAACTACGGATACCTTCAAGGACTGGCATGAAAAGTTACCATTTGCTCTATTTGCCTACCAAACATCTATACGCACTTCAACAGGAGCAACACCGTACTCATTGGTTTATGGCACGGAGGCAGTGCTACCTATGGAAGTGGGGATTCCATCGCTTCAAATTCTAAATGATGTAAGGATTAAAGAAGTCGAATAGGTACAGGCCCGCTTTGACAAGTTGAATCTCATTGAGGAGAAAAGACTGAAAGCCATTTGCCATGGTCAGATGTACCAGAAGAGAATGACGCGAGCTTACGATAAGAAGGTTCGCCAAAGAGAATTTTGTGATGAGGATCTAGTTCTTAGAAGAATCTTGTTGACTTAAAGGAATTCTCGTGGGAAGTGGATGCCTAATTGGGAAGGGCCTTATGTTGTTAAAAAGGCATTTTTAGAGGAGCGTTGATCTTAAGAAAAATGACGGTAAGGTGTTGAACAATCTGGTAAACTCAAATTCAGTCAAGAAATATTATGCGTGAAGACAAAAGGAGAAGAAAAAAAGAAGAAAAATAAAAGCAGAAACAAAAGGAAGTATTCAAGATAAAAACCCGAAAAGGGCGTCTTGAAACCAAATGAGGATTCGAGTTGAAACCCCAAACAGGGTGACTCAGATAATCTTTGAGGATCAAGCATCTAGCAAATAGACCTTCTTGGGAGTCAAGGATTTCAGTGAAGTACTTCTGGCAAGGGATCTATTTCGGTTGACGGGTTCTCGCATCATTCATATAGTGGATGATTGGGACATTGCATCATACTTTGTTTTCCTTTTCTTCCATGTTTGCTATGACTTTCAAACTACTCTAAACTTTCGAGATATTAATGAAGTATTATTTTGTGTCATTCTCTCACCATTTTACAAGCGTCCTGCAAGTAGGTTGACATAGATTCATAAAAAGCAAAAGATTTCTTGGTATTACTATGTTCTAACCTTTTAAGTGTGGGTAGTACAAAGAGGTACGCTAAGCTCAAACTAAGAAAAGACCCCAATTTTCAGGATATAAGAATAGGCTGAAATAAGAAGAAGAGTGACGACCTTGTCGGAATCCAAGCTAGTCATGCGAAAACAAGAGGATTCCAAAATAGAAATGATCTCAAGGTGAAAACTTGAAAATGCACTGAAAGAAAAAAGAAGAAAAAAAAGGAAAAAAGAAAAAAGAGAAAGAAGAAAAGAAAAAGAAAAAGAAAAAGGGAAAATCAAAGTGAAAACCCAAACGGGTGCTTTGAGAAAAGCAATCCTAAAGCGAAAACCAGCGAAGGCGCTTTAGAACAAAACATTTGAATGTTCGAAAGAAAAAAGCTAATGGTTGATCCCAAATATGAGATGAAGTGCCATCAAAGATAAGGGAATGCTAACCCATACTGTTATAGCATTTCATCTCTATTACAGGTATTTGAAGGTTAGATCAGGTACCTCCTAAGAAGAGGAGTAAACAACTAAGCAAAAACTCGAAAAGTATTTTAGGCGAAGGATTTCAAACTCGCAACGTTAGGATTTTCGAGCGAATGAGACAAATACTCACAGCTCAAAGATTTCAAGCGAAGAATTTCAAACTCGCAACATCATGATTTCTAAGCAAAAGAGGAAGATACTCACAGCTCAAGGATTTCAAGTGAGGAATTTTAAACTCGCAACATCAGGATTTCAGAGCAAAAAAGGAAGATACTTGTAGCTCAATGATTTCAGGCGAGGAATTTCAAACTCGCGACATTAAGATGTCAAGGTGAAGGGTCCTATATAGGAGGAACCCACATCCCAAAGACTTTAGAGTGAAGATTTTTATATAGATAAAGCTCTTAGCTCCCGATTTCAGGAAGAGGAAGGGTGAACAGTTATATATAAGAAGAACTCACCAGCTCGAAATCTTCAAATAGGGGAGTGAGACAAAATTAGTGGTTTTGATCTTTGCTCTATTCTCGTTTTACTAAAATGAGCAAAGAGGGGCAGTTGTAATCACTAATTTTGGTCCAAGTTGTAGTTTATTAGTTCTACTATTATTATTATTAGTATTATTTATCATTGTTATTATTATTAAATAAATCAAAAAATCAGAAACAAGATATAAAGAAAAGCCCAAGTACATATATATAATAGTCCATTTAAAAATTCTAAAAAGCCAAAATATATTATATAAGGCCCATAAAGCCCAAATCCTAAAAAAAACTAATTTGATAATAAAGAAACCCTAATCTATTTTGCTTCTTTGCGCAGCTACACCACAGCTGTCAAATCTAAATTAGATATGGCGGTCCAGATTCTAGCAAAGACAACTCCTCAGCTTCAGCACGCGCCTCACACGCGCATATCCAACTCCCCCACGCGCTCTCGCGCGCCGGTCTGATTTCCCCACACATGTGCGTTTCGGCTTTCGTGGATAATCCCACGTGTGAATGCTCGCCTTCTCACTTCATCTTCACCCTGGCAGAGATCCAACGACCACTAGAGAATCTTGATCCCCGAACAGCTTCTTCCTCTGGTCCCCTCCTTCTCTCGATCAGCCAAGACGCGCGAGGGGACACAAAGGACGACGTCAAAGGCTCCCAAGTTGTTATGCATCTCATTTGGTTCCCCTTCCCCCTCAAGCCATTATTAACATCAAATAAAAAATATAATATTATAAGCATAATTAGGAGACAAACCGGCAAATTTAGAAATGCAACAAAACACCAAATTTCCAGAAGGCATCCAATAGCAGAATTTCTGGGTTTTCCTTTTTTTTCTTAAAGCAATGCAATTATCAGGGTATATATACGAAGCCCTAAACATGTGTAAAGGGGATTTTTCTGGAAAAATTGGAAGTAATAGAGAACAGAGGAAAACAAAAAGCCTTACAGAGGTAATCCATCTTCTCTATCAAAGCATGCATGTACAAAAACTAAGGTTTAGCTTTTTTACCTTCGATGTTTCTTATTCACCGGCGTCGCTCACCTTCCTTCGCGTCGCGGCCTTCAATCGCCGATAACAAGCCTCTTAGTCTTCTCAAGGCTGTATGTGGTGAATCGGTGAAGATGCGGGCGAAATGGGGAGGTTATATTTTTAGGAAAAGGTCTTTTTGGTTTCTGGTTTCAAAAAGGGGCGAGTTTTTATTGTTTTTTTAGATTTAGGTTCAGATCTAGGTTTAGAAGGAGTAAAGGGTTTGTTTTTGGGTTTTTTGGGTTCGTCGACTGCTATCGAGCAGCGAAAGCGCCATCAGAATCTAGAAAATAGGGCGTTTTTTGGGTTTGGGGATGAACACCACGGCGGCGTTCATCCGATGTTCAGAGAGAAAAAATAGAGGGTGGGAGAGAGTTGATTTTTTATGGTTATTTGCTGTTTTGGGTAAAAATGTGGGTTTTATATCTGCTTTAAAAACAAATGGGTTATTTGTTTTTTTAAATCCCTCTGTGTTTTCAAAATTCCCACCGCAGTCCTTCCGCCTTTTTAAACCACAGCTGTAGTCCCCATTTTTTCAAAGTCTTTGCTGTTTCTTCCCAAGCCTTCATGCATTTTATATTTCTGCCCTGTAATTTGTTTTCTTTACATTCCAGTCCTATATGTTGTTTTTGTATTATTTTGATATACATGTATAATGTAGCCTTGGAATATGTATGTGTTATATTAATATGATATATGTTTTTATAATTTATGTTCTTTTAAATGTATAATATATGTTTTGATATATGGTATGTAATATGCATATATATATATATATATATTATGTATGTTTTATAACATAATATATGGTGTTAATGTATATATATTCTACATGTAATATTTAAATACATGGTTTTATATATAAGTATATGTTTTCTACATTATATAATATATAGTTCGAAACACTATGTATATATGTATTAATATAATATAGTTCATATGGTATATAATATATAGTTTTTATATATTATATGATACATTGTTTATATATATATATAAATAAATATATATTACGTAACATATGGTTTTAGATATATATACATATATGGCTACTGCCATTTCCCTTTTATATGTGTGTGGGTGTGTGTGGGGGTGTGTGTGTGTGTTTATACATAATGTGATGCCAATGTATGATATTTAGAATCCTTTATTTTGTATTTACTTCATGCCTTGGTTGATGTTTGTCATATTCATGTTGCTTTTGCCATATTGTCATATCTTGCATTTAGAATATTAATTGTCAATGTGGTGCCCTTATATTCGAGAGTAAGCGCTGCTAGTACCAGTAGTAGTGGTGGTGGTTTTGTCGTTTACTCTCGAATAGCGGGGCCCTTAAATTCACTCGCATGTATAACCAAATTTTGGTTTAATTGTCATTTTAACTCCCAAAATCTAATATTAATAAAACGGTAATTAATTTGGTACCGATTTCTGAGCGTAGTGGGGGTGCGAAACCTTCCCCACTCGTAACCGACTCCCAAACCCAAAATCTCTAGTTTTATTTTCAGTGTCCGGTCTACCAAATCCAAGTGACCGGTAGCGACTCCATGTCTTTCATTTCCAAAATGCGATTTTTAAAATAAATCCCCTTTTAACAAATATTTTTTTAAAAAAAGTGGGATACATCGATCAAAATTTGAGTTTGTTTTTGAAAAAACATCGCTACAATAGTTTATTGTCAATGTTTGATTGCTACAACAAGAGTACTGCTTACAGTTAATATTATTGTCCAAAGACTTGATATTAATGTTGTGCTTGGTATCTTGAGGGGAACTAGCCATTTTTTTGAATTTATTTGTTTACTTATGAATATTTATGTGAGCTTGTTTTTATTTATTTATTTATATTTATTCTATATTTAGTTAATTTATCTTTTTCTATCACAATATTTGTTAATATACATTATACACTCATGTTTATTGAAACTAATTTCAAGGAATAGAAAATACACTTACATATAGTATTTGGTTGCATGAACATAGACTTTGCACTAAGGGAATAACAATTTGCACCTCTCATTGCGGTAAGCACCCATAAAAGAGATTTTGAGAGGTGAAATCTTTCAAATCGCATGAGTCTAATGATCATAAAGCACAAGATTTTAGATGTCTTTAGGAGCACAAATCTAAAAAGATTACCCATACTAAGGGTTTCCTTGACGAAACTAAGAAATGTTTTGTCTAAAACATTAAGATTAAGATGACATCACTTATGCCTTCTTTGATGTGTATAAAGTATAAGTGTCAAGGAAATGTGAGTGAGTACACTATGAAAATGTTTAATTTTACTTCAAAATTTAAAGCACATAAGATCGAACTTTTTAACAATTGTTTATTCATATGCTTTTGGTATCACTTCCTATACGGTTTAACGAAATCAAAAAAATGTTACAACTGTAAAAAAGAGAAATAGACTCTAATTGAGCTCATTTCTCATTGTGTTAAAGAGGAAAAAAAAGTTGAAGCATTATAAATGTAAAGGTACTTATTTGGTTAGTGCCCATTCAGTTAGTGTCTTTAAGAATAAGGGCAACAAAAGAATATATTAGAATAAAGTTGATAGGGTCCAACTCAAAAGAAACAATAATAAGTTACAAATGGTTGATTTCTTTTGTAACAAGTTAGGACACATGTGAAGTAATTAAATTTTAAAAGCGAGCAACTACTTCGGTTATTCTGAGTGATCCATGGACTGTAAGTTTTATGATCCCACAATTAGGAATTATTTAAGAATAGGTCTATAACTTTTTTAGGATGTTGAGTTTGGAGGGAGAAATGAGGTTAGATACATTGCTTTTGAGGAGGATTTGGATTATAATTTAATTCCTACTACTACTTTTGACGATGCTTAGGTTTTCACACCTATCATTGATCAAGAAGTGAATTCAGAACCCTTACAAGACAATGTTGAACAACTCTCATTATAGATAAGGTAATTGCTTCAGAAGAACAAACTCAACAACCTAAAAAATAGGTGTCTTTAAAGAGGTCCACGAGAAGAAGGAGAAATACTATTCAAGATTAATATATTGTATTTCTTCGAGAAAATAAGGATAACAATGAAATTATAGAAAATGGCACAATCAATTTTTATCAAACCACAAAAGTTATAACTCTCAAAAGTGGATTGATGTCATATAAGAAGAGTACAATTTTATGAAAGGCAATAAAGTTTAAGAACTTATCCCATTACTTGAAGGTGCAAACCAATTGGTTGTGAATGGACATTTAAAACCAAGAGGAATGCAAATGATAATGTTGATAAGTATAAGACATGTCTTGTATTTAAAGGATATACTCTAAAAGAAGACATTAACTTTGTAGAGACTTTCTCTTCAGTTTTATTAAAAGACTCTTTTGGGATAATCATGAAGCTTGTTGCTTATTTTAATCTTGAGGTACATAAGATGGATGTTAAGCTTGTGTTTTTCAATTGCGAAATTGAAGAAACAAATTATATGGTACAACCATAGATTTGTGTCTAATGACATAAAATCAATGATATGTAAATTAAAGAGATCCATCGATGAAGCTTAAAATAGGAATCTCATAAATGATATTACAAATTTCACTATAATTATCTCATTCGGTTTTGAGATGAATTTGGTTTATGTTTGTATATACTACACGCTCAGTGATACTGAACCAGGTGATATTCATATTGCTAAAGAAGACAAACTTAGTCTTACTCAATGTCCTTAACCTTGAAATTTAGAAAATTCAAAAGATTCTCTATGCATAAGCTATTGAGAATCTAATTTATGCTTAAGTATGCATGCGTTCGGATATTGTGTACATTGTTGGAATGTTAGACAGATATTTAAGGAATCATATTATGGACCATTAGATAGCAACCAATTGGGCTATGGGATATCTTTAGAGAACAAAAATTACATGCTCACATACTGAGTTCTAGTAAGTTAGAGATCGTCAAGTTTACAGATTTCGATTATAATAGAATATTGATGTAAAAGAATTTTGTCACATGGGTTGCTAATTATAGATTGAATAGAAAGGACGCTTCAATTATTTTGTGACAATAAATATGCATTCATTTATTCTATAAACAATAGGAACACTTCAAATTTTAAGCACGTAATTATTATGTTCCTAGTTGTTAAAGAAAATTCAGAGTGGTTGTGTCTATAGAGCATGCTGGTACAAAGTCCATAATTGTGCACTTATTAAGAAACTATCATCCTAGGTCTTTCATGAGCACACTACTCATGTGGGTGCAATGTTATTTAAGGATATTCAGTTTTAGTGGGAATTTGTAATTTTGAAAAAAACTCATTCGTTTTATACACAATTCAGTTACTTCAGTTTAAGGATATTTTAGATTACGTTCTGCAGAAATAAATTTCTTTTGGTTGATGCACACTCTAATTTCAGTAAAGTTTGATCTCACTAAGGTTTAGGAGGACTAGTTGAAAATAGACATGTTCGGTTTGATCTATGTCATTTGACTATACTTGTACATGTGACCATTGATGGGTCTAATCATGATTGATACGGCAAAGGCTGCTTTGATCCTATATGGATATAGTTGATGGACGAGATTGTTATAGAATATCTATTATATAATAGCAAATTTTGAGCTCATAAAGTTGTACATTTGTCAGGAAACATATGTTGCCCAAGTGGGAGATTGTTGGATTAAGATTTACAATTGTGGGCACATATGTATAATATATGGTGCTATTATAAAGTATGGCACAAAATTAAGTGACCAATTATGTTAGGCATGTCATGGGTATTAAAGTGTCACGAAAATAAAAGTGTAGATACCATAAGATGTATTTATAATTCAATGAGGGACATAGTTATAAATACTTAATAGTTGATTCAATAATCAACTATTTAAGATTACAACTACCTTTTAGGCGATATCCATCAAAGGATTCAAAGTTTTCAGTCCATCAATGAATTTAGGTACGCTTCTGCATCTAATATTTTATTCATGATGATTTGACATGATAAATCATGGGTTATATTTCATATTTAATTATGGTTTGATTCTAACAATCCCCGCATGTCCTACATCATCCGCGCTCGTTTAATATACATAATAAGAATATTTTAAAAACAAATATTCAAAAAAATTACTCAATCCTTATTAAAATTGACTTCTTCCAAAAACTGTTCGGGTATTGATGTGCGGTCAAAATTGAACTTGGAGTGATATTAAGAGCAAATTATGATATTTTTATTTTGAATTTATTTATAAAATAGTAACATCATTTTTAGATTGAATTTATTTGTTCGTAATATATATATATATATATATATGTGATACATAAGAAAAGTCCTAAAAATCTATTAATCTTTGTTTTTATTTTCTGAAAATTTTTATTTTTGATTTTTTAAAATTTGTATACTTTTTAAAAGAAAGTTATATATTTTAATTTTTTTACTAGCGTGACATATAAGAAACATAGTCTCACGAGATGGGTCTGGCTCACCACGTCATCTATGGTCCCATCCAATAACAATTTTCCATCTCATTTTTTTTAATGTGAATTTTCACCTCTTTCCTACATGTCATTAAAGAGTGAGTAGTTATTTAGAAGTTACACTGAAATAGATGAATCTCATTGGATGGACCATGGATGACATGGTGAGCCGGGTCCTTCTAATAAGTTTTTCACGTTAACAAGATTCGTATCAGCAACCACATGGTGAAATGAGATGTTATGCCATGTCATTATCGTCGGTTAACCCTCTAAAAAAAAGGTTGATTTGCAATTTTTTAAACTTTATGGTTGACATTGTAAAATAAAACTTAAGAGTGAAATTGGAAACACATCAGAGGTTTGAGAGTTACTTTTACTATTATACCTTAATTATTTTTCTAACTTTTTACAATTGTTTTGATTTTGTTATATTTGTTGATACTTCCAACACCATTTTGATTTTAATATATTCTTTATTTTTACTCTTTAATTATTTTAATTACTTTTCAAACATTTTTAAATATATTTTTCACCTACAATTGTCGAATGCCAAATTCTAGGACAATCAGGACAAATATTACATACGTTCATATCGGTTCGTTTTTTTACTTAAAAATTATTATTACTTGTTTTATTTTATTTTTATTCTAAATTAAAAACATGTATAATCACAACTTTAACTCTCATTATTCGCCTATCTTATTAATTTGCTCCGTTTTTAAAGTTTGACCCTATCTTTTAAAAAAGAGTCAAACTATTTTCCTTCAAAAATATTTACTAAAACATTAAAGTTTGAGTAAACATTACCGAAGGTCCCTTATGTTTAGTGCTTGTTCTATTTTGATCACCCAATTTGAAAAAAAAATATTCTGACCACTTATGTTTTTTATCGTTACTGTTTTGGTCATTTGAGCGTTAGACTCCGTTAGCACCCGTAATACGATGACATGGCGCATTAATAAAAAAATTAATTTCTAATTTAACCCATAAACTTTCAAAACTTTATTTTTCACCATCTTCCCCAAAGAGTAAAGGGATACAAATGTTACATGAATCTGTAGGGATGCAAATGAAGCTGCTTATATCATTATTGGACAGTGTTAAGATTGAAGAGACCAGATGCCGCTAGCCATTAAAGATAATAGTGGTTTTATAGTGAGAAGACCTAAGTAAAGCATACCAGTCCTCTAAGAGCACTCATCTGGTTATAAGCATCTTCCAAAATATGATCCCTTCGTATTCTGAATAAGTTTCTGGTAAAAACACCATGAGCCTCTTGTCTCTGCCTGACTGATGCTAGTTGTGACACTCAAGAAAGGTGACAGAACATAATGGTTCCCTACATGCTATTACTCTCAAGAAATGCATCACTCTATTCATATTTTTTTAGCATAACCCTACTTTGAATAGCTTCAACAGGGTGCCTCTTATGACCAGAAGTGTTGGAGATAGATTTCCCAGAACTGGGATGAGCTGAAGGATTCACCCATAGGAGCTGCCACAGATCCTGTATTCAAGACGAAAACAGATGGATTACATTAATGTCAGTTACACCATTTATTTCAACTCTATCATCCTCCGCCAGTTGATCGATGATGATGGAAACGGTGGCGACCCTTTTTCACGGTCATCGTTTCTATGGAACTTTTAAAGCTAAAATTCGCAACATATTCATTCCAAATTTGACCCTTATTTTTAAGGTGAAGCTTTGGGAAAGAAGGTAAAAAAATAAAGTTTTGAAAGTTTTGGGGTTAAATTACAATTTAACCTTTTTATTAACATGCCACACCATCGTATTAATGGGTGCTAACGTAGTCTAACGCTCGGGTGACCAATAACGGTCGAAAGCATAAGTGACTAGAATAACATTTTTCAAATTAAGTGACCAAAATAGAACACACGCTAAATATAAGGACCTCTAGTGAAGTTTACCCTTAAAATTTTAATGATATTATCACGATAGTTCACGGTCCACATATATTTCATGCTTATATGATATCGGCTGGACATACAGCGGTTTGAGCTAAAAATTAAAGGTTTAATAGGTTAAATTTATTCATTTAGATATTTAGTGAATAGTAGATTAGAATGACGAATTATGGTGAAATCTCTAACTTTTAAAAAGTTGTTAATATGAGCTTTTTGAAATTAGAATTTTTGACATAAGAGTTATATAGACCATTTTACCCTTAACAATTATAAAAAAAATTCCAAATAATCTAATTTAACCTTTTTATTTTAATTTTTCGCTTTCACGTATTTATATTGTGACGTTTGTAAACTAATATTTTTTTCTTTTAATTCTCACACATTTATATTTGTATTTAAATTTAATAATTAATTAAATTGTATTAAAAATAATTATACAAATAATAAATTAATCTATAAATCTTTCACATATGTTTAGCAATGTTATATTATAAAAATTATTTTTCATAATCTAATTAATATTAATAGATACAACATACTAATAACTAATATAGTATGACAATTGGTTTACCAAGAACCATAGTATGGGAAAGTTTCAATTCTTAGAGCCACCATTGGAGGTCATACCTTGCTTCAACATGATCTCATTAGCGCATAGGTAAATCTATTTTATTTTTGTATTACAAAAATAAATTATTCGAACAAATATCGAATATAATCATATTTTTATATGTCGTTTTGTTTGTTTAAATAATCAAAGAACTATCATCTATCACTTAATTTTACCAAACACATCAATGCAATCCGCTAATTAAATAAGCTAATACAATATGTTATTAACTATCAGTTAATATAATTTACTATCAGCTATATGCTAATTGCCAAATATGATTGTTATTTTTTTATTAAAAGAATAACATAATCTATTTTATATATCACAATTCACATCAATATATAATTTTAAAAATAAAATTTCTTATTTTTTTAAAATTAGCATGAAGTGTACCTAAACGATAATATAAACTCCAATCCGATGTAGTTGAAAATTAAATATTTTTGTTAAAATAACAAATTAATTCTTTTAAAAAATTAAGGGCCAAATTTAATACTTTTAAGGGTAAATTACATAGTTCATCACCCAACTTTTTCTCACTCCTATTTTGATTATTAAAGTTTAAATTTTTTAATTTAATAGCTTAACTTTCGAATTACTCATATTTTGATCACTCTAGAATGCATAACTTTTTTATTAATATTTTCATATGACATGTCATATTTTATTAATTTTTAATGCTATGACAGATTTAAATTAGAAAAATAAAATCTTTAAACCCTAATCAAACTTTAATCCCCAATGAAATATTGTGTTCCTTTCAATTGACAGTAACATCTCACAAATTCTTATTTCGGCCTTCAATGCCATGCCAGGGACTTGATTTTGCCTCCCACTATGCTCTATTAGCTACCAAGTCTCATTTCTCTTTGTTCTTATAGAATTCAATCTCATAACCTCTTTCTTCTCAGAAGTTCTTTAAAGCTTTAAAAGTAAACCCGGAAGTCTGATTTCAATCTCAATAGCGAACATGCTTGCTGATGTTGAATGTGCTAGAAGAAGACAATTCTATCGAAGCCCCTGTTTTTTTTTTTGTCAAATAAAACAAAGGTTTGATTTTTATGGAAGTTAATCAGTCTTGAAACGCCACTTTCATTGCCTCAACCACTTACTACCTAGGAACGCAAATCACTATAATTGCCAACGTGAGGGGGAAGTTTAAACTGCAGTTGGTGCTGAATACTGACAATGTGAATCAAATGATTAAAATAAGATCAATTTGAAAGTTCAGCTATTAATTTTTTTAAAAAAAAAAAATTAGTGACCAAATAGGAATAATAATAAAGTTAAGGATGAACTATGTAATTTACTCTTCTTTTAAAACGATCGAGGATGACTATATAAATAGTGACATTATCTTCTGTATGCCAAAGCAATCAATTGTATTTCTGCGACAATGGCCGGAGAATGGGCTTGTACTAGCTTATCCTAGGCTCATCTCTTTCTTCCCCCTTCTTCTAAAATCACCCTTCAGTCGCCTCGCTCTCTACCCGATAATCCTAACTTCCACCAGCCGCCGCCGTCTGCGACCTACAACCGGTTAGAGCCAACGGAGTCGTCGTCATTACCTTCTTCTCAACTTCTTCACACATAAAAACTTACAATAATTCCCTTACCCCAGACCCTAAATCACTCCATTGCGGGTTATTATAAAGTTTTACTCTTTCTTTCCTTGATAATGTACTACTTCTGATGCAGTTGGCGTCAACCCAACCATTTTTTTCTTTCAGTCATTTCATCGAACAGTTCACGGGCATCCATTTACACCGCCAAAACCTGATGCTGTTCGCAGCTTTAATAGTTTCTTTGTCATTCACTTCATTCCTACTATAAATTTGTCTTTTTTAAAGCAAAAGAAATCAGAGAGTGATGCTAAGGGTAAACCCTTTTCTCCCTTCATTCTCAATGTTTAATAAAATTCCATTTTCTTTACTTTATCGGAGTAGTTTCCGTCGCACTTTACGTCCCTTTGTGACTTGCCGTTGTAATTTATTTGCCAAACCGGTTAGTGTTTCGAATTTTAATGCAAATTTCTTTGCTCTTGATAAAACAAGAAACTTATCTGCGGTTGCTACTGCAAAGAAATCAGGCTTGAATGTGTCTAATAGTAGTACTAATGAAATGACCAACAAAGCAAGGAAGAAAGCAAAAAAGGAATCACCTGAGTTTCTGCTTAAAGTTAAGCTTGATAAGTGCTCGAAGCACGGTAAACTTGAGGAAGCGCTTGGTTTGTATGATGAAAGCATCAGTGATGGGGTTAGCTTGACACAGCACCATTACAACGTGCTGCTTTATTTGTGTGCTCGTGAAGCTTGTGGAGATGGGGGTCAGTTGAATGAGTTGAAGGAATTAGGGCTTAAGAGGGGATTTGAGATTTTTCAGAAAATGGTTGGAGATAAAGTTTCTCCGAATGAGGCTACTTTTACAAGTATGGCAAGGTTGGCAGTAGCAAAGGAAGACCCGGATATGGCTTTTAAATTGGTGAAGCAGATGAAGGGTCTTGGAATTCTGCCAAGGCTAAGGTCATATGGACCGGCTTTGCTTGGATTCTGTGAGAAAGGGAATGCACAGAAAGCATATGAAGTGGATGCTCATATGCTTCAATCAGGGGTGATGACCGAAGAGCCTGAGCTTTTGGCTCTTCTGAAAGTTAGCATCAAAACCAACAACACCGGCAAGGTGTATGAGATGTTGCATAGGTTGCGAGCCACAGCGAGGCAGGTCTCAGAATCGACCCTTCGAGTTGTTGAGGATTGGTTTAAATCTGAGGGTGCTGCAAATGTTGGATCCGAGAAACGGGATGTGAAGCAGATAAAGGAAGCAGTTGTAGGAGGAGGAGGAGGGTGGCATGGACTGGGGTGGCTTGGAAGTGGGAGGTGGAGGGTGGAGAGGACTACAATGACTAAGAATGGTGTGTGTCACTCCTGTGGGGAGAAGCTTGTTTGTATTGATATTGATCCAAAAGAGACAGAGAATTTTGCTACTAAATTAGCTGAATTAGCATGCAGTAAAGAGGCTAGAGCTGATTTTGTTCGGTTCCAGGTAAGTCTTTAAACCTTCTTGTTTCCTAATTTCTGATATAACAACTTCGAGAAGTTTGGAGTTTCCATAGCTAGTCGTTCTAAGTCTTCAAGATACGATGATTTCTTGTCCTGTCACCTCATTTAAACTTTTAGGTTTTGGCACTTATCTACTGGACAACAAGGTGCTTATTTATATTAACCTTTGACGAGCAGAACAATAAAAGAGTATATTAACCTTTCGATGAATTCTTTTGATTTATATGTGTTGGGTAAGTATGGATGTATGTAACGAAAGGAATTTTAGGTTACTTGTACTACTTAGTCTGTTTCTTTGACAAGAAACAGGGATTATAGGCTAGAGAAGGTTATATTACTTCAGTTTCAGTTGTTTCTTGTAAACGATGAATGATGAATTGAATTAAGAGAATTTTATTAGGATTTTTTTCCCTGGTTCATCCCTCCTTTTACCCCTGTTTTCATCCAATTCTTAGTCTCTCTCTTCTCCATACCTTTTCCTCTGTCTATTTCTTTTTCTTTTACCTTTTGTCTCCCATCCCCTTGTTTCTCTTGCTTACCCTTCTCCCATGCTACATCCCTTTTTCTCTGCGGTAGCTACTAGCTGGCTGAGTGCTTTATATGTTACATTTTTACATGAATGCTGTAATTTTCTGTTCTGGACTGGAAAAAAACTAGAATTGTTTCAAAATTGGCATGCCATTATGTACTTCTGATGTTAGTGGAATTTGTTATTGGCAATGTGTGTGTGTTTTTTTTAAGTTTACCAAGTTGTGTACAACCATTATGTACTTCTGCATGCTTTAGGCTACTGCTTCATTTTTACATCAAATGGTTCTCAATGAAAGCATAACTGATTAGAAAGTGCACCGATCCAGGAGTGGTTGCAGCAGCATGGACCATTTGATGCAGTTGTAGATGGTGCAAATGTGGCTCTCATCAACTCAGAAAATTTCAATTTAAACCAGGTAAGGGGTTTTTACAAGAAGCATAGTTTGATATATGTTAAGCAAGACATATCACAGATTGAGATAATCTGTCCCATCAACAAAACATTTCCATGCCATCATCCCCGTTTCTCTGTTGAAGCATTTTGGTATTTTATCTTAAAGTCAAAATTAAATCACATCAATTCTTTTAAATCTAACCATAGATGGTCCAAATTGTTTTTCTCCCCTTAATTTCTTTTATAAGAATAAATGTACTCTTAAGAGGTTCTTATATATCCTGCTAGATGATCTTGCTTCTCTACAGAAAATAAATCATGTTGCATGTTTAATGCTACCATGAACAATGAATTTTGGTCAGTATTATACTCTTTTTATAATACATTAATGATTTATTTTTGCTTACCTTTAAAAGTAAAAGTTGACCCACACTTCTAAAATTTGGTTGCTTTTGCTAAAACTTTGTTGGTAAAAATTATATATTTTAGAACATATTTCTTATATTCCCAAATTATTTCAAGTAGAGTGTTGCCTGTATGTTGCATATTGTATTAGGATCAATTTAAATGTTACCTTCATTGTTGATTTTGTTGTTTTAAGCAACTAATCTAATTTTTGTAATTGAGGCTAAACCAGTTATGAGTCTGATTAAAGAGAATCATATATGGATTCATGTCTGGAATTATTTTATTGTAAGGATAGAGGTTGAGAGAAATATTCAGAAACAATGATACTGATTGAAGACATATCTATCTATGCTGTTTTTAACAGTGCCTTGTGGTTGTAGCTTAAAAAAGTTGTAAATAAATTACAACAAATGAGTCCATCAAAAAGGTATCCACTCGTTATTTTGCATCAAAGTCGGGTTGCAAGAGATCCTAATAACAGGACATGGTTAGAGAAGTGGAAAAAGGCCGGGGTACTGTATGCTACTCCTTATGGGTCAAATGATGATTGGTAAGTTCTTGTTTCATATTCTCAATGTAGATGTTCCAACATATTCCCCTCAAATGATCATCTTCTTTTTCGTATTTCAAAATCTGATTTTTTTTTTTTTGGGGGGGGGGGGGGTTTCGACACATGTTCATTTAAATTTACCTCAACAATATGCACTTTGCCAAAGCAATTGAATGTTCAATTCAATATCTGCAATTGGATTGCCCCTCCTTTCCCCATGCAATGCCCATCTTTCCCCCTCCCACCTCCTTTTCTCTGTACATCATTTTCATCCTGTGTCTTCATTTATGACCCTTAGCCTAATGATATTGGAAAAATGTAAGAGCCACTTCTTTTCTTTCTATTTCAGCTTTATAGATATTCATTGTGTAATCAGATGTGCAAACTATCTATCAATTTATGCGATAACTGTAGCTGTGCTAGTTGAATAATCTGCCTTGTCACCTTTTGGGTGATATCTTGGAGGCAGCTATTTGGCACGCATAAAAGTTAAGTGTGTTGCTCCCAGAATATACACATAAAGCATTATAATGTAAGGCATAAGCATTTTAAGGAGTTTGATGCTCTTCTTTTTCTGATGAGTCTTAAACTCCTGGAAACAAATTGGAAATGACCAAATTATTTAAGTAATTTGTTAATTTTGGAAAATGGCATCATTTGGTTAAATTTGTTGGTTTGAATGCTAATCCATTCGATTGTAAATGAAAATGGAAAGGGGAAAAAATTTTCATTTGCAAAAAGGAACCTTAGGGGTTTCGATTAGCCTCAATTGAAGACTTGCTGAGGTCTACTTGATTGGATTGAACAAAATCTTGTACCATTAGAGGTGGTGACAATTGCATGCTTATTTTTGTAGGTATTGGCTATATGCTGCTGTTAGTTGCAAGTGTTTAGTAGTAACAAATGACGAAATGAGGGACCACTTGTTCCAGTTACTGGGGAATTCCTTTTTTCCAAGATGGAAGGAGAAGCATCAGGTATTCTGTCTATCTCCATGCATTCCTCGTTTATTGATTGTTGAAACTGAATACGTGAATATAGAAATTCGGAGCTTAGCCTAGTTGGTTCGTGTAGCCACTCTTAAGAATTGCCTTTCAGTGGGTATGGATTCGAGACTTACTGGATATATGTTAAGCAACAATCTCGTTAACTTTTGGGGAAAGAAATGATATAGTGTTAATTTTTTTTATAATTTGTAGGTTCGGTTATCTACGACGAGGACTGGTCTTGTGCTTAATATGCCTCCCCCGTATTCTATTGTTATTCAGGTGAGAGATTGGTTAAACCCTTTGGTTTGGTCAAATATCTAATGTTATAAGATGCAATGATTCTATTGGTTAAAACAGAAATTAATTAACTTTAGGAATTCAATTACTCAATATATGTAATTATGGATAACTTATTATTTTTAACATTGAAACTTTAATAACATACCAAATAAAATATACTATTTTTCTTACTGGTTTATTATCATTTTCATATTAAAATTCTGTTAATTTCAATGTAGGAATCGGAAAGTGGTAGTTGGCACGTTCCTAGTATAGCAGATGATGATCTTTCGAATCCAAGACAATGGCTGTGTGCTTGTAGAAGCAAGAAAACGCCATAAATGCACTTGAACAAGCAGCTGGAATTCTGAAAGAAGGAAACATGTAATTTATTCTTCTTGAGGTTAGATGCTGCAGTCAGCTTAACTTGCATTAGTATATATTCCAAATTCACGTTGTATTGAACATTATTGTAAAACTAGGAAAAAGAGTAATGGAAGGCTTTGGCTGACAATAATTATTATCTATTACAAGTTGATCTTGAATGCATTGTTTTGTGTAAAGGAGGCTGTAATTCGAGAATACGCGAAGGGGTTATGGATGTTGAGATTTTAAACCTACCGAATTTAAGTTGGATGATTAGATTACATCAATTTTGAGTTTAAATTGATTCGTATTTACTTAATTTTTATCGATTGAATTTGGGTATAGATACTTGGATATCAATTTTGAGTATAGTTACTACATTCTATTTGAAATCTTTGTTATATAGTTTATTTCATTGTTAAGGGTTTCCATTAGTTATAATGACTAATGATGTATGAGATATGTAAGGAATAAATGTAATTTTTTTATCATAATATCTTTATATATAATTAGAATTTTCTATCTATTATAGAATGCTCTTAATTTTGATTTACCAGAAACATGATGACTTTACCAAGACCACTCATCTTCAATTGCTCCCTTCAATCTTCTGAGCTTATATCGACAGGAAAGATGTGAGTTAAGTTATTCAAAATCGAAGCTTGAAGGGTGGCGTTGGCCGTTGGGTAGGCTGCCATCATCCGAAAGAGGTTCGAGCCAATTCTTGAACATCAAAACACCGCGATACAAAAACTCTTGTTGAAGCTTTTTCTTGGAAAGAAAATCAGTGGGAAGAGGGGGCATTTGGATCTTTTTAAGGGCGGATTGGTTTTGTGTGTTGAGCTCAATATCTTCTTCGGCGGTTAGAGCCATTACTTGTTCCACAAGTAAACCGGTTCCCACAGGATTTGCCTCGCCATCTTCTTCCTTCTCTTAATACTGTCGAACATGGCCTTGATCTCAGCATCCTCAACCTCTGCATGACTTTGTTTTTGAAGCTTTCTCTTGTTGATTTGTCCGTCGTGTTGGGTGATAGAATGGACATGGATGATTTCTTAATCACCAGCCTAATTATTATTAAAAAAACGTTCAATGTCTAAAATTGAGTGCGTAAATTGAACATTTTGAAACTTCAATGACTAAAATAGGTTTGAGAGTAATGATAATTTACGTAATTTACCCATTTTATAATTTTAGAATACAATAGGGGTGTAAACGAGTTAAGAATTCGAGTCGAGTTCGAGCTTGAGTAGTTTTTAACGAGCCTGAATAATCTAAGTTCGACTCGGCTCGTTAAGAACTCAAGCCAAATTTAAGCTTGAGTCGAGTTCAATCGAGTTGAGTGTTGACCGAGCTTTGACCGAGTCGAACTCGATCAGCTCGTGATCTCGTCTCATTTAAAGCTCTATTAGGAAAAAACTTTGATAAACAAGTTTGTACAAGCTTGTTAATTTTAGGGTTTAGGGTGTTAGCTTAGGGTTTAGAGGTTTATGTTGTTGGGCTTAGAATTTAGGGTTTAGATTCTAGGGTTACTTATGTTTAGGGTTTATGTTTTAGGTTTAGGAATTTAGATTTTAAATTTTAAAAATTAAACAAATGAGTATATTATATTTTCGAATAGCTCGTGAACTTTTCGAGTCGGGTATTGAATAGCGTGACTCGACTCGTTAAGAACTTGAGCCGAATTCGAACTTAAATCAAGTGTTGACCGAATCAAACTCGAGTAGTTTGTGGTAGTCCTAAATACAAGTTCATTGCAAGCATCGAATTGTAATGATAACAACGAAAACAAACAATATCAATTATTACATGCACGAAACTTTATAACTAACTTAACCGTAAAGTTAACTAGAATTAGAAATGGTAAAATTTTGATATACGGGTTGGGTAAAATTAATTTTACACAAATTTGCATATTTAAATTATAAAACTCAAATCTTAAATTTTTAACCCTAACCCTAGAAAAACAAACCCTAAACCTTAAACCATATACCCTAAATTATAAACACTAACCTTAAATTCTAAATCATACAACCTAAACCCATACACTTTAAACCTTAAACTAAAACTCTAACCCCTGAAACTAAAAGGCACGTATAAACTTTATTTTACACAGCCTGTGTATCAAAAATTTTTGCCAATTAAAAAACCCATATATAATTTATGTAGAGTGGAACTTCAAACTAGGTATTAGAAGTGTAATTGAATCGAGTTGAGTCCCAATAGTGATAAACTCGAACTCGATACTCAATTCGTGCTCGATTAAATATGTTAATCAATTTTTGTACTAACATTTGATGTTGAGTTCTATTAAGATTCTTCGAGGATTCACCTCATAAATAAATAGTGCTGGTTTAGGCACTAAAATTCCATCTGTTGCCCATGAACATGATTTATTGGACCGTAATTCCAAATCTAAACAAGCCTCCCTCACTTCCATTGTTGATTGTTTCTTCACCGGTGATGTTCTTTAAAGGAATTACAACTTTTTTTTGTGTCTCTGAGGTCCGAATACCTTGAATTACTCACCCGTCCGTCACTGGAAACACCTCTCCCCATTTGACTTGTATGTGTTAAGCATGCCACTAGCGTTTATCCTGAGCCAGGATCGAACTCTCCATTGGATTTATAATTGCATTACTTATAGCTTTTTTGTTCGTAGACAAAGCCAATTCGAAATTGTCTTTCAGGCATAACTTGTATCCATGCGCTTCATATTTGCCTAGAGTTCGCTCCCAGAAATATAAACATTTCTACTCCTCACGTCAATCCCACGAGCCTCTTATCCATTTTTATTCGATCACGGCAGGGGAGCAAGGCAAAACAGAAAAAACTCGTTGAATATGGTTCCACTCCAGTTTTCAACCAAATCCTTTGCAAGTTGTCTATTGGCAGTGGTTTCCTCTTCAGATTTTGACAGAAACATGATGACTTTACCGAGCCTACTCTTCTTCAGTTGCTCCCTTCCATCTTCTGAGCTTATATCAACCGGCAAGATGCGACTTAAAATGTTCGTTGGGTAAGCTTCCATCACGAAGACGTTCGAGCCAATTCTTGAACAAGCTCAAAATCCCACTATCCAAAAAACTCTGGTTCAAGATGTTTCTTGGAGAGAAAGTCAGTAAGAAAGAGCAGCATCTGGATCTTTTTAATGGTGGGTTTGTTTTGCCTGTTAAGCTCGTCTCTGGCTGCAACTACCAATAGATCCATTACTTTCTCAATAAGTAATATCAAATTAAAATGATTATTATTAAATCATAAATTTAAGCATAATATAAAAGACTAAAACAAGAATTATATCATAGATACAAGAATATTGTTTAGTAGATAAAAGGAGCATTCTTAAAAGAGGAGTTCGAAATATAGATTCCCCAGTAGAATCAAGTAGCAAAAGAGAGGATAACCAGCAAAACAATAGCTTCATTACAAAGCACAAGTTAATTCCAACAAAAGAATCTTAGCTTACAGGGTTTAAAAATTGGCTCCCTTTACTATAAAATCTACTCAAAGGTTTTTAAATCTTTCCTTTTATAGAAGAGATGAAATCTTTCATCCTTCCCCATTCGGCTTCAACAGCCTCAGCTTTGGCCTCATACTCAGCCCATTTCTTTTCCAATGCTTCCAACTCCACTTTCATTCTCTTTGAACTTCTGAATATCCCCTTTTTTTCAGCCAACATACTCTCCCTTTCCTTTTGTGCTTCTTCAAATTGCGCATGGAAGGCAGCCAGTTTTTGGTCTACCTGTTTCACATCTGATTCCACCTCTTTATATCTGACTAGATTACTATCCAAGTTATGAGTAATTGTCAGCTTGATAGATTCCTTCTCACTAAGGTGGTTCTTGTCCTCCACTGCTTTCGCTGCACGGTCAGCTAGTTCTTTCAAGCTTTCCTCCATGGCCAACAGCACATTTTTCTGCTCAATTGTAAGGGTGGTAGAGGAGTAATTAAAACTAGCAAGGATCTTGAATGCCTGCTTAAGTGGAGAAAACTTCCCTGAATTGTAAAAATCAACAGGGGTCATATTCATGGCTTTATCTAATTTAGCCAGTGCTTCCTTAGCTGCTCCTTGAGAAACAACAATTTTAGAGCTCAGAAGCTTAGACTCTAAGGTAGAGAAGAATGTGTTCATATCTTCCTTGGTAGGATCTTCAGGTTCAATGGCCTGAAACGGCAGAAAAGAAAGCAATAATAGAGTTACATAAATGCATTCATATTAACAACTAATTAGTAAAGGAGAATTGATTTCTACTGGTTCGGTTTTCATAGTTGTCTGGTTGTCTGTGGCTGCCTTAACACCATCAGCTTCCTTGGTCTTTTGTTTATCCGAATCATTTTCTAGTATCAATTCATGTGAAATCAGACCTTGAGTCTTATCTGTAACACCCTAAAATTGGCCTAGTAATGTTACTACAATTTAAACAATAGGCTAATTGAATCCATTAGTTGGTCAGTTTAAAAGAAAATTGAACATTGGCCATCCTTATAAATCAAATAAGTGAAATTGAACTAAATTGAATTGAAATGAAAACTAGAAGGCATAAATAGAAGGTTGGAAATGTTAACATGCAAAATCCTATAGATTGCATGTAAAATAGAAATTAAATGGAGGCCTTGACACATGTTCTCTTCCAACGAGAACATGTGCCAATTTGGATGATGACTCATGTTGGGAGGAAAAATGAACAAAGAAATAGTGTCATCTTTTCCCATTATCATCTACCTTGTGGCCGAAACATAGAGAGAGAAAGGGAAGAGAAATTTGCGTGCAAACACCTTCAATTCAAGCTTCATAATTCATCCATTGATCAAGTTAAGCTTGGAGAAGGTATAATACTTGAACCTAACTTGCTATAGATTGTTTGAATGAGTGATGGATGATGTCCTTGTTGTCTTGATGAATTGGATGATTTCTATGCATGTTAGGGTCATGCTAGTTGCAATTAGAACCTGGAAATTTAATGCTAGTAACCAAATTGCTAATGAAACATATGTGTGATTGCTGGAAATTTGAGAAATATGAACATAGTTGAAAACAGTCTTGATTAGGGACTGTTTTGGTTGAGAAATTGTGTAAACATGTTAAAAGAACATAGAACCCTGTTTTGATCATGTTGATAGGTAAAACGAAGATTGAATTGAATACATGTGTTGCTGGAAATGTGACTACCCCTAATTGAACTAGTTAAATTAGGTAATGGACTGCCTAGTGGATGAATTGGATGTGAACATGTGATCAAATAGATTAAACTAGGTTCAACTTGATTATGACATGTTTTAAGAACATTTCTAGGTGAATTATGATGGCCTAGACATGTATGAACATGAACATGACTGGAATTGCCATGTTAGGACCTTGCTAAAATGAGTTAAGAAGCTAGAAATTCAACCTAATGTAATCTGCCCAGAATGCTCTGTTCTGGGCAGTGACTTTGAAAAATTGCTATAAATTGTGTATAATTAATTTAAGGCTAAAAATTTTATAGACAACACTTTGGTATGTCTAAATTCATTAGGAGAAAATAGAGCTAAACTCTGAGTTGTATACTGAATTGTAGAGAAGAAATACTCGGGACAGTGCAAACTGTCCAGTATAGCAAGATTCCCTGTCTTGAAATTAAAAACTGTATTAATTGGATAAGAACTAAAATCCAAGCCTTATATGGACATAAAAACAATTTTGTTAGCTTTCCAACGGTGTAAACCAATTGAAATTCTGACGTACGAAATGAAAGATATGCATGATTTAGTGACTAGAGTGCAAGCTGCCTGGCAGCAGCTGCATAGACAAATGCACACTGTTTTGTGGCATTTTGCAAACTGTCTTGTAAATAGTTTTAGGCCTTGAAATATGCTTTGTTTTACATGAACTAGAATGTAGAAAAGTGTAGTTAAGTGAAAAGGAAAATGTATATGAGCATGCTGCCAAATTTGTGTATGTGATATGCTTGTAATCTTGTCTTGAATTGAATGACCTTGTGATCATGTTTTGACATGCTTATGCTTGTAATGTGTTAGAACCAGGGTTGAACTTGGTGGAAGAAGAAAGATTGGAACAATCTAAAGCCAAGAGCAAATGAGTGTGGATCCAAGACTAGCTAAGCTGGAGTATTATGAGTGTAGTTACCTCTAGGGTTAGGACTAGGTCCTAACCAATGTACTCGTGTTACAATCTTGAATTGTTAAACGAACTTAATCATGAACTTGACCTAATAAGGGAAGGATAACTAAAGAAATACATGAAACTTGATCCTAGCCTTGATTACCTGTCTACTTCGAATGCTAAGCATGATTGTGTGGTATCTTGGTGCTTGTATGTGCTATGATGCATGTGATTGAATGCTAAAGAACATGCTTGACATAATATTGATCTTGAAACTACTTGACATGTGAGCTATGGCTCAATGGCCTAAGTGCCTAATGTGAAATGAACTTGCTTGACATAATCTTGATCTTGAAACTACTTGACATGTGAGCTAAGGCTCAATGGCCTAAGGGCCTAACATGAAATAATCTTGCTTGACGTGAACATGATCTTGAACTTGATAAACTTGAATAAATGGTAAATTGAACAACCTTGGTAGCTAGTTGGACTAGGTAGAAGGGCATGCCTTAGAGTCTAGAGCTCATTGTGTAAGGGTGGACTACGGTCCAGAGCTAAGGCCCATATTTGGCGACAGACGGAGGGTACGTATGTGGTCTTTGGCGACAGTAGGAAGGTTGACCAGCACTACGGTGCATCTTGTGGCGACAGTTTGTTGGAGACTCGATTACCTATACAAACTAAGTACCAAGGGGGTTGTTTAATGAATAAAAATGGAAATAACAATCCAATAATACATGATACTTGTCTTGAATGCCATGAAATGCATGTTACTTGACTTGAAAGCATGAATCCTTGATTTCTTGTTTTGCAAGCAAGTGTGCTTGATTCATGAAGTATGAATTTTGTTGCTTGTACTTGTTGGCCGAATGTTGATATCCTTGGATAGGATAATCTTGATTCTTGAAAGCCTAACTAAGATCACTTTTGATGCTTGAAAGCCTTAGCTAGGTCTACATTTGACTAAAAGATATGAAATTTGAAATAACAAATGGTTAGACTAGTTACTACCTCACTAAGTACATTTTTGCACTTATCACTCTTGTTTCATTATTCCCAACCTACAGGATAAAGGATACGAGGTTGCTTGATCTTGAAGCATGTTACCTTGAACAAGAAGCAAGACACACAAGTTTGCCTAAGTATGATTTCATACTTGTTTTGTATATCTCCTAGAATGGTGGCACTAGATTGTACATAGTTAGCTTGAACATGCATCTTGAAGCTTGTATTTAATGTTTGATGGGCCTACTATGTTATGTATATAGTATTAAGTATGTAATGAACTTAGATAACATGTAATGGATGTTGTTTTGCTGCGCATTTGATAATGGAATGAAATGATCATATATTGATCTAGTTTGCTATGAAACAATTAGAAAGTCTTGACATGTTCATGTGTATGCTTGAAATGAAAGTAGAATGAGATGAATCATGTTGAATGCTTCCTATTCTAATGACTTGAACCTAAAGGGTTGCTTGTATGTAAATATACCTTGATGTATGTGTTATGTATGCTTGTATAGTTGTTTGCCGAATGTATAATAATGAAAATAAGCTTGAATGAACTAGTTACATGCCTTGTGTATGCTTTTGTTGTTAGGGTCGAATGGTTAAGTATGGAATTAGGCTTGAATGGAACTAGATACATGTAATTTGGATGTTCAATAATCATGTTAGAAACTTAAGGATAAAATGTACATGCATTAAACTAGGAAACTTTGAATTGAATAGGAAGCATGTAACACTATGGTAGTTCGAATAGATTAGGTAACAAAGAATGAACGTTGTAAAGTGAACCATGAAAGTAGTAACTTGTAATTGTAAGCATGAAATGAAACAATATTTAGTAATTTATTCGAAATGGTGAGATTGAATGAAAGAAATTTGGTTGTCTTGGCCTTGTTCGAATGCCTTAGTTTCATTTGAAAACAAATGGGAGCTTACTTGTTAGCTAAGTAAGTATGTAAGTTACTTGATCTAGCAATCTAGTGGTAGTGTGTTAATAGCCGAATGCTTTGGATAATTATTGAAATCAAATGTGAGTGCTTGATTGTTCATGTATTGATTGTATTGTTGTAATGCTTGCTATGTCTTGCCATGTCCTTGCTTGCTTGCTAAGTAACGCTCCCAAGCCGGGTTACTACTAGCCCAGGTAGGGGGTGTTACATTATCAGTGGAAACATAGACTTCAACTAAGCATGCATCATCGACAAGAAAACCTCTTTCAGGGTTGTGTAATTTACTATGAGGTATGAGTGAAGAGAAGCCCCAATCAGTGTCCTTAGCCTTGAACCATGCTCAGTGACTGCCAAAAGCAAGAATGTCATCTCCAGCCACTTGGGTAAACAAGTTGATAACAAATTCAAAGAAGAAATATTTTGCCTTTGGTCTTTGTATATGAAACCCATGACCAATATGAATTCAAACGCTCCGTTCCATGCCTCATTTGACTTTATGTTCAAACATTCACCGCCGAGGCATGGCAAAGGTTAACATACAAAACAAATGCTCAACACTCAATGCAGATAAATGCATAATAGCCCAAAACAAAATAAGAGGAAGCAATAGCCTAGGAGAACATATTATAAACAAGGAAGCCGATTTTGATGAGGAACAAGAAGGAAACAGAACTATAAGCAACTTTGTTTTCCTAAACCCTTCCTGTTTTCCCATACTATGACCATCTTTAGAATCAAATGCATATCATTCGTATCGGTAAACCCATCGAATAAGGTAAAAAGAAGAAGGATAAAGTGTGATTGCTGTAACAAAAGACCTTTTGTAATGGAATTTGTACGATCAATTTGGTGGATGATTTGGGCAAATCTAGTCCATCCTGAAGGCAAAGTCCCTGAATCTGCAACATCTATGTAAATTGACAAATGATCCACTTCCTTGATCCCCTTGGGGAAGATAAAAATTCTCCTGCCAAATAAGTTTTGCAAGTCATAAAATGCAAATTAAAACATAAGCGACATGAATAAGGAAAATCAAAGCTACCATTTGTTGCCATCAACACTAAAATTTTCAGAGTAGAGCTTGTGGTCTATAATACTGGAGAAGTTCTTAATCCTCCAAGTGACCTTGGTTATTTCTCCATTACTATCCGTAGACTGAGACTTACTAGCATCCACTGCATTCAAATTTTCAATCTTCCATATGACCTTAGGAAGATTAGACCCAGACTTGCTATTCACTGGTAAAAATAAACCCAGCAATTCAAGATTATAAGCAGAATTTCAAACATAAAAACTAAAGAAATATGTGAGGGAGACATTATATACGTAGAAGCTATTCATATTTACGAATACCTTGCATGATCGAGTAATCAGGCGCTCAAAGATGCCAACTGCACAACTTGGAGTGGAAGAAAATTGTAAATACAAGTAACTTGATATATCTTTATAAAGAAAAACCCTAAAAACATACTTCTCCGATTAAATTGTCATATATTGACTTTTTATGAAATTCTAAGAATAAATTTAACTTTTTTTTCATCCAAAATAAATGCATTTTACCCCATATTCATCACCTTCTCCATCATTTATTCTTATTTTTTCAAAAAAATGAAAATTATCTTATTTTTAAGGTTAATAAAAAAAATAACGAATCTTCGTTCCCTCTCTGGGTCCCTCTAAAAAATCCCATAGAGGATCCTATAAACTAAAAATCAACCTAAATTTTTTATTCTCCAAGAATTCTAATTCCAACAACAAATAATGAAAAAAATTCATAAAATTTACACAACTCAATTCTCAACTAAATTTTATGGTAAACATCCCAAAAAAACGACACATTAAACCAGCAGAAAAGGAGCATTCTTAAAAGAAGTGTTGGATAAACCAGCAGTAGGGTTCATTACAAAGCACAAGTAAGTTAATTCCAGCAAAAGGATCTGAGCTTATAGGGTTTGAAAATCGGCTCCCATTCCCATATATATAATATAAGTCTACTAGAAACTATGCTATGCTTCCTGGATTTCTAATTTAGTTTAGAGAGGACTGTGCCTATATATATATATAACACGACTTGCTCGAAAACCATTATTATGAAATTTCCACAAAGGTTTTTAAATCTTTCCTTCCATAGAAGAGATGAAATCTTTCATCCTTCTCCATTCAGCTTCAACAGTCTTCTCTTCCTTCTCAGCAGCCTCGGCTTTGGCCGCATACTCTGCCCATTTCTTTTCCAACTCCACTTTCATTCTCTTTGAACTTCTGAATAGCCCCTTTCGTTCAGCCAACATATTCTCCCTTTCCTTTTCTGCTTCTTCAACTTGCTCATGGAAGGCAGCAAGCTTTTGCTCTATCCGTTTCACCTCTGATTCCACCTCTTTGTATCTGACTAGATTACTATCCTGTCTATCCAAGCTATGAGTAATCGTCGGCTTCATAGATTCCTTCTCACTAAGGTAGTTCTTGTCCTCCACTGCTTTCGCTGCACGGTCAGCTAGTTCTTTCAAGCTTTCCTCCGTGGCTAACATCGCATTTTTCTGCTCAACTGTAAGGGTAGAAGAGGAATAATTAAAACTAGCAAGGATCTTGAGTGCCTGCTTAAGTGGAGAAAACTTCCCTGAATTGTAAAAATCAACAGGGGTCATATTCATGGCTTTATCTAATTTAGCCAGTGCTTCCTTAGCTGCTCCTTGAGAAACAACAATTTTAGAGTTCAAAAGCTTGGACTCTAAGCTAGAGAAGAATGTGCCCATATCTTCCTCATTAGGCTCTTCAGGTTCAATGGCCTGAAACGGCTGAAAAGAAAGCAATAATAGAGATACATAAATGCATTTATAGTAAGAAATAATCAGTAAAGGAGATTTGATTTCTACTGGTTCGGTTTTCAGATTTGTATGGTTGTCTATGGCTGCCTTAACACCATCAGCTTCCTTGGTCTCATGTTTATCCGAATCAGTTTTGAGTATCAGTTCATGTGAAATCAGACCATCAGTCCTATCAGTGGAAATGTAGTCTTCAACTAAGCATGCATCATTGAGGAGATAGCCTCTTTTAGGGTCGTCCAATTCACTACGTGCTAAGAAAGAAGTGAAGCCCCAACCAGGCTGCTTTGCCATGAACTCGGCAGGAGCGACTGCCTGAAGCAAGAGTTTCTATAATCAACCACGTGAGTAAACAAATTTGGCATCTGTCTTCGAATGTTTGAACCATGCAATCTGCACAACTCTGGAGTGGAAGAAGATTCAGGGTTTCCCGAGGAGCGTTCCAAATGTTGATTCCGTATTCAAATTTCAAGTCCTTTTGTTTCCCATAGTCTCCTCCACACTAGTACTAATATTGGAGGAAAAGTGTTCATGAAAAGCCCTTTTCAATTTAAGGACAAAAGTTAAAAATCTCAGCTTTCTCACTTTCAAAAGAAATACTAAATGTGTCATTGTTTACGAGTGAATATTTTATCGAGTCGAGTAAAACATTTTAAGTTAGTTAAAGAGTCTTATTTTATAACTCAAATTTTATTTAAAAAAATTTCAAGTCGAGTCAAGTTGTTCGTGTTTATATGTTCAAATTTAATCGTAAACATTTATAAAATTATGGTAGTAATTAGTTCAAATTTCGTTTTCCACCGCAAATGCATCAAATTATTTTCCTATAAATAAATAAATATATGTATATATAGATAGAATTGAAGAACTCGACTTGAACTTTAAAATCGATCCACTATTTGCTAAAAATTTCAAGTTAATCGAATTTCTATTTTATAACTCAAACTTTATTTGAAAACTTTTTGAGTCGAATTTTTTCACGTCGAATCGAATTGAAAATTTTAATTTATCAAGTCGAGTTTTGTTCACCCCTACTTAAGTTATCCTTTTTTGTTTCTTTTTAATTGCGATAGTGCTTTACAATCCCGATTTCATTAGGAAAATTATATGATACGTATATTTTAGTAGTTTTTAGAAATTATAAATTGGTCCCTTAACTTAAATAAACTAACAAGTTAGTCCACTGCCGTTAAAAAATTAATGGCTAATGACGTGGCAGTTAACAAAAATTAGCATAATAACACATTTAGTCTTCAACCTTTACACTTTATTTTAATTTGTTTCTAATTCTAAAAAATAACCATTAACATTTTTCTATTAATTTAGTCAATTTTCTTCTCTCCACACACGATCCTAAACAAAATCCGTCATATTTCTAAAACAAAAATCAAATTTTAATTACTTAGATGGCTTGAAATCATGACCTTGAAAAGAAAGCAATAGATTCTAAGGTTAACAAGAACGAAATTTAAATCTAACAAATAAGCCTTTGAAGTAAACTCCTATTGAAGCTAAATATCCTTACATATACTCTATTTTCCCAAATAATCGATCTACATTTCCACTCAAACGCGACAAATTCGACGAGCTTCCACCTCCACTACCACGATACAACAATTTTTTTTTATTTCTATTTATTATGGAGCAACTAAATCAAAAACCTTCAAGTTTGTTCTTCTCTTTCTTGCCAAATTAAAATTATCGCCAACTACCTTCACCGAAGAAATTCAACCAAATCAAGCTGTTAAAAGTTTTTATCAATGGAATCTCCTTTCCTTTCATGAGATCCACGTACTCTGCAAATAGAGGAAGTACTGGACAAAGTAAATGAATCAGGTTTCATGTTAGCATTCCATCAAACACATTAAAGGCATTTGTTTACGTCTCCCATGCAATTGTAAGCTTCGAAATTTTGCGTACATATTTAAAAGGGCATTTCCAGTGAACAAATAAAAGTTGAAACCCAACCTAATAATACAACCATGAATAGACTCACTCATCCTCAAGCTTTTTTCAGAAAGACCCAAGCTTTAAACACAAAAGGGAACATTGTATGATCTGGGTATATACCAAAATTATGCATTTTGATAAAAACAAGTCAAGGAGTTAATATGAAGGCCGGATGTCAAACAGCATTAAATAATGAATTTCCAAGCGAGAAGTGGAGAGGAGTTAAAAGAGAGTTGAAGAGAAAGAGGGAGTGTTGTAGAAGATTGAAGTTAGTGTAGATGGAAGTAGAAGAAGGAGAGTAAGATTGGGTTTGGCTTGGTTTTTGATTTTGATTTTTAAAGAATGAGGAGCTTTGAGGAAGGTTTTCACTGGTGTTTTTGCCATGGAACTTGAAGTTACACTAGTTAGGACTAAATCAAAATTAAGGGATAAATTTGTCATTATACCAAATGTGATTAAATGACACTCAATTGCCGTTAAATTTTTAACGGCGGCAGACCAACTTGTTAGCTTTTTTAAGTCAGGGGATCAGTTTGTAATTTCTTATAGCCAAGGAATGCAAAAAAAAAATTAGAGCATAGTCAGGGGACCATTTATGTAGTTTACCCTAAAATTTACATGTCTAGAGACCCCTAATTGGTTTAGTGCCTAATGATGCTAATATTGCCCCATCTTGTATGGGTTCGAATCTCGGTATATGAATGTAATACCTCTTTGTTTAATAAAAAATTACATTTCTAATCTTAAAACCTTAACCTTTAACATTAAATCGGAAATCTTAAACCCTACAAACTAAATCTCTAAATCCTACAACAAAAAAAAACTATGAAGTCTAAAGAGTACACGACATGTGTATCAAGTTTTTAGATCTCAACGATGAAGTGGCGGAAAAAGAGGAGACAGAATAATATATCATGATTTCACATCGTTAGGACGGTGGATATTGTAGATCATAATCATTCCCTTTAATTTTGGAAAGAAGTTTTGTAAGTTTAAAAGAGATCTTAGAAAAAATATAAACTAATACAATGGTAAGGGACGATGAGACGAGTTTTTTGGTGTCTAGGATGGTACGAGTGTGTATAGAAATTAGAAGGCTGGTGAAGGAGTGGTGGTTTCTACTGGAGGCATCACCCACCTTGATATTTATTGGTCCTTGGCTTTGTATTGGCAATATTGCTATGAATGAATGAAGCAAAAAGAACAACCATAATCGTCTGTCTGTTGTGTAGAAATGTGATTTCTACAACAAATTACGTTGTGTAAGTGTAAGGGAAGTTCTCCGATCAATTTGATCGATGACTGCCAGTCCAATTTGGGCATATCCACACCATCCGGAAGGCAAAAGTTCCGGGATTTGCAACACACAACTCCACAGTGCTCTCCTTGGGGTAGAACAATTTGTTTTTTTTTGTAATATACATGTCTGTTTTACGGTCTATGTTTGGAGTGTGAGGATAGAGCAATTTGTCTTTAATACTGAAGAAATTCTCAATCCTCCACGTGAACTTCCTTATTTTCACTAACATCCATACACTGAAACTTATTTTCTACTGCACGCACAATTTTAAGCATAAGAAGAAAAGAAAAACAGGGGTTTAGAGCGTTTGGTAAGCTCACATTGGGAAGAGGTTTGAGCCAATTTTTGAACAAACTCAAAACCCCATGATAAAAAAAACTCTTGTTGAAGATGTCTCATGGACAGAAATTCAGTTACCTCTAAAGGAACCCAATGTTCTATTACCTCTAAATGAACCTACTGTTACACCCACTCCTATTCCAACACAAGATCATATCTTTGAATCTACTATGATATCATATTCTGTTCTTGAACCTTTATCTCCTATAGTTGGATCCGTACCAAAACTCCATTAAATCTTCCTTCAAAGACCCAACTTGAAACCAGAGAACTCAGTGTCTATACAAGGAAGAAAAGGAGGCCTATTCAGGATATTACATAGCTTAGGACTGCTCAAGAACTGGAACCGATCCCATTGTCCTTGGAGGAGGAGGAATGTATGGAAAATTTGAATAATGATGATATTGAACATATTGATACATCTGACTTACCTATTGCTAAAAGAAAAGGTGTTAGGAAATGTACGAGTCATCTGATATAGAGATATATGGCTTATGAAAAGCTAATGCCCTCATTCAAGGCTTTCACAACCAAGATTGATAATATTCAGATCCCTCAAACATTACATGAGGCCTTGAAGGATCCGATATAGAAAAAAGCTGTAGAAGATGAGATTCAGGCACTGTAGGAAAATAATGTAACACCCCCTACCTAGTTTAGGAGTAAAATCGGTTCTGAAAGTGTTACACATGAACAAGCATTCAAAACATTGCATTAAAGACTTAAAACTAACTTATGTAAACATAGAATTTTCAGGGCAAATTAAAACTTTTAAACTATTTTACAAATCAACTTTCAAGTTAGCATTTCATATCCTAACAAGTAAGTACACATGCATCAAGCATTTTATTTCATTTGATAGTTTATAGCGTATACTTTATTTACTAATCTTCTATAAACAAGCTTACTATATCTGTTTTAGGAGTACACATGCATCAAGCATTTTATTTCATTTGATAGTTTATAGCGTATACTTTATTTACTAATCTTCTATAAAAAAGCTGTAGAAGATGAGATTCAGGCACTGTAGGAAAATAATGTAACACCCCCTACCTGGTTTAGGAGTAAAATCGGTTCTGAAAGTGTTACACACGAACAAGCATTCAAAACATTGCATTAAAGACTTAAAACTAACTTATGTAAACATAGAATTTTCAGGGCAAATTAAAACTTTTAAACTATTTTACAAATCAACTTTCAAGTTAGCATTTCATATCCTAACAAGTAAGTACACATGCATCAAGCATTTTATTTCATTTGATAGTTTATAGCGTATACTTTATTTACTAATCTTCTATAAACAAGCTTACTATATCTGTTTTATACTTTCAGAGAGTTTATCCTTATTTATAAAATTCATTCTCCTTAAATCAATTACCAACTTAATATTCTTTGACCATTTAACGCATATAAATCAATGCCTAGTCTCTATACTAGGTTAGGCTTCATTTAGTAAACTTCATTACTCCTTAGTCGAGATATCACTATAACATTCATGTCATGAATCAAACAATCATATACTATCATATTCTTGTTTTAACATTAACCTCTCTTATTCATTCAATCATACAAAACATGACTTTAATCATTCGTACAAAGTTCCTTATAACATTTACTATCAATGACCAATTATGCATATTTGTTTTTTTTATCACAGTTTAGCAATACAAGCATCAAGCAAAACAAGTTAACTTATGATTTTTATAATTTATCTATTCATTCTTCTATTACTCCCTGAAATTCAAGTTTGTGGATACATTTTCAAGGTCTTAAAGAACTAATATCCTATAACTTAGTGGACTTTAAGAACAAACATAATGTTTCCCTAAACCAGATTAACCTTTAACAAGTAAAACATATATAGTTCAAAACTATACCCATCAAGCATACCTTTAAAAGTTTGCTTAACCATCCTTCATCATTAATCTTTAGTACTAGTTCATTACGTATCCTATGTCAATGTAACTCATGCTTATTAATAGGTTCAAAGCTTAGCCTAGTCAGGCACATCATTTCCTATCATAACGAACATTCTTATGTTATATCTACTTAATCATATGTAACCAATCATTTAACATAGCATGGAATCATATCACACTCATTTTCAGGCCATTATAACACAAACACCTATCATATCAAGCAACCATAACACACATAGGCGTCAAAATATTAAGATCTTTGTACCTTCTTCATAAGGTACTATAAACATTAATTGAATGCACAAATATGTTAACTAATCAAATAGATAATATACACCTTAATAATTTATTGCCACCCTAGGAATTTAAAACAATTACTACTAATCACATACTCTAATCTTAGGTCTTGTGTGACTTGTTACTGGAGGTTGACACGATCCTCGTTAGCTGAATGTTAGCTACATGAAAGATCAATCAATCAAATACGAGTACGGTCAAAAGAACTTAGTGAGGTAACACAACCAATCCAAACACACAAGTATACAAGAAGATATATTACTTTTACAAGTCATTATGATTTAGTTTTAATTAATTCTTTCATTTAGCCAAAGTTCACTCCAATCTCTCTACATACACTTTCTTTGAGCCCATTCATATTTGATTCACAAGAACCATATAACTTAAGTTTTCATTTTATGTCTTCCATGCTTCACATAACAATCCACATTTTAACTTGCGAAACAGTTTACTTATATCACCAAAACAGTCCCTTAAATCACCAAAACAATCATTGATTTTAGGTTTACAAAACAGTCCTTATTTTTAACTTGCAAAACAGTCCACTTAATTGACAAAACAATCCACATTTTTAATTTGCAAAAAGTCCACTTAAATCACAAAACATTCCTTATTTTTAACTTGCAAAACAATCCACTTAATTGACAAAATAGTCCACAATTTTTAATTTGCAAAACAATTCACTTAAATCACAAAACAGTCCTTGTTTTTAACTTGCAAAACAGTCCACTTAATTGGCAAAACAGCCCACAATTTTAATTTGCAAAACAGTCCACTTAAATCACAAAATAGTCTTTGTTTTTAACTTGCAAAACAACCCCTGATTTATTCACTAAAACAGACCTTAAATGTAACACCCCTAACCCGGGTTAGTAGTAACCCAGTTCGGGAGCGTTACTTAGCAAGCAAGCAAGGACAATGCAAACAATACAAGACAATCAAACATTCATGCTTACTTAACATACAAGCAATACACATTTGACTCTCAATCATCCATACCATTCGAACTAGATCAAAGCAATCTATCATACATTTCTTTTTATGCAAGCAACCCATACTTAAGCATCAAATCATTAAAGGCATTCAAATCATTAAAAACAACTACAAATTTTTCCCTTTCATACCCCTACATGAAATTTAATATTCACTAATAGGTTTCAAATCAGAAAAATTACACTATCCCTATATAATTTAAAACTAACATAACAATTAAAAAAAATATCTTACCACCCTACACCTACACCACTACTTCATCACATCACTGCAACCCTATATCAATTAAAAAAATCTACTCACCCATTCAATCAGATAATACAAAAAAACTATCTTACCACCCTACACCTGCACCTACACCACTACTTCGTCACATCACTGCAACCCTATATAATTTTAAAAAAATTCTTCTCACCACCCATCCAATCAGATAATAAAAAAACAAACTCAATACTCATTCCCGAGGATTACCAATCAGATAAAAACTAAACCCAATAACCCTAACTATACTTTTATAATAAACATAATTAATTAATTTGAAACTTTTTAAATTAAATATTATTTTTCCTAACTATACTACATTAATAATTAAAATATTAAAAATTAACCAAAAACAAAAAAGAAGAAAAACCCTATTCAAAGGCGGATTGAACTCCTAGGGATAGGGGGTATTTTTTTAAACACTATTCAAGGCCGGTTGAAATCCTCACTTTGATTTCAATTTTTTTGGGAACTATTCAAAGACGGGTTGAACTCCTTGGGGGGTATTTTTTATTATTTTTTCCAAAAACACTGTTCAAAAACGGGGTGCACTCCCCCTGTGTACTGATTTGAACAGTAATATGCAATATTGTGGGAAATAATTTGGTTCCAACCATATTTTTGGAATTAAAATATTCCAATAAAATATTTTTGTAATTCCTCCGTTTGTTTCGTTATCATATTATCCCAAAATTAAAACAGAAACAAAATCCTAAAAAATAAAAAATCTTGAAAATTCAGGAATTTTGTTTTCTAAAATTTTAATGATAATTCATTTATTTTTAAAAAAATCATTTAAAATATATAAAAATCATAAAATGAAAATTTTCAAAAAAAAATGGTTCTTTTGAATAGAAAATTTAATTTATTTTATTCTTTGGATCTTCTGCTTTTAAAAATGTTTAATGTTTTTATTACCTGTGGTACTATATCAATGGATTACGATTATTATTTAATAGAAAAATGTGAAGTGTAAGGGTGCAAATGAACAAAACGTTCGATGAATTATTTGTATAACGTTTATTTATTAAATTAAATAAGTGACAATTAATAAAAAAAATTATGTTCAACAAGAACAAAGATGTATTTTGTTCGTTTATGTTTAAGAATAAATTCGTTTAAAAGCTCATTTATGACTCGTTTATTTATTATTGATATTTTTTAATAAAAATATTAAAATAATATTTCCTCTATTTATATATTTAAATTTCAACTCATTAATCTATGAAATATATATATATATATGATATTATATTTCTTATGAACCAAAAGAAGCAAAGAACTAATCACTGAAACATTGTTGTAAATGAAAAACGTAATGTTTCGTCCTACTAAATTAGCTGGTTATTGATTCTATGCAACATATTTTAAGACTTAATATTTTTGTCTAAAATACCAAATACAGTCTCGGACTTGGGTGTGTAACCCGTCCAATTGTTCAAGCATTAAGGTTTTTTATGGCTTAATACATATTTTGTCCTTTATATTTTAGTTAAATTATTAGTTTGATCGTTGTACATTTTTATTTATCAATTTGACCTTTGTACTATGTTCCGTTAAAAGTACTACGTGAACCAATCACTATCACAACTAATATTAGATGGTTCACGTAGTATTTTTGACAGAATTTTGAATCTTTTGAAAGAAGTTTAAGGATTTTGTGATTTCTTTGGGATTTTCTGTTTTTAAAAATGTTTAATGTTTTTATTACACGTGGTACTATGTCAATGGATCACATTTATTTTTTAATAGGAAAATATGATGATAGATGTGTAAATGAACAGAAAATTTGATGAACCGTTCGTACAACGTTCGTTTATTATGCTAAATAAACGAGTATGGAAAAAATTATGTTCGCTTGATAAGCAAATGAACACGAGAAAATATGTGTTCCGTTTATTTATGTTCATGAATAAACTCGTTTAAAAGCTTGTTTATAAGTTCGTTTATGACTCGTTTATTTATTAATGATATTTTCTTATAAAAGTATTAAAATAATATCTCCTCTAATTTTATATTTAAATTTTAACTCATTAATCTATATAATATATATATTAAATTATATTTCTTATGACAACCAAAAGAAACAACTTATCACTTAAACAAATATTAAATAAAATATATCATTATAAATAATAATAAAAATAAAAAACATAAATATCAAATACATTTATACTCATTTTATATCATTGCAAATAAGCATTGATCACTTATTTGCACCGTTATAAATAAGCATTGATAACATAATATATCGAACATATAAACGAACATGTTCACGAACGCTAAACGAATAAAGTTCGAATATGATATTAAAATTTTAAACAAGCAAGAACGAAACTGAACAATTTTAAAAAATAACCAAATGAACACGAACACAAACTTATTCGTTTGAGCTCGATTCATTTACATTCATGGACTACCGGATAAAATGCATACATAATGGCATAAACATGGGTTAGATGATAAAAATATAGATACCAAATTAGTAATTTAACTATAGTGCATGGGCAGAAAGAGGTATTAAGGTTTCTTTTTTTTATGGGAAATCGTACTGAGCAAGACTCGTGGAAAAAAGGGCGGACTTTTGAATTAGCAGTATTTAATGAAATTCGAAGCGCTCGCTCGGAAACCCTGAATCCTACGCTCGACGTTTTGCCGATAGCGTCGTTTACAGCCGCATTATCCGATGATAATCGTAGAAGGTATTAACATATATATATATGTATGTATGTATGTATGTATATAGCTTCTTCTACTTATGACCTTTCCCCTCCATTTTGGTTACTCTTTCTTTAAAATTTTGAGTGCAGGGGAAGGTAAGTATCATTGTATGGATATTACTGAAAAAGTAAGGAAGTTCACAAGGATCCGGAATTTCTCCAGTATTTCATACGATTTGCGCTTCTCTGAGATTTTCATTGTTGACGGCACCAAATGGTGAGTTTGATTTCTCTTCTTCTCGTTGTTCATGTTTTAATTTGCGTTATATTTCATCTCCCATGACTTGGATTTTGAAACTTGTTTGGCAGGAGAATCCTTATCTTTTCCAAGGGGTACAATGACGATAATCATCTGTCAATTTATTTATATGTTAAAAATTCAACATATTTGCCTTCCGGATGGAGTACATATGCCCATTTCAGCTTGGCAATCGTCGATCAATTCGACTGTAGAAATTCGATTACAAAAGGTTCTTTGTTGCAGCTATCACATTTCTGTAAAAACAATCAAAGGATCAGCATTCTGTGGTTGATGTTTTGTTTCAATGAATGGTTTTACAGACATCTAACCAATGTATAAAATGGCGCACTAAGGCGATAAGGGTCCTAGAGCCGAGGCGCAGGGCGCGCGCCTTACTGAAATGAGGCGTAATTTTTTATAATTAAAGATATATTGACCAAGTACAGATAAATTTATTACCTAAATACCATTCTTGCATTCTTTCAATGTTAATTATGATTGAACTTATAAAATTTACAAAATAATTATTAAATTTATTCAAATAATAAATATTATAGTTAAAAAATAATTTACTTAAAATATTTTATTTTCTTATTCATCTTTTTAACTAAACCAAAGAATATTGGTTAAAATTTATAGAAATAACTAATGTTAATGCAGTGGGAGAGAAGAAATAATATACTACTAGTTTAAACTATACATTTTGGGCCATAAAAAGAATTAACTTATTATGGCCCAATACTGAGGGTTGACAACTATTAGTCTATAACTTTCTAAATTTTTCTACTCTGATTATTCCATTCTCATTTCTTTTTATTTGTTGATAATAAATAAAAAGTTACGTGTTAAAAATTGTACCAGAAGTGGGCCCACAATTATCCTCTAACGCGTGAAGCACTTACTCTTTCTTCTCTTTTTCGACAGAGATATGGGTTTTTTTTGGTTTTTCATTTTTTCAAATTTCTTTTGCTTCTCCTCTCCCTCCATTGCATTTACTATCAGTTTCCTACTTTTCTTCTTCTTCAACATACTTTGTTTTTAGGTTCTTTTTTTTTATTTTAAACAAGGCGTCGCCTTTCACTGCCTCGGCGTCTTTTGTGCCTCATGAACGCCTCTGTGTGCTTCATTAAAATCGCCTCACCTAGACATAAATAGGTGATTTGTACTCTCCTCGGTGTCTAGGCGCGCCTCGGAGTCGCCTTTTTAAACACTGCATCTAACCGATACGACTATTTGATTTTGAAGAACTGAATATGCTTATGTGTGCACATTTTATTGCTTATTTCTCTGTGTATTTGTTTTCTTTATTTTCATACAAAGATGGCTATAGGATGAGAATTTTGGAAGGCTGGAAGCATCTTTTGCTGAAGTGCTAACTTGATTGCTCTTGCGTTCGAAATCTCTTTAAATTCCTTGATCGGTTTCTTTTGCTGTTACAATATGCTCTCCTTGGCTATTGCTTCCTCTTATTCTGTTTTGGCTATTTTGCATTTCTCATCTTTGGGGCTGAGAGTATTTATTTAGTTATCTTATGTCAATGACCCGTATAAAACGGAATGAGGCATTGAAGGGACTAGGGAGCCACAACAATGATGTTCCGGGGGTTACAAAGGAAACTTTGAATTCAAACTGGTCGTGTGTTTCGAATAGTCTCCCATGTTTCCTGATACACAGCTTGCTTGAGGCTTGCTTGATACACGACATTTCATCTCTTTCATAAAAGGAAAGATTTAAAAACCATTTCGAGTAAATTTTGTACTACTGACGTCTGGAGCAAGACTTGTATTGTATCTACATGATCCTCTCTAAACTCAATCAGCACACATTCAGATGTGCGGATGCTTTCACTAAACTTGGGAGCCAATTTTCAAAACCTGTTAAGTTTCATTCTTACACAGGAAATGACTCATTTATGCTTTGTAATGAACCTGCTACTGGTTTTAATTTTTATGTTTTGCTTACCGAGTCTACTGGGGAATCCATGTATCAAACTCTTTAATTTTTGAAATGCTCCTTTTATCGACCAAACCAAAAAACAACATTATATGTATGGTCTAGTTATGGTTTTGGTATTTCTACTATGTTCAATTTTTTTTTTGAATTATAAAGAGAAGGCCTAACTAGATATAGGCCTACAATACGGGGACCAAACTTGTCCCTAACTAGAAATAAGAGGACCTAAGTAGGAGGAGAATCATAAATGTGCATCGTACATGTAGATATATTAGCTAGTTGAGCGAGAAAGTCAGCAGGTCGATTGCCTTCGTGCGGAATCCAACAAAATTCGGTCATCCAACCTCTTCGACAGAGGTCAGCTATAGCACGGACAAGGGAGAGCGGACTGAAAGTTGCGTCTGAGTCTCGAAGCATGCGGATCGCTGGAGCGCAATCCGATTGTATGTGCAAGGTCTTGAAGCTTTGTGCCCAAGTGAGAGTCCTTTCAACATAGAGTGCCCATAATTCTACCTGAAAGACATCGGTGACTTTGGGGAGTATAGAATATGGCAGGTTTAAGGTGCGGCTAATGATTTTACTACAGTTCTACAAATTCACCTCCCTTTTTTATAGTTTGACTAAGTGACTTCTTAACCTTAACGTACTTTCTTTCTTACTTTATCATAGGCTTTCGCCACTTCAAACAGGCGTTTTAAAAACACGAATCTCGTTCAAGAGCTTAAAATATTAGACTTTTTTATAACATTTTAAATTGTTTTATCGTGATTTTTTACAAGTTCCGAAACTTATTTTTTTATTATAATATTTTAGGTTGGTTGGTTTGAAAAAAACCAAGTTTTGAAACTTGTTTTATATTTTTAGTTCTTGGACACGTTTCAAAACTTGCCGTCTTTTGCCGTATCCTAAACCTGCTGCACCCTAGACTCACCAAGTGATTCCTATAGTTTTATTAAAACCGAAAATCCAATTACTTTCGTGATCATGGACGAAACCACCGATTGAACCGACACCTGAGCGAGTAAGAATTGCTCCATCAACGTTTAAGCAATATCGTCCTTGCTCAGGACCCTTCCATTGCAGGGAGGACTATGTTCAACTTTTGAATTTAGTATTTTTACTTTAATCTTGTATAATTTGTTTCTGTTTTTATAGTATTATGAATAAGCTCAAATTTATAGCACTATTAATTTTTCAAGTAAAAGTTATAATACATTTTTTGAGTAAATTGCACATCCTAGGGGTGTGCAAAAATATCCGATCCGACCGATCCGTTCTGGAAATTTGGTTATCCAATCTAATTTTTAATTTTTCATATCGGATACGGATCACAATATTTCTAATTTCGGATTATCTGAAAATTTGAAATTTTAAAATTTCATGAATATTAATCTTGTTATATTTAGCAATTTAATACATATTATATCCAAAAATTCGAAAAATCAAAATTTTCATAGGTACGATTCTTGTTATATTTAGCAATTTGTTACTTTTTATATTCGAAATTCTGAAATTTTCATAAATATGACCGTCAAATTCAAAAAAATACTTAAATTAAATTATATATTCAGATAATCGGATATCCGAACATCTGATTTTTTTTGGATCGGATACAGATTGCTATTTTACCTATCCAAAATTTTCGAATTCGATACGATATCCGAAAATGAAGACCCCTACTGCACACCAAGCCCTTTAATTATGAGTTCGGTAATAAACATGTCATTGTTCTTTGATAAGTCAAATATTTGCATATTTTTCACATATATATACCTATATTTTAGTGTTCTAATCTAACTATAAATCTATGTTTTAACAAGTATTTGATTTTTTGTAGAGATTTTGACAACTAAAGGATAATACATGCTTAAAAGAGAAGTTTCAGTTGGATTTGGATTTTAAGGAGCACTTAACATAAAAAGAAGGAATTCTACTTCAAGTTGAATTTTTATGTTTTATATTATATTTGGAGTAGGATAGAGTTTTAAATTAAATCTTATTGTAATTCCTTCTCCTAGTTGATGTAAATGACCTCTATTATAAATAGGGTCATGAGGAGAAGAGAAATCACTCATCCCATAATTCTTATTCTTCTCTTCTTTTTTGATTTCCCTTTTCCATGAGTTGCTAAACTTTTTATCTAGTTAAGGTTTAGGTTCGATGTTATTAATAAAAGTTTTTAGTGAGATTTCTTGTTTTTTATCTTCTTCATCTATTTCAAGTATTTTTATATCTTCCGGGCTTATTTAACACATACATATTGGATTATATATATACAACAACCAATCGAGGCATCCTTGATACAAGTGGTAAGTAACCAAGCAACGAGTTAGAAGGTATGAATTCATATTCTTGATAAGTTAACAGATTAGTGTTTTGATAGTTTATGTGCATTGGGTCTCTTAATTCAGTAAAGCTATTTGATATGTTTTAATTCTAAGTGGATTATCTAAGGATTTTAATTTTGATAATAAGAGTTAGTCATTTATGGATTATTAAGTGATTATCTACTAAGTAAGAGAGATTGAGTTTAATTGTGGATTATCAATTAACCTATAACCAAGCTATTTGAGATTGATGCAGGTTTATAAAATTAATCTATTACCATTCCTTCTGGATTCGACCATGCTTACCGCTTCTACAAGTTACTTTGAGCAGGTTTTATTTTTTACGGCTTCGACAACCGCTATCATTCTTCTGGTAGACGCAAACAAGTCAATTAAAATATTATTATAAATTGTTTACCGATTGTTAAATATTCGAAGGGAACAGTGACCTGGCTTGACATAATAATAGTTTAGCCCTTTAAATTTATGCATTATATTAATTTTTTTCTTCTAATTTGAATCAATTCAATAAATTTAATTATTGATATTTAAAATTTTTATTATTTTAGCCTTTATTCTCCTAAATTGTTTGTTCTACTCATAAATGTTATATTAACTTTTTATTACCTTCATGGTATTATAACAATTTATCAGTAATTTGTTGCGGCTTTATGGCATATTGCAATTATCCGACTACAATCATATTTTCCTCTGACATTTGTGATCAGCTCCTTTCTCCTCTTCAATTTTTTGAATTAAATGACAATTTGATATTTAATCTATACAAACCCAAACTATCATTTTGTAAAAAAGAAAGAAACTTTCAATCAATTAGAACTTGTCATGTGATAAGAAAGTAACGTAAATTTTATTGTATGTTACTCAATTATTAACGACTTAAAGAACTATTAAAAATGAGTTTATTAAAGGACAAAGATATTACATAATATATGAGTAAGCACATTTAGCTGATTGGTCAAACTATTCTATCTTTATTTCCTCACATTTTCTTAGGTTATGGTTCTAGACTAGGGGTGATAGGCCAGGCTCGGCTTAGGCCAGGAAACAATACTACTGGGCTTGAGGCTCGTCGAGCTCGAAATTTTAGGCTCAAGCTCGGCTTGAAAACAATACTATTGGGCTCGACTCGGATGGAAATGGACAATTTGACTATATTTTTTTTATATAAAAGATGAGGCCTCGTTAAAAAACCCTTTCATAACAAACACCGAAACAAAATTCAATGTCGGGAAAGGGGAAAAAAGTGCCTAATTTATTTTAGTTAATTTGCTTTTAGTAGATTTTCCCATAATTTATTTTATCGTTTCTTTTGTAAATATGTTACTTTTAGTGCATATGCAGTATATACATATGTATAATTATTCAAAGCCTGTTCACGAGCTTTTCGAGCCGAGCTTAAGTCGGCTCGGCTTGTTGAACACACTCGAGCCGAGCACGAGCCCGAGTCAGGCTCACTCAAGCCGAGCCTGAGTAGCTTGCGAGCCGGTCAGGCTCATTATCACCTTTATTCTAGACCTAATAGAAGCACACATTCCTTCCTTAGAGTTTCTCTCCTCCTCTAGGTAGGATTAGTATTAAAATTTGTAAAAAAAAATTACCTAACACATAATTCGTAAAATAAAAATATAAAATTATAGGGAAGTTTAGATCTTTCATCATATTTTTAATTATTTTTCACCCACGTAATACAATAGTATCTTCCTGTAATTGGAGGATTGATGACAAAGAATTGGAAGGTAAATGTCCAACGTATAAAATAGAGAGAGTTGAAGAAACCAAGAAATTTAGAAAAGATTAAAGATAATAATTATGGGATTAGAGACGCTCAGACTCTCGACCTCAGGATTACTCAGATGCAAGCTATGAGACCTACGCGCTAGCCAACTGTGCCACCACCCCAAAGTTGATGTCTTGTCAACGTATTTTTTTTATAACTAATACTATAAACGTCAAAAGCAGTTTCTACAACTTGAATGCAAAATTGCGCGGCTGGCGGCCACGACCTCTAAATTGATAAAAGGGTGAAGTATTATTTTCGTTAGCCAATTTTATCTGTGTTTTTATTTTGATAATCCACTTTTTAAAATTATCTTTCTGGTTAAAACTAGTAGCATCTAAGGGATGCATAAGTGACATAATTTCTGCTTCAATCAATGAGTTTGCACTATGGTGAGAATGTAAAATTTCAGATTATACACTAATATGTAACTACAGAAAACCTAAAATAGATATTGTTGCTATTGAATCAATGATGAAATTTAATCAATGGATCTTAGATCTAAGAGATGATTGACTACCTTGTGTTGTTACCTTTAATGTTGTATACCATGAAAAATTTTAGCAAGTTACCTTTAATGTTGTTTTGAAATTGAGTTTCGATTGCTTTTTAAAATCACTTTCGGAGTAAAAAGAAAAACAATATAGAACAAGTAGTTTTTTTGTTTCAATAGTACTTTTTAGCTTAGTTTGAAAAACGCTTTTTAAAATATAAAACTCTAGCTTTTAGCTTTTCTAAAATCACTTTTGATTATATTTACTCAGTTATCCTCGTTTATATCACATATTCTTATATATTTTTAAAAATAATATCTAAATTAAACATTTTATCTACTTAAAAATACTTTTTACAACAATATCAAACACTAATGTTTTAAACCAAACAATGTACAAGCACTTTTTGAAAGCACTTCTCCACTGCACTTTTAAAAGCAATACCAAACTGACTACTCTACGGGTTTGAGAGTAGCAGTCCTTTGAAATTTTCATTGTTATGTTATTGTTTTCAATACGAGTGGAGTTCTAAAATTTTTTTTAAAAAATAAACAATGAACATATTTTATATAATAAATTAAAATTATTCAACCTTTAACTCTAAATCTCCTTTCATCTCTTTATTTTTTTTCTTTGATTAATCGGCAACGACACCAACTCTGGTGGTGGATGCCGGTGACTCGTATTTCCTTTTTCTTATATCTCAACGTTGTTTTTTAATTATTATTTTTAGGTTTGAATAAGAATCTCTTAGTTTTGTTTTCCTATTCTTCACGCATATTATTGCGCTTTTCTCTGTATTTATGGCACGTTTTCTTTGCCTTTATAGCACGTGTTTGCCTTATGACACGTTCTATTTCGACCATTTTAGTTGTTTGATGCTCGTACAAATATCCTCACGACACTTGTTTCTAATTTGAGATTGTTAGTGATCACAAATAGCTTTATCCCATTTTGTGGTTGTTTGCCGATGTAATTAAAACTATGTAGCGGAGTAGTTACAAGATTGCTTGTTTCGCTCACACTCCTACATCACCTCTTATGCATCTCGTTGGATAGAGACAATGAGAATTTAAAACGGTTGTTGGGTTTCTATGGTCTTAAGAGAATGTTTCGATGTTCTTTGTGCCTTTGAGTTTCATGTTTTTATTTTATTTTATCTTGTATGAGTTTTTTTTGGGTGAACATAATCCCTAAATATATCGTTATGTTTAGGTGCGTTGTATTTGTTAAACATTACATTGTTTTTTATTAGGTAGAGAGGTATTAACTTTCATTGTTTCTAATAAAACTCAATTACCCATGTTTTTTTGAACAAATCCTACCTAAGGATTGATGAAATTTGCTCCTAATGGGTGTTGAACTCACAACTGATAGGTTATAATTATATACTTTTTGTTGTGATTAATTCCTTCATATTCTAGTTATATTATGAGCTTAATTGTGAAAATTATGTTGTTTTGATTTAGGAGGTGAAATATGGATGCAAAGGTGAAATTCAACTCAAAAGCATGTTTTTAGCTTCCCAAGTGAAAATCAAGTCTTTTGGAAGGAAGTTGAAATGGGCAGAAGTTCATCTTCAGTAAGGAGTGACCACGCCTTGTGACTGATACGAGACTGGTGTTTGACGTGAAGATTTGTGCTTTTGGAGCCAAATCCATGATGAAGCCCTATTTTATGGTTATTTCCATTATTTTAAAAGTGTTGGACCAAGAATCAATCTTTTTTATTAATAGGACTTTATTTATTTAGATTTCCCTTTTATTATATCTTTCCTTAATAGATTTGGTTGATTTTGTTTTAGTCATTCTCATAAATCTTAATGTTATCATTAATTTTATTTAGCGGTAAGGTTTGATTTGAATACTTGTTGTGGTGTTCCCTCAAGTAGACTAATCAATTATTAAAGGAGAATAATTGTTTGTTGTGGTGTTCTCAAGTAGACTAATTTCTTGGATACGAGAAATTCATCTTTAAGCCTATGATCAAAGTCATGGTTGGATGAAAATCACACCTTTGTATTGGAAGTTCGGTAAGATTGATCTTTGTTACTTTTATTTTCAGTTTTTATTATCTTTAATTTAAGTTTGATACACCAGCCCCCCATTTTACTTTTATTGTTTAAATTTTGAGATTCTAATTTCAGCTCTCTTGGGATTCAACCTGATCTCACCATTACTACAAGTTAATTTAGTAAAATCAGTTTTATTTTCTTTGACAACCCTTTCAACAACCTAAGGAATAGGGGATCAAGGGTGTCAACCGAAAGCTTTTAATCACATACTCCGGAGGTTGTTGACACTCAATTACCCACATTAAAAACACACTAAATTTATCGACATACGAATTGAATATTTTACTTATTATTTATTAATATATAATATTATTTTAAAAATTAAAACAAACATCTTTTGTGAACAATTTCAACGTAACATGAGGGGGAAAGGGGATTGCTCCTACTAGGACTAGAACCCAAGACCTAAAGGGAGGGATTGGATGTCAACAAGAGTCTTTAACCACCTGCTCTAAGTGACAAATTAAAAAAAAACATTTAAATATGTAATTCTTTCGATAAGAATTTAAATTTGTAATTTGGTTGTGTAGTACATGTATGATTTTAGTATCTATGAACCACGGTCCAAATAAAGATTGCGAACAAATTTAATATTTTTATCTATACTTCCAGAAATTTGTCAATGTTACACTTATAATTTACACATCTTATAATATATTATATATATAATTCTAAAAGTTAATTTAATAATTTTTATAAATGTAAAATCCAATTACCACTAGGATTCCCATTATCATTGGACATGAAATCAAAATCCGCACGTTTGAATAAGAATCTCTTAGTTTTGTTTTCCTATTCTTCGCACATATTATTGCGTTTTTTTTGTATTTATGACACGTTTTTTGTCTTTATAACACGTGTCTGCCTTATGACACGTTCTATTTCAACTTTTGCAGTCGTTTGACGCTCGTACAAATAACCTCACGGCACTTGTTTCTGATTTGAGATTGTAAGTGATCACAAATAGCTTTATCCCATTTTGTGATTGTTTGCAATGTAATTAAAATTATGTAGCGGAGTAGTCTACAAGATTGATTGTTTTGCTCACACTCCTACATCACCTTTTATGCATCTCGTTGGATAGAGACAATGAAAATTTAAAACGGTTGTTGGGTTTCTATGGTCTTAAGGGGATGTTTTGATGTTCTTTGTGCCTTTGGGTTTCATGTTTTTTTTTTTTGTTTTATCTTGTATGAGTTTTTTGTGTGGACATAATCCCCAAATATCTTGTTATATTTAGGTGAGTTGTATTTGCTAAACATTCCATTGCTTTTTATTAAATAGAGGGGTATTATCTTTCATTGTTTCTAATAAAACTTAATTACCCATGTTTTTTTTCGAACAAATCCTACCTCGGGGAGGGGTTGGTGAAATTTGCTCCTAATGAGTATTGAACTCACAACCTAAAGGAGAGGAGATCAGGGGTGTCAACTGAGAACTTACATACTCTGAAGATTGTTGACATTCAATTACCCATGTTAAAAACACAATAAATTTATTGACATAATAATTGAATATTTTACTTATTATATATTAATAAATAAATATTATTTTCAAAATTAAAATAAACATTTAAATATGTAATTTGTTGTGTAGTACATGTATGATTTTAGTATCTATGAAACACGGTCCAAATAAAGATTGCTAACTAATTTAATATTTTTATCAGCTTCATGTTCAAAAAAGTGCCCAACATATACATTTTTTCTAGTTTGGTGCCTAACGTTTTATTTCGTAACAAATTGGGTTTTTTCGTCAATGACCATTAAAAATTTTCCGTTAACCAATTAAAACATGACACGTGACCTGTTTTATTTATTTAATTTCTAAATTACTTTAAAATTATGTATTTCTTAAAAAGCCCCAGAATTTTAATTTCTTTCAAACAAACCCTCAAATCACATCTCCCTCACCGTCTGACATCCCCCACACGCTGGCGGTTCACAGTTCATTACCCAAGCGTCGGGTACCTCACCGTTCAACATCCCCACCCTCTAGCCATCAGTTAGAAGCCCAATCGATCTTTTTTTTATTTTTAGATGTTCGTCGACGAAGCAATCGACAGTTCATTCGCCGATTTTCGACAACGGGATCATGGGGCTTTCAGTCGTAGGGGGTGATGAAGGCAAGGGTGGCCGGTGGTGGAAGGGGAGGAATTTAGGGATATGGGGCTCGGGTTTGGGTTTTTTTATAAAATTAAAGGTTTTGGGGTTTTTTTATAAAATTAAAGATTTTCAAATTTTTAGAAAAATAAAAATTAAAGAAAATAGCAGAATATGCCACATGTCGTGTTTTTATTGGATAACGGAAAAACCTAAATTGAGATACAAAATGAAATGCTAGGTACCAAAGTGGCCCGAAAAAAACGTTAGGCGCCAAACTAGAAAAAAAATGGTATAGGTTAGACACATTTTTGACTATTAAGCCTATTTTTATCTATACAGTATACTTTCATAAATTTGTCACTGTTTCACTTATAATTTACATATCTTATAATATATATAATTCTAAAAGTTAGTTTAATAATTTTTATAAATGTAAAATCCAATTACCACTAGGATTCCAATTATCATTCAACTATTAGGGTCTGAATAATGGAGTCCATTTCCCCTTAGGATAATTATTAAGTATATATTCCAAAATGCATGAAAGCCGCAGCATTGATTTGGAAACCTAACCTAACCTAACAACAAAGTAAGGGTTGTCTTCTTCTGCCATTCAAAGTGTTTGCGCTTATGGACGTTGCAAAAGCAAGAAGAATAAGAGTGGTGACTAAGAAATCATCCATGGCTGAAGATTCCAACATCAACCAACAGATTGTGCGAGACGAGAGAAACGATTGCCGTAGAAATAACAACAAGAGCAAGAGAAAGCTGAGTGATGATGATCAAAACGGGGATGAAGTTGAAGAAAGCTGTTCAAAACCTGATGAGATCGAAGCCATGTTCGACAAGGTTAAGAGAAGGAAGATGACGGCTGAGAATAATCCTCAAGACATTGGATTACTTGTTGAGAAAGTAATGGCTCTACTGGAGGTTGCGGCTGAAGAAGACATCGAGCTTAACATGCAAAACAAACCCGCCATTAAAAAGATCCAGACGCTGCCTCTTCTTACTGATTATCTCTCCAAGAAACATCTTCAACCAGAGTTTTTGGATCGTGGGGTTTTGAGCTTGTTCAAGATTTGGCTCGAACCACTACCCGATGGAAGCTGGCCCAACACCACCGTTCGAGCTTCCCTTTTGAATATCTTAACTCACGCCTTCCCTATCGATATAAGCCAGGAATATCGAAGGGAGCAGTTGAAGAAGAGTGGCCTTGGTAAAGTCATCATGTTTCTATCCAAATCAGATGAGGAAATCACTGCCAACAGACAACTTGCAAAGGATTTGATCGAGAATTGGAGTGGAATCATATTCGACAAGGGTACGAGGTTTTCAGACCTGAGAAAATGACAAGAAAAAGTTGCGATTCCTCTGAACAAGGCATCCCCGCCAGTGAAGAAGCAGTCAACAATGCAATTGGTGGAGGCTGACTTAGATTTGGAGTTACCTCCCAAGCAATCATGTTCGTCAGCAAGGAGCGGAGTATCGGTGCCTGAAGCAGCACCACGTGTATATGCGGTGATTCCTCGAACAAAATCCAAGCCGGAGGCAAAGGTTGAAAGAGCTCGTCTGAGATACATAGACAGAGAGACTGCAAGAGTTATCAAAAGATTGAAAAGAAGATGAGGCGGATGAAAAACTCGAATAAGAAGACTGTGCATATGCCCTTTAGTACTTGCAAAGCTCCTTTATGATCAATATATGTAAACAAAAACCAATTGAAGTAGTAATAAAGATTTCAGATTTATTCTCTGCAAATTTCAACATTTTCTTCTCTACGTGTTTGATAGAGTATTATTCTCTATAGAGCATAGGTTTGCATGCACATTAAACAAGGCCTGGGGACAGCCATGATCCTTGTTTATTGCATAAGCATTATTAGCTAGCATGCAGATGTGGGAAGGGGATGATCGATTTCTCCGATTAAACCTGGTGTTGTGCTCATGTTGGCCGAAGAGCGAGACGAGGCAGTTGGAAATAATCGAAAAACAAGTCTCTGGTTTACTGCATTACAAAGCTCATTTTCCAGTCTAAACAAAAGCTAATAAAATTTCAGAAGATCAGTTTAGCCATTAAGCAAGTTCAGCGATCATAGAACAACCCTACGATCTTAATAGGAGACATACTTGTAAGTTGTAACCAAGCCTCACTTCGCTGCACAATTTGTACCAGTGTCGGTTGAGTCAGAGATGGATCGAAGATGATTGCGAGTGTCAAATGTATGTATGTATGTATGTATGTGTTCGACAAGGATATAATTAAAAATTTTAAAATTGTTTTCTTATGTATTTTGAGAATTCATTAAGGTCATATCTCTATTTCTATTCGTCGAACACGAAGACCGAAATAACGACCTCAAAAAAATTTCAACCCTTTTATTTCATAATTTCTTATGTGATCATGTTAAGCAATTATTTTTTATTTTCAGCCTACGTAGAGAGGAGATGCATATTGAATCTTCATGCATCAATACTATTGTAAGCATTTTAGTCTCTTTTATTTGTGGAATTCTTTTCTATGTTGATGCTCTAATATGCAGTGACATATTTCCATGTTACCGGAGTCAGGAACTAAAATTAAGGAACAAAATATAATTAATTATAAAAAATAAGGGAGGAAGTTTAAATGAATTAAAAATTAGTGTTCCAAATAGGTAAAAATCTCATTAAGCTTTTTGAATTAAGAAAATTGGGAGCACAGCCCCAAATGTTGTTACAGAAAACCTAATTATTATTGTAAAAGTTTTGCATTAATATAACTAGAGCCAAACACTTATTTGTATCCGGTCCATATTTAGATTTCTTATATCCAACCATCTTACAAAATCTTTTAGGTCAGGTTTAAATACAATAGTAATCTAGTATAAGATTGTGTTTCAATCATAAGGACTTCTTTGCTTGATTAACCTTTTTTTTTTGTTGGCCTCCGATTTCAGGATTTTGCTCTGACTAATTCGAACCGACCCGCATCGCACACTTGATTTTAGTGGGTAAGTATCTCAACGGAGATTTTTTGCATACACAACGCCTCGAACCCGAGACCTGCTTAAGCTAATAAAATTTCTGTACATAAAATATTACAAGAACATGAGTTACACAACCAAAAAACTAAATTTTATCATTGACTTTTTTAAATATATTTTCTTAATTATATTATTACCACTACTATTACCGACTCCGTTAGATTTTTAGGCCAAACAAAAGTTAATATTTGGAATATAGGGGATGTTAGAGAATATTTTAGGATATATGCCATTTTCTACAGTACACGGGGGACAACGCCACTTGCAACTAGCGTTCTTTATTTTTTTAATGTTAAACAGAAAGAGAACACCACCTGCAGGTGACATCTTTTGAAAAAAAATATTATAAAATTAAAAAACGTCACCTGCATATGGCTTCCAAATATTAACTTTCATTTGGATTATTCTTCAAATTTATCCACCACTACTATTACTACTCGAAGCAAAAACAGTTCGGAGATCTACCATTTACTTATCCAGTTTCGTTATTGTTACTGAAAATTGGTTATTGGATCTATAAAATGACGTACATTTGTTAATACTATGAAGAACATAGCTGTTTCAACTGGCGGTGGCACAGTTGGCTTGCGTGTAAGTCTCATAGCTTAATACTGAGAAATTCTAAGGTCGAGAGTGCGAGACTCTCTCACACCATTCTTTTATATTTTTACTATTCATTGTTTCTTTATTTTTTTACTCAATTAATATATTGTTACAAACAATCACTTTTTTATATTAATTAAGTAATCTATTTATAACAATATATTAATTAAGATACGTTTGTAATTTAAAAAAAATGACGTGTTTATTACATAGTTATAATTAAATGAATTTGGTTGTACCTTTTCCTATATAATATATATTTTGGGCCTTCCCTTACATTTTTTTCTAATTTCTCCGCCAATTACACTCGTTTTACTTCCATTTTAATTTAGCTCATTCATTGATTGATGAGAAAAAGGTTTTGATATACAAGCTCACATGTTTGTTAAATTTAGGAGTTATAATTTTTTTGGTAATTTACATGTCCATTTAATGATCCATGTTTAAAGTGCGATATTGTCCTTCTCAACTATGTTTGGGGCTATACATTTAAATTTAGGGATTAAAAAATTAAAATTTAAGGTTAAAATTTAGAATTTAAAGTTTATGATTTAAGAGCCATTGTTAGAAATTAAAATTTTAAATATTAAAAAATTCGTATACAGTTTGTGTATAAAAATATAATTTTATTAATTTAACTAATAATATAAAATTTAGTAGTTATTCTTAAAGAAAAATATTGGAAATGGGTGCTAAAAAGTAAAGTAGTTATTAGAATATCATCGATCATAAAACTGAGGTTTTATCCGAATGTTATTTTATTGAAGGGGTAAAGGGAAATATTTTACATAAAATTATATTTTTTTCAAAATTAGTTTTTTTATTTTAGTTAATGAATATATTAAAAGGTAAAATTTTGATACGCAGGCTATGTAAAATTAATTTTACACAAGCTTGTGTATTTACACTATAAAAATCTAAATCCTAAATTTCTAACCCTAACCCTAAAAAACCAAACCCTAAACCTTAAACCCTATACACTAAATTCTAAACACTAACCTTAAATTCTAAACCCTACAACTTAAACCCTTAAATTTTAAACCCTAAACTAAAACTCTAACCCTAAAACTAAAAAATACGTGTAAACTAAAGTTTTCATGGCCTGTTTTTTCCTATATTAAAATATGAAAACACAAAAGCAGATTCTATTAATCATTACTTAAGAAAATGGTTCTTTTTAGTCTTTTACACAACTAACTTGTATTCGGATCAACAGATAACACTTAAAAAATCAAATTGTTCAACTCGAGGCGAAAAAAACAACTCATTTTAATTAAACTCGTAATTTCTTAAACCCGACTCGAAAAAATTTCAAATAAAATTTGAGTTATAAAATAAAAATTCAAATAACTCAAAACTTTTAATAATTAGTTTCTCAGTTATATATTCAAGTCGAATCTGTCAATTCTACATAATATATTATGTATATCACATGTAAAAATATGAAGAAATACATATGTATATATTATATATATAGAAAACCATGAAAATTGGAATCAACATATGCATCGTCCAGCCCTAAGTATACGCACGCCTTATATGTATATAGAAATATATATGTACAGTTAAATTTGTACAGAAACTCGAAAACTCGACTCGAATTTCATAAACTGGACTCGATTCAAAAAAATCAAATAAAGTTTGAACCGTAAAATAAGACTTACAAACTCAAATAACTCGAAATATTTTACTCAACTCGATCGAATGCCGCGCCCTAATAACACCAACTCAGACAAAAGCTTAAATAAATAATACTATAGATAGATAAAATGTGTGAAAATTAAAAATAAAAAATAAAAGTATACAACATGATTGAAGAGAAATTTAAAAGCATGAAGAGGTTGAAGACAATGGCCAAGCGCTCAATGCAAAGACATGGCTGTTCTTTGCGCAAAGAACAATGGTTACTCCCTTACTATACAAATCTCAGCTCCCTAAACTTTTAAAGCTTCTCTAAATTTGATGCTAAAACTATTTTGTAGGCCTTTCTTACCGGCACCGGCAATATTCCCGCCCTGCATCATAGCTACAAACTCATTGTAATCGATGCGTCCGTCCTGCACATTAACGGTAGAATACAAGATCAGTGAATAACCACATATTGGCAACAAAGGGTCATCGCCAACGGATGCGTTTAGGGTCTTATTATGAGAATCAGATAAGTTTACATGATTAAACGGTGGACTATTTACGGATATAGAAACCGGTTTGTGAAGAAAAACGAAGGACTACCAATTCATTATCATGTTCAATTATACGATGAAATAATCGAATTAAAATAAAACAAGACCACTTACATTATCCTGATCAACATCTCTGATCATTTCTTCAAGGCGAAAATCCTCTATGCCAAACTCCTCGCAAGCTTGTTGGAGCTCATCCGGCGTAATATAACCACTACCATCCTTGTCAAAATAAGAAAAGGCAGCAAACAGATGGTCTTCTCTCTCGATTTTGTTTAGGTGCAATGTAGCAGCTACAAATTCCCCATAGTCGATTGTGCCACTATTATCAACATCAGCCTGTATAGTTGAAGACATTTGCATTCAAGACAACTTGTCATTGCTTATTCCCAATTAATTTAGTATTATGTACACAGAACAAAGACAATAAAAAATATATAAAGAGCAGTTGTATTTCCTATCCAAATCCTCGGCAAAATTTAGGACAACATAGAAAACCTACTTGGTCCTTAAATTGGGTCTTATACTTACTGCTTGCATAAGATCATAAATTTCAGACTCTTTAAGATTAGCTCCAACTCTTTTCAATCCCGCTTTAAGTTCTTCGAAGGTGATCTGACCACTGTTGTCGGTGTCTATCATCTTGAACATTTCTTTCAGGCCAGCTATTTCTTCTTCAGATAGGCTCTCTGCAATTACCTGTGAGGGAAAAGAAAGAAAATTTAAGTTCAAAATAACTAGAGAATCTAAAGAACAAAGTTTTAAACATAAACATTATGATGAATAGTTTTCATACTCGAGTGACTAAGCCTAGCATGTCAAAAGACTTACTCTCAGGGCCATTTTCTTGAGTTTATTCATTGCAGAAAATTGCTTCATACGACTTAAAACAGCAGAATCAAGAGGCTTGTCAGGAGCAACACCATCAATCTGTATCCAAGGGTGGCCTGCATAGGTTTTGCGTGATATTAGCAATGGGAGTAAAATTATGTTATAACATAACTTGTTTGCATAGAAGTAAAAATATGCACTTTGACATCTAAAAAAATTACATATTTCCTATATGCCCCTTTAAATTTTTTATTTTCTTTTGTATCTAAATGTGGTATTTAACCTTTCGCCTCTTGGAGCAAAAGGCAAAAGGCAAAAGTTCTCAGGTAACAAAAAAGCTGGACCGGAGTAAAAGAACGTGACTTGACTTACACAAAACTTCATGTGCAGTTAACCGTTTCCTAGGGTCTCGAATGAGCATTCTCCTCACCAAATCTTTTGCGCTTTCAGAGATGCTAGGCCAAGGATCGGAATCAAAATCAAGGTCACCATGTAAGACCTCTTCGAATATACCTTGCTCGTTTTCTACATCACGACCGAGCAGATCAAAACATAATCATGATGATGTAAACAAATGAGAAGCTAAAATAATTGCACTTGGCTAAATTAAATAGAGAAAATCTTATGAATCAGAAAACTCCTTACCTGCCCAAAAGGGAGGAACTCCACTTAAGAGAATGTAAAGAATTACTCCTGCACTCCATACATCTGCTTCTGGACCATAACGCTTCCGTAAGACTTCAGGGGCAACATAGTATGGGCTTCCAACCACATCTGTGAATCTTTCACCTGCACAGAAATGGAGGCCAAGAGAATTAAAAAGTGTTAAAAAGTACAGTTTCTCTTAATTCCTATACTGGTGATGGTAAATCGCGTGCCGGGTCAAACTTTTTAGGAATTTTTGCTATATTGACAACGCAAACTGAAAATCAAAGCATAAATAAAAGCTCTATAACTAAATATTTTACAAGCAAACCATAACATTTCTGACAGGAATTGCTTGCATGTAAAAGCTCTCCGTAGCAAAGAATTTCTTAATTTTGAACCATGCAGTTTTAACCGGAAAATGAAGATCAATTGAGAAAACTTAGTAAGCCTAAACATATACGAGGTTCATACCAATTGAGGAATTACATACTTGACTCAGTATTTTATCCTCCATTTGTTTTCTTTCTTCTTATTTTTCGGTAATCGGAAGAGAGTAAGTTCAAACAGCTTATACCTGGCTTAAAGAATATTGATAATCCAAAATCAATAGCCTTGAGAAGTGAATCCTCCTGCTGGTTTACAAAAAGGAAATTCTCAGGTTTGAGGTCTCTATGCATAACCCCCAAAGAATGGCAGGCTTCCACAACGCCGACTATAGTCCTCGTAAGTGCAGCTGCCTTTCTTTCTGTATAATGTCCGCGCTTAATAATTCTATCAAAAAGCTCTCCACCAGCACACAACTCCATAACAACACGAACTGCCACTGCATCCTCATAAGCTCCTTTTATAGATATAACATTTGGATGCCCAGCCAAGTGGTGCATTATCTGAATTTCTCTTCTCACATCCTCTACATCCTCATCAGTTAACAACTTCCTCTTTGCAATCGATTTGCAAGCATACTCTTTTCCAGTTGACTTCTCTACACAAAGGAACGTCGTGCCGAATTGCCCTTGTCCTAGTTTTCTCCCCAAACTGTAATGTTCCTTGAAAATACCAGTCCTTGTTTGTAATACTGATTCCCTTAGCCCTGCACTGGACACCCTCTTCATATGAGGGAACTTGGGTTTGACCGGTTTTTCAGGTTCAGTTTCCGGCTTTTCGGGTTCAGTTTCCGGTTTAGCCTCTTGTTTCGACTCCGGTTTTGGCATTGTCACTTGCTCTGGAGGTTTGTTTAGGACTGGTAATGGTGATTCAGGTTCTCTAGCTGCCATCTCACTCTCAGTTTCCCCATTAGAATGAGAGACCGATTCATCCGGTGATCGAGACCGCCACATTGCGGCGGAAACCGACTGGAAAAACCCATTTTTGGAAATGCTTGGTCCTACACAAGTATTCCCCATCTACTCTCACACTTGAAAACTCCTACTTCAAAATACAATCACCAGTTTTATCATTAATATCTAGAATCAACAGATGAACCAATCTCACACATAAAAGATCTGATCTTCCTAATATAAAACCAAACTCCCGATAATATTTATACCAAAATCAAACTAGAACTATAGCTTACAGAAAAGAACTAAAATTTGATACCAAAAGAGAAGAACTTGCAACTTACCTCCAAACTTCAAAAACTGTCCATAAAAAAAGAAACAAATGATTGAGGAAGCAAGATTTCAGAACCTGGGTTGTTGAAACAAGAAAAGGAAATAGTCAACACAATCATTCATCATCAACTATGCAAGGAAAAACACATGCAAATTCTTAGATCTCAAATTCAGTAACTAAAACCTTGGAAACCCAGGAAAGATCAGAAAGAAAGAAGGAAACCCAGAAGAGTAAAGTTGAAGAATAAAAAGGAAATTGTGGGTTATGGTGTACGAAGTCTTGGGGTTTAGCCAAATGGTTGAAAATGGAAGAAGTTGATTTGGCAGTCTAATTTCTAAGTTTTACAACTACTGGGTAGAGTGGAAATGGAAAGTGATTCAAAACTTCGATTATATCTAAATCTGAACATTTACTATTATATATTATTGCATTAAAATACAATAAAAGGAAAAAAAAAGAAAGAGAAAGAGGCTTGAACGTGTGTTTGGACAGAAGGAAAACGCGTATGGCCGGATTTTGGGTTTTCTTCAATGCCGGGGTTCTCGGTTGATTGTAGTATTAATTAAATCAAAGCTTTCATAACTTTGCGTTTGGATCCCTTCACTTTTTAATATTTTTAGTTATTTGTTTTATTTCAATATGAATAAATAAGTAATAATTAAAGTAGAGTTTATCCTAAAAGATGGTCATGGTCCTCATGGAAAAGGTCAAATATATTGAATAAGGCTCGACTCAAAAAATATTTTTTATTTCATTTAATTAAAAAAAATTAAATAAAATTTGAGTTATACAATAAGATTTGAATTACTCGACATTTTTAGTAATTAGTAGATCGATTTTTAAGTTAGAGCTAAGTCTCTCAACTCTGTTTCATATATGCATATCGCACATAAAAAATATGAAAAAAAGATCATATATATAACATATATGGTTATAGAAAGTCGTTTAAATTGGAACCAGTTAGTATCATTACATTATAAATGTTTACAATTTAATTTAAACAGAAATTTGAACAACTCGACTTGACTCGGCTCAAATTTCATAAACTCGATTCGACTTAAAAAAATTTAAATAAAATTTGAATTATAAAATAAGACTCTTCAACTCAACTAATAGTCTAATACAAAAAAATTTAACTCAACATTCAATCTTCCTATTAAATTATTCATTTTCATATTTAAACATAAAAAATGAGATTTTATATTAATATTTATTTATATTATTAAATAAAAATATTAAATCATTAAAATTATATTCCGTTGGAACTAAAAACTTTTGCCTATGTAATGGCCAGGTAGGCCGTAGGCCAAGGGCAAATTTAAGTGAAAAACTCATTTTAAATAATTACTTAAAGAAATGACCCTTTCAGAGGTTTATCTAGAAAAATAACCTCAAATCTACCACGTATGAAGAACTCGCGTTCTTGGAAAAGCGATTTCCGACCTCGCTTTCTGCGAAAAGTGAATTGTTCAAACATGGCACCACTTTTCAGCGTAACGAACTTAACAGGACCTCGCGCTCTGCAAAACGCGAGGTCCCCGAGAATTTGAAGAACCGGCTGAATTTATCGCGGGTTGTTCGAGTGATAGGCATGTTCAAGCGATATTTCATTCGACATGTTCGAGCGATATTTCGGAGCTATTAATCGTATAATTTCAGTAAACGGCGAGTTTAGGTGTGTAGTACTGGAACTTGTCTTTCATTCGACACCAATATGGGCAAGTTCGGTGCGTTGTAACCCGAGTAAAATTCGCGTTGAAAATGGTACCATAGCTTGTTTTTGTGAATGACTGAAAAGTTAAAAAGGCGTGATATGCTTTTCCGGTTTATTTTTCGGGTTTTTAATCCTAGAATTATCGCATTTTTTTGACCTTAAAGGCATTGTGGAGAAACTTGGCTTCTATTTGAGACTAATATTGGAACGTGCGATACACGGAAAAAGGGTATAAAATTTGCGTTGAAAATGATTTGAAAGCGTACTATACAGGCGAGTAATGGGTTGAAAATTTTAAAAATAATAAATAACAACAAACACTAGCAAACGACAAATATCATATCATATCATATTATATCATATCATAAGATATTAATAAATAAAACCCTAAAATTAATATGAGCAAATCGTACTTAAAACATAGAAATTAAAAACCAAATAAAAATTGAGTTCAAATTCAATAAATTGAAATAAAACAAACACTTAGTTGATACGAGGGCCCGAGCAATAAGGACACTTGTTAATCGTGTGTCCGAGATTTCTACATGCACTGTAAAGTTTCTTTTGTCCAGTTCATTCTCTATGTTCTACCATGTCCTCCGCACAGTAAATCTATGTCGGTCGTAGACGTCCCTTATTTCGTAGTAGTGCAGGATCTGGCGTATGGTCGGTTCATTATCAATGACATACAGATCAATTTCATTTTCGATGGGAGGAAACTCTTTTTTGCAAACCTTTAATACTGTTTCCACTAAGTATATCGGATCAAGCACTTGCATGTAGTGAATCCGTTAGGAAGAACAAGCAGCAATGGCATGTGCGCACGGGTATTTGAATGTTTGGAAGACTCCACAGTCGCAGGTTCTCTTCCTTAGATCTACCACGTTCGCGTTGTGCTGCATTTCTTCCAACGGCCTCAAAAATTATGTAACACGGAACAAATGGCCTTCTCGAGAGAAAGGAGTTGCAGTCGTCGCATTTGAATGGTACACATAAGTTTGTAATTTTTCAAGGAAGTCCGGGTGGACTTTGTGGCCACTTGCCATGTAATCAGTTGCTTGCCTTTCCAGGGTTGCAAATAGGGTAGCCAAACGATAGTAGGTCGCTTTGACAACAGAAGTGATAGGCAAATGCAGCACTCCCTTGAGAGCTGAGTTGACCGCCTCAGCCAAGTTCGTTGTCATGTGACCATATCGTTTACCCCCGTCATATGATCGAAGCCATTTTCCCTCGGGATTTTGGCAAGGTAGCCGCGCCTTTGTCATTCATGGCTCTCAGTTCTTCGAACAGCTAGTCTACCTCATGTGCGTAATAAGAGTTGCCTAGGGAATGACAAACACCTAGTTAGGGGCAAACAATACATGCAAAAATATCGTAAACGCAGAGGACGTAAAAGACATACCCATTCGAAGCACCATAGCATGTTCATTTTGGTTCTTGTAAATCTGCAAGTAGTTGGCCGTAATGTGTCGTAAGCAGTAATGGTGGTAAATATAGGGAGGCTGCCAAGACCGGCCCAAACCCTGTATTGTGTACTTAATCACATTGGATCTATCGGATATAACACATATCCCATCATCTCTTGCCCACATTACAGGAGAAAGACACGTCTCCGTAGGTTCTTAAGGAATAACTACCAAAACTCGAGATCATTCTTTTCGACTATTGCGAAGGCTACAGTATGGTTTTTCGATTGTCGTCTTGTGCAACCGCCAGAAAAGTAAGACCTGCGTATATTTCCCATACAACCAGGTACCGTCGATCTGAACCATCGGCTTGCAATGCATTAATGCACTGAGGAAATGTCCAAAATAGTCGATAGAATTGACAAACACCTAGTAGGACACGATCATTTTCGTATGCCAGAGCCGTCTCAAGTTTCACAACCGTTCTGGGTATGTGTTTCTGCATCATTTTTAGCCACGGACGCAACTCGTTGTAAGATTCCTCTCATTGGCCAAAGAGTTTTTGTACGGCCTGCCACCTTGCATACCATGCTTTCGGGTATTTAGGAATATAGTCGTACTGATTTTTTGCTACAGCAATACAGGTGGCAACCGTCACACGAGGATTTGCTTTGACCAGTAGCATGAAGGTATCGCATAGGACGTGCACATCCAAGTTCTTGTGATCCTAACTTAGGTTGTTCACAGTACATGTATGAGGCTCATCCAGTTTTGTGATTCTTCACAGCTCGTTCAGCATCTTCAAGGATGACACACGAACCCTTCACTCATATCCCTCTTTCTTGTGGGCACACTCCGTAACGTAGAAATTCGGTTGAGTTTTCTTCACAGTCGTCGTAACTGTCACGTGAATGTTGTAGTGCTTAATAGCAGCCACATCCAGTTCTTTTGTCAAGAATGTCATCCCAATGGCCAGTTCACCATCGGCACGGTGGTTGTAACCGTCAATTGTTGGGGATTGTGAAAATTCTGGAATGTTCAAGGCATCCATATCAACCATTGTGAAGTAGGATGGTGGCTGGTAATAAGAAATAGGTGTGGCCGATACTAAAACGTTATTTTCTGTCGGGTGTTCTTCGTTGCCTTCTAAATCTTCGAAGGACCCTGCTTAAATGTTTACGTCTACTAATTCTTCATAGAATGGCCCTTGCTCGTCGTTGTCGGGTCTGATTTCCCTAACCGATTCTTCTTCAAAAATATTCTCCTCGAACAGGTATAGTTATGTGTCGTCGACTGCTACCCTTTCAGGCGAGCAGACTTGTCGTCGATCGCGAGACCGCTCACGAACCGTGTTACCAAGATTAAAATCGAGCGCACCAGCTCAAGAATGTCTCCTCATAGATGGTTGAACCGGTACTAGGGACGTACTACCTTCGCCGGCGTTGATCACATCAAACTTAACATTTAAATGGATGTATTCAGCTCCTACAGAATTGAGCCTGTCATACATGTTACGCACGTCGGTTTCTTTGGTAAGCTTCAGAATGTAGTGCATTTTAACTGCCGTCGGTGTTGGGATTTTACATTCCAAGTAAGAAATTTGCTTGTCAGTGCGTTTACTAACCTCTTTAGATATCAACTGCAATAAATCGTGGAGTGACATATTACCGGTGATTGTTGAGTCGAAATAGGTACCGATAAAATAAAATGTTGCGAAAAACTTAGCCATGTGAGGAGCAAAGTGTTGGATGTTTTGTTGAAATAGATATAATCGGAGCGTGGGTTTTATAGAGAAGGAAAAGTGAAATGAATTTAATTTCAAAAACCCCATGACCTCGCGTTCTATGCAGCGCGATTTTTGATGGACCTCGCTATCTCCAGAACGCGAGGTTCTCTCTGACTGTTCATTATATGCGACTGTTGAGTCTCAACATATTCAAACTGAACCGGTTACATAAGACCTCGCGTTCTGCGGAAAGCGAGGTCTAAGGGTTTTGAAAATTATGATTTCTAAAATTTATTATATTACTAAAAAATTTAATAACAATAGAATTTATTAGTAATACAACTTATATATTTAATAAATTTTCAGATTACTAAATTTTTTTATCTTGTACTATATTTAATAAATTTATATACCAATAGAGTTTAAAATTTTAACAAACTTTTAGTTAGGGGCCTTAATTAGTAATACAACCTACATATTAATATAATTTAAATACTATCTTTTTTTCTAAATATAATAAAAATTTAAATACCATCTTTTACTTTATGATTATTTGATTTCAAATATTCTACATTAATTAGGATTTCAATTTAAGGAAAATAAAGATTTGAAATCAAATATTTTTACTAAATATTCTTATTTAAGGAATAATATTTGAAATTAAATATTTTAAATACCCTATTTTAATAATAAATGACCTCGCGTTCCACATAACGCGATGTCTCTTTTGACCGTTCAAGATGCTCTCTAATAAGTCAAAAGATGCGTCTTTTCAACGGAACTCGCTTTCTGCAGAACGCGAGGTCTGTGGATTCTCGTTTTTCCCAGAACGCGAGGTCCGTTAAAGTCGCTTCCCAGGCGGTGCGAGGTTTCTTATAAATAGGGCCTTACAGACTCAATTACCCTACACCTCTGTATTTTTCTTCTCCTATTCTAGTATACATATCCTAAATTTTCTATATGATGGCGGCTTTATTGAGGCTAGACAAACGACACGCCTTCGACTATTGGCAGGTGAATGAGGAGATAATTATTATTTTTACTTTAAATTAATTAATTTATTTTTAATTTATTTCCTTATATATATATATATTTTTAATTATTATCTTGTACTATTTTTCTTCAAGAACTACAAACGAACATTGACGTGCTATCTAAATCGTATCACGGTCACGCCGAACGAGGATATCGTTCCATTTATTGCCAAAGCCAGTTTTGGCTACGTCGCTACTATCGTTGGCGGTACGAAGTTGAACCGTCCCTTCATTAACGCCTTATTGGAGCGATGGAGGCCAGAGACCCACACTTTTCATCTTCTGTGTGACGAGGCTACAATTACATTGGAATATGTTGCATATCATTTTGGCTTACCTACTGACGGCGAGGTTATTACCGGTGTTGCCGAGGGTGACTGGCCGAACCTGTGTGCTGAGCTGCTGGGAGTGGTTCTGGACAAGTTCGACGGTGGCAAAGTCTTTCTAACTTTTTTGGAGCATGATTTTACAATCCTCCCCCGATGCAGATGACGAAACAAAACAGGTAAAAACTTTTATTTACTATATATTTTGTTTCCAATTTTTTAATAATTAAAATATTCTTATAACGGTACTTATTATTTTCGCAGTGGTTTGCTCGTGCCCACATCCTACGAATTATTGGAGGGATTTTGATGCCTGACAAATCTCGCAACAAAGTCCACTTGATGTGGCTGTACCATTTTCGTAATTTTGCAGAATCTAGCAAGAAATGTTAGGGAGCAGCGGTCATGGCCTTTTTGTTCATGGAGCTTTGCAGAATCGTTGACCGAGATAGAGCCGCAATCAGAGGATGTCTTTTACTGCTTCAGTCTTGGGCTTGGTTTCAGATGCCTTTTTTAAGCCCGCGGCCTAAACAGCCTACCCCATACCTATTCTCGCTTTTTTGAGGTGTTATTAAAATTATTTAATTTAATTTAATTTAAAAATATATTTTTAAACTATTACAATTTTTTAAATTCTTTTTCATTAATGACATGTGGTGCCTTCCACTCACTCACCAGGGACTGCCAGAGACACAGCAAGACTACAGACTGCTGATCGACAAGATACAAAATGAGGTCAAGATTTCAGATATTTTTTTCTTAGTTCCTCAAAAAAATTTCGGCCAAAAAATTATATAACTCATATTCAAAAATTTTTGTTCAGTTTCTTTGGACTCCGTACGCTGCTCCTCCGATTCGAGACTGTATTTCGCAGGACATCACGGACGACTCTCACGTCTGGTTGCTGCTAGTGCCACTCATCAACTACAAAATTGTCGAGTGGCATCCTATCGACCGGGTTCTGCGGCAATTTGGCTACGTCTAAAGGGTTTCGGAGCCGCCACCAATTTGGACGAATTATATCGGTTGACGCGGTAGAGGAAGATGAAAGTCCATTGGGGTCATCATCACACTGACTGGGTTGGGCAATGGATGACAAGGTATGGCAGGCAGCCGCCCATCTATGTACCCATTGCGAACCAGGACGTCACATTCGACTATATGCAGTGGTACTACCAAAATGGGAAGCCGCATACACTAACTCTAAAGGAGGGCCAACGAGAAATTATGCTGCCTCCCCAAAACCGCCAGCACAACTTCATGCCACCCAGCGCCAACCGGCGCAGCGCGGTACCAGAATGGGGCTTGAAAGCCAGAGACGCCAAACACACACTGTAGGGGCCACGTCCTCTAGAACAAAGCGAGCAGCAGATCAGTGCGGGGCAGGGCTTTCGACACTAGCGCCAGGACCAATATTCATGCACTCCGCTTCGTCATCATTTCTGCAGATGGGTGGTCCTCAGATGTTTCAGCAGATGTCGGTGCCTCCACCATATTACCCGACACTACCTCTTCCATATGTTCCTTCGGTGTTGGATGTTCCACCATTGGCAACACAGTTCGACTACAACATTGTTGAGCAGACGCCGCCGCAGAGTTTGTTCTACACCGTCTTCGGTGTCTGTGATGGTTTGCGTTTCGGGGACGATCATGGCGTCGATGATACTATCGATGATGATGAGGACAACGAAGATGACGACGACGATGGAGCACATATCGTTCGGAGGAATCCTCCACGAGATCATCATGTACCCAGTTGCGGAACAGGTGGACATAAGCGTCATTAGGATGAGGGGATGTCTAAAAAATGTAACTATGTCTATGCAAGACTTTATTTATTATTTTATAATTTTAAATATTTTATTTTAACTTATTTTTTTACATAGTTTTAGATTTTATATTTATTTTTGTTCTTTTTCGGATAAACAATAATGTACATTATTCGATAAGTAAACCAGAAAAACCTATCACGCCCTTTTAACTTTTCAGCCATTCACAAAAACAAGCTATGGTACCGTTTTCAACGCGAGTTTTACCTAGTTTACAACGCACCAAACTTGCCCATATTGGTGTCGAATGAAAGACAAGTTCTAGTACTGCGCACCTAAACTCGCCGTTTACTGAAATTATAAGATTAATAGCCCCGAAATATCGCTCGAACATGCCTATGGACGCTTGTACTGTCACCCCGATTTACAAAGAACTCGTTTGTATTGTCAAAGCAGTAGAAGCACTGAGTATATAAAATACATCAACAAGTTTGTGCACATGCTATCTAATCGATATTTGTTCGTTTCAATCATAGGGTGTGACCCTTGTAGGTTCATGTAATGTTAGCAGTAATATCCAGAACAATTCTAATATTACAAGCAATGAGTGACATCTAGCAATACATCATTTCTACCTAAGTTACATGAAATCGTGGTTCGATTTAACCTTTTTTTTCATGATTAACTTTTTTATATATTTCATCATTTTGTCCTCATATCTAGATCGGACACAAGTCATGGATTAGTCACACTTGTATAGTCTATCTAATGTTTCTTGATATCTTGAGTAGACTATTATAAACGAATAATTATGATATCCCATATCAATTTATTCGAGCATGGCTATGCATTTTCTAGTCTCACTCAATCAAGTGGCCTATGATATTACTTTTATTATGTAAGAGAGACAAATCCTATCTTGATCAACCATATTTCGCTACATGGATTATGACATATCCAAAATCATCCTTTATAGTGTAGTAAGTTACGACACACGTTTGACTGTATCAAAATATGTCATTCACGATGTTAAAATAATGATGATCTCAGGTCTGGGGATCATACATGTTATCACCATAAGCAATGGTGTGACCGTCACATAATAATCCAAGAAACATGCTCATAGTGGGTCAGTCCAGTATGTTGTTCCCTAACACATACTTATGTATTGATTTTGACATCTTCATGTCAATGACAACACTTTGTCATCAATCAACTACATATTAGTCTTAATACATTATTGTTGTCCAAGCCCACAATAATTCTTGACTAAGGACATTCAAGAATAACTATATTATTCTAAGGACTTTATTATAATTTAGTTTATTTATAGATACACAGAATAAGACTGAAATAATAATAATGGCTTTATTTTAATAAACAATATAAAATAAGTATGTCTTTTACAACCATCTCATGATTGGTCTTGCGGCATACTCCAACAATCTCCCACTAGCACTAAGACCAATCACTCATGTATCTAATTCCAAGAGACTTAGTGTGACGTTCATGCTTCTGCTGTGTCAGAGGCTTTGTTAGTGGATCTGCGATATTGTCATCTATTGGTGCTCTGCATATTTTTGCATCTCTTCGATCAATGATATTACTCCTATTATGTAGGAGGGACAAATCCTATCTTGATCAACCATATTTCGCTACATGGATTATGACATATCCAATATCAGTCTTTATAGTGTAGTCAGTTACGACACACGTTTGACCGTATCAAAATATGTCACTCACGATATTGAAATAATGATGATCTTAAGTCTGAGGATCATAAATGTTATCACCATAAGAAATGTTGTGACCGTCACATAATAATCCAAGAAACATTCTCATAGTGGGTCAGTCCAGTATGTTGTTCCCTAACACATACTTATGTATTGATTTTGACATCTTCATGTCAATGACAACACTTTGTCACCAATCAACTACATATTAGTCTTAATACATTATTGTTGTCCAAGCCCACAATAATTCTTGACTAAGGACATTCAAGAATAACTATATTATTCTAAGGACTTTATTATAATTCAGTTTATTTATAGATGCACAGAATAAGATTGAAATAATAATAATAATGGCTTTATTTTAATAAACAAAACAAAATAAGTATGTATTTTACAACCATCTCATGATTGGTCTTTGAACATACTCTAACAGTCTATGACTACCAACTCTAGGCCTACCTGGGGCATTCGACAAGGAGATCTGATTTCGCCGTATCTTTTTGTTTTATGCTTAGAGAGATTGAGTCAAGCTATTCAGGTTGAAGTCGATAATGGTTGTTGAAAACCGTTTTGGGCTTGTCAGGACGTACCTCGTATTCTCTCATTTGTTTTGCAGATGATATTATGTTGTTTACCGAAGCATCATTGGAACATGTGGAAATCATGCAGCGTGTCCTTCAGACCTTTTGTGATGCCTTGGGACAGAAGGTTAGTGTCGCTAAATCTATTGTTTTTTTCATAATATGCCTAGGAATATCGAGATCAGATTAATGAGAGTTCCAGTTTCATTGAGGTAAATGATCTAGGCTGTTATCTCGGTGTGACGTTATTGCATACACGTGTATGGTGTGCATCTTACCAATATTTAGTTCAGAAAGTGCGAGATAAGCTATCTAGTTGGCAAGCCAAATCCCTTTCGTTGGCTGGACATGTTATCCTGGCAAAATCAGTTCTTGTAGACATTTCTTCCTATACGATGCAAACAACGGTAATTTCTAAAAGAAAGTGTACGCATATATTGAGCGTTTGATTAAACAATTCATTTGGGGTCATGGTAAGGAGACGATAGGGACTCATTTGGTGAATTGGGAGACTCTTTGTTCCTTGATTTTAGGGGGTCTTAGATTGAAGCATCTTTCAATACAGAATGACGCTTTTATAATAAAATTGGCGTTCGAACTTATGGCAAATCGTGACTATCTTTGGGTGCATTTCGTACGAGCTAAGTATAAGTGTGGATGGCTTGGATCGCATATCCCTCGTAATCGTACTGGTTCTTGTATTTGGAGAGGGATTTTTTAGTGTGGGAGGATGTACATGCTAATACACAAATGGCATATTTGTAATGGTTCCCATATACGTTTTTGGCATGATTCATGGTTAGGGGACTTTGGCCCTCTATCGAACCATGTCTTTACAGTAGATTGGATGGTGTCGAAGGATGTTTTGGTGATTGATATGGTCACTATAGAGGGTGAATGGAGGTGGCTAGCATTTGAGAATTTTCTCCTTATGACTGTTTTGTTGCATCTTGTGGCAACCAAACCACCATGTGTTGATGGTGCTTTAGATTTTCCCGTTTGGAAGCCAAATGATAATCGGAGTTTCTTAGTCCGTTCAGCATATATCATTTTTGTACCAGGGTCTGCAGCCCCTTCGGATCCAATTTGGAAAGTAATTGCTAAATATAGAGGTTGGCCAAATGAAATCTTGATCGACATGGAAAGAGTCCGCCGACATATGTCGAATGATAGTTGCTGTGATATATGTGGCGCGGTGGTGAAAGATATGGATCATATAATGTGACGTTGTCATCTTGTGCAAGCGTTATGGAATGATCTAGTGCAGGATACTCAAGTACATGAGTTTTCTTCCTTGGATGTTAAGAGTGAGGTGCTCATGAATCTATCTAATCCCCAGTATTTTGCTCGGGAGTTTGTGGATTGGGATGTTTTTTGGTGCCATGGCTTGGAATATTTGGTTGCGCAGGAATCAGTTGATTTTTTGCTATGAGTCGATTGATTGCGAGTCAATGATACTCCAAAGTCGACATATGCTTAAAGAATTCCACTTTGTGGTTGGTTCATGTAGCACTGCTCAGGGTAACAGTGTGTCGGTTATGCGAGCCTTGGTGCATTGGGAGGTTTCACCGAACCATTGGTGCAAGGTAAATATCGATGGTGCCCGAAATTCGATTACCGGTATGGCTTCGTGTGGTGGTACTGTTTGCGACGCTACGGGTAAATGGCTAACTGGTTTTATGCGACAATTGGGTATGTGCTCAAGCTTAGATGCCGAGTTATGGGGTATGTATGAGGGTTTATTATGCGCATGGTCCATTGAGGTTGCCAATCTTATCTTGGAATCGGATTGTCGAGAAGCGATTCAGCATGTAGAGAGTGCAAGGCATTCTCCTCGGAGGACTCTGCTTGTCGATCATATTGTGCGTTTACGGGAATGATCGTGGGTGGTCCGCATTGTATATGTCCCTCGGAAATGGAATATGGTCGTTGATGGTATGGCTAAGATTGCTCCTTGTGACGACTTGATATGCCATAAGTTTCTTTAGCCGTCTGATGAGATTTTGTCTTTGTTACACAATGATGTTGGGTCGTATTCTCCTTGTGCGATGATGTGTTTTTTTGGGTTGTCTCTGATCGAACGCTTTTATTGTATTGATTACCTGTTATACTCATTTTTTTCATTTAAGTCTAAAGAAGTTTTTAACGAGGTTTTGTGTAATTTTATTTATTTATAAAAAGTGTTATTTTAATAGAAAAGCCTAAATTTCTTTTGAGGATTTTTTTAAGGAACAAAAATAAATGTATAAACAGAAAAGGGAAAAGCGTTTGAAACTTGTGATAAAAAAGGGAAATTAAAATATAACTTATTATTATCATGCAACGATGATAAATTTTATAAGCTCGATATATTTTTAAAATTTTAAAATTTGCGTCATTTTTTTGAAACTATATAAAAGTATGTTTTAAATTAAAATTAAATTAATTAAATAAACATTGAAAGTCAAATTTATTATTATATTCATTTTAATAATCATCTTTTCATTAACAGATAATGACGGAGTGAGTTTTTTTTTAATATTCAGTGTATAATTATTATGCTATTCAGGCTTCTTTTTACCTGTAAATTAAAATATTGAACGGTTGATCTCACATTATTTTATAAGCTTTGTTCGACAATTAACAGGCTTGGTATTGAAATTTTAGTGGCCTACGAACTTAAAAATTAGGTATCTTATAATAAATATTGAAAAAAATAAATTTTAAGAGTGGGCTTTTGATAACAGGTATTAGAAAACAAATCGGGACTCTAATAACAAGTAATGAAAAAAATAAATTTTAATAGCATGTACCTATTAACAAATATCGAAAAAATGTATTTTAAGAGTAGACTCCTAATAACAAGTATTAAAAAAATTGGGTCCCTAATAACAAACATTGCAAAAAATTGGGCCCATAATGATAAATATTGAAAAAAATTGAATTTTAAGAGTAGATATAATAACAAATATTAAAAAAATGAGTATCTAATAACAAGTATTAAAAAAATAGACCCCTAATAACGAGTATTAAAAAAATTAGACCCTAATAATAAATATTGGAGAAAAATTAAACTATCATTAAAATTAAACACTTTAGATCAAAAAAATTAAACACTTACAATTATGAACGGTGGGCCCTAGGTCGCGGTCCTTATGGCCCACCCTCAGGGACGACCCTGTCAATTAACGAATAGTTGATATCAGATAATGAGTTATATTAACAGATAATTGATAATATTAGCTGATTTGACTAGTATATTGTATTAGCTGATTGTATAAAAGTGAATGATAAATTAATTTAGCTGATAATTGTTTGATTATTTTTTTAATGTGTGTACGCTAGTTTTATTAAAAGGGGAAAAATCTAAAATATAATGATAGTTGTTTGATTATTTGAACAAGCAAAATAGTATATAAGGACATGATTATATCCAATACTTGTTTGAATAATTTATTAGTTATTAATATTTTGTATTTATTAATATTAATTTGATTATAAAATAATATCGTTACTAAGCATATACGAAGGAAGTGTATATTAATTTCTTATTTGTAAAATTATATTTAAAATATAATTTTATAAGTTATTGAATTTAGATGTATATATCAATTTATATATTAATGTATAATTTATGAAATTATTTTTAAATTTTATTAGTTATTTAAATTTGTGTTACATCGGAAAAAAACTGTAATTGTCAACAACAAAAAAGTCATTACAATTCATTTATCTAAACTGTTAACTCAAAAACTCATAAAAGCAATTTTTTTTAAATTAAGAGATTTTAACTCAGTCCGCTATTACAATCCTCTATTTATTAAACATTTAAATTAATAGATTTAATCAGTCAAAACTTTTAATTTTGACTCAAAAAATATTACAAAACAAAATCATATATGTTATATTAATAATAATATCAATCAAAATATATTCTTTCAAAAAAAAGTAAGTTAAACGATCAAAATCGATTAGTTCTAAATACAATTTTTATATTTCATGATCAAAATACAAATGAGAAAATTTTTGATACATAATCCGTGTAAACTGTAGTTTATATGTGTCTTTTAGCTTGAGGGGTTAAGGTTTTAGTTTAAGGTTTAAAGTTTAGGAGTTTAAGTTATAGGCTTTAGAACTTAAGGTTAGTGTTTAGAATGTAGGGTATAAAGTTTAGGGTTTAATTTTTTAGGGTTAGGTTAAGAATTTAAGATTTAAATTTTTATAATGTAACTACACATTTATATAAAATTAATTTTATATTGTCTGTGTATCAAAATTTTACCTAATATAAATTACTAACAATAATCTATGATGGTGGGTGTAGTTTAATAAATTTAGGGGTTTTGGTTTCAAAATAATATATAGATGCAGGGTTTAAGGACAATTGCCGACAGCCTTACTTGTTGCGTTTCTGTTTCATGAAGCTAAGAACCCTATCGGAATGGATATGCTCATCGCCATGAGATCTTCATTCTCCCCGATTTGATCCTCTTCTTCCTCAGAAATGCTATACTAAAACTGTTCATGCCTGATAATGCCTTTGATCTTCCCAATCCCTTTGTTGTTGTATGTATAAAATCAACTTAAAGTTGCTTCCTTTGCCACCGCCACCGCCACCGATTTGACCCGGAAAATACCCAAAGCACAATGTTCCCATCTTCATCGTCTTCGATTGTCTACGGTTTGACCCTTTTTCTCCCTCTTTTCCTTCTCTTCATCATTGCCCCTCAGTTTCTTCCCCTCCGGTACAACCGGCAGCCGTCCCTTATCTCGCCGCAAGATGAACTCGACGATCTGCACCTCTTCAACGAAGCTATCTCCAAGGCCACGGCCACCTCTCGCGGTGGTTCTCCGAAGATTTCCCATCTGGGTACTATTAACCCCAAGCCCAAAATCGCTTTCCTTTTCCTCACGAACTCCGATCTCGTCTTTGCACCTCTGTGGCAACGGTTCTTCGAGTCGTCATCGAACGACGATCTCTTCAATGTCTACATCCATGTCGATCCTTCGACTCGAATTTCAACACCGGGGTGGTCGGTGAAAGCCAATTTCATCCCGGCGAAAACCACCGCACGCGCCTCCCCGATGCTTATTTCCGCGGCCCGGAGACTTCTCGCTAATGCCATCATCGATGATCCGTTCAATTTGTACTTCGCACTGGTATCCCAACACTGTATCCCTCTCCATTCCTTTACATTCGTTTACACTTACCTTTTCGGAAACCCTTCATCGGCATCCAAGGCGTTTTTGACCCAACGTTTACACACAAGCTACATCGAGATTCTGTCCGATGCGCGGTATCTGCACAAGCGATACTCCGCTCGAGGCTACGGCGTAATGCTGCCGGAAGTACCGTTCGATAAATTCAGGGTCCGATCTCAGTTCTTCGTGCTGGCCAAACGGCATGCTGTGCTTGTGTTGAAAGAGAGGAAATTGTGGAGGAAATTTAAGCTCCCATGTCTGTATTCGGATTCGTGCTTCCCTGAAGAACACTATTTCCCTACATTGTTATCAATGGAGGATCCCAAAGGGAGCAGCCATTACACATTGATGAGAGTTAATTGGACTGACAGTGTCAATGGCCATCCACATACCTACCATTCACAGGAGATTTCCCCGGAGCTTATACATACGTTGAGGAAGTCGGCTTCCAGTTATTCATATTTTTTTGCTCGGAAATTCTCGCCGGACTGCTTGAAACCATTAATGGAGATAGCCAAGGATGTTATTTTAAGAGATTGAGCTGAATTTGGTAAGCTTCTTAATCAATTCATCACTTGCAGATTATATTTTTGATTTGACTAAGTTAACTCGTTTGAGAGTCCTAGTGTAGTGATTTGAAACAAGTCCCATGATTTCAGGGTATAATTGCAAATTGGGAGTTAGTAAAGTCCAATTAAGTAAAATAAGCATATTTTCTTTATGGCATCATCATGATAATGTTTTTGGTTTTGTTAGGTTTTCAGGCATCAACCGCTTACCTATCTTTAAATTTGGTTTGGTTTGGTTTGGTTTGGTTTGATATTAATTAACATATTAATTTGATTAAATTTGTTTAGATTTTAGATTTAGATAAAATTTGGATACACAGACTCTGTCAAAATTTGACACAAGCATGCATATTTACACTATAGACCTAAATCTTAGATTTTTAACCCTAAAAACTAAACCATAAACTATAAACCATATATCCTAAGTTCTAAACACCAACCTTACATTCTAAATCTAAACTTTAAACTAAACCCATAACTCAGAAACTAAAAAAAATTATGTAAACTTTACTTGTATAAAAGTTTTTTCCTTTAGATTTTAGATTTCACATGTGTTCTATTTTGGTCTAATTATGGATTTCTCTCGTGTTCAAAGATTTGGGATATAATCTCTTTAATTTGGTAAAATTTGGCAGTCTACTTTTATAATTTGTTATATTAGTATATCCAAATCGGTATCATCATATTTTTTCACTTTTATAATTTGGTCACACAATCAATACACATGAAAATCCAGTTAACCATATTTGACAAAATTCTAAATTTTCATGTCAAATGTTTTAAACTTCATCTAAAAGAAGTTCATGTCATCACTTTAACCGTTACAACTAAGCTGTTATCAATTTAAATGTACCAATAACATTATAAAGCAAGTCCTAATTATACCACATTAAAGTGTAGAGTTAATCCAACATTTCATCATAGAATGAGAGTAAAACCATTTTTGGCTAAAATACTAAATGGTTTGAATTGTTGCTTTTGAAATAAATTTGAATAGAGATAAAATAACTTTTAGTTTTTGAATTTGATAAATTTTGTGAATATGGTCCTTGATTATTATTTTTGTCCGCGTTAGTCATTGAATTTGGATTTTTTTTCTCGTATTTTGAAGGTCTTCCGCTTTATCAAAAGAACTAGAAATGAAAATTATTGCCAAGTTTAGGTGCTAATTTTGACAACAAAAATTCAAAGATCGTATTGGTAACAGTTGTCGAGTTCAAAGACTAAAAGTTATTTGATTTGTTTTCAAAAATTTTAATTTACTTTATATAAACTTTTTAATTTTATATTCAAATATATTGTTAATAACTACACTTAATTAGTTTAGACTTTTTCAAAGGACTTTTTAATTGTATATATTAAAATAAATTGTTAATAACTTCTCTTAATTAGTTTAGACTTTTTGAAAGGACATTTTAATAGTTTATATTCAAATAAACTGTTAATAACTTCTCTTAATTAGTTTAGACTTCACATTTTTGGCAAGTATATATAATGGTCAATCTAAGTAGCCACAACACAGATAGTGCAAATTTGTCTTTAGCCCTAAATAGAGTGTTTTTAACCATCAATATCTGACTAATTGACCGGACTAATCCGGATCGAATTTTGTAGAGGCCTAATATAGGGTAACGCTTTCAACCTAGTTTTATTCATTCATAACATCAGGATCTGAACTTCCAACTTTACTTATGGGATCATGTACTTCATTTCGTTAAACTAATTGATTGTTGGTCCTAAATACAGAGTTTAATATATATATATATATATTGTGTTGGATGAGGTGGCTGCTGAGTGTTGTCATACATTCTAATCTAAGTTATATTATTGTATATTGGGGATTGTATCTTTGACATTGTTTATTAGTATTAGTTTTGTATGAAGAAAATGATGTTCACATATGAATCAAAGTCCGATAATAAAATAAAGTATTGATGTCTTGTGATTGATCTCAGCAGGTCAAGTGGAGGAAGGAACATGAGAAACAATGGTGGTGGTCTTCTTTTGTACATAAATTGGGTTTTTTTTTTAATTCTTAAAAAAAAGTTTCATTGGGAAATTTGGGCAAAGAAGTGGAGTTAGTGGAGACAAGCAAAGGCAAAGGTTTGAAGCCAATATACTACTTTGCTTCTTTGATTTTCAGGGTTGTATTTGTGCTGTTAAATGTTGTATCCTATCCTCCCATTTGCCCTTTTCCCCTTCCACCTACCCAATGCTTCCTATGTTGTAGTTATATATATTGAGAGTTCTGAATGGAATTTCTCTTTCATTTTCTTTTTAAATCACCAGCCAATCACATTTTTATATAACAAATATGTTACTTCTATTATTATTATTATTATTATTATTATTATAAGAAATAGAATCCGTTGATCTTCCTCTTAGAAGATCTGGATTTAATCGTTTGTTAAAGGGTTATAAATATGTATGAATATATATTATTTTTTAATTGCACTTAAACTACTAAAAAATAGTCTGTTTAAAACTTGTTGGATAAGTGAAAAAGAATGATTTAGAGTAATATTAAAATAATAACATTGAGATTTGTATGAAAAGAAGAAATGGATTGTTTTAAGTTTATAAGTTCTAGAAATGTGTAAAATCAAATAGTTTTATGTTGTACAAGTAAATTTTAATTCTATTATTAGTTTTAAACTTATAGTATCTTCGATTTCTCAGTTAGTTAATTTTAAAATTGGTTTATTTGAGAATATATTATTTGAACAGAATTGAGATAAAGAAAAAAGCTATATTTAAAATGTAAAAATATTATCACGTTGGATTTTAAAAAAATTTATGCACTAGCAATTAAAAATTTGTTTCACATGCAAGTTTAAAGGTTAGAAAAACTTTAATACACAGACTGTAAATTAATCTTTTAATTTTAGGGGTTACAGTTTTAGTTTAGAGTTTAAAATTTAGGGGTTTAAAGTTTAAGGATTTAGAATTTAAGGTTAGTGTTTAGAATTTAGGGTATAAAATTTAAAGTTCAATTTTTTAGAGTTATGTTAGAAATTTAAGATTTGGGTTTTTAGGGTGTAAATATACAGACTTGTGTAAAATTATTTTCACACCGCTTGCAGGGTTTAGGGTTTTTCATTCTCCCTGTACCAAATAACTATCCTTTATAATCCATGAGTTATTTGTAAATGGACAAGTTGTAAGGCGAAACAACTGATGCACCTGAAAAATTGAAAACAATTAACTAAATTTAACAACAAAATTTGGTGTCGCTTACAAAACAAACTCATCGCTTTCGCAGCTGCTCAACTTACCCGGCCAACAACATAACACAGCAAAGAGCGGACAACTACAGAGGCAATATCTTCATGGATTCCTTGATCATCCAAAACACAACAGCCCTCAATAAGAGTAGGCTTCAAGTCCCACGTTGGAGTTTTTAAGATCAAATTTAGTCCGCAGGGGTCGATAAAATTGACCTCATTAATGAGGCATCATCAGCCTTCAGCATGCCTGCGCATCTTCTTCTTTAGTTTGTCCTGCTCCCGGTATCTCTCTTGTCGTTCTTCCCTTCGGCGCTTTCTTAAGACCTGCTCATCCTTCGCCCTTTGTGTCTCGACTTCTTTCCGTTTTTGCTCCTCCTTCAGCTTTCGCTTCTTCATCTGTGCAAATTTTGAAGTGATTTACATCGACAAATGGCTTATTTGAAATTCAAGGGATGGAAAAATACGAAATATAAATATGGGAGCAGCAGTCTCTACAACCACACACCTTGTCATTCCTAATCAATTGAAGGTGTTGAACAAGAGCATGGACTTTTCGTTCGTGAGGCTCCATCACAACAGCTCTTCTGCCTTCAAGAAGTGGCCGTTTCCGATGAGGTATGTTCTTTGGCTTAGATTCGAACGGAAGATCTGCCTGTAATGCCTTGGGGATCACCAGGGGATTGAACTTCCTTTGCTTTCTCTCAATTGGCTGTAAACACACATACAAATGAGCACAATAAAAACAGTGCACAACAGAAATAGTAGTGATAAACCCATATAAAGAACAAAACCTTGTAGAGGGAATCCTTGTTAACAGGAACAGCAAGATTATGTTCTCTCCTCAATTCTGCAACAGTTTTCATTCCTTGCCAGGTCTTTTCATGAGGTTGCAACGAGGTAGTTAAAGGATTATAAAACTGAGGAACTTCAACTTGAGTCCATGCACGCAAAAAGACGATGTCACTCATCAAAATCCGATCCTCAAAGGTGCACCTTGCAATTCCTTCCCTAGGTTGCCCTCCCTTCTTTTTGGGTAGATTACCAATCTCTTCCTTTGCGGCCTGAGAATATAAAATGCCATCAGTTATCTGGTATTTTGTTACACAGGAGATGGATTTATTTGAATTGTGTTAAGACAGCAGAAAATGCTTTAATTATGATCATGCCAAAGCATGATCTGAAGCGGGATTCTTACGGATGGATATTCTCCACATTATACCGATTTTCTTTATAGTCACTGTTATAGATGACTTGTTCATGCTGGTTTATTTGCCTGATGTCAAAATACAAAGAGTCGTATGAACCTCAAGATTCTTAATGTTTACGAACAAGCATTACCTTTTTCACTTGCCCGCGGATCCCATCGACTGTTTGAATTGCTGCACCCTCAAACCGAGCTACTTCAAGATCTGAAGTAAACATATCCTTAATGAGGGCTGTTTTCTTGAATATTTTACAGGGGTACCCAACTAGCTTGATTTTTTTCACTATCCGTGCTGCATGGTTGAACTCAAGTATGTACGCCGTTGCAATTATGCAAAATCCTGCCTGGCATGCCAAAGAAAGGCTGCTTGATGAGTAGGTATAATACTTGAGGAACAACGCAAAGGAAAACAGAAGAAAGCAACAAGGGTTTGGGGTCTTTTAAGGCAACTCCAAGGGTTCAAATCAAAATCCACTCCCAATACACCGTAAATACTAAATCTAATAACCGAATCAAAAAAGATAAGACAGTGCCGAACATCCTATTTTTCACCATCCATTGCCATCCCCAGATTAATGATTGTTTGCCATATGATACCAATTGAAGATAAATACTATTTTAATATCAGAAAGGTAATTTGTTAGGAAGACCAAACATGTACAATTCCCACACAATTCAATGAATACCAAACTATAGAAGACAGTAATGGTGGATTGCACTAGAGTAAAAACATATTGGTTATGCAATAGCCACATATTTTATCTACGATTTCACATGTTACTTATGAACAGAAAAAAGCATATTCAAAGTTAAGTTTGTTGTTCAAATAATGTTTTCAGTTTTTATCTTATTGAGGACGTTTTGAGGGATATGAGGCTGCAATTAAAGCTATGATATGGCTAGAATTGTAAACTAATAAGATTAAAAACTGGCTCGAGGCTCCAATTAAACCTCCAATCGAAGGAACGGAGGTCACATGTAGTTTAGTTAAAGAACAATATGTAGCTATTTGTACAAAAATGATCCACCAGAACCAATTAATAAATAAATAAACTAATGGTGACTTGGGCTTTAGTTTCTGCTCCATATACACACTCCCTTTACAAGATAAAACTACGTCAAAAACTTGAAATACTTCCCTTGGTATAGGAAAGCTATGAAATCATAAAGCCAATAGAAGAAAAAAGAGGTCTATTAAGATCCATATTATCATGGTTATAAATAATTAAGAATCTCTGTTCTATACCATCTAAAGCAATCTAGTCCCTCTAAAAATCTAGCTAACTTAGTCCTCATAATATCTTTTTGCTTAAGTTCAATTGACTAGCTTTTCTGTAATGGGACAAAATTGCCTCAGATGGTATAGCAACAATACGTCCCTGTTCCCAGATACTTTGACTGTACTATCACACATCACCATCCTCACTTGTTTTGTATTTTAAAACGATCTTAACATGAAAAGTACATAAATTTGAGCAAAGTGACCTGATTGTTAGATAAACTCTGAACAGCCAGCACTCCAGTCTTGGGCAGGGCAAGAGGGCCCCAAAACATTGCAAGGCAATGCATATGTTCTGGAGTATACTTGAGCATGCGATGTCTTCCATTTTGGTCCTCAATGGCATAAACAGGGGTTGTCTGGTAACGCCTCCATCCAATTGAAACAATTATTGGATCTCTAGTCTTCAGCACTTTCTTGTGCCATCTATGTCGTTTCAGCCTTGTCTAGAAGAAAAAGAAACTCTTAGTATGCTCTATAACAGTATAGAATACAAAAACCATCAGAATTACAATAGAAACACTCTGCTAATAAGAATGGAGTGTAGATATTGCTACCAAATTGTTTTTTATATAACTATGAAATTATCAACTAAATATACAGGCTTTTTGTCCAATTCTATGATTTCAAAACATTCTTTTACCAAAATCTATGTTTTTCTTATTGAATAATGTTTAATACCTAAGCTCTACTACCAAAATGACAGAACATAGGACTGCCGCAAGCTCAAGACAGGATCAATACAGGTTAACACCACTTAAATGTTAGAACTCCCATTCACACATAAACCCAGCAGTATAAACAAGCGAAAGAAATGAATCCGATACATGGAAAATAAAAAAGGGGTTATAAACAAATAAAGCTCAACATTTCCGCCCATATGGACAGGAAACAGCCTATAATTCAGCAGTGCAATATCGCAATATCAATATTCTTAAGCATGTTCTAACCTGCATGTATCCAACATTTTCCTCACCAAGATCAATTCCTCCAACCAAAATGGGATGGCAGGGATCAAAATACTCTATCATCTCAAAAGGAACATCATGAACCTCCAATCTTAGATACATCCCTGTGCGGAATTCCTCAATTTCCAATCGGGTAGTCTCATCAAGATCCTCAAGTTCTGCTATATTAATTTGTTTCTGGAGTTCAATCTCTTCTTTCAACTGGAAGAACCAAGGAAGATTTAAGGCGTATACGTAATATTAGATTATATTGCTGATAAAAAAGAAATGCATAGTCTACCTTGTCGTAATAACCACTGTCATTTTCTTGACTGCAGTGAAACTTTCCCCCATGTATATCAGTTTCCTCTTCTGGTGCTTCAGATCCATCATAAGTAGTAAAAGTTAAGGTTACAAAAACAACACAGTTTTCATAGACACATCAGAATCAAAACCGAATTGTTCATGGGAAGAATAAAAACGTAGCAGTCAAGAGAAATGCACAAGTGGAAGCAACAATCTTGAGCATGGATGAGAAAATAGAAACCTCAATGGCAGGAGAATGTACCACATTCACCCCCTGCCATTTTACCAGCATAAACAGGAAGAGATGATCCCAGCAGGCTGAAAATAAGAATATAAAGTGCGACACTCAAAGTAGTTTAACTAACAAAAGGATATTGAGAATCAAATTTTGCACGGACAGCTAGCCTTTTTAACCTCCGCTCCTCAATTGCATCATCATCTTCCTTTCGGATTCCACCATTACTAGAATCATCTTCCTTGTGACATCCAAATTTATCACCAGTTTCTACATCTTCAAAGTCACCATCCTGGTCATCTTCTTCTTCAGTTCTAGCTTCCAACATTTGATTCCTGAGGGCACCCTTAGACCAATCACCACTGGTGAAACGATCACGAACACTCTCATATACTTCTTCCTCTTTCCAGTTCTTAAGCTCTGAAAAATTAGTGGATTTGGAACAGTCCTCGGTGTTGATGTTCTCACCATCTAATGCTTCTTTCAAATTCTACAATAATATTAGAGTTAAAAAGATACAAACAAATATGGTGATCAATGAGATGGCACACTAAAATTGCAACACTTCTGAAATTGTAAATCAGTTATGTCACATTACATCCAGGATGCACCTTTGCCTTTTGTCCTTTTGGCTTAAAAAATTCATCATCGCTTTCTTCATTCTCAGAATCATCCTGCACTTCATTAACAGAAGCATTTGATGATGAAGAAGATTTCCCATATACAAACTGCATTAGATTTATATTCTGTTTCTTAGATGCCCTTTCCACCAATGACACTCTCCACTTTGATATGTTTCCCATGCCATCATCTAGAAGGACATTATGAAAAATGCATTTAGAAGTAAAACAAGATGGAAGAAAATATCTAAATGATTAACCGTGTTAGAAATTAAACTGAAAGAGATTCTATCTAGGGAAGTCCATGGGCTGGGTCCTATGAATCTGAAATTTGAAAAGCTAAGTGTGAGCCAGGATAACAACTTTTTATTTATACTTTATATTTTTTTAATAAAAAATAAGCAAGTTCTTTATTTACCAGTAAAACAATCTCAGTCTCCGCAAGGCTCAGACACAAATTTAAGACCCAAGTCTGGCCCAAGCAGGCTGAGATAATGAGCCCGGCCCTGGGTGTATAGGTCTACCCTTGGACAGCTAAACCATTATGTAGTCAAAATACATTATCGTGCTTTATATTGAACATAATTCCCACAAGCATATAGCTTATAGTATAATGTCATACACGTGTACAATCAAAATATAACATAACTATGATCAGTACCATCAGACTTCAGATCCTCGTTGTCACTGTCTGAGAACTCTGAACCCGGACATGACTCAGTACCTTCATCGCTTCCGTCTTCGCCGTGATCATCATATTTGTCACCTTCATTCTCTTCATCTGTACCCTGCAGTGAAGTTAGTTTAAGAAAATAAGATTTTCCCACCAATACCACCTTAACAACACAGTGGAGAGACCAAGTGAGGGAAAGGATGTGATTTCACGACTCTTCCACCTACCTGATGCAAAAAAAAAAAAAAAAAAAAACTAGAGTTCTTTAAAAACAAGCAAAAAGAATCATCATTAAATACCTTGAGATTTCTATGATCAACGCCATCTCCAAAGATTGCTTTTCTCCTTTTTCTACCACTATGAAACTCAACCTGTTCCATAACACGACCCAATCGCTCTGATGCATCAGCATTTCCATCATCAAAATTCCTACCTTCACTTTTCTGCATTGCATCTTCTTTAACACCTTCATCTTGGTCTGAAGACTTTGAACCATCCATATCACTATCAGGGCTTTCTTCATCAAACTCACTATCATCCTCTTCTCCATCAGACTGGTATCGCTCCAAAGGCTCTATATCACGAATTAGCTTTGGAGTGTCATCAGAATCCATTTTGCAACCTTCAACTTCCAACGAGTTATTAGGATTCTGACTAAAAAGGGAAATTTTACTCTTTTCCAACTTCTCATCACTTGGGTTCTTTATATTCTGAAGTGATTTCACCAAGGCCTCGCCAACATCCCATTTATTTCCTGACAACAGAAAGAAACCAGTGAGATATTATAAGATGCCTTCAACAACAGGGAGAAAAATTAACATGAAAGGGATTAAATACCTTTATGTGTTGTTCCCCCCATTTCATCCACTTTAGAATACTGAACCAAGTGGTCATTAATGTTTATGTAGACCGCATCTTTGTCATACAAGAGATCCCCAAGTCCAGACATGGGGGCATAAAAAAGTTTTTCTTTGTCACGCAGTCCCTTCTTTTTTGCAGCGGATGGTAGAGGGCAAGGATCGGTTAGGCCTGTAACACCAGCCAAGCTAAAGTCGCCAACACCGGCAATATGGACCTGGTCACAAAATTTATATGAAACTTAAGTCATTTCTTGGATTGGATAACCATAAATTATTTTTAAAATAAAAATAAAACAAAAACATTAGGTATCTGCTATCCCTATTGAAAACTAAGTGCAATCTTAACAAGATATTATCTATATATTTGTTTATAAGTAGAAAATTGACATCAATTTTATTAATAAAATAGATACTGGACACTGGCACTAAATGGAGCAAATAAATGACAAGTAAAACAGCTAGATTACCATCCATGCAAAATGTTTGCCTGTAAAAGGTTTAACCAGAATCAAACTCATCCTAAGAGTTCCACCACGGCGTGTGTGCATGGGGAGTTGTCAGCAAATTTTTGAAGTACTTGAAACTTTTGCACTATTTGAAGATTAATAAATATCAGAACTTAGTGTTAGGGTAATTATTCACCTGAATTAGATTTCACCCCAAAAACCACATAAAATCCATAAATCAACATACCAGTTGTGGTGATATAATTTAAAAATATATAAATTGATTTTCACACCAATCAGTTTACGTGACATGTAACCCACAAAATAGAACAAAGAAATGAGAAAAAGAAAAACACATTAGTGAACACTACTCAACATGAGCAAATTAGAAGATCAAACTCATATTGTTGACTAAAGAAATGGTTTTATAATATCCAAAAGAAATGAAATAGTAAAGAAATGGCTGTATAACAAATCAGTTTTGAGGTTATTCTAGCAACATGTTATATAATATAGATACACAGATTACATGCTAAGAAGCCATATGGTTATTCTGATAAAAAATGGTAAAGGCTGGGGAATGTGCAACCTCAAGATATAGGACATAATGGCAATAGAAGAGGCCATCTTCACAAGTAAAACCTTTTAATCTTTAAAAATACCCAACAATTTAAGAAGCAGCATGGTGATGACTGTTAGAAAGGATTCATAGGGCATACCTTAGTTCCCTTTTTCAAATTACAGCCTCGCAAATAACCATAAAGTGTAACATTCCTATCACATTTACTATTTATTTGCACCCTCTCGGGAGGAGTAACATCTTCAAAACGATCAATCAAGATATACGGATGAGAGGTCCTCCATGATAAAGGAGAGAACTTCATAACAGATATAAATCTGGCAAGATTGTGAATTTCTCGCTTTGGATACCTGTTAGATAAGTCATAGAAGCAACAATAAATCTCACAACTAAACTTATTAAAGTAAGCTGCCATGGAATTTCACCAGTGAGAGCAATCAAAATAGAGTCCTAGGTAGGATGCTTACTTCCCATGAATGAGACCAGATAAATAAAACAATTTAGCTCCATCATATATTTCTGTCCAGAATCAATGTTTGAGACGTTGTTTTGTTTTTTTCAGTTTCTTTACGTCCTTAAACTTATCAAGGTGAGTAAGAACCCCCATCACCTTTGGAAAACCATGAACTTGCAATATGTTAAGGAATTCAAACGTTTCCTACAAGATACCAAAAAAAGTAGTTAAAACATATTAGAAAATCTCACTGATTGAAATTTGAGATCAAATAGAAGATTTAAAGAACATAATTTCAAAAGTAGATTATCATCTTTTAGAAGTTCAAGCTAAGGAAACTTTGGAAAGCGTATAAAACATCTTCAATATCTCACCATTTCAAAGCCATAACTTCCATCAATAAGAAGCAATGCTAGATCAGCAAACTTTGCAGCATCAATCATGCCATTTATATCATTTGGACCCTTGACAAACTGCAGACGCCGCTGCTTGCCTAAGTAACAAGTTCAACAAATTCCAAATCAGTCAAGGAGCAACTTCACTACTTTTTTAATCCAGATGAAAAGTAAATGTATAATAAATATATGAAACTACTAAAATTTAGAGAAACATTAACCTGATACTATTGTTATTGGTCCTCGAACCTCAGGTAAATTATGCTTTGCGTAATGCTTTACAAGAGTCTTAATTAAAAGAGACTTTCCAACCTGCAATGAAGTAAAACCTTGAACAATTATTAACCATATAATCATAGGAAAAGACTTCCAGGTGGTACTACCTAGAGTTGATTGTACCACCCACAAAGACAAAATCACTAAGCTTGCAAACATCTGAAAGTTAACAAATAGCATTTGGTACAAAATTTCCAAGATTTTCTAGGCTGCGGTTCTATATTCAGGATTCTCTACATGATAACCTTAAAGATCAATAATTTCAAATTCAGTATTTTAAATCTATGCTATTATGTTATTTCTTACAAATTCCACCAAAATTACTGGAAAATTCTTCCTCACCACCCCCAACCCTCTCTTCCCAAAGTTTCTTCACCTCTTTATAAAACATATTCAAAAGGGGAGAATACGCTATCCTAATATCAAAGCTCCTTACAACACAATGAAATAATCCCTTGTGTACAGTAAAATCCCTTCAAAGTGAAAGCTAAAAAGAGGAAATTAGGACACCCTCAAGTTTCAGTTTTCACTCCAAAAATATGTTAAACAGCTCCATTTCTCCTTCAGCAACAGTTCTCAATGACAAATAGATATTTCGTTGGTCCACGATGTTAGCAAAACACTTTAAATGTCCATATTTACCCTCTATGTAATAGGCAGCTCTTGTTCAAATGGAACCACCTCTTCTTTAGCTAGTTCTTATAAGGACAGACCAATTTAGATATTCTAAAAGGACAATTAAATTCAAAAATTCCTTTGTTCCAAACAAAATCATATTAATTACGTTTCCTTTGATTCCAGAAAAGCATAGCAAAAAAAGACAAACGTGGCAGTAAGACATTACCTGAGGGGGGCTCTGCACCACGACCACAAATGGAGGCAGTTCGCCATAGGAACGATCCATAACAGGAAGATGAAGCCTACGCTGTTCTTTCTCAACAGCACGTGATTGCAATCGCTTCGCTTTTGCATTGGAACGAAAAGCGAACGCCTGATATAATAATCAATTTCAGAAAGAAAAAATTCTTAAATTATTAGCTCAATTAAAAGTGCAAACTCATATCAAGAGAGAGAGAGAGAGAGAAACAGGGGAACCTTGGGGTTTTGCTGCTTCTGGTCGGAGTTCTGATTCTTGTTTTTGTCTTTGGCTTTCTTCTTTGCAGAGGCGAGAGCGGTGAGCCCTGTGCGACTGCTCGCCGGTGCCGCTATCCATGGCCATGGCCATTCGTGGCAAATAGAAAAGGGACTGGCAGTGATCTGTTACCACTAATATTGTTAACGGTAAAAGATGAGGAGGAAAGACGAGCAACCCCAGTTCTTATGAGGGTTTTAGCTAGGGTTCGCAGACTTTTGTTCGGGGTTTTGCTGAATAATTTTTTATATATTTTTTAATTTTTTAATTATCTAATACCAATAATTAATAGATGGGTAAACTCAATTTTATAGCATCAAACTATTATCATTTTTTAATAACAATTTATTTTCTAGGTGGAAATTAAAATTAAAAAATTAAATTGAAGAGATTCAAACTCGATAAATATTATATATATATATAATATGACATGTATCATCTGATTAAAAATATTAAATTTATTAATAAAATTGAAATTATAACTAATTTGATAGAATATACAAGTAACGAAGACTAGACGCGCCACATTTGGTGGATAAAATAAAATTAAACCAATAATTTAGTGTTTTTAGAGGTAGTTTACCCATATTTTTAAATAAACTAGTTTTCTAACCTTCTATTTCAAATAAAGAATATTATATGGATTCAAACATGGATAAACTTATGCAAACATATACACACTTTTTTTTTGAATAGAAGCCGCTAGTTTTATTAAACGCGAAAATACCCAAAATTCTCACCAGTACATAATTCGGACACTTTCCTAAAACTAGCCACTTTAGACCATACAAGAACCATACATGAAAAAGTTAAAAAATCATCCAAAAAACTCGAACGAAAAATAGACACGGACAAATTTGACTGCATCGGGAAACAAACCACAAAAGGAGATTAAGCTATTAAAAGACTACCGAGAAATGCAAATCAGAGCCAAGCGTCGTGAGAAATTATCCACGAGTGCAAGTTGCGTATCCAAATTCAATCTGATGGTCCAGAGTAGGGAAGATCAGCGGGATTACAAATAAGCGTCATCTTGATCAATCGTAGTGTCGTCAAATCTAACCCTAAGAAAAACATAAAATAAAAGAACGGTCAAACGACCGAGGAAGAATAAAAAACATGCCCAAAGGCATAGATAAATGTACCACAAAGTCAGAGAAAAATGTGCTACAAAAGTAGAGTTATTTTTATTTAAAAAACTAAAAAAGAAATAAAGAAAAATATATATGGCAGTCGGCAACCAGCATCAAAACCGATACCGCCGCCGGTCAAATAAAATAAAAATAAAATTTGTGACACTCGATAAATAAAAAGGGTTGCGTTAGAGGAAAAATAGAAAGCGGCTAGGGTTTTGCCACACTTATTTACTAGGTTGTTCAAACTCGAAAGCGCCACATTTGACCACTAGGACCACCTAGTTTTAATTATTAAATAATAAAAAATTATGATAATTAATTAATTATTTATGTACATTTTAACAATATTTAAAACTTATTGCTTAATTGTGTATGTTTATTTATGTCAGGTGGAATATAATAAATAAAATATTATTATTAATACTTAAATTTTCATTGAATGATTTTTTTAAATTTAAAACAAAAAATAGTTCTTTATATATATATATATATATATTGAATAATTTTAAGTTGGTTATAAGGTGATATATGCTCATAATTTTATAACCTTTTGAAGGTATATGCACATTTTAATAATATTTAAAACTTATTGCTTAATTGTGTATGTTTATTTATGTCAGGTGGAATATAATAAATAAAATATTATTATTAATACTTAAATTTTCATTGAATGATTTTTTAAATTTAAAACAAAAAAATAGTTCTTTATATATATATATATATATATTGGAGAGTTTTAAGTTGGTTATAACGTAATATATGCTCGTAATTTTGTAACCTTTTGAAGGTATATGCACCTTGCAGACAAAGCTGCTCAAATCTGAGTTTTCTAGGATAAGTATCATCCTTTTTCCGCTTGATAATTTTCTAATTATTTATATTTTTCAATTAGGTTGGGTGTGTAGCGACCTTTTTTTTCTTTTGAAAAAAGAGAATTTTGTTGCGTTAAGAGCGCTTGTTTAGAAAAGAAGTCGGCTACTAATTATCCCCTAAATTATTAATGAAAATCTTTTGAAAGATTGGGGATTTCTTTTGAAAACTTTAAATCCTTGAAAACGATGAAAACTTGGAGTTGCCATCGGCCACTTGGATAAGGTAGACCGGACACCATAAGAAACCAGAGATTCGTCGTGAAAAGGTCCGGGAGTTGGTTACGTGTGGGGAAGGATTAGCACCCTCATCACACCCGGAACTCGATACCAAAATATTTGCTAGTCTTAAAAGGATAAAAATTATTGAAATTTACATTGAATTTAATTCGGAGTTCTTAGATGAAAATTAACCTTGATTGTACGGGCTTTATCGAATTAGTGGACTCAAATTAATTAGACATTTAATTAATAAGGTTGACGATATGTTGGACCATAGATTAAACCGACATCGAATAAGCCCGACTGTCATGTTAATTTATGGTTCGACCCCCGTATGTCACCTTTATGCATGATGCAAACATTTAAGTATGATGTGTTGATTTTATTAAATTTTAATCCATTTACCTCGGGGTGGTAAGGATTAATTCGAATATTTGGTCAACATCCTTTAAGCTCAGACTGTTATGACACAAATATTAGAATTAATAAATACCTCCCCTTTTATGATTTAGATTGATTAGAGATGCAATTAAGATTATATGGATGTCAATTAAAGTATTACAATCAAGGGCACGGAAGTAAACATTTAAAAAGGAAGACTCAATTTGATATATAGCCCAATTATGTATTTAGCCCTAAAAGATTAAGAAATCCAATTTATGGTGACTAAATTGTAATTTAATACTAAGTTAAACTTAAAATTGATTTTTCTCCTGAAGTAATTAAGAAATGTTCAATTAATTTAATGAATTTAACATTTGCCCCAATAAGCCAAGGATAAGTTTAAATTCACTAAATTAATTCGAACTCTAATCTAACTAAGGCTCTAAAGAACCTAAGGCTAATTTAATTCTAGGATCGTGCCCCTATAAGACGAGCACACGATCTAGATTAATCGAATTAATTTGACTATTCCGAAACTAAGCTCAAAAGGTACTAACTATGCCCTACAATCTAAGCCCAAAGCAAAAGCTCAAACTATTAAAACTAAACCCAAAAACCTAAGGCCCAAAACATTTTCATACCTATATTATCAAAATATAATTTGAGATTATATTACAAACTTTAAAATTATAAATATTATAGCCTCCTTTTTTTAAAAAAAAAAACTTTATATTATACACTTTCAAAAACTGTATATTATATTAAAAGGAAATTACAAATATATTATAATCTTTTTATTATATAAAACTAGCATTTAAAGAAAAACCTTGTTTATAATAAAATAAATATTTTATTTCAAAAACATATACCATAATAAAAATACATCATCTATATTTGTAGAAAAACCATATATTTAGGAACTTTATATGACATATACAGTACAAAAGAAATTTATATTATATAAGACATATATTATATTAAAAATACTATATATAGTACATTTTATAAATATTATATGCATATATATCATATATTATGTTAACAAGTTGTATATTATATATTATAAATGTTTCATATTATATATATATATATACAAACATTATAATACATACACTATAGCTTTTATAAAATATACATATTTGAATGGAAAAAAAATATAGTATATATTATATAAATTAAATATTAGATCTTTATGTACAATCTAAATACTATGTAACATATATAAGATGCACGTATTATACGACATTTAATAACAAATACTACCAAAAAAATAAAAATAAAACATGTTATGCTAAAAAATGACTAAATATGGGCTGAAATTAAATAAATAAGATAAAGGATATACCAAACCCAATGGATTTGAGCCTACTAAGCTTATTCGGGCTGTTGAAGCGGGTCCAGTATGCGGGTCAGATGGATGACCGGCTTGACCGGTCAGGGAACCGGTGCTACCGTTTAAAATGGATAAAGGGGTTATAACCATGTCAGGGGCTAGCTTTCCACCGTTAAGATATTCCGTCAGAGGCCTCGGTCGTCGGCAACCGTTGAAGACCGAACGGTAAACTTTTCTTTTTCCTTTTGTTCTTACCTTTTTTATTCAAATCTAATTTCTTAGTATGATAATAATGGACTGAATATACATGGCTGAAATTTCTTTGATTGTTTTCATTGTTGGATTCGAAAAGAACAGAGGAAATTTTCAAAGATTTTTTTTATTTCATTCTTGAATCTGGAGAAACTTGAAATCTTACAATTTGATTACATGCTTTTTATCTTCAATCTTTGTTTACATTTCCAAGCAAGCATTAATTGGAATACTGTGGTTGATGATATCTAGGATTAGGCTCTGTTAACCCCTTGATTTTTTATTGTTTCTGCCCATACATGGTGGTTGGGAGTCGGTATTGATATTACGGGATCGCCGGCGACGAGGCCACGTGGCCGAAAGATGAATCGGCAGCGGCACGTGGAAGATGAAGCAGTCGCCCGTGGGCTTCACGCGTGCGTAGAAGGTAGAGCATCGGCTTGTGGGGCGATTGGCAGATCTGGATGGCCGGTTCCGGTTCGATCTGAACCTTGGATCAAATTTGATCTAACGGTCAGATTTGAGGCGGCTGCAAAAAGGAAGAGGAATAATCAGATTTTTAGGGTTTTTTTGTTTGTATTGGACATAGGCCAGAAATGGGCTTATAATGTATTGTTTATTATTTATGTAAATAGACTGTAATAAAACACTTTGAGCTTATGTACTTAATATGTTTATATATATTTATATTTATATTTTTTCTTTTAATTAATTGCCTGTCCATATTATAATAATTCTAATAATAATCTTTTATAAGACATATACATACGCACCGTACAAACGTTAATACATACGTAATACGTACATACAATCATACATACAATATACATTCTTAGTTAAGTATTAATGACATTGAAGTAATAATGATAATATATATTTATACATGCACATAATACCTATACACACTCATATTAACAATAGTACAACATATTATCATACATTACATGTAATACACATGCATTGATACAAATATAAAAGAAAAGACATGGATAATAACCATATATATGATAATCACCAACTAGGGATATACCTACAATAACACACATCACTTAGTAATATTTATACATATATAAGCCCATTGTTGCAAAATAAAGAAAATGTGTTAATCCCAGACAAAATTAGTGACTACAGCTGCCCTTCTTTGCTTATACTTGTGAAACAAGAATAAAGCAAAGACCATAAGCACTAATTTTGTCCAACTTCCCTGATGAATGATTTGCTCTTCCAAAATGGCAGCGAGCAAATCCAAATAACTTGTTTCCCTGAAACGGCAGAAAACAACTAGGTAGCAATGGCATGTTTTCCTGATCGGTAATGAACAAACCAGTTACTAAACGACTCATTCCTCCGAAGCGGCAGTGAATGAATCCAAATATCCTTCAGACGACTTATTCTTCCGAAGTGGTATTGAATGAATCCGAATAACTTTGCTTTCCTGAAACGGTCGAAAGTAATATTGGTGATGATGGGATGTCTCTCCGAAATGGCAGCAGACATAACCCAACGAAGATTGCATGTTCCTCCAAAGCAGCAGCAAACAAATATGAGTTCTTCAAATAAGGGTTCCATGAAGGCTCCCATTCTTTGTGAGCCTAAACGGATAAGCTAATTTTCTTTTTCCCTTTTATGCAAGGTTCTACTATCACGTCTCTTTCACTGGAAAGTGGTGTGTTTGAAATCCTTTGCTTGAAAATTCCTTTCAAGTTTCCACTTTGACGTCTGTTTTTCTTCTTTAGGAGGTACCCGATCTATCTTTCAAATACATGTAAAAGAGATAAAATGCTACGATGATATGAGTTAGCATGCCCCTAACCTAGGGACGTCTAACTAAGTGCGATGCATGAGTGACACTAATTTACTCGGACACTTTTTCTTCTTGGTCCCTTGATTTTGATCTTCTCTTGCTTCTCTATTCTCCTCTTTACAACAACGGTGCCCCATTTCTCACTCAGGTTCACCCTTTAAGCCCCTTTTTGAACTCTTGATTATTTTGTTCTAAAGTGCCTTTTCAGGTTTTCACTTTAGACTTGTACTTCTCCAAAGCGCCATTTACAGCTTTTTGCTTTAGTTCTTTTTTTCTTTTTCTTTTTCTTTTTTGTTCTTCTGGGGTACCCTTCCAAGTTTTCGCCCTTAGCTCCTTGAATTTCAATATGTGAGGTATTCATTGTTTTTCTTTGGTAAATCTCATCGATTTCACCCCCAATGATCTTTTTGCCTCAATCTTGGCAAATTCGCCTTCTATCTTGGAACAACCTGTACTCGATAGGTTAAATCATAGTAATGCCAAGAAATCCTTTGTTTTTTTGTGATCTATGCCAATTCATCCGCGAGATGATTATGAGACGGACAATAGATATGAGAATGATATTTTATTAATACTAAGAGAAATATTAACAAAATTTTGAAAGTCGTGGCAAACATGAGAAAGAAAAAGATATAGATAATATCGACTGTATGAATAATAAGAACTCATCGACCACAATAGATATTCAACTCGCCATCTTGGGTTACAACTTTTAACAACCTAAGGATTGAAGCATCGTTCCCTGACGAAGTCTGCCAATCGTATGCCAGAATTCACGTGTGTCTGAACCGTCCTGTCTGAATTTTCAATTCAGATCACCTCTTTGGTTTAAAGACACCCATTTTTAGGTTTTCGCCCTAAACCTTCCTTCTTTTTTCTTTTTTTCTTTTTTCTTTTTTTAGGCATAATACTTTTTTACAGAGTTTGAGTTTACTGGGTTGCTCAACTCTTTCTCATCCATCTCGGCTAGTCTTAATGCTCATCCAGGAAAGGCATTCTTTACAACATAAGGCCCTTCCCAATTAGGCATCCACTTCCCTCGAAAGTCTTTTTAGTTAAGTAAGATCTTTTTAAGCATCAGACCCCCTCTTGAAACTCTCTAGGGTGAACCTTTTTGTTATAGGCTCGCATCATCCTCTTTTGATACATTTGGCTATGACAGATGGCCTTCAACCTTTTCTCTCCAATGAGGTTCAATTGATCAATTCTGGCTTGTATCCATTCGGCTTCATCCAACTTTACTTTGTTCAAAATTCGAAGTGATGGAATCTCTACCTCGATGGGTAATACCGCTTCTGTACCATATACCAAAGAGTACGCCATTGCCCCGATGGAGGTCCTCACAGAGGTTCGATAAGCAAACAGGGCAAAAGGTAGCTTTTCAAGCCAATCCTTGTAACTTTTTGTGGTTTTTGCTATAATCTTCTTTATATTCTTATTTGCCGCTTCCACTGCTCCATTCATCTTGGGGCGATAAATAGTATAATTGTGAAGTACAATTTTGAACTGTTCACACACCGTAGTCATTATTTTATTATTCAAGTTGGAAGTATTATTGGTGATGATCCTTTCGGGCAGGCCATAGCGACATATAATTTCTTTCTTGAGGAACTTGCAAACTGTCGCTCTTGTAATGCTGGCATATGAGGTAGCTTCTACCCATTTGGTGAAGTAATCAATGGCTACCAAGATGAAGTGATGCCCATTAGAAGCCTTTGGGTGTATCTGGCCAATAACGTCTATTCCTCAGGCAGCAAAAGGCCAATGTGAGTTCATGACGTGAAGTGGTACTAGCAGAGAATGTATCTTATCGGTGTAGATTTGGCATTTATGGTATTTTTTGCATAATTGATGCAATCTTGCTCCATCGTTAACCAGAAGTAGCCGTATCTCATGATTTTACTAGCCATCGAGAATCCGCTAGCATGGGTTCCGCATAAACCTCCATGGACCTCTACTAGAATAGTTTCGGCCTCCCGAGCATTGACACATATCAACAGTATCTGATCTTTGCTTTTTTTATACAAAACCTCTCCATCAAGGACATACCCCGATGCCAACCTTCTAATAGTTCTTTTTTTCATTATCGTTGGCGTCTTTTGGGTAAGTTTGGTACTTGATATACTGAAGGATGTCATAATACTATGGATTTCCGTCCTTTTCCTCTTCCAAACTATAGTAGTGGGCCGACACCTCAAAAGTTTGCATCTCAACAGGCTTCATCTCGGCTGTCCTATTTACTTTAAACACGGCGGCCAAGGTGGCCAAAGCGTCGGCCATTTGGTTATCCTCCATTGACAAGTAGGTGAAACTGACTTCTTCAAAATTTCTAACCAAATCTTGGATCAAATTGTGATACTTGATTAGCTTCAGATCTCTGGTCTCCCACTCTTTTCGAAGTTGGTAGACTACTAAAAAGGAATCTCTAAAACCCTGGAGCACTTTGATATTCTTTTCGATAGCTGCTCGAAGTCTCATGACACAAGCTTCATACTCGGATATATTGTTGGTGTAGAAGAATTCTAGCCTACTTGTGAAAGGGTAGTAGTCTTTGTTAAGTGTCTAAAAGTACTATTTTATTCACCCTTTTTATTCATATTATTGCTAGACTTGGGCTCATATTAGTTGCATTATTAGCCATTCATGCATGTTTGCATTGTTTCCTTGGTGGTAAAGCTTGCTATCATATTTTGCTTAATTTTGTAGAAAATGGTGCTGTCGATAGTTATTTTTGTGTGTGCAGAATCACTTGCCAAAGCAAGGCTGGAACCAGTTGCCAGGGCAATACAAGAAGGAGATGACGGGCAGTGCATGAAGGAGATGCTGAGCTAGTTGTCAGGGCAATTGTCGATAAGGGATAAGATAATATGGCAGCCGAAATTGATGACTAGATAAACCCAAGATGACGTGGAGCAAAGTTAAATCCCAAAGGAGTTTGATTTCTATGAAGAGGTCAAAGAGAAATTAAATCCCAATAGGATATGAGAAGATCTAGAAGGAATTTAAATATAATAAAAAATTATATTCTTTAAAAGTATTTAATTTCAACATAACTTCCTCCTCAAGAAAGACTTTAACCTAGCCCTATAAATTGAGGACCAAGCCGACAAACTCCAAGAGGTGCAAAAGGGGGAGAGAATTCGACAAGAGGCTTCAACCATCTTCATCTTTTTCTTTTTTGTTTGATTAGGTTTATGTTAGGGATTCTTTGTTTTGTATTTCTTTGGAACCTAGCCATGAACTAAATCTTTTTGGATAAGGTTATTGTGTTTTGTGGTTGTGATAAACAATTAGATTTTGTTTAGGTAATAAGAGTTTGCACTTTCAATTCAAGGTTTACTCATTCTTGGTTTTTATTCTTGTTTGCGAGTGAATTGGGAGAGGATCTCGTAATTCTATCTATTTATCTAATATCGGGAGAGTTAGATTCAAGAAACGAATGAGTATGGTTTTTATTCAATCTATTGATGAAGATTAATTCGGCTTAGGAATAAGTTAAGGATTTCAACGGCTAAGAGGAGTGCAAGATAGGTTGTTGTTCACCCTTGATTTACGCAGGGATGTATTGTCAATGCATGCACAATTAGCTAGAGTTTTGACTTAGGGATAAGAAGAAACCATTGAAGAATGCTCTGCCGAACCTTGAAGTTGCTGCCTAGCCGCCCAAACAGTTGCCCAGCCAGTTGCCCAGGCAATCGTTCGATTAGTTGCCAAGGCAACCCAGCTGCGCAAGTTGCCACGGCAACTGAGTTGCCCTTGCACTCTTTTACCAAGACGATCCAATTGGCTATCACACCTCAACTCATAATAACTTGGCATATTTCCTCTCTTTTGATTACATCTTCTTTTACTTTATTGCTTTCTAGTTTAGTTGTTAGTTAAAACTCCTACAATCATCTACTTGTGTTCTTTTACTTTTTACAGTACAAGAGATTAGATTCTTAAAGCGGCACCAATCCCTGTGAAGACGGTATCTTTTATACTATAACTTGCGACGTGAAAACTTGCACAATTGTGGAGCACTTATTACGCGCAACAAGTTTTTGGCGTCGTTGTCGAGGATTGGCAATATCGACTTTGTTTTTATTTTCTTGTACTTTTTATTTTTATTGTTTAAAATTCGAAGGGTTAACAAACTTTGGTTTTGCATTGGTATATGACCAGGGCGAGACCGATTACACCAGAATATCCCTTTGATCCAGAAATCGAACGAACCTTGCAAAGACTCAGATGAAGGTTAAGAGTAGAAATGATTAATCAAGACGGCAATATGAATCAGGATGTTCCAACAGGTGGTGGAGTAATTTTTGCATGAACAAAACTATTCGAGACTATCTTGAGAAAGATCTTGAAGGACTTAATCCAGGAGTTGTCGCACCTGAAATTGAAGCCAACCACTTTGAGTTGGAACCGGTGATGTTCAATATGATCAACACAATTGGTCAATTTGGCGGCTCAGCAACTGAAGATGCGCAACAACATCTTAAATTTTTCCTCGAGATTTGCAATTCATTCGAAATACAATGAGTCACCCCAGATGTTTTACGACTAAGATTATTCCCCTATTCACTGAGGGATAGGGGAAAGCATGGTTGAATAGTATTCTGGCCAGATCAATAGGATCTTGGACCAATCTATGTCGTGATTTCCTTGCTCGATTTAATCCTACAAATTTGACTGATAAGCTTCGTAATGAAATACTTCTTTTTGGCAGGCAGATGATGAATCCATGTACGAGGCTTGTGAGCGATATAAAGAACTTCTACACAAATGCCCCAAATACGGATTCCCAGTATGGACACAAGTGACAATGTTTTACAATGCTGTAAATACACCAACAAGGATAATGCTAGATGCCTCGGCAAACGACATACTCCTAGATAAGTCGCCGAAAGAAACAATGCAAATTCTGAACAGGCTTGCCAAGAATGATTATCAGTTCCCATCTGCTAGAAGATGGGGAGTTAGATGCCAAGCCACAATACATGAACTGGGATCATCAGATTCAATTTCGGCACAATTGGCCACTCTAACCAAGATGGTCCAGAACATGCAGAAACAAAACAGCACACAAGAGGTCAAGGTAGTAGATTTCTTTTGTGAGTTATGTGGTGGTAACCATAATTCTTCTGAATGTATACAGAATCTGAAATCCAGCTTTTATGTGGGGAATTACAACCGGAACAACAATGTGATGTCCAACACATACAATCCAGCTTGGAAGAAGCACCCAAATTTTTCATGGAGTAATCCCAATAACGCTCTGAACCAGAACAATCATAATGCACAAGCATCGGGATTTCAACAGAATATGCCACGGCAACAGTTGCCGCAGCAACAGCCGACAACATATAGTTCTTTGGAAAATTCTCTCAATACTTTTATGTTGAAAACTGAATCTTATATGGCTGAGAATAGTAACTTCATAAAAAGAAGTGATGCTTTTATTAATAGGACCGAGATGAGATTGCAAAACCAAGAGGCGGAAATCAAATCATTGGAAACTCAAGTCGAACAATTTGCTCAAAACTTGAATACTAGACCGCAAGGAGGTTTACCTAGCGATACTGAAGTCGCATGAGGAACTGACCACGAGCAATGTAAGGCAATCACCACTAGAAGTGGCCGACAACTTAGGGAGGCCCAAGCTCGTTCATCAAACAAAACTCCATAAAAAGAACAAGATGAACTCAGCGGCAAGGCCTCAGATGCTGAACTAGGAAATGCCACGGTAACCCCAGTTGACGATGCCGTGGCAACCAATGATAAGCATGCCGCGGCAACCAACGATAGGTAAGCCGCGGCAACCAATGATGTTACCTCGGCAACCAACTATAGGCACGCCACGACAACCCCAGTTGATGATGCCTCTGCAACTCCAGTTGCCCTGGCAATGCCATCAATCAGATTCTAAACCAATGAAAGGATCGAAGATATCCGACTTCTATCACCATTCCCACAAAAGTTGAAGCGACAAAAGCAAGAATATCTATTCAAAAAGTTTTTTGATATCCTAAAGCAAGTCCACATCAACTTACCGTTGGTTGAGGCAATTGAACAAATGATGAACTATGCCAAGTTTCTTAAAGACATTGTGTCCAAAAGAACAAGGCTAGAAGAGTTTGAAACAGTTGTCGCAACAGAGGGATGCATGGCCATGTTGCACAATCACATGCCACCAAAGTTGAAAGATCCTAGAAGTTTCACAATCCCATGTTCCATCGGAAACCACTATGTCGAGAAAGTATTATGCGACCTTGGAGCAAGCATAAACTTGATGCCTAAATCGGTTTTTCAGAAACTAAGAATCGGGAAGGCAAGACCTACAATAGTTATGCTCCAGCTAGCCGACAGATCCTATGTGCATCCATAGGGAAAAATCGAATACATACTGGTAAAAGTTGATAAATTTATTTTTCTTACTGACTTTATTGTTTTGGATTGTGAAGCAGATAAGCATGCACATATCATTCTCGAGAGACCCTTCCTAGCGACAGGGAGAACCTTGATCGATGTTGAAAAGAGAGAACTCACAATGAGGATGATTGACCAGAAAGTTAAACTAAATGTGTTCCAAACACTAAGGCATGCCGATGATCCGAAAGAATGCCAACTTCTTCATGCCACGACAGAGTTTGACTTCAACAAGGAATTTAGTTGCCTCGGCAACTATATTGCCGATTTAGAAAAACTTGAGGAGTATGAAGAACCGATCGATGAGGAACAACAAGAAGAGGCAAATTGGTTAGTCAATCGACTAGGTACATACTTTGAACTACTGGATTACTCAGGTAAGGAAGGTAAACTCGAAAAGCCCTCTATTGAACAACTATCGGTTCTTGAGTTGAAATAATTGCCAGGGCAACTAAAATATGCTTACTTGGGAACCGATAATACATTGCCTGTAATTATTTCCTCTAAGTTATAGCCTGAGCGGGAAAAGAAGCTGATCAATATGTTGATGCTCCACAAGAAGGTAATAGGGTAGACAATTGTCGACTTGAAGGGAATTAGTCTGGCAGTGTGCATGCATAAGATTTTGTTGGAAGACGATCACAAACCTTCGATTGAGGCCTAGAGGAGACTGAATCATGCCATGAAAGGGGTTGTAATGAAAGAAATCATCAAGTGGCTTGACACCGGCATCATATACCATATCTCTAATAGTACATGGGTAAGTTTGGTATAATGTGTACCGAAAAATAGAGGTATAACAGTGGTAAGTGATGAAAACAATGAACTCATTCCAACCAGGACTGTGACCGATTTGAGGGTTTGTATGGATTACCGAAGGCTAAACAAAGCCACTAGGAAAGTTCACTTCCCATTACCCTTTATTGATCAAATGCTTGACCGTTTTGTGGGTAAACCCTTTTATTGTTTTCTTGATGGTTATTCAAGTTATAATCAAATTGCCATAGCACCAGAAGATCAAGAAAAGACAACCTTCACATGCCTATACGGTACTTATGTTTTCTGAAGAATGCCGTTTGGATTGTGTAATGCCCCAACAACCTTCCAAAGATGCATGATGGCACTCTTTTTAGACATGGTCGAAAACTTCCTTGAAATCTTCATGGACGATTTTTCTGTATTTGGTAATGACTTCGACAGTTACCTCAGCAATTTAGAGAAGGTGTTGGCAAGATGAGAAGAATCCGATCTAGTCTTTAATTGGGAGAAGTGCCATTTTATGGTAGGCGAATGAATTGTGCTCGACCACAAGATTTCATCCAAGGGAATTGAAGTAGATAAAGCCAAGGTGGACGTGGTCGAGAGATTACCCCCACCAAGTTTGGTTAAAGGAATCTGAAGCTTTCTTAAACATGCATGTTTTTATAGGAGGTTCATTCATAATTTTTCTAAGATTACTAAACACTTGTGCAATTTGCTTGAATAAGATAAAGTCTTCAACTTTGATGAATCTTGCGCCCAAGCATTCGAAACCCTAAAAGAAAAGCTTGCCTCAGTACCCATTGTCGTTCCACCTGATTGGACGCTACCTTTTGATCTCATGTGTGATGCGAGTGATTTTGCGATAGGAGCAGTCCTAGGCCAACACACATGTAAGAATTTTCATGTGATATACTACGCTAGTAAGACTCTTAATAACGCCCAAGTGAATTACATAACAACGGAGAAAGAGTTACTAGCAGTAGTTTTTGCATTTGACAAGTTCTGATCCTATTTGATTGGTACAAAGGTAATTGTTCATACGGACCATTCGGCAATTAAGTATCTATTTGCTAAAAAGGATGCCAAACCTCGTTTGATTCGTTGGATATTGCTTTTACAAGGGTTTGACATTGAAATTAAGGACAGGAAAGGAACAGAAAATCTAGTTGCTGATCACTTATCACGCTTAGAAAGCAATAGGGAGGAGGATGCAGATTTAGAGATATGCGATACATTCCCGGATGAGCAACTGTTAGTTGCCTCGGTAACCCCTGATGCCTCGGCAACCACCATTGTGCACGCCTCAGCAACCCTCGACGCCTCGACAACTCTAGATGCTCATGCCTCGGTAACCCCTAATACGCATGTCTCAGCAACCCTTGACGCCTCGGCAACCATTGATGCACATGCCTCGGTAAACCTTGACGCATTAGTAACTCTAGACGCGCACACCTCGGTAACCACGGAAGTAGTTGCTACGGCAACACATGTCTCGGCAATACCCTGGTACGCTGATTTAGTTAATTTTCTTGTTTGTGGTATTTTACCTTATGGCCTTACTCATCAAGGAAAGAAGCGGTTCTGCTATGATGCTAAGCATTATTTATGGGGTGAGCCTCTTTTGTTTAAACATTGTGTAGATCAGATTATACGCCGATGTGTCCCTGAAGAGGAGCAGTATAATGTACTTTGGCAATGCCATTCTTCACCCTATGGAGGATATTTTAGAGGAACACATACCACGGCCAAAGTTTTGCAATCCGGTTTGTATTGGCCAACACTGTACAAAGATGCCCAAGAGTTTTACAAGCAATGTGATCGTTGCCAGAGGACGGGCAATATCTCTAGACGACATGAGATGCCGCTCCAAAACATCCTTGAGGTGGAATTGTTTGATGTATAGGGGATTGATTTTATGGGACATTTCCCATCTTTATTTGGGAACCTCTACATTCTACTTATCGTCTACTACGTGTCTACATGGATTGAGGCAGCTGCAGTTCCCGCCAACGATTCCAAGACCGTGCAACGATTCTTGCAAAAAAATATATTTACACAGTTTGGGATGCCGAGAGTAATTATCAGTGATGAAGGCAAGCACTTTGACAACATACTCATTGCCAAGATGCTGTAACACTTCGGCGTGTCACATAAAATTGCCACGGCATATCATCCACAAACTAATAGGCAAGCAGAAATTTCTAAACGGGAATTGAAGAATATCATCAAGAAGGTTGTCAATCCTTCCCGAAAAGATTGGTCTTCAAGACTAGACGACACACTTTGGGCTTACCGAACCGCATTCAAAAAACCATTGGGAATGTCCTCATTTCGTCTTGTCTATGGAAAGACTTGTCACTTACCGATGGAAATCGAACACAAAGCATATTGGGCAATCAAGACCGTGAATATGAATTGGGAGAGTGCCAGACAAAAGCGTTTACTAGATCTCAACGAGATAGAATAATTCCATGCACTCGCCTATGACAATGCACGAATCTACAAGGAGAAAACAAAGCAATGGCATGACAAGAAACTATTGTTGCGGCAATTCATGCCAGGGCAACTAGTTCTTTTATTCAATTCTCAGCTAAAAATTTTCCCGAGAAAACTGAGATCAAGATGGTCATGACCATTTGAAGTTGTCAAACCATTCTCCCATAGTGCCGTGATAATCAAGTTCATTACTGACGAACATGAATTCAAAGTTAACAGACAAAGATTGAAGCACTACAACGGTGCCCATGTGGAACGTAACAAAGAACTGGTCACCTTAGGAGATGCATGAGCATGCTCTCCTTTAGATATTTTCCTTTTATTTTTAGTTTTCCTTTATTCGAACTTATTATTTTGGTTTTTATATTTATTTTTTAATTTCAGCTATTCTTAGGATAGATTTATTTATTTTTTTAGGTTAAGACTACATTTTTCTTTCATATTTTTTAATTATTTTGAAATTTAGGTTTAAGAATTTCTTTGTACATCATTATTTATTTATTTTTATTTTATTTACTAGTTTAACTTTAATTTTAATTCTTATTTTATTTGTTTTTGAATTATAGGAAAATAGTTCAAGATAAAGAGGAATTTGATTCAAGAAGGAAATTTCTTCAACAAGGAAACTAATGGGCTAAATCTAAAGCTTATATTAAGCCTTCAATTTACCCTAAATAAACCCTATTAGCCGGCCAAACCCTTCCCCTACCCCAAATCCCTTTGTCGCCCCCTTCCCCCAATTAAAACCCTTGCTTTCTTTCTTTCCAAACAATCCCACCCACCATATTTACTACCTATCTTTTCTATTTAACCCATCACCTTTAACTTCCAAGAAACATATTCCTACTTTTAACCTTGCAACTCTTTAGTTTCTTTTGCTTTATTTTCTTTGTTTCTACCCAACTCACAACCAAGAACATCCATGGCATCCAAAATCAAGTTTTTGGCCCACCCAAGCTCCTCCAAAGAACCAAGCTACAAGAAGTTTGTTACACCGGCGGTTCAAGAATGATTTCACTCCAAGTTTGAAAGCCTGAAGATTTACGAAGAATAAGGCTTCGAATACTCCAACTCTCATCAAGATTTCGGCCTTGAACCATTCATCTTCCAAAAGATTGTACATCAAAAGTGGCAAATCTTTTGCCATCAATCGGAACCGGGCAACATCTCATGGGTAAGAGAATTCTATGATCACTCACCTAACCTGGATAATCCTTATGTTTTTGTTCGCGACAAGGCTATCCTCATAAGCCCCAGAAGTATCAACGCCTTTTACGGGCTCTACGTTGAGAAGGACGAGCATCAAGCCTTTGTTGATCAACTTACGCCAAAGTAACTCGAGAAGGTGCTTCAAGAACTCACTCTACCGGGGACTCATTGGAACAACGGTAAATATAAAGGTACGGTAAACTGCCTTCGGCTTAAACCCGAGGCAAAATTATGGAATAAGTTTGTTAAAACATCTTTAATGCCCACCACACACAATACTACCTTTGATACACATCGTCTCTTGCTCATACATTCTATTTTGCATAATCGCATCATTAACATTGTAAAAATTATTTGTGATGAGATTTTTGTATGTAGCACAAAAGACAAGGGTTTTCTTTTCTTCCCTTGCTTAATCTATAATCTTTGCAAGGAGATGCATGCCCCAAGTGAGTCCACCGATGAAAAGGCACTACCAAAGTCCGGTTGGAATCGAGCACAAATCCGAAAGCTAATAGGAGAGGCACCAGTAAAATCCCCAACGCCTATAGTTGCCGCGGCAACTCCTGCCGCTTCGGCAACCCCTGACGCCTAGGCAATTGATGCCTGGGCAACTTGGCCAGTAACCCCAGGACAACTTGAAGCACTCTTACAACCGTTGGCGAACCGCCTTAGACAATTGAAGACCAGCAACTAATGTCCATGCGGTATACGAAGGATCACAACAATGCCATCACCCAAGTCATCATGGAAAAGTACTCGAACAGCCGCCTGCTGTTCCCCATCTTCCTGCCGAAATCCTTGCCACGACAACCAATAAAGCAGTTGCCACGACAACCGCAAGAGATGATGCCGCGTCAACCTACACAGCACCTTCTCCAGCAGTTGCCACGGGAACCCACACTGAAGATACTACGACAACCGAGACTGAAGACGCCTCGGAAACCACTACAAAAGACAAAGGTAAAGTGCCTATGACCGAACAAACTCGTACTGAATCATTGTCTGATTTTTTAGATTCGGACGAGTCCTCCATTGCACCAACGAAGACCACACCAGTCGACTCTTCCAAGCCAAAACGAAAAGCCAATGAGATTGAGAAAGAGGATGATAAGGATGATGAGGACACCCCCGTGCGAGGATCGATTCCACCATCGGCAACAAGGAAGCAACCACCGCGTTCGAGCAAAAGAATCAAGACACTGTCCAAAAGGAAACTAATCATCCACGACGACGAGCTCTCAGAGTAAGTCATCGTTTTATTTTTTATTTTTCTTTCCTTTGCATGCATTGAGGACAATGTCTCCCTCGAGTTTGGGGGAGATTGTTACTAGTTAGTTATCATGTTTAGTTGCATTCATCTTAAGTATTGCATTTAGGATACATAAATTGCTTGCCATGCCTTTAGTTGGAACAAGAATTGCCTAGATTTGATGAATATCTGATGATGACTTTGCCAATGCACTTAATTGATAGAATTTTTTTTATTCTAGGATAACCGTGGAAACACTTAGAATCTTACTATGATGCTAAACTTGATGAAACACTATTGTGTCATGATTGATTTAAGGAATTCTAGAGAACTTAGGTTGATAGTTAAAAAATTAGGGGATTACAATAAAAATTGGATGAATGCTAGAATTGCCAGAAATTGGCTCTAGTATGTGCTTAAAATTGATCGCTAAAGGTGCCCGAAACAAGCTATAGTCGAATAAAAAATTATTAACTTAAGAAAACTAAAAAACACTATAGGTGCCCGAAACTGGCTCTAGTTAAAACATGTTAAAAGAACCCAAAGAAGTAATTTGAAAACCTCTTGATTGCATAGAATCCGAAAAATCAACTTGCGCACAACTCCGCACACACTCACAAGCATTATAGTTTGATTCCGAGTAACTCCTAAGTTTTTCGAAAAATTAAAAGCCAATTATACTTTGTGCCACGGTTCTGAGGATTGAAATCAAGTTCAAAGCTAAGTTTGTGAAAATTGAAGTCTTTGCGCGTAATTATTAGTTTGCATTGCTTGAGGACAAGCAATAGTTCGAGTTTGGGGGTGTGCTAAGTGTCTAAAAGTACGATTTTATTCACCCTTTTTATTCATATTATTGTTAGACTTAGGCTCATATTAGTTGCATTATTAGCCATTCATGCAAGTTTGCATTGTTTCCTTAGTGGTTAAGCTTGATATCATATTTTGCTTAATTTTGTGGAAAAAGGGTGTTGCCGATAGTTATTTTTGTGTGTGCAGAATCACTTGCCAAAGCAAGGTTGGAACCAGTTTCCAGGGCAATACAAGAAGGAGATGCCGACACAGTTGCCAGGGTAGTGCATGAAGGAGATGCCGAGCTAGTTGCCAGGGCAATTGTCGATAAGGGATAAGATGATATGGCAGTCGAAATTGATGACTAGATAAACCTAAGATGACATGGAGCAAAGTTAAATCCCAAAGGAGTTTGATTTCCATGAAGAGGTCAAAGAGAAATTAAATCCCAAGAGGATAGGAGAATATCTAGAAGGAATTTAAATATAATAAAAAATATATTCTTTAAAATTCTTTAATTCCAACTTAACTTTCTCCTCTAGAAAGACTTTGACTTAGCTCTATAAATTGAGGATCAAGCCGTCAAACTCTAAGAGGTGCAAAAGGGGAGAGAGAATTCGATAAGAGGCTTCAACCATCTTCATCTTTTTCTTTCTTGTTCGATTAGGTTTATGTTAGGGATTCTTTGTTTTGTATTTCTTTGGAACCTAGCCATGAACTAAATCTTTTTGGCTAAGGTTATTGTGTTTTGTGGTTGTGAGAAACAATTGGATTTTGTTTAGGTAATAAGAGTTTGCACTTTCAATTCAAGGTTTACTCATTCTTGGTTTTTATTCTTGTTTGCGAGTTAATTGGGAGAGGATCTCGTAATTCTATCTATTTATCTAATATCGGGAGAGTTAGATTCAAGAAAAGAACGAGTATGGTTTTTATTCAATCTATTGATGAAGATTAATCCGGCTTAGGAATAAGTTAAAGATTTAAACGGCTAAGAGGAGCACAAGATTGGTTGTTGTTCACCCTTGATTCATGATAAGTGTTCAAAAGTACTATTTTTCGTACCATTTTTACTCATATTATTTTTAGACTTAGGCTCATATTAGTTACATAATTAGTCATTCATGCATTAAACCATATTTCCTTCCATCGTTGAGCTTGATTGCATAACTTGGTTGTTTTTGTGGGAAAAGATGTTGCTTTGGTGTGTTTTGTGTGTATGTGCAGGATCACTTACCAAAGCAAGGCTAGAGCTAGTTGCCAGGGCAATGCATGAAGGAGATGCCGAGCTAGTTGCCAGGGCAATGCATGAAGGAGACGCTGAGCCAGTTGCCAGGGCAATTGTCGACAAAGAATAAGGTGATATGGTAGTCGAAATTGATGACTAAACAAGCCCAAGATGATGTGGAGCAAAGCTAAATCCCAAAGGAGTTTGATTTCCATGAAGAGGTTAAAGAAGAATTAAATTCCAAGAAGATATGAGAAGTTCTAGAAAGAATATAATTATAATAAAGAATTATATTCTTTAAAGATAATTTAATTCCAACTTAACTTCATCCTCAAAGGAGGACTTTGACCTAGCCCTATAAATAGATCACCAAGCCATCAACTCCAAGAGAGAGGGAAGAGAGAATTTTCGACAAGCTTCAAGGGGGAGATCTCGACAAAACTCCATCCATTCTTCATATTTTTATTTCTTGTTCAATTAGGTTCATGCTGGGAATTCTTTATCTTGTGTTTCTTTGGAAACTAGCCATGAACTAAATATATTTGGCTAAGGTTATTGTGTCTTGTGGTTGTGAGAAACTATTGAATTTTGTTTAGGTAATAAGAGTTTGTACTTTTCTTTTCAAGGTTTATTCATTCTTGGTTCTTATTCTTGTTTACGAGTGAATTGGGAGAGGATCTCGTAACTTCATCTATTTATCTAATATCGGGAGAGTTAGATTCGAGAAACGAATGAATATGATCTTTATTCAATCTATTGATGGTGAAGATTAATCCAGCTTAGGAATAAGTTAAGGATTTCAACGGCTAAGAAGAGTGCAAGATTGGTTGTTGTTCACCCTTGATTCACGTAGGGATGTATTATCAAGGCATGCATAAGTAGCTAGAGTTTCGACTTAGGGATTAGAAGAAACCATTGAAGAACGCTCTGTAGAACCTTGAAGGTTGCTGCCCAGACGCCCAAGTAGTTGCCCAACTAGTCGCCCAGGCAACCATCGATTAATTGCCAAGGCAACCCCGTTGTGCAAGTTACCACAGCAACTGAGTTGCCCTTGCACTCTTTTACCAAGACGATCCAATCGGCTATCACACCTCAAATCATGATAACTTGGCCTATCTCTCTCATTTGATCTCATCTATTCTTTTACTTTATTGCTTTCTAGTTTAGTTATTAGTTTAAACTCCTATAATCTTCTATTTGTGTTTTTACTTTTTATAGTGCAAGAGATTAGATTCTTGAAGTGGCACCAATCCCTGTGGAAACGATATCTTTTATACTATAACTTGCGACGTGTACACTTGCACAATTGCGGAGCACTTATTACGCGGAAGAAGTTTTTGGCGCCGTTTCCAGGGATTAGCAATAGCGACTTTGTTTTTATTTTCTTGCACTTTTTATTTTTCTTGTTTAAAATTCAAAGGGCTAACAAACTTTGGTTTTGCATTGGTATATGATCAGGGCGAGACCGATTACACTAGAATATCCCTTTGATCTAGAAATTGAACAAACCTTACAAAGACTTAGACGAAGGTTAAGAGTAGCAATGGCTAATCAAGACGGCAATATGAATCAAGATGTTCCAACAGGAGGATGAGTGATTCTTGCACGAAACAGAACTATTCGAGACTATATTGAAGAAGATCTTGATGGACTTAATCCAGGAGTTGTCGCACCTGAAATTGAAGCTGACCACTTTGAGTTGAAACCGATGATGTTTAATATGATCGACACAATTGGTCAATTTGGCAGCTCAGCAACTGAAGACGCACGACAACATCTTAAATCTTTCTTCGAGATTTGCAACTCGTTCAAAATACACGGAGTCACCCCGATGTTTTACGATTAAGATTATTTCCCTATTCACTGAGGGATAGGGTGAAAACATGGTTGAATAGCATTCCTGCCAGATCAATAGGATCTTGGACTGATCTTTGTCGTGATTTCCTTGTTCGGTTTAATCCTACAAATTTGACTGATAAGCTTCATAACGACATTACTTCTTTTCGGCAGGCAGATGATGAATCCATGTACGAGGCTTGGGAGCGATATAGAGAACTTCTACACAAATGCCCCTACATGGATTCCCGGTGTGGACACAAGTAACAATGTTTTACAACGCCATGAATACACCAACAAGGATGATGCTAGATGCCTCGGCAAATGGCATACTCCTAGATATTTCGCCGGAGGAAGCAATGCAAATTATAAACAGGCTTGCCAAGAATAATTATCAATTCCCCTATACTAGACGATGAGGAGTTAGAAGCCAAGCCACAATACATGAACTAGGATCATCAGACTCAATTTCGGCACAATTGGTCACTTTAACCAAGATGGTCCAGAACATGCAGAAACAAAACAACACACATGAGGTCAAGGTAATGGATTCTTTTTGTGAGTTATGTGGTAGTAACCATGATTCTTCTAAATGTATGCAGAATCTAGAATCCAGCTTCTACGTGGGGAATTACAACCGAAACAACAATGTGATGTCCAATACATACAATTCAGCTTGGAAGAAGCACCCGAATTTTTCATGGAGTAATCCCAACAATTCTCTAAACTAGAACAATCAGAATGCACAAGCATCGGGATTCCAACAGAATATGCCACGGCAACAGTTGCCGCAACAACAACCGACAACATCTAGTTCTTTGGAAAATTCTCTAAATGCTTTTATGTTCAAAACTGAATTTTATATGGCTATGAATAGTAACTTCATAAAAAGAACTGACGCTTTTATTAACAAGACCGAGATGAGATTGCAAAACCAAGAGGCGGCAATCAAATCATTGGAAAATCAAGTCAGACAATTTGCTCAAAACCTGAATACTAGACCGCAAGTAGGTTTACCTAGCGATACTTAAGTCGCAAGAGGAACTGGCCATGAGCAATGTAAGATGATCACTACTAGAAGTGGCCAACAACTTAAAGAGGATCAAGCCTGCTCATCAAACAAAACTCCACAAAAAGATCAAGACGAACCTAGCGGCAAAGCCTCAGATGCTGAACCGGGAATTGCCGCGGCAACCGCCAATAAGCATTCCTCGGCAACCGACGATAAGGATGCCTCGGCAACTTGTGATAAGCATATGCCTCGGTAACCCAGTTGATAATGCCTTGGCAACTCCAGTTGTCCCGACAATGCCATCAATCAGGTTCCAAACCAATAAAAGGATCGAAGATATCTGACTTCCACCACCATTCTCACAAAGGTTGAAGCGACAAAAGCAGGAATATGCCAAGTTGCACAATCGTATGCCACCTAAGTTGAGAAAATCTAGAAGGAATTTAAATATAATAAAAAATATATTCTTTAAAATTCTTTAATTCCAACTTAACTTCCTCCTCAAGAAAGACTTTGACTTAGCTCTATAAATTGAGGATCAAGCCGTCAAACTCTAAGAGGTGCAAAAGGGGAGAGAATTCGATAAGAGGCTTCAACCATCTTCATCTTTTTCTTTCTTGTTCGATTAGGTTTATGTTAGGGATTCTTTGTTTTGTATTTCTTTGGAACCTAGCCATGAACTAAATCTTTTTGGCTAAGGTTATTGTGTTTTGTGGTTGTGAGAAACAATTGGATTTTGTTTAGGTAATAAGAGTTTGCACTTTCAATTCAAGGTTTACTCATTCTTGGTTTTTATTCTTGTTTGCGAGTTAATTGGGAGAGGATCTCGTAATTCTATCTATTTATCTAATATCGGGAGAGTTAGATTCAAGAAACGAATGAGTATGGTTTTTAGTCAATCTATTGATGAAGATTAATCCGGCTTAGGAATAAGTTAAAGATTTAAACGGCTAAGAGGAGCACAAGATTGGTTGTTGTTCACCTTTGATTCATGATAAGTGTTCAAAAGTACTATTTTTCTTACCCTTTTTAGTCATATTATTGTTGGACTTAGGCTCATATTAGTTACATAATTAGTCATTCATGCATTAATCCATGTTTCCTTCCATCGTTGAGCTTGATTGCATAACTTGGTTGTTTTTGTGGAAAAAGATGCTGCTTTGGTGTGTTTTGTGTGTATGTGCAAAATCACTTGCCAAAGCAAGGCTAGAGCTAGTTGCCAGAGCAATGCATGAAGGAGATGCCGAGCTAGTTGCCAGGGCAATGCATGAAAGAGACGCCGAGCCAGTTGCCAGGGTAATTGTCGACAAAGAATAAGGTGATATTGTAGTCAAAATTGATGACTAGACAAGCCCAAGATGACGTGGAGCAAAGCTAAATCCCAAAGGAGTTTGATTTCCATGAAGAGGTTAAAGAAGAATTAAATTCCAAGAAGATTGGAGAAGTTCTAGAAGGAATATAATTATAATAAATAATTATATTCTTTAAAGATAATTTAATTCCAACTTAACTTCCTCCTCAAAGGAGGACTTTGACCTAGCCCTATAAATAGATCACCAAGTCGTCAACTCTAAGAGGGAGGGATGAGAGAATTTTCGACAAGCTTCAAGGGGGAGATCTTGACAAAGCTCCATCCATTCTTCATCTTTTTCTTTCTTGTTCAATTAGGTTCATGCTAGGAATTCTTTATCTTGTGTTTCTTTGGAACCTAGCCATGAACTAAATCTATTTAGCTAAGGTTATTGTGTCTTGTGGTTGTGAGAAACTATTGGATTTTGTTTAGAGTTTGCACTTTTCTTTTCAAGGTTTATTCATTATTGGTTCTTATTCTTGTTTACGAGTGAATTGGGAGAGGATCTCGTAACTTTATCTATTTATCTAATATCGGGAGAGTTAGATTCAAGAAACGAATGAATATGATCTTTATTCAATCTATTGATGGTGAAGATTAATCCGGCTTAGGAATAAGTTAAGGATTTCAACGTCTAAGAAGAGCGCAAGTTGGTTGTTGTTTACCCTTGATTCACGCAGGGATGTATTATCAAGGCATGCACAAGTAGCTAGAGTTTCGACTTAGGGATAAGAAGAAACCATTGAAGAACGCTCTGCCGAACCTTGAAGGTTGCTGCCCAGACGCCCAAGTAGTTGCCCAACTAGTCGCCCAGGCAACCATCGATTAGTTGCCAAGGTAACCCCGTTGTGCAAGTTGCCAAGGCAACTGAGTTGCCCTTGCACTATTTTACCAAGACGATCCAATCGGCTATCACACCTCAACTCACGATAACCTGGCCTATCTCTCTCATTTGATCTCATCTATTCTTTTAATCTATTATTTTCTAGTTTAGTTATTAGTTTAAACTCCTATAATCTTCTATTTGTGTTTTTACTTTTTATAATGCAAGAGATTAGATTCTTGAAGTGGCACCAATCCCTGTGGAGACGATATCTTTTATACTATAACTTGCGACGTGTACACTTGCACAATTGCGGAGTACTTATTACGCGCAACAATTCACGCAAGGATGTATTGTCAAGGCATACACAATTAGCTAGAGTTTTGACTTAAGGATAAGAAGAAACCATTAAAGAACGCTCTGCCAAACCTTGAAGTTGCTGCCCAGCTGCCCAAAAAGTTGCCCAGTCAGTTGCCCAGGTAACCGTTCGATTAGTTGCCAAGGCAACCCAGCTGCGGAAGTTGTCACGGCAACTGAGTTGCCCTTACATTCTTTTACCAAGAAGATCCAATTGGCTATCATACCTCAACTCATGATTACTTGGCCTATTTTCTCTCTTTTGATTACATCTTCTTTTACTTTATTGCTTTCTAGTTTAGTTGTTAGTTAAAACTCCTACAATCTTCTACTTGTGTTCTTTTACTTTTTATAGTGCAAGAGATTAGATTCTTGAAGTGGCACCAATCCCTGTGGAGACGATATCTTTTATACTATAACTTGCGACGTGTACACTTGCACAATTGCGGAGCACTTATTACGCGCAACAGTCCTCTTTAGGGGAAATTAATACTGCCCTTATTCCATGGCCTAGGGCATTCGATGCCCCGTCGAAATAGAGCCGCCATCCCTCTTTCTCAGTAACAGATCTCCCTTCAGTTAAACCACAGATCAAATCTTCATCTGGAAAATGGAAATCCAACGGTTCATAGTCATCTGAGGCGCGACTTGCCAAAAGATCTGCCACGACACTTCCTTTTATCGCTTTCTGGTTTACATAAATAATGTTAAACTCTAACAAGAGCGTTTGCCAACGGGCCATCTTCCCGGTCAATGTTGGTGCTTCCATTAGAAATTTCAGCGGATCTATCCAGGAAATTACACAAGTGATATGATACAACATGTATAGCCGCTTAGTAGCCCATATCAAAGCACAACATAATTTCTGAATTGGCGGGTACCGCGCTTTACAATCGGTGAACTTCTTGCTCAAATAGTAGATTGCCATTTTCTTCTTGCCTGAGTCATCATGTTGTCCAAGTACACTCCCCATTGAGTTTTCAAAGTCTTTCAGGTATAAAATCAATGGTCTATCCGGCACTGGTGCTACTAGAATTGAAGGATTAGTCAAATACTTCTTGATCTTTTCTAGTGCCTCTTGAAAATCTTCATCCCAGACCCCTGGGTTATTCCTTCGAAGCAGTTTGAAGACAGGGTCACACTTATAAGTCAATTGAGATATAAACCGGGAAATATAGTTTAGCCTCCCTAAAAATCCTCAGACCTCCTTTTATGTTTGCGGTGGTGGAAGATCTTGAATCGTTTTCATCATGTCGGGGTCAATCTCGATGCTTTTCTAGCTTACCACAAAGTCTAAAAGCTTTCCTGATGTAACTACAAAGGTGCATTTGGTCGGGTTGAGCTTTAATTGATATTTTCTTAGTCTTTGAAAGAGTTTCCGCAAGTTTTGGATGTGCTCCTCCTTGGTCTTAGATTTGGCTATCATGTCATCCACGTACACCTCGATTTCCTTATGTATCATGTCATGAAATAAGGTTACCATGGCCCTTTGGTAAGTTGCCCCGGTACTTTTTAATCCGAAATGCATCACTTTGTAACAAAATGTGCCCCACATGGTCACAAAAGTGGTTTTCTCCATGTCTCCGGGGTGCATTTTGATCTGGTTGTACCCCAAAAGCCATCTATGAACGAGAACCAAGCATGCCCCGCAGTATTGTCCACTAAGGTATCAATATGGGGCAAAGAAAAGCTGTCCTTGGGGCTCGCCTTATTAAGGTCTCTATAATCCACGCATATACACACATTCCTATCCTTCTTTGGTAACGACACTATATTGGCTACCCATTTTGGATACTTAGAGACTTTCAAAAATCCAGCCTCGAACTGTTTCTTCACCTCTTCCCTAATTTTTAGTAACACGTCGTTCTTATTCTTCGAAGCTTTTGCTGAACGGGCTTGCATTCTGGTCTAATGGAAGCTTGTGCGTTAGAATGTCTGTGTTTAAGCCCGGCATATCCTTGTATAACCATGCGAATACGTCTCTAAATTCTATAAGCAATTCCATTAACCCCTGCCTGACCTCTGGTGATAGGGTGCCTCCAATCTTTATTTCTTTCCTTTCTTCGTCAGTCCCCAAATTCAGGATCTCTAGCTTCTCTTGGTGCGGAAGAATTTGCTTTACCTCATCGACCATCATTCCTAGTAGTTCTTCGGGAATCACATCATTTTCTTCCTTTACCTCCACTAAGTACATGGGTCGTTTGAAATCTACTTTAGGATTAGGTTCCACATTGTTCATACAGTTTATATTAAGGGGCTTTGGTTTATCCCTATTGAGTCCTAGAACGACCCTGGAGATCTAGTCGTTGAGCTCTTCTCTTGAGAGGCACAGGGGAATTCTGGCTAGAAACCGGTTAGGCTTGCTTCCGCCACCAATCATATTCACATTCATTTCTTCTAAAGCCTCGCTAATCAGCTCTTCTTGGAGCCGCCTTTCACCTTCCTAGTTTGCCCTTTGGTTGTCCTTCTCTGGGTTTCGGATCCCCCTAGAAATGAAGATACCTCTGAAGTTTGAGTAGGTTATGGAGCCCAAGGAATGTCTTCCTCTCTCAACCTGGCCTTCCTCTGTTCTTGTCTTTTTTTCCACCATTGTCTCTTTTGCAGAAAGTTAGGCTTATAGCCAAGTCCAAAGTGGTCCACCTTGTGAATCACACTAACGGGGCGAAGACACTTTTGTACATTCCTCTTTAAACCTTTATTCTTTTTTGCTCCTCTTCTCAGGGTTTCGAATACCATTATCTTAGTGCAGTTTGACAACTTAGGGCATAGAACTTTGCTCTTTTTAGCAACAAAAGTGGCATGGATAAGTCCCAAGGCTCTGAAGGCACACTCCATTGCTTCTCCATCGGTAGGGATATAGGTATGAATGCAAATAAATGAAATATGTATGAATGCAATGAGCAACATTGAGTTTGGCAAATATCATCGTTAAACGACTTTCATTAATAGAAACATAGTCTTGGTACAATAACCAAAGAAAGCCAACTAAACATATGACTTCAAGGTAGTATCAAGGTCAATGATCTCTCTCAAAATCCAAACAATCATCTCACATTCTTCAAAGTCATCGTCGACATAATCATGAAGTTTAGTAGCGTCTTCTGCCAAGAGTTGTATCTTTTGGGCAATTCCTTGCATCTGAACCATCCATTGCTCTAACTCATGTTCTTGTCTCCAAATAGTGTAGGCAGCGAAATGTAGTTGCTTCAAACTCGGCATCGGGCATACTTGAATTGCTCCCCTAAAACTTGACACATGATCTTTGAGCTGTTGAACCTCGGTTTCCAATTCTTCAATGCAAGCCTCTAAACCTGGTCCTCCGTCTTGCTTCCCTTTAACTTGCTAGTCGAACCCTTGTGCTTGAAAAGAGACTTCTCCAAACACTTAACATGATCCTTCAAGGCTTCATTTTGGCGACGTTCTTTCTCGAGCTGCCTAGAGTGAGAAGTGTGCAAGTTCTTCATTTTTTGTGTTAAAGTGAGCACTTGGTCCCTATTCTCACAATACATCCTTTTATAATTCTCGGCTCTCGCTTTCTCCTCCCTGAGTCGGAGCTCCATCATTCACCTGATCCACCTTCCATAACTCTCTTGTTTTTGTTTAGCCTTTTGAGTTTCTGAATTTCTTCTTTTTCTAACTTGAGCTCGAGTTCCAGTTTATCCTTTCTCTTTTGCATACCTTTAACCATTCCTTCAAATTGTATATTCTCCAACTCAAAGTCAAATTTCTCTTGACGAGCTTTCTCCTCGAGCTTGATATGTCTTTCCTGTTATTCTTCAAGTTGTTTTCTCATCAACTCGGCTTCGGTAGGAAGTATGGCTAACCTCTCTTCCATTATCTTCTTTCTATTGGGATTTAGCTGGGAAATGTTTTCATTGATACGGTTGAATCTCCATGCCTCATACTCGAGAGTGATCATATGGGTAGCACTCATGACTCTGACCCGTCTCACACTATTCTAAGCCGAAGAAACATCGTACACAACTCCTTGTAGCCCTTTTCCTTCTCATAATTCATATTGAACTCATTCAAGCCCTTGGTAGCCGGAACAAATTGCTTCAAGCCATACTATCTAAAACCATAAGAGGAGCATAAGCAGCATGCCCCCAAAGTCCAAGCAATGGTACCCAATAGTGTATCCCGCACCTGTAGAGGATACTCCTAGAAGAAAGCCACGGAGCCCTCCAAACTATATCTTCCTCCTTCAGGTTGCTAAGAACATCCACCCAAACTTCCTAACATCTTCTGGTGGGAAAATCTTCTTTTCGTAGAAATTCTTCTAAAGGAGAGAAACTGCCATTGTAGTGAGGCTTCAAAAAATTAGCATACGACCACAGGTGGCTATAAAACCATACTGTCAAAAGCTGGGGGCAACCATGGAAACGACCCTCACCATGCTCTTGGAAAAACCTTAGAGATCAAAAAGTTTCAGCTAAAATCACAGGCATCAGATTGGTTCCACCACTCAAACGGTTAAACAAGTCCAACACTGCCGGATCAATTAGCCCTCATACCCAGGAAAAGAGCATTAACCCATAAATTAGCAATGCAAAGAGATCCCGTTGAGCTCGGCCTACAGAATGTATAGAACCCAGGGCTAGAATCTCATCCCATCTGAGATGCTCCTTACCGAATATACAGAAACCATGGAAATGACCTGATGCTCGACCCAGGATTCCAACATGTCCAAGAATCTTTTGAGCTTGCCCCAGAAGGTTTTGTTCTTACTAGGCTTCGAGTATACCTGAGTTTCGTCAATCTTATCACAGTTTAAGAGGTCTTGATATTCTTTAATCGTATGAGTTAAGTCGAAGTTATCGATCGTGAAACAACTGTAGGTAAGATTCCAGAACCTCACCAAGGCTTGCAACAGTGCTTGGTCTACTAGAACATCTAACAAACATGCGATGTCACCATACTTTCTTCTGAAGATGCACAATGTTTCCAAGTCCCAACTAGTCACACTGTCTTCAGCCCGGAAGTGTTATTGTATTCTGTATTCATGAATGTCTTTATTGCCAATGTTGACCTAAACCCGTCAGGGATACTGTCTCCCTCATGCAACTGTTCTCCTTCGGACCATATATGTACGTCGGAGTTCTTTTCATCATTGCTATGAACTAGGTCTCTCATCAATCTAGCCTTTAACTTTGGACTATTTCCAACTCAATATGCTCTTTATAATATGATGACAATATGCAAAACAAAAGAACAACAATGAAAAGAGAGAAAATATAAGAGTTAGTCATGAGATAAAAACACGAAAGTAAGAAAAGATAAACACAAACAGTTTACACAAAGAAAGAAACCTAACCACATGAATTCTAGTTCTCCAGGGTTATCCGCATGGCTCTAATAGGGGTGGTTTTCTTAAATTCTCACACATGGATTCAGTTCTAATTAAGGGTACCCGAACCTATCTTATTGCCTACTAAGGCAATCAAGAACCCAATTTTGGCCCATTATAAGCTTGCGAATTGGTTTCGATTCGAGTGAAAGCACGACCTGATGACGTGGATGGCTGCTCACATGTCAAAAGGCGTGGATTTCAGAAGCGAATTACCGACCCCTGGAGGGCTACTTACGTGGGTATGTAGCGTTTCACTCCCATTTAAGAGAAAAAACTTGGGTATAGAGCTTAATGATATGATGCAACACATGTCGGTGACTCCTTATAAATTAAAAGAAAAATTAATTAGAGGACCACCAATTATCAAAGCTCGTGAAATCTCGATCACATTTTCAAAGAAGAATCTTCCTGGTTAAAATCAATTAAAATCCGAATAACTTTCATTATTTAAAAGCAACAATTTTTCCTTTGGCTTAACTCTCATTTGTTTTAAAAAAACAAAAAACTTCCTCAGCGGTGTCGCCAAGCTGTAGCGACCTTTTTTTTCTTCTTTTTGAGAAGAGAGAATTTTGCTGCGTTAAGAGCGTTTGTTTAGAAAAGAAGTAAGCTATTAATTATCCCCTAAATTATTAATGAAAATCTTTTGGAAGATTGGGGATTTCTTTTGAAAACTTTAAATCCTTGAAAACGATGAAAACTTGGAGTCGCCACTAGCCACTTAGGTAAGGTAAGCCGGACACCATAAGAAACCAGAGACTCGTTGTGAAAGGGTACGGGAGTTGGTTACGCGTGGGGAATGAGTAGCACCCTCATCACGCCCGAAACTCGGTACCAAAATATTTGTTGCTCTTAAAAGGATAAAAATTATTGAAATTTACATTGAATTTAATTCGGAGTTCTTAGATGAAAATTAACCTTTATTGCACGGGCTTTATCGAATTAGTGGACTCAAATTAATTAGACATTTAATTAATAAGGTTGACGATATGTCAGAGCATAGATTAAACCGACATCAAATAAGCCTGACTGCCATGTTAATTTATGGTTCGACCCCCATACGTCACCTTTATGCATGATGCAAACATTTAAGTATGCTGTGATGATTTTGTTAATTTTTAATCCATTTACCTTGGGGTGGTAAGGATTAATTCGAATATTTGGTCAACATCCTTTAAGCTCGGACTGTTATGGCACAAATATTAGAATTAATAAATACCTCACCTTTTATAATTTAGATTGATTCGAGATGCAATTAAGATTAAAGATTATATGGATGTCAATTAAAGTATGACAATCAAGGGCACGGAAATAAACATTTAAAAAGAAAGGCCCAATTTGATATATAGCCCAATTATATATTTAGCCCTAAAAGATTAAGAAACCCAATTTATGGTGACTAAATTGTAATTTAATGCTAAGTTAAACTTAAAATTGATTTTCCCCCTGAAGTAATTAAGAAATGTTTAATTAATTTAACGAATTTAACATTTACCCCAATAAGCCAAGGATAAGTTTAAATTCACTAAATTAATTTGTACTCTAATCTAACTAAGGCTCTAAAGAACATAAGGCTAATTTTATTCCAGGATCGTGCCCCTATAAGACGAGCACACTATCTAGATTAATCGAATTAATTTGACTATTCCGAACCTAAGCCTAAAAGGTACTAACTATGCCCTACAATCTAAGCCCAAAGCAAAAGGCCCAAACTATTAAAACTAAACCCAAAAACCCAAGTCCTTAAACATTTTCATACCTATATTATCAAAATATAATTTGAGATTATATTACAAACTTTAAAACGATAAATATTATAGCCTCCTTTTTAAAAAAAAAACTATATATATTATACACTTTCAAAAACTATATATTATATTAAAAGGAAATTACATATATATTATAATCTTTTTATTATATAAAACTAGCATTTAAAGAAAAACCTTGTTTATAATAATATAAATATTTTATTTCAAAAACATATACCATAGTAAAAATACATCTATATTTGTAGAAAAACCATATATTTAGGAACTTTATATGAAATATACGGTACAAAAGAAATTTATATTATATAAGACATATATTATATTAAAAATACTATGTATAGTACATTTTACAAATAGTATATGCATATATATCTTATATTATGTTAACAAGTTGTATATTATATATTATAAATGTTTCATATTATATATATACAAACATTATAATACATACACTATAGCTTTTATAAAATATATTAATATTAGAGGGGTCACATATTTGAATGAAAATACATATATATAGTATATATTATATAAACTAATTATTAAATCTTTATGTACAATCTAAATACTATGTAACATATATAAGATGCACGTATTATACGACATTTAATAACAAATACTACCAAAAAATAAAAATAAAACATGTTATGCTAAAAAAAGACTAAATATGGGCTGAAATTAAATAAATAAGATAAAGGATATACCAAGCCCAATGGATTTGAGCATACTAAGCTGATTCGGGCTGTTGGAGCAGGCCTAGTATGCGGGTCAGATGGACGACCAGTTGACCGGTCAGGGAACCGGTGCTATCAGTTAAAATGGATAAAGGGGATTATAACCCTAAATTTATTTCAACCCTTTATTTTTTCCTCTTCAGTCGCAAAACCGAGAGAGAGAGAGCTCGTCCGTCGTTGCCTCTTCCTGTCCTTCGTCTAGCGCGTCACCGCCGTCAATCGAAGCCTCTCGACCCACTTTTCCCTTCTACCGGCGCTGATTCTCCAGAAAGCAAGCCACTCTTTCGGCTTATAGAGCCCCGATTCACCGCCGTCCATCGTCAGATCGCGACGAAGCCGGAGTATGTTACTCCCCACATCAGAGGCTAGCTTTCCACCATTAAGATATTCCGTTAGAGGCCCCGGTCGCCGGCAACCGTCAAAGACCGAATGGTAAACTCTTTCCCTTCCTCTTGTTCTTACCTTTTTTATTCGAATCTAAATGCTTAGTATGATAATAATGGACTGAATATGCATGGCTAAAATTTTTTTGATTGTTTTCATTGTTCGATTCAAAAAAAATAGAGGAAATTTTCAAAGATTTTTTTATTTTATTCTTGAATCTGGAGAAACTTGTAATCTTACAATCTGATTACATGTTTTTTTATCTCCAATCTTTGTTTACATTTCCAAGCAAGCATTAATTGGAATACTGTGACTGATGATATCTAGGATTAGGCTCTGTTAACCCCTTGATTTTGTATTGTTTCTGCCCATGCATGGTGGTTGGGAGCCGGTATTGATATTATGGGATTGCCGGCGACGAGGCCACGTGGCCGAAAGATGAATCGGCATCGGCACGTGAAAGATGAAGCGGCCGCACGTGGGCTTCACGCACGCATGGAAGGTGGGGCGTCGGTGCGTGGGGTGATTGACAGATCTGGACGGTCGGTTCCGGTTCGATCTAATCCAATGGTCATATTTGAGGCGGCTTCAAAAAGAAAGAGGAATGATTAGATTTTTAGGGTTTTTTTGTTTGTATTGGACATAGGCCAGAAATGGGCTTATAATGTATTGTTTATTATTTATGTAAATGGACTGTAATAAAACATTTTGAGCTTATTTACTTAATCTGTTTATATATATTTATATTTATATTTTTTTCTTTTTAATTAATTGTCGGCCCATATTATAATAATTCTAATAATAATCTTTTATAAGACATATACATACGCACCATACAAACGTTAATACACATGTAATACGTACATACAATATATTTTCTTAGTTAAGTATTAATGACATTGAAGTAACAATGAGAATATATGTTTATACATGCACATAATACCTATACACATTCATATTAACAATAGTAAAACATATTATCATACATTACATGTAATACACATGCATTGATACAAACATAAAAGAAAAGACATGGATAATAACCATATATATGATAATCACATACTAGGGATATACCTACAATAACACACATCACTTAGTAATATTTATACATATATAAGCCCATTGTTGCAAAATAAAGAAAATGTGTTAATCCCGGACAAAATTAGTGATTACAGGGTGCATATCATGTAAATTAGTAAATAAACTCAAGAATTAAGCGGGAAATTAAGAACAAAAATTATTTCAACCCATCGAGTTTTATATTGTTTCACTTTCAATAGGGCAATTTAGTACATGTTTTAATTTCTATCATCGTATTTATTTACATTTTAAATTAATTACAATATAATATTTTAGTTTAATTTTAAATTTAGATAAATTCACATACATATGTAGACTATATTACTCGAATCCAAATCTCCTAGAAGAACAATGATATCATTTACTATTGAAATCCCTCAATAAATTATTGCCATCATATTTTAACTATCATAAGTATGATTGTTCAATAATAATTTATCTTGGTTCAAATAATAATAATAATAATAATAATAATGTTGTGAATAAAGTAAAGAGCAAGAACAAAATAGATGAACAAGAACAAGATGAGAGACAAAGAGATAGTTGTATTATATTCTCAAAGTAGGGTTGTATATAATGCTTTCTCCAAACTCTATATTTATAGGCATAAGATGGAAACCCTAATTCCAATGAGTATTAAACCCTAATAATAAAGTACATTAAAGTCTCATTTAATATATGGATATCCACCATAAATAAAGATATTCATAACACTCCCTCTTGGATATCCATGAAGAAAATGTGCTTCGTTAAAACCTTACTAAGATAAAAACCCCGTGGGAAAAAATTCTTAGTGAAGGAAAAAGAGTACACACATCTTTGATACGCACATATTGTTGCCTCATGAAAAACCTTACCAGGAAAACCTATTGGGACAAAACCTCGGTTAAGGGGAAAAGAGTGCAACGCGTATTTACTCCCCCTCATGAAAATATCACATAAAATCTTTGAATATTCGTAATTCAATCTTGAATATAATCTTCAAATGTTGAAGTAGGCTATGCACTGGTGAATATATCATTTAAATTACTGCTTGAAAGGATTCATCAAATACTATTTTTCTAAAGATCATGAGGGACGAAACTTTGAAGAAATGTGTTTCGTTTTATCACATTTGATGTATCCACCTTGAGAGATTATCTCTACACAAGATAGCTTGCATCTTATCTTGTGAAAGCAATTCACATATCTTCAGGATATGTTTAGTCAAACACATATTTTAGCTTTGCCTCGTGCATAACAATTACTTACATGATCTGGAGAGGCATCGAGTTTTGAAAGATGTAAAGATAATGGTGTCGTAGCACTTAGATAGTATTTTTGGACCAACTAAGATATGGTGCTTCCAGAGTAATTAATATATATATGGTGATTTTGGACCAAGAATATCATCACCCTTTTTCTCGAGGGTATAACGGGTCTATGTTTATATTAAGAGACCTAGCTAGCAACCATAAGGGTGATCAACGAATATGCGTTATGCATGTAAAGTCTCTTTAAACATTTTTTTTTGTATGTCGATTGATGCACAAGGATTTCATTGTTAAGAAGATCTCTTCACGAGTGTCAACGATATTCAAATCATCAACATACACAACAACAACAATGACAAATCTAGAGCTAAACCTATTAATAAAATGCTCGGGGAAATTGAATCATTCTTATAGCTTTCTGCTAATAAGTATTCATTGAGGCAATTATACAATATGCGCCTAATTTGTTTAATTTATAAATAGATAAGTTTAATTTGCTTGAATAGTATTACCGAGAACTTGAATTAACTGCTTCTGTAGTCTAAATCCTTTTGGAAGTTTCATGTAAATATTATTATCAAGAGGCGCATACAAATAGAATGTAACGACATCCATTAGGCAGAAACTAAGTATTTTATTGCTAGACTAATAAAAATCTTTTGCATCCACCACCTAGGAGTATGTTTCCTCATAATCGATTCTAGGTCTTGGTGAGAATCCTTGTGCAATCAAACGAGTTTTATATCTCACAATTTTCCCTTTTTCATTTCTCTTTCTCACAAAGACTCCTTTATATATACGGGCTTTACGCCTTCTGGTGTATGAACTATAGGCCCGAATACTTCTCATTTCGAAAGAGATTTTAGTTTAGCCTTAATTGCCTCTCTCTATTTTAGCCAATCATTTCTTTGTTTACATTGTCCAATTGACAATAGTTCATGATTCACATCAAAACCTCTAGTGCTATATTGTATGCAAATGTATTATCGACGTCGAGTTGATTTCGGTTCCACTTATTACCATACACGACATAATCTATTGAGATTTTTTTTATTATCAGGTACCTGAGTCATGTCAATGTCTCTGTTGGAGACATTTTAATCTCTTCTAGAGATTTTCATAATACGTTGATTCCTCGATCAAACCATCATAAAATATAGTTCCTTTTATTTTTCGAGGATTTTTATCTTTGGAACCTACTTGTCACCATGCTATAGGTGTAAGTTAGACTCGTTAGCAAATAGAGTTTGTTCTTCTAGGACATCAAATTTAATCGGAGCATTCATAGTTGGTATATGTGACTTAGTCGCTCTTTTAGGGTCAGCAAAATCATCTGGCAATTGATTTGCTAAGTTTTGTACATGAATTATCCTTTGAACTGCAGGTTCACATTGACATTGTTGAGTACGTAGATCAAAATAAGATAATGATAATTCATTCCAATATATTTCTTTTCCCAGATATGTATTTTCTCCCCCCCCCAATGTTGAGAAAATTGACTCATTAAAAATGACAGTCGGTAAATCGAGTTGTAAATAAATTCCCCATTTGAAGCTTGAGATATTTAATTATCAAAGGGGATTCAAATTCGAAATATATTCCTAACCTCCTTTGAGGACTCATCTTTGTGCGTTGTGGTGGAGCAATTAGAATATATACCGTACACCCAAAAATTCTAAGATGAGAATTATTTGGTTCCTGACCAAAAACCATATGTAATAGGGAGAACTTATGATAATTTGTTGGATTGATACGAATTAGTGATGTTGCATATAAAATGACATGTCACCAGCATTATCAAGATGAATTGTCTTTACAAGGTAATATGAAAAATGTGCTTGTAATTTTATTAACTGAGCAAGTAACCTCGCAAACGCCAAGTTGCAGGTTGATAACAATGATACATATGATCATCTAGTTGATCCATCGATTAAAACCGTAAAATATCTAGATGATCTATAAGAAGGGTATATGTGTTGGGAAACGCCGGTACACCCTATTGCGAAGCAGAAAAATTATCCAGTGTAATCTACCAGTGATCCATGTACAAGGGACGAATTTAGGGTGATAAAGGATCAAAAACATTACCTCAACCAATCTGGAATTCCGCAGCGAGTATAGGAGAATCCAAATCAAATTCGAGTCGTCACAGTAGCATTCCGACCTCTACGCAGTCCACCAGAATAAAACGGACAATTTTTTCTCTTCTCTAACTGTTGGAGATGATTTTCAAAAAGGCATATTTTGGCTGCTAGACCTTATATCTTTATATAGCATTTAAAAACCTAATTCTAATTAAATTTGGATTCTTTAAATATACAATATATTTAACCGAATATAATTAAATATGTAGAATCTGATTTTACTTTAATTAGGTTTCTTTTAGATGTATATATATATATATATATAGTATTTGATAATTACAAACTTATCAAATATTAACATATATATATAAATGAAATTATCCATTATATAACAATTTCGGTTTCTCACTAATTACGTGTACAACAAGTTTGTACACATGCTATCTAATCGATATTTGTTCGTTTCAATCATAGGGTGTGACCATTGTAGGTTCATGTAATGTTAGCAGTAATATCCAAAACAATTCTAATATTACAAGCAATGAGTGGCATCTAGCAATACATCATTGCTACCTAAGTTACATGAAATCGTGGTTCGATTTAACCTTTTTCCGTGATTAACTTCTTTTATGTATTTCATCATTTTGTCATCATATCTAGATTGGACACAAGGCATGGATTAGTCACACTTGTATAGTCCATCTAATGTTTCTTGATATCCTGAGTAGACTATTATAAACGAATAACTATGATATCCCATATCAATTCGTTCGAGCATGGCCATGCATTTTCTAGTCTCACTCAATCAAGTGGCCTATGATATTACTCCTATTATGTATGAGTGACAAATCCTATCTTGAGCAATGTTACGACACACATTTGACCGTATCAAAATATGTCACTCACGATGTCGAAATAATGATCTCAAGTCTGGGGATCATACATGTAGTTATCACCATGAGCAATGTTGTGACTATCACATAATGATCCAAGAAATATGCCCATAGCGGGTCAGTCCAGTATGGCGTTCCCTAACACATACTTATGTATTGATTTTGACATCTCCATGTCAATGACAACAATTTGTCATCAATCGACTACATATTAGTCTTAATACATTATTATTGTCCAAGCCCACAATAATTCTCGACTAAAGACATTCAAGAATAACTATATTATTCTAAGGACTTTATTATAATTCAGTATATTTATAGATATACAGAATAAGATTGAAATAATAATAATGACTTCTTATTAATAAACAAGATAAAATAAGTATGTCTTTTACAACCATCTCATAATTGGTTTTTGGGCATACTCCAACAGTATGGGCCTACATATATCACCCTGTATTTGTTCCAAAAAATTAATAGATTCATAATCTATCTTAGCTGGTGATGGTTGAATAATCAATTTGCCTTGAGATCAAGCATCACATGAAAACATTACTTTGAAGAATCTACCAGTTCTTCAATGAATAACCACATGAAGTATCAATAGCTTTCCTCATCATAATTGAACTGGGATGGCCTAACCGGTCATGCCAAATAATAAAGTTATCAGTAAACTTTTGGTTTACAATAGCATGAGCTTTAATTTGTATTGATTTTTGTGTAGTACAATCCGTACGACAGTGCATGTAATTTTGTCAATATTTTCTTATTGCCTTGGTTTATACTCATAATATGGAGATAGTCAACATCCCCTTGACTAATAGTTACAATATCATATTCATTTATGTGAATATCTTTAAAATGCAATAAGTCTTTTTGCGATTTTGGCGAGTATAACACATTGTGAATATGGAATAGAGTTCCATTTGGCAATAACATATTTGCTCTTTCGGAGCCTTTTATGATATTAGTACTTCTGAATATAGTACTTGCATTATTCCCTTTCATTTTAAATGGGAAAATATGTATAATTATGCACCTTTCAATATGTGCTTTGTTTCATTCACTTCGGGGAATAAAAAATATGTGCTTTGTACCATTCACTTTAGGGAATGAAAAATATTAAGTATAACACATATCAAATCAATTATCATCAAAGATAATATCACAAGAGCTTATTACTCTTCCGGAGCATTGATATTTTAGTACTTTGAGATACAGTACTAACATTTCCCCCTTTGCATTTAAATGGAAAAATAGTTCTTATGCTTAAGTATAGTATGAGTACTTGCACTGTCTGCTAAGCATAAATCACCACAATTCATTGCATATTTTATTCCGGAAGTAATCATATTCTTCAAAGGATAAATTAACATAAAACGTAAATAAATAATATGTAAAACAAATTAACATAAAGTAAATTAACATAAATAAATAATAAATAAAACAAATTAGCATAAAACAAAATAAATAAAGGATCAATTATTCCCTTTAGAGGTGATAAGGGAAATAAAATAAATGGCGTATTATTCCCTTCAAGGGTTATGAGAAAATCAACAATATCTAATTGAGTTGGACAAAAAACACCATAATTATTTTCGCCATAAACAAAAGTTGTTTATATTTTTTTTCTTTATCATTCATGATTGTGGATAAAGGTCCATAATGCTTCGGCGTTCAGAAAATACAAAGTCAATTATTTAAGTTGCCATATCTATAACACATAGATACCTCTTTCTTGGAATGAATTTTTGCACTATTGTCATCTTTATTGTTCCACTTGCGGTGGGTATAATTATTCTCAAAATGACCATAATGTCTATGTCCATAGCCTTGACCATGACTAATGTAGCGTTTATTTTTTTTCGTTATAAAATCTCACATTTACTTCAGGGAATGGAGTGAAGCTAGTGGGCCTTTAAAACATTTTTCGCAATATTGTGTATGAGGACAACATTATTTGCATGAAAAGTGGAGTATGTTTTTTCTAAGATATCCTCATTAGTAATATTTTGACCACATAACTTCAATTGTGAAGTAATTCGAAACATAGCAGAGTTATACCCGCTTACTGATTTAAAATCTTGCATTCTCAGATGCAACCAACCATATTGAGCTTTAGGTAGAATAACAGTTTTTTGATGGTCATATCGTTCCTTTAGATTATTCCAAGGAATAAGAGGATCTTTCATTGTTAAATATTCAGATTTCAGCCCCTCATGGAGGTGATAATGAAGAAGTATAATGGTCTGGCCTTATTTTGAGCAGATTATTCTAAAGATTTAATCCTCGTACGCAGCATTGTTAAACCAGTTCACAAGGTCCTTTAGAAACCTTCTTTGAGACCAATAGCCTCGCAGAACGGGATGTCCTGCCAATATATTCGGATTAAACCAATAGAACAAAAAACATAAATCACTACAATTTATAATAGTCTTCTTGTAGATAATAAATCACCATAATTTATTGCACTTTAAAATCGTAATTTAAAGAATAAAAATAGAGTTTACCGATAATGATTTTCCTTTCGATGGCAACGGAAACATAGCAAATGACCAAAACAACTTCTCATAACCTCTTTATCTCATGTCTCTTCTCAAGTTATTTAAACATATCATGTAAAACTCAAAGCATGATTAAAATATCAATATTCATTAATAGAATAACATAAATAATAAACTATTTGGAATAAAATAGGATTAAAGAAAACATGCAATGACTAAAGTAAATAGATAAGAAACTATAGAGAATCTGATATGAAATTATACCTTTTCTCTTTTATGTGCACAATTTACGTAATATAAACCCTTTCTTGGAGTTGAGAATTAGTTGTGCACAATAGGGATTTTAATTGCACTTGGAGGCTGCAACATCTCCCGATTTCAATTGGAAACTCTATTATCCTCAATAATGGCATATTTTTCTGCCATGACAATCCTAATTAAATTTGGCATCGAAACTGCAATTGCTCTGAATACACTCAAAATATAGCCGTATATCAAGAAGTATTAAACATTAAGTCAAGGAATATTAGAACCAAATAATAATTATAATAACCAAACAATAGATCAAATACTGACCTTAATTTAAGAGTGATTAACCAACCACTATATCGATATATAAATAAGAAAAAAACATACCATACTTTTTAAGTTAAGTTGAATATACGGTAGATATAGTCACCAATATCACGTTGAAATCTTTTTTGGGAATTGTCAATAAGAACCATGATAATTGAGCGAGATGGTGCTGATAACCTATTATGAATAAAGTAAAGAGCAAGAACGAAATAGATGAACAAGAACAAGATGAGAGACAAAGAGAGAGGCTTGTATTATATTCTCAAAGTAGGGTTGTATACAATGCTTTCTCCAAACTCTATATTTATAGGTATAAGATAGAAAACCTAATTCCAATGGGTATTAAACCCTAATAATAAAGTACATTAAAGTCTCATTTAATATATGGATATCTATCATAAATAAAGATATTCATAACAAATAATAATTTATCTTATATTCACATCCAAAAATAAATGTTTATGTAATGTTTCCTAACATTTATATAATTGTAAATAACATGGTTTGACATACCATCACAATTCAAGACAATTAGTACTTATAGTAAGGGAAAGTCTAAAAAACCCGATAAAACGCGGACAACATAAATTCTTATAAAAATAGTAAGAATTTATATAGAACTGGGTAAAATTTTTGGTAGAACCGAAATTCTTATTAACTAGGTAAGAATTTGTGTAACTACATAAATTCTCACAAACTAGGTAAGAATTTGGGTAGATTTTGCCTTAGGTAAGAATTTGTGTACATTATAACCTAAATTCTTACCACTTGGATAAGAATATGTAGATTGTAAGAATTTGTGTAAGATCGGTTGTATAGGATCGCCTCATTTTAATTGCATCATATGGGTGTCTGGCGCTAAAACTACCCCATAAATAACGAGTATGTGCGCAAGAAACTTGGAAGGTTGACAACCATAGTTACTCAAGATAACATGAAAGGCTAACAATAAGAAATTAATTTTACCCACAATATTATATAAGGTTGACATCAGCTTGATTAATTTATATGCATGCTTTAATCTTTTGAGTTGTTTATGTGAAAAAGAGAATGATATTTGTAAAAACAATCCATGTTTAAAAAATTTATTTACAAAGTGTGTTATCAAATAACTAAAAAAGTAAAGGGAAAACTATACAGGTGGTCACACAACTATCACTATTTTCCTGTTATGGTCATTCAACTAATTTTTTCGTCAAAATCATCCCTTCTATTAGATATTTTTCCTGTTTTGGTCACCCTCCATAAAAAATTTAATGGAATTGATGACATGAATTTTTTAAAATATTTTAAATATTATTTTTCTTTCTTCCCCGTATTATTTTTTAAAGTTTTTATTCAGACCAACATGTCACCACTTCATTGAAGTAAATAAATTGAATGTGAGGGGTGAGTAAAAAATCGAACTTGCATAAAGCAAGTGAGTTAGCCTATTTTAGATTATTGTCACAGGGCTAGAATTTCAACCTAGCAAACCGCTCGGCCTTAGGTGAATTTCACCACACAAACGCCTAAGTAAGCCTGAATTCCCACTCCGGAAGATAAAAACTTTCAAGGCACTTAAGAACGCAAGATCGTTCTAAGTGGAAGCAAACTATAAAGAATGGCATTCGAAACTGAAAGAAGAAAACTCAAGAACACGAAGAACAACACAGAGGATTTTAGAGTGAATGCCTTGATTACTCTGAAGATAAAAAATTGAATGATTAAAAGTGAGATGGGGAGTCTCTATTTATAGTTGAACTCCTCTAGATCTGACGGTCAAAACTGATTTACATCAACGGACGAGATTTACATCATATTTTTACAAAATCTCTAAATATCTCAACATTATCTAAATAAATCATTTGAAATAATTCAAAATGGATAATGTCTTCCAGAATCTTCTAGGGACCGGGTTAAGTCTGGTGGTCTCTTCAAGTCCAATTTATCGATCTGAACCCCTTAAACAGCTAATTGTGCATATGACTCGGGTCTGAACTGGCGGCCCGTGACATTATAGAAAAGAACCCAAAAACCAAAGAAAATTTGAAACAAAATTACGTGAAGAAGCTAGGAATCAAACCAACGTCCCATAACTTGAAAGGGTCAAGCACAAAACAAATGCCCCAGGCTAAATTTTTGATTTAGTTCCACTAAACTCTATATTTAACGTATATTAAGTTACAAACAACACAAAATAAAATATTAAAGTTAGGGGAAGTGATTCGTACACATGACTGCATTGATACAAATTTAAATATTTAACTCCAATTTAATTTTTTTTAATAATTTAATATTAATTTCATAAAAATAAATAAAAATTATTTAATTGTCATTATCGAACAAAGTAAATGATTAAATCTAGTTTAATTTTTAATTTTAATCATAATTTAGTTAAATATAATTTAAGTTAAAACTATCACAATTTCTTAGTTTAACTTGATGTTTAAATATTTAAAATTTTATCAATGAGGACTTGTGTTTGAATCACTTCCCTTGGCTTTTAGTATTTTATTTTGTGTTGTTGGTAAAATAATATAAGTTAAATACTTGTTTTAGTTGCAGTTAAGTAGAATCTTAACTTAGCACATTTGGCTTGTGGTTTGTTTTTCAATATGCAGCTCTTGGGTTCGACTCCCAACATTTGGTTGGTAAAATTTTCCTAGTTTGGGGTTTTTATACAACACGTAAAATTAATTTGTGCTAACATATAAATATTCGTATTATTTAGCCCTGCGGCTAATGCGCCTGCTTTTTTTCTTGGGGACGCAGGTTCGGATTCCCTCCTCACCCTCCAAAATCAATTTATTTAGGAGAACGGAAAGAGGACTAAGAGTTACGATTCTAATGAAAATTTTCCCAAAAATAAACAATACTAGAATTATGTTGCACAAGATTCATAAAATCCACTGTGGCACGAGTCATTTGGTTCGAGTTATTTTGAGTTTGAATATATTCGATTTTTATTCAGGTATGATTCAACTTTTAGTTCGAGTCTATAGTATTTCAGTTATATTAGATCGGTTGATTTTTAGGTCTGTTAAATTCAATTCGAATCAATATGAGATCGGTCAGTTTCAATTGAATTTTCAGGTCGGGTCAGTTTTTTACACAATTATATATGGCTTTTTTGTGAGAACGGAGGGACCAAAACAGGAAAGGTATCTAACAAGTGTTACGATTTTAATGAAAAAATTAATTGGGTGACCAAAATAGAAAAATGGTGATAGTTGGGTGACCACCCGTGTAGTTTTCCCAAAAATAGCATGATATTACACAAGATTCATAAAATCCACTACCAATATGCAAACGAGTCATTTGGTTTGGGTTATTTTGAGTCTGATTATATTCGATTTTTGATTAGGTATGATTCGATTTTAGTTCGAGTCTATGGTAATTCGGGTTATATTGGATCGTTGATTTTCGGGTCGGTTGAATTCGGTTCGAGTATATATGAGATCGGTCGATTTTAGTTGGGTTTTCAAGTAGGGTCAGTTTTTTACACAACTATATATGGATTTTTTGGTGAGTTGTGTGGTAGTTCACATCTCATATTTCTTTATTTCTTTTAATATCTTTTTTTTTATTTTGCGGTTGCTTTCGGTTCAGGTGAAATCGCTTCAGGTCCATTTTGGTTCAACTAAAATTTAGATCAATTTCGATTCGATTTATTTCGAATTCCGGATCAAATTTAGGTCAACATATTTGGGTCGATATCAAGTCTCAAGTCAATTTCGATTTGCTTCAAGTTTACTTTTTGAAGGATTTAATTTATTCTTTTAAAAAAATTGAGGTCAATAAAATTTAATACTCAATGTGATTTTTTCAAAAAAATAGAAGAGCTTAGTTAAAAATATTTAAAAATTTAAAGGCATAATAAAAATATTTACTTTTTAGAATAATAAATATTTTTTAAAAAATTAAGGGACTAAATTTGATGTTTCAAAGTTTTGGGGGCCAAGGCCCACTGCCCCATTACCATCCGCCCCTGTCCAAGTGGCCGTGTAAAAAGGTCTTGGACTGAATTTGACAATAGCTTACTTGATCCACTATTTTTGAACCGGTTAATTTCCGGGTCACGGTTGAACTGACCCGGACAGACCGACAACAAAGACAAGGCGAAACTGAAGAAAGAACAGAAGAATTGTCAACCCATTTTCCTCACCAAATTCAGAATATAAAAAACTTTTGCTCAGAAAACAGAAAGCAAAAGAGAACCAGATAATCGAAGATGGGAATTGCAGTTGCAGGGATGGATTCCCTAAGCGAGAGAGCAGCAATGATAAGGGGAGCTCTTCAAAAGAGCCAAACAATCACGGACAACGTCGTCACCATTCTCGGCTCCTTCGACAGCCGCCTCTCCACCCTCGAAACCGCCATGCGACCTAATCAGGTCTCCTTCTGCTCTCTACAGATCGAAGTCAGATGAGTCACTTTCTTTGCCTTATGCTTTTTCTATGCTGTTTTCCGGTTTTGCAGATTAGAACTCATGCTATAAGGAAAGCTCATGAGAATATAGACGAGTCTGCCGAAGTCATTTTGGCACAATTCGATCTCTCTCGTCAGGTTAGTGCTTTTTTAGCATTTGTCTCACTGAAAAGAACAAAAGCAGATGTAGATCTGTTTGATTAGGTGTATGTTAGTTTGTGTATATTCAAGCCTAATCCTTGAATTATGGAAGTCTGGGTGTTTTTTTTTATTATTGATCGTTTGAACTTTGGTAGTCGGAGGCTAAAATACTTAAGGGGCCGCATGAGGATCTAGAAGGTTATTTGGGAGCAATTGATCAGCTAAGAAGCAACATTCGGTTTTTTAGCAGCAACAAGAACTTTAGGAATAGCGATGGGGTGCTTAACCAGGCTAACACCTTACTTGCTAAAGCTATTTCAGAGCTAGAGGATGAGTTTAAGCAGCGATTGAACTCTTATAGGTTTGTATTTCTGACTTATAATCTGCTTCTGACCTTGTGTTTTTCTCTTCTGAGTTGTACATTTAGCGAATTCCTAAAAGATCTAGGCTCCTTGATGAGATGGTAACTTCTTGGCTCGTATTGAAATTTTCTGTCATCAGATCAGATGTTTTACATTTGTGCCTATAATCCAAGCCTTGGGGTGTACCACTGCATATTTGATCTTCCTTTTCCTACAACTGATACATGTCTTACTGACAATATTTTGTCTTGTTATTAATTTGCTAAGCAATTGCATTGATGTTTTGAGTTGGCTTTCTCAATGTTTCTTGCCTCTGTATTTGTGTAATTGTGGGCATGTATGTGTCTTTTGAGCATCTTTTCGGTCAGGTTTCAGTTTTGTACATAGAAAAAAGGCCATAGTCTTATTTGTTAATCTGATTGGAAATATGGTTAAAGCTTTAAGGTTGAGATCCAAACGATCTAATTGCTGAATTGTGAATCGATAATGTTAATACTGCTAGGTACTTTATACTTTGGTGCTGATTCTCACTGTATTTTGGTCTAGTAATAAATCCAAGCATTAACTGGGAAATACTCAAATTTCTTCATTTTTAGTTGAGTTTACGCTTTTCAAGGAGTTAACAATAACCTACTCTATGGGTGTTTTCTTTTAGGATACGATATTTCATTTTTTAAGGATCTAATTTTTGTAGTTTACTTAATCTTGCAATTGCCGTTATGTTTATTCCTTCCATTTATTTCTTTGGCCTTGTAATTGAATTCCAGCAAACTTATTGAGCCTGATCGTCTGTTTGATGGCCTTCCAAATGCACTACGTCTGTCATCAGGATCACCTGGAAATCAAGGAGATGTTGGTGGCAAGGCTACATCCCTTAGCCATTCTGAGCATCAAAATATTGACTTGGAAACTGCTGTCTATACTCCTCCCACTCTTATACCTCCTCGAATTATGCCATTGCTGCATGATCTGGCCAAGCAAATGGTTCGAGCTGGTCATCATCAGCAATTACTCAGGATTTATAAGTAAGATTTTCACTTTTCTTCTGGTTATCTATGCTTATATTCTCTTATTAGTTGAATTGTTTGGGGTTCAAGCCATATAATATTTTTTGAACAATTAAATTATGATATGGTTGTCATTTCATTGATAAGTGTGTTCTTGGAGTTCTAGATAAATATAATTGGAGAGCAATATGCTGGGCGATGGGCTGGGGGAGAAAAGTCATGTTGGCAACATTAGGGGGATAACATAGATAAAGTTACTAAAATGACTCCCTTGTCTCCTTCCAAATCAATAACATGTTAAACTGTATCTTGTTCTTCCATGTGAGACACACACACAGTTTCCTTAGATGAGTAATTCATACCTATAATATCATGTGTACTTTCATTATTATTTTGCTGGAACTGATCTTTTTTGTATTTCTCTCAGAGAAACTCGTTCTTTGGTTCTGGAAGGAAGTCTCCAGAAATTGGGAGTTGAAAAACTTAGCAAACATGATGTCCAGAAGATGCAATGGGAGGTTTTGGAGGCAAAGATTGGAAATTGGATTCACTTTATGCGTATTGCTGTAAGTAACATGTTAATATTCTGGAATATGGAGAAATCTCAATCAACATGCTCTTCCAATTGACATCATATTTGAACAGGTCAAACTATTATTTGCTGGAGAACGAAAAGTTTGTGATGAAATGTTTGAAGGCTTTGATTCTCTTAGTGATCAATGTTTTGCTGAAGTTACTGCTAGTAGTGTTTCTGTTCTACTCAGTTTTGGGGAGGCGATAGCGAGAAGCAAGAGATCACCAGAAAAGTTATTTGTACTTTTAGACATGTATGAAATAATGAGAGAGCTTCACTCTGAGGTATGCTTATATTACAACACTCATGAGGTCATTTCATTGGAGATTGGGACTTAGGTAATGGATAAAATAGATATGCCTATTTTATGTAGTTCCACTTAGTTAGGCAGATCTGGAACTTTCTAGGATTTCCATCTTGACTAAATTACTATTAATATGCGGATCAAATGGAACTACTTATAATATTTTATATCGCCCTGGCCAAACATTCACCCTTGGCCTCTAGTATTCCACTGAATAGAATAGTTCTAAAATAAAAAAGAAGGGCTGCACTTTGTTTTATTTTTCTTCATTGTTTCTCTTTTGTTGCTGGTAATACACATTTTTCTCGATAAAATTACAACAACAAATGGTTTCACTGTAAGACTGACTTTCTGTTAGATCTCACACTTTATCAATTTTTCGGTTATACTTGTATTTACCAATTCTTTCAGTATATGGAAACCATGACTTCCAGTTAAAGTTAATTAAAGTGAAACTGATGTCCAAATTGAAGTCAATCTATTTATTTTTTCTTTTTACTCAAGTTAGAATTTATAAACATCATCTACCATACCTTTCAAGTCATACTTTTATATTTTTGGTCTTTTGAAATTAGATATTAAGGTTTTAAAGTATTTTGTTTCATAACTATGTTATGATCTCTCCAAAATTTCATAAACTCATGGATTGGACATTTAAGGTTTGCAACAATACCTGGTAAACTTTTCAAAAATCTATGATATATTCAAGTTCTTCGGGTCTTCCACCTTGGTTGACAATCTAGTGGCATAATGATAATAAAGTTTAATGTGTAGCAATCACTTCCCTGCTGTAAAGGTGGGGGAATACTCAAATGGCGCTAGATACTTTTGATTAACTTAACAGATGGTTTCTTTTGCAGATTGAAGCCATTTTCAAAGGTAAAGCTTGCACTGAGATTAGAGAATCCGCATTGGGGTTAACAAAGCGACTTGCCCAGACAGCTCAGGAGACCTTTGGGGATTTTGAAGAAGCAGTTGAAAAAGATGCGACAAAAACTTCTGTTCTGGATGGAACTGTCCATCCTTTAACCAGCTATGTGATTAATTACGTAAAGTTTTTATTCGAGTAAGTTCAGCTTCCTGTAACTTGGAGTTTATTGCTCTATCTCTTTGGTCGTGGTAATGCATGCTTTCCATCCGCATTATATATGAATTTCATATTACTTTTCCCTTTTATTACTCTCTCTCTCTCTCTCTCTCTCACACACACACACACACACATTCTTGCACAATTTACACTAGCTGCCCGTCTTTAATTTTTCATTGTTATGTCCATTTATTTATTGTGTAAAATTGTTTATTTTTATTAAATGGTTATTTTATCAAATATTAGTTCAAGGATCTCATACCAAATTACCTAACACTTGAAAATAAATGGTTGAAGAAATTCCAGTCTGTGGACATAATCAGCCATATTCCATCTGATATATGGAAAAAGTGGCTTAGTTCAACCATCTTTCACATCTTGTCTAACTATGTGGTTATTACTGGCTTGCTTTCATTCATGTGATGCTAATTACATGTTTCGTTTACATTGAAATATTATATATGACCTGGGATCTTTAAGGCTCATTTATACTTGGTTTTCATTTTAACAAATGAAGGACTGAGCATATGTCAGCAGGATTAACCATCCTACATTTTCCATAATCAATTCTTGATATGATCATATGATACCTTGTCTTGATCTTGAAGCCAATTTAGCTGTCCAATTTTAAGAATCTCTGGTTGTGATATATTTGATTATTTAGTTTTACTGCATGATTCCATTGGCTATTGATATATTCCTGCTGTTGAACTGACAATCATGTATTAAATTCCTGCAGCTACCAATCAACATTGAAACAACTTTCCAGGAATTTGAAACTAGTGATGGTACAGGATCTCAGTTGGCTTCTGTAACAATGAGAATTATGCAGTCTCTTCAAACAAATTTGGATGGAAAATCCAAGCAGTATAAAGACCCTGCATTGACTCACTTATTTCTCATGAATAATATTCATTATATGGTGAGATCTGTGCGCAGGTATGTCATAAATCTGATTATTCCTGTACTTTAAAGGTTGCTTGAGCATCTTACATGTAGTATTGATGCTTTCTAATTTCTTGTTTAGGTCCGAGGCCAAGGACCTGTTAGGGGACGATTGGGTTCAAAGACACAGAAGGATTGTGCAGCAGCATGCAAACCAATACAAAAGGAATGCTTGGCAAAAGGTATTTTCTCATGACCTGCTTGACATAATGCAGAACAGGACAAATTTAGCATTGTTTTTTCATTGATATTTCTTACTAAGATATTCATTGATGAAATCCATAATTGGACCCTTTTCAGTATCTTAATGCTTAAACCATATAATATTAACTAACTCAGCTATATGGTCCCAAGATTAAGTAAAATCAAAATATAAATTGGTGCAAACAAAATAAGGAAAACCAGTAGCATGCTGTAAATATAGTTTTGACAATTTGCCAATATCTCAAAGGTGTTAATTGCAACCTTCTTAGAGGCCTCAGGCCCTGTAAAATATTTAATCTTTGCTTAGGAAAGTATGAATAGCCTTTTTCTTCTAATGTTTGGTAATTGCTCCAATAAGATGATTTTCTCCATTTATGACCTGCGTGTTGCCTCGGATACAATTGGAAATAGCTTGCAGTTGTACAATGCATTCAGACTAGTCATTGGCTGATGTTTAAAAAATTAACCGTCTTTCCACGATTGTTTTTCTACTGTAGATCCTTCAATGCCTATCTATACAAGGACTGACCTCATCTGGAGGTGGTAGTTCAGTAGGTGATGGAGGCAATAGCAGTGGAGTATCCAGAGCATTGGTTAAAGACAGGTCAATCGTAACTGGCCCATTGACTCCGTTTGGATTTTCATTTAATTCCTCAAATTTTATATCAGAATCCATCTAGTTTATTTGTCCTATACCTCCGATCTTGATGTGTAAGTTATTTGGATCAGGTTCAAGATTTTCAATATGCTTCATCAAAGACAATCTCAATGGACGGTGCCTGACACAGAATTGAGGGAGTCTCTGAGGCTTGCGGTTGCTGAAGTGTTGTTGCCAGCCTATAGATCATTCCTAAAACGCTATGGGTACATTTTTTGCCTTACTCATAAACCTATTATAGATACAAGTTAGACTAGAATATTTAAAAACCTCTAAACTTTTTTTATTTTAGGTCCCTTTGTTTTCATCCTATCAAATAAGCTCTAATCTTTTAATTTATGCCCAAATAAGACCTTACTTCAAATGGAAAGACCTTACCACTTGCAAACTACTTTCATTTTTTATTCTCTCGACATCCTTGTTCCCCATTCCTCAACCCATGTAATTTTCATGTATATATATATATATATTCAAAATGATGATAATTTTCCCATACTTGTATAAGTTTTATATATGATACTAAGATGTTTTTACTTTGTTTTCGAGAAATTCGTACCAACCTTTATTCAAACATGTTCTTTTTTCTGATTTTTTTTTATTTCCTGCAGACCTCTGGTTGAGAGTGGGAAGAATCCTCAGAAGTACGTCAAGTATACAGCAGAGGACCTCGAATGAATATTGGGAGAATTCTTCGAGGGCAAGAATTTAAGCGAACCAAAACGATAGGTTTGATGCTGCCGTTATGTTGCTCGTATCACATATCATTGCTTGAATGTGTGGCGGTGGTTCGGTTTCTGAAAAGATTTGTTCGTCTTTGAGTTTTGATTTGCTATAAGTTTGTTAGTTGTGAGGAAAATGGAAGCTAAAAGGAAGTGGATGATGCTAATTTGAGAATAAGAGACCCAAAATTTGTTTTGTAAAAATGCATGCTGTCTATATCGGATTGATTTTGCTGTCAAAGCGATTATATTTGTAAATGATTAACTCATGCCTAAACACGAGACTCTTGTATTATTCTCTTAATTCTTTTTAAAATGTTTTTTTAATAATACTCAGTAATCAGTAATTTTTTTTAATTTTAAATATGGATAAGTTTACATATATTTAATGTTTATATTATAATATTTTTATTTTGTTTTCATATAATATAAATTAAATAATATTTAAAAATAAAAAATATAACATAAAATTTTAAAACGAGCTAGGTTCAGTATAACTGATTTCCATCTACACAGCTTTCCGCTTGACAAATATAAAGAATTTTTTTATTCATTTTTCCATGCTTTTAACCTGTGGTATATTCTATTTATTTTTGCTCTCCCAGTTTTTCATTCTTTTTTTATCCCGTCTAGTCTTCAAAACAAAACTTCGAAGTAAAAAAAATGGAAAAAAGAGAAAGGATTAACCTAACCTCAGTAATTTTTAGTCTTAAATTTAATATTTTTTAATTTTATGTTAGGCATTGAATTTGAATTTTTTATTATTTTAGTGATCCGATATTTTAAAATTTATGGTTATAATGTTACAATCTTAGAATGTCACGTCATTTTACTCATTAAAATGAGCTGTCAAGTTTAGAGTTTAATGTGAATAAAATGAATTTAGAGAATCAAATTAAAATTCGTCAATCTATGATTAGTTGGTCTAACGATGAGACGCTAGGTTTTTTAAACAAGATTAAGAGTAGGGGTGTGCTAAATAAACCGTAATTATTAATTAGTTTAATAGTTAAATTTTACCGGTTAATTAACCTACCGTTAAAGCTTAAACGGTTTTGGTTAGCCAATAGTTAAAAACGAAGGTTAATGATTAATCGTTTGATTAACCATTATGAAATTATTTAGACATAAAATGAAGTTTGTGATTAAAAATTCTTTATTTAAATATCTTTGAAATTTTTAATATAATATTTATCGGGGAGATAATTTTATTATTCTCAAAAGAATTGGTGAAAATTTGAAAAAAATTGTAATAGGTTACAAGTTAACCTGTAATCGAATCGTTAAGTAGCGGTTAACCATTTAAAAATTTAATAGTTAATCATTTCTTAATGATTAGGTTACGGTTTAATAACCGCTATAACGGTTAACCAACCGTTTATACTAAATGGTACGGTTAACCTACTATGAACACCCCTAGTTAGGAGTACGAGTCCTGACGTTGTGAAAGAAAAAAAAATTAAGTTAAAAGGGTTGTCTTATATTTAATTTTTACAAAATTCAATTTAGATTAATTAACTAATAAGTCGAATACGATTAATTAAATATAAAAACTAAAAATTGTCAACAATTATATTATATATATATTTTAAACTCCACCGATACAGAATACAACTGTAAAAAGAAAAGAAAAAAACTGGCATGGATTATGTGGGCACCTAAAATCGGGGTGAAAAGGAATTTGTATTTGTAACGTAGTTCCCTTTACAAGTAAGAGCGAGTGTGTTTGTTTGCGTCCCTCTCAAATCCTTTTCTTTTTCTCTAATCCAAAGCCAAAATGGATAAGACCCTCCATAAATTGGCAATCTTTCTTCTATCTCCCCATTCATCCAATCCAATCCAATGGCCATAGCTCTCCATACCCCTAACACCAAAACCCCATCATCTTTCATTACCTCCAATCTTATCCCTATTCCTCTCTTCTTTCCAAACAACAAAACCAACCATTAATTCTCATAATAAGCAGGAACGGAGCCAGAATTAGAGGCAAAACATAAATATTTCAAGCTATAGGCAAATTTATAAATAAATTAAGTTCTTTTTAAAAAAATTAAATAGAAAGACAAAGGTAAAAAAAAAAAATAGAGGCGGAACAGGGCAATTAAAATAAATATGGTTTTGGCCGAAAACAATGCTTGCTTAATGATTTGGGTTTTACCTATTAGTGTAAATGGTATGAATGAAATGTATACATTATATAGATAAATAGTTCATATTCGATATAATATATAATCATAAAGTATAAAAATAACATGGTTGGTCTAAGTGGTAAGCAACTTAGTATCGTTTAAGTATGTCTCGAGTTTGAGGCCTTGTGTATGTAAAAATTTATCGCTGGGAGACTCACCCATCAAAACTAAGTGTACAATGCAAGTTAGTTTAGATTAGTCAAAGCAAAACCCTAAAAAATCGGAAAGATGACAAAATAAATAAAACAAAGACCTATCAAATCTAAAAACGTATTAAGAATTTAAAATCCACTATTAATCATTAATTACTAACTTCCATCTACTCATCTTCCCACTTACCAAATGACACGCATATTTGAGAATGGAAATATATTTGATGTATTGTATGGCTAAATCATAGTGAGTGACCAAAAGAAGTAAATCACAGTGAGTGACCAAAAGAAGGAAAAAATATTTTGCTTGGTAGCAATAACAAAAGAAAGGTACATATTTGATGTTTTTTTCGAAAGATTGATGTATTATTGGTATAGTGGAATATGATACTAGATTCTTTAAAATAAAATTAGTGTTCGAGTTCTGACATTTTGAATAAAACAAATTGAATTAAGAATGTTGTCTCCACAATAGACCGTTGCAATATTCGATCTGTGTTAATCAGTTAATGAATCGAATACATATGGTCATTAAAAATGGAAGGTAAGGTGATAGGACATAGTAGAAATCTTGTGTCCCTTTTTGGTGTCTCTATGCATATGTCCCAATATTAAAAAAATAAGTTTAGAGTTAAAGTTTAGAGCATTAGGTGTATAGTATATTTTTTAGAGTTTGGGCTTAGGGTTTAAGATTTAAAATTTATGATCATGACTCAAGTTTTAATTTTTTTAGTATGGATTTATATGCAATACACTGGAGGTGAAAACTTTTAGTTTCCCCAAGCGCCTTAGTTTTAGGATTTAGGAATTAAGTTTATGGTGTAGGGTTTAGGTGTATGCGTTTAAAATTTAGGGGTAATGGTTAGAATTTATGAGTTAGGATTTAGGGTTTAAAGATTAGAGTTTAGGTTTTAGGGTAATATGTCTGAGGATTTATGTTTTAACTTATAAATCTTAAATTCTAATCCTAAACCTTAAATTCTATTCACAATCACTAAATTTTAATCTACTAAACCTAAACCCTCAAATTCACACCCTAAGCTGAGTCTATAAACCTTAAAACTAATATACTTGTAAAAATTAAATTTTTTATTATCGATATATTAAATATTTATCCTTTTAGTATTAGGGCATACAAACCATAAAAAGGGACAAAAAAATTGTGTTCCTTAAGACACGCCCTTTGATATGAAGCGTAGGATGCAAGTATCTGATATTGAGAGGTGAAAGGCAGTTACTGGGAAGTGTAACGCCCGCCAGATATGCTGCCTTTTGATATTGTAACTGATACCTTTCTACATTATATATTTCCAATCGATAAAAGGCATCAACCCATGGTTATTAATGTCAACGGTAAAAAAAAAAGTTAAAAGGGTTAAATTTATTCATTTAGTAATTTAAAATCAATAATATTGTTCTTATTTTTCTTTTATAATTTTGTCGTTAAATTTATTCAATTGCAATAATTTTGCTCTTTAACCGATATTGACCGTTAAAGTGTTGACGCGCAGTTAATGATGCTAATAGAGCAATTTTGCCTTCGAAATTATTTATGCAATTTTACCCTCAAAGTCATTTTTGCCCTTGGTTTATTTAGTTTTTGAATAAAATTAGATAAATAATTTGTTTTTTCGAGTTAAACTTTAACAAACAGAATATATGAAAAATCGATTAAAAAATTGGTGTAAACATCCTTTGGGTCCCTGATAATTTTAAAAATAAGCAAAATGAGAACTCTAAAAAAAATCAAAATATTATACAATTTCGTAAAAAAATCCATAAATTTAATAAAAATAAATAAAATATTCAAAAAATTATTGAAAATAAAAACTAATATAAAAATTAAAATGTATTAGGAATTAAAAAAATGATATAAATATAAAAATTAAAAAGTATCAAAAAATGAACAATTTCATCAATTGATGAAATATAAATATAAAAAACAAATTTTCAAAATATTTATAAAACCCATTGAAAAATTCTTTGACTATTTTTTGTTATGCTAAGCCAACTAATATTTGTTGAACATATTTTTAATGAAATCATCATTCCATTAAAGTAGTAATAAAACTTATCAAGTATTTTATTTAATTTTATTAAGTTTATAGATTTTTTTAAAAAAATTGAAGAAATTTTTGATTTTTTGTGAGAGTTCTCACTTTTCTTATTTTTAAAATTATCAAGGACCCAAAGGATATTTACATCAATTTGTTAATCGATTTTTCATATATTTTGTTTGTTAAAGTTCAACTCGAAAAATCAAATTATTTATCTAATTTTATTCAAAAACTAAATAAATCAAGGGTAAAATTATTGCAATTAATGACTTCGAGGGCAAAAGTGTTCCGTCAGCACCGTTAACTGTCACGTTAGCATTTTAACGGTCAACATCGGTCAATGGGCAAAATTGCTGCAATTGATTGACTTTGAGGGGAAAATTATGAGAGAAAAAAATAAGGACAACATTGCTGATTTCGGATTACTATAGGAGCAAATTTGACCCTTTAGCCAAAAAAGTAATACGAGACTTATTAGTTTAATTAAATTTTGTAAAATTAATTTTAAAATGTGATATTATTATTATTATTATTATTATTATTATTATTATTATTATTATTATTACCAACAATAGTTAATTTTATTGAAAAAAATAAAGATATAATAAAATCATAACTGTAAAAAGTTTTTTTAAACCTGCTGATGTGATTATAAAATAATATATGTTTATTAATACTAATGTTTTTAATAAAAAACACATCGTGCAAATAGACTGATCGAATCTGTATGACACAATTATTATTTTAACTTTTTTACAATAATTAAAGTAGATTATCCGGTATTGATAGTGAATGATAAACATCAACATTAACATAAAAGTAAATATAACAATGACGTTGATGAACTGACTTTATCGCAACTTAATTATAATTTTTTTTGAATAGTCTAAAGATGATTACAAAGTAATATCTGCTCATACATATTCTTAACCTTTTGACAATACACATCTTGCAGATAAAAGCGAATAAATGATTAAACTCGGACTTTTAGAATAAACATTAGCCGCTTTTCTTCTAAGACTACTTGTTGAGTTCAACTAACAAAAAAAAATCAACCAGAAATAAAGTATCAATCAAATAAATATTAATTGACTGATCAACCATAAATAGATCAATAAAATTAAAGAAATACTAGTCGGAGATGACAAATCAAAACTTAAGAAAAGAAAATATTAGAACAAAAAAACAAAGAATACAAGAAAATTATAGTAATAAAGTATAAAGGACAATAATAGCATATAATATCAGATTATTTATTTATTTATTATTATTAGGCTTAAATAAAAAATAAGTGTAAATTATATTATTTTTTAACTTTATGTGCCTAAAATATTTTTTTATTAAAAATAGGTGTATAAAATTCCAACCGTTACAATTTTAAGTGTTTTGTCGTTTAAAAAAATCGTTACCCAATAAAAATGTGACACGTAGTATGTTTGGTTATTATTATATTAAAAATTGAAAAATATGTGACTTTTAAAAAGTTTAAAATTTTTAAAATTCTCGAAAAACCCCTTAGATCCCTAATATCTAAAACTACAAATTCTCCAAATTACTGCTACTGTCGCCATCGTCAAGGCTCGTCACCTATTCATTCAACCACCTAACACCAGTAACCGTCGGTAGATATGTCAATCAAAAGTAATTCGAATAGAACTGTTTGAGTTTATCGTCTGATTGGCATATTTCTTATTGGTTACCGACAATAGATAGTTGAGGAAAATGAGCGAAGAGATTCGGCGATGTTAGCAACAACGACATCAATTTGAAGAATTTGTAATTTTGAATATTAAAAATTTGAGAATTTTGTTTTTTTAATTATATATTCTTTTAATTTTTTTTAAAAATGTCATGTATCATTTTTATTGGATAACATTTTTTCAAATAGTCGAACACTTAAAATTAAAATATTTAAAATTTTAAGTACTTATTTTTCTAAAAAATGTTTTAAACCCTTAAAGTTTAAAAAATATTTTAAACTTTATTTTTGTATTAAGCCTTATTATTATTATTATTATTATTATTATAACTTAAAAAAAGGGGAAAGTACTCTAAAGTTGGCTCCCTTTTCTATCTCAGTCTCTGTTATAAATTTCTATCATGAAACCGTAACTCTCCCAAATCCTATCTTCTTCTTCTTCTTCTTTGTTAATTCTAATGGAAACCCAGTCTTCCTCTTTCTCTACTCTACGATCTTACCTCCACGCCTTGGCCCATACCCCACGCCGATTTGCTCGCCGTGCACCCTCTGTTTCTTCCTCCCACGAAGAACTCAGCCGGGTCAAGGCCCGTTCCGGCTCCGACATGCAAAAAACCCTCAGTTGGTTCGATTTAGTCGGGCTCGGAATCGGAGGTATGGTCGGAGCCGGTGTGTTCGTCACCACCGGCAGGGCTACTCGCCTCTACGCTGGCCCTGCTATTGTTATCTCTTACGCCATTGCTGGACTCTGCGCCCTCCTCTCCGCCTTCTGCTACACCGAGTTCGCCGTCCACATGCCCGTCGCCGGTGGTGCATTCAGCTACCTCCGAATCACCTTCGGTGAGTTCGCTGCATTCATTACCGGAGCCAACTTGATAACCGAATACGTCATGTCAAACGCCGCGGTCGCCAGGGGCCTCACCTCCTATTTAGGCGCTGTAATGGGTATCTCCACGGCGAAATGGAGATTCGTACTACCGTTTCTACCCAACGGATTCAACGAGATCGACCTTGTAGCTCCGGCCGTCGTGCTAATCATCACACTCATCATCTGTTACAGCACCAGAGAAAGCTCTGTCGTCAACATGATTCTCACCGCATTACATGTCCTCTTCATAGCTTTTGTTATATTAATGGGGTTTTGGAGAGGCGATTGGAACAACTTCACCCACCCGGGGAATCCCCAGAATCCGTCCGGTTTCTTCCCCTACGGCGCCTCCGGTGTCTTCAATGGAGCTGCCATGGTCTACTTAAGTTACATCGGATACGACGCCGTATCGACGATGGCCGAGGAGGTTCGTGATCCCGTAAAGGATATTCCGATCGGGGTATCGGGCTCCGTCATCATCGTCACCATTCTTTACTGCCTCATGGCGGCTTCAATGTCCATGTTGCTACCTTTCGATATGGTAAATAATTTTTTTTCACTAGTTTGATAGATTTTTTTTCCGATTCAACTACGCCACCTAATTGGGTGTTGAATTGTCGCAGATCGACGTGGAGGCGCCGTTTTCGGCGGCGTTTCTAGGGAGGAGGGAGGGGTGGGAATGGGTGGCGAGGGTGATCGGAGTGGGGGCAAGCTTCGGGATAGTGACGTCGCTGTTGGTGGCGATGCTGGGACAGGCTCGGTACATGTGCGTCATCGGCCGGTCCAACGTGGTCCCGGCTTGGTTCGCCAGGGTCCACCCCAGGACATCGACCCCCGTCAACGCCTCCGCTTTTCTTGGTACGGTTTTCTTTCCGTTGGAAGAACGGGGATCCACTTGAACCGTTTCCGTTCAGCCTGATGTCCTGTGTTTTTCTATTTGTCTCCGGTCCACTGCCCTTTATTCCCGGTCCTAGTGTCTAAACTCGAACACCATAACCTGTTCTTCAATCTTATCTGAAACCGATATCTGAATTCGAATATGATAAGTAAAACATCGAACTTCTTCTTATTCGATCGAAAAAAATCAGTAGGAGTTTAGGATTTATGCTTGCCTTGATTTGGTCCATCCATATTTCTTGAAGATAATGCTCTTCAATTTGACCCATCATTGAAAGTGACCTTTCATCACAAGCTAACATTGATAAGGTTAATGTCCAGTTCAACCACCTAAACCGACCATATCAAGTGATCAAGTTTTTTTTATATCGAACATGCTCGTCTTATGATTTATGTTCAGAAGTTGAGAGTTCGTTACCAGCCAATTCTTCTTTCCATTTGCAGGGATTTTCACAGCTGCAATTTCCCTTTTCACCGATCTAAACGTTCTCCTGAACATGGTATCCATCGGCACTCTCTTCGTGTTCTACATGGTATCTAATGCCGTCATCTACAGGCGTTACGTCGTGATCGGGACAACAAAGCCATGGCCAACATTATCCTTCCTCTGCTTATTCTCCCTCACATCCATTATCTTCACCCTGCTGTGGCATTTTGCACCAGCAGGCAAGCCTAAGCCCTTTGTGCTCGCCACTTGTGTCGTGATTGCCGTATCCATACTACGAGTCTTCCACTCCGCGGTACCACAAGCAAGGACACCTGCATTCTGGGGTGTCCCCTTCATGCCTTGGCTACCGTCCATGTCGATTTTCTTGAACGTTTTCTTGCTGGGGTCACTCGATGGACCGTCGTATGCACGATTCGGCTTCTTCTCAGGTCTGGCAGTGCTCGTATACGTGTTGTACAGTGTTCATGCTAGTTTTGATGCTGAAATGGAAGGCTCATTGGGTCAAAAGAACGTTGAAATCCTTGAAGAATCAGCAGAAAGTGAAGAGGGTAGTCAAAAAGTTTAGTTTTGCCTCATTTTCTTTATTCCCTACATAACCTTTTTGTATGGTTGATGGGAATTTGGATTAAAAAAAAGAAAGGAAAACAAAGAACAGAATGGAATAGAATAGAATAGGATAGGGGATATAGAGATTGCAATTTGTGCATCAACTTGTAATTTGTATAATTGGTCTCTTGGGGGAAAAAAGCAGATTAGATTCTGATCCTTTGCTGTTGCACCATTGTGAATTGAAATGTCGTCCACAATTAGACTTGCAATGTCAAATTATTTTTATTTACTTTTATGTAAATCATTGCTATAAATGGATATTTCATTCCCTTGCAAAAGAAGATTTTTTGAACCAGAATCCGAAGCGACTTTCTTTGATGATTTAAATCCGTCTAACTCAAACTTCAAATGATTCTGAGCATGAAATAACCAAATTTTAAGGGTGAGGCTTAAGGCATGTAGAGGCCTTGGTTCCCTGGTTAAATGGGACCATTGCACAATTAGTCTAGTTTTCAGCCTCTTTTGAATGAAAAAAAATATATACATTTTTGGTCCTACAAAAATTAAATGTTTGGTTTGGACCGCCAAAATTTTATAATTTTATCGCGGTCCTATGATATAAATTTTTAGCTTCATCAATGTTAAAAAATTAAAAGGACCTTAAATATATTCTCAATCAGTCAACAACCTCTAAAATAAGTAGTTAAAATTTTCAGTTGACATTGTTCTCTCTTTTGGGTTGTGGGTCCAATACTCATTAGGAATAAAATTTTCTTTCTCCTTTCTTTAGGTAGAAATTGTTCAAGCTCACTTTGCTTTGGCAGGTGAGTCCCCAACAAACTTTTTTTTTTTGCATACACAACCTCGAACTCGAAATATGCTAAGTAAAACCAAGCTGCTTACCACTTGGACCAACCTGATAATTATAAAAATCAATTTTAGTTATTAGATAATGTTATATTTTTTAAGGCATGAAAATCTTTTAAGATGAATATTGATGTCATTGTGCATAAAATGATAAAGATGCCTTTGATTAGGAAATATTGGTAGGGAAAGTTTTGACCAAAAATCAAGAGTTCAGTCATAGTCTGATATAAGTATAGTCATACTAGTTGATTGTCAAGTGGACTTGTGACATAATTTATTCTTCTTTGGAGCTCACAATATTGGGTTAAGGATAAGCTCAAGGTTCTCAACAGCATTTGCCATGCTCCTATTTTATTTTTCCTTCATTTTCATACATTATTATTATTATTATATAAATTGATAATGAATTATATACCAACATTATAAACTATTGATTGTCGGTAGGTCTAATGAAATAGGGTGTTAGGCATTTTAAAGAAGGATAAACTACCGTAATGTTCACTTACGTTTGGGTTGTGTACACTTTTGCTCCCTGATTTTAAAAATTAAACTTTATGCTCATTTATGTTTTTCTGGGTGTAAACTTATTCTCACTGAACCGTTTTTTACCGTTAACATTTAACGAAAAACATATTTGGCAGATTAAAGGTTAATTAATAAAAGGCTTAATATCCAAATAGGTGCCCAAACTATGCTTGTAGATTACTTTTGGTGCCTAAATTATTTTTAGCTCTAAATAGGTGCCTAAAGTTTCAATTTTGGTCATTTTAGGTGCCAATTAAAATTTGTTAGCCAATTAAATTGTGACAAGTGGCATGTTTTTAATTTTTAATTTCTTTTAATTATTTTTTAAATAAAATTCAAAATTTAATTTTCTAAAAAATTGACAATTTTAAATTTTTACAAAACAGTCCCAAATATCTAACCCAAAACCTCAAATTACCGGTTGTCGCCGTTTATTATCTCATCGGAGACCACCACTATTGCCGCCGGACCACCACGACCGTTTCCCCCAACCACCCATTGCCGATAATCGACGGTTGGTGTGCCGTCGACTTCCTTTCGCGATTTTGGCTTCTTTCGACGTTAGGAAGCAGATCGACACATCTACCGCCGTTTACCGGTGATGGGTGGTTGGGGGAAACGATCTTGGTAGTCCGGTGGTGGATTCGGTTGGGGAAGTTAGGGATTTTGAATTTGGGGCCATTTTGTGAGTTTTGTGAAATTTAGGGTTTTTTATAAAAAAATTAAGTTAAAAAATAAATTAAATTAAAAAAGAAATAAAATAAAAAATAAAAAATATTTTTAATAAAAATAATGGTAGTTAACGGTTATGCACCTAAAATGACCAAAATTGAAACTTTAGGTACCTATTTAGAGCTAAAAATAGTTTAGGCACCAAAAGTGATCCACAAGCATAGTTTTGGCACCTATTTGTGTATTAAGCCTTTTATTAATTAACTTTTAATCTACCAAATCAGCTTCCCGTTAAATGTTAACGGTGAAAAATATTTCAGTGATGATAAGTTTACACCCCGAAAACGTAAATGAGCATAAAGTTCAATTTTTAAATGTTGCGTAGAAAAAACTAAATTGAAAGGATTATCTTCATAATAGGAAACTATAGTACTAGATTTAATTTAGTTGAGTAATGGGTCAAATGCCGATGATTAAAAATATTAAAAAACATAAATAATTGTTTTTTAATAATTAATTAAATTTACTACTACATCATATAATATAATTTATTCTTCTTTAGATCTCACAATATTGGGTTAAGGATAAGCTCAAGGTTCTCAGCAGGATTTGCCACGAATCCGGACGTTGTGAGTAAAGAAAATTAGATTGAAAGGATCATCTTTATAATAGGCAATTATAGTACTAGATCTAAGTTAGTTGAGTAATAGATCAAATACCGGTGATTAAAAATATTTAAAAACATAAATAATTGTTTTTTAATAATTAATTAAATTTACTACTACACCATATAATATAATTTACTAATTATATTTACAACGTAGTATTTATTTGTACATATTCTTAACCTTTTGATGAAGCATACAACACCTTACAGACAAAGAGATTTGAACCCGAGTATCCTAGGATGAACATCAACTTATTTTTCATTGACATCACTTGTTGAGTTTAGTTTAAGATTTATGTTATAAGGCTTAAAAGTTAGAATTTAAAGTTAAAGTTTAGGGTCTACGATTTAGAGTGTTGGAGTTAGTGATTTAGATTTTATAGAAGGGTCGTGTAGATTTTTTACAAAACTCGTGTATGAAAATATGACTCTACATTAAATATAAATATTTATTTAAGGGAAAATATATGATACACTGGCGGTGAGAATATTTTGTTTCCACAAGCGCCCTAATTTTAGGAGTTAGAAATCTAGTCTAAGGTTTATAGTTTAGGGGTTTCGAGTTTAGACTCTGTGACTAGAATTTAAGGTTTAGTGTTAGGGTTTAGAGATTAGGGTTTAGGTAATATGGTAGAGATTTAAGTTTTTACCTATAACCCTTAAATTCTAACCTTAAACTCTAAATTTAAACCACAATCGTTAAATTCTAAGCACATAGACCTAAACCCCTAAACTATGAATCCTAAACTAAATTCCTAACCCCTAAAATTAAGATACTTGTAGAAACAAAATGTTTCCACCGGCCAGTGTACGGTATAATTATCCTTTATTCAATGACCCATTTTATATGAAAGATGTCCTTTCTTACATTGAAAATGATTTGGTCTAAGCCTAAGCAAAACTCTCATAATGATTACCTTTTCCTATTAATTGGAAAACATCATGAGACCAAGTAACAAAACGAACATATATGTAGTTGCAATTGATCATATGTAGATAATTGAATAACTATAATGATAAAAGAAAGATAATTGAGTAACTATTACTATTACAAAGCAAACTTTTAAAAGTGCACTCTAGTGCTTGACATTCAACACAAATTTCTAATTTTCCCTTATTTGAAAATGATTACATGTATATAATACTAGAATATGCTCCTCATTACATTTTAAACATTCAAATCGAAGTTTTGAAAATGAAATTTATATTAATTACAAGAATCTATGGTAGATATTATTTAAGGGAAATTAACACCATTGTTTTCCTCCACTCGCTCAATGAAAAAATATTTTTAGAATTTTTTAAATTTTGACACTGTTATTTAAAATTTTTAGCTCCGATCTGGGGTAGTAACCTTATTCAAGTGTCCTTGTTGTATATTTATAGTAAGGAATGAAATTGTAGTCATTGACGATTAATTATAGCCATTTAAGGACCTTTTCTCGAGCACTTAAAGTTTCAAATTATTCGGCTTGGTCTTAAAATCTTCGGTTGATTATCGAGAGTGATACTCTGGTTGCCGTTAGCATCTCTTTCTTGCTTTGCTTTGGTGATCAAAGCATTACATCTCATTGTAACTCAAGGCAATGGTTACTTTGTTCATCACATCTCATGTTGAAGCAGACTCACTATTAAGAACAATGCTCGTGTAGGAACAATACCATTAACAACACCAAATTTTATTCTAATATTTTAAAAACACTACAAATATTTTTAATTCCTTTTCAAAAAAGTAATCTGTTCAGAAATATTTGATAGATAAAATAAATTAAGAACATATATTTTTAAGTTAAAATATTTGAAAAATATTTAATAAAATATTAAATAATATCTTTCATAAAATTAGTTTAGGAAATAAATAAATATATAAACAAAAAAATTGTAAAAACATGTCAAAAAATCATTTTGTTATTAAAAATTTTATTGTTTAAATATATGTCCAACAAAATTAGTTAGAAACAAATGAAATGTTAACACGATCAATTAATATATATATATATATATATATAAGTTTATTTTGGTTTAATCACTAGTTTCCGTCTTACTAGTGGATTAATTCAAATCAGATTTTACAAAAAGCCCGTTATAAGGGTGATTCACCCAATCCGATTTTTTAAATAAACGCATATAGTCATATGATCATCAACTCATAACCAGACAAGAACGTTGACAAAAGAAATTTTAAATAAATATTCTGCATGTTTTTAGCTTAATTTGTGGAATTAAAAAAGGACTTAGGCTGACAATATATAGAATCAAAGCAGTAGTAAAATAAAGAGTGGAAAAATGAAAAAATGTGTTATCTTAGAATTGCTTCACTTTTGTTCAGACTGGTTATAATAAGCATGGTGCTGACAGTAATAGGATTCACAATGAGTGTTGTGTTCATAGTGTTTGTCTGTGCTCGGATTCAGCTCATTTCTTCCCGGAGATCTTTCCCTGTTGCTTCAAGATTTGATCTTAGTACAGTAAGTTTTCTTCTTCTTTTTCTTTTTTCAATCCTTAAAATTTCCAGAATTGGGTGCTTTCCTGTTTGTGTGTTGAGTGCATGCAACACCTGAAAAATTGAAATTCGTATATAATTTTAAAAATTTTAAAATTTTATATATTTTATATTAAAAATTTATTTTTACTCCCTTAAAATTTTATAAGTTAATCTCTTAAAATTTTATAGGTTCGTCACCCTAACAAAAAGTTTTGGGTCTGTCCTTGAGAGTATGTTTTGGTTTTATCAGCAAATCTGGATTTGTAGGGTTCCCCATTACTGATGGAAAGGAGTTTCTTTTAGTAGAAATTAGAAATTGTTTCTTGGTGAATATATTGTCTGTTAGGATGCAGCTGCTTCATGATTGATTATTGTTTCTTCTTTTACTGATATGTTATAGCATTTGATTGAGTCGAGTTGAGTCAAAATATTTGAGTTATTCGAGTTGGTGAGTACTATTTTATGATTCAAATTTTATTTGAAATTCTTCCGATTAGAATTGAGTTTATGAAATTCGAGTCGAATTGTCGAGTTTCTGTACAAATTTAATTATAATTATTTATAATATTTGATTCTAATTTAAATGAAGTTGAGAGGCTAAAATAAAAAATAAAAAATTTATTTTAAAAAAATAAATTGAAACTAGATAAGTATTCTACGATGGTTTAGGAGCATGTGGTTCAAATTTGATTAAAATGCAATTAAAACGAAGGAAGAATTAAAGAATCAATGAAATTTATAAAGTTAAAGGACTAAATTACAAAAAAAAAAAGAAAATTTATTTCAAATACATAGATTGAAGCTAAACTGCATGTAGTTCAATTTTTTTCAAAATGATTTTAAAATGAATGAGGAATTGAAGAGAGAAAAAAAGAAAAATATAGACTAAATCTTAAAATTGTAAAATCCGATTTTTTGAGTTGGATAAAATCACACTCAAAATTTTATGAGTTATTCGATTCAACTCGAACAACTTAAAGTTTAAAAAAATTCAATTTTTTCGAGTCGAGTCTAGTTTTGTTCATCCTTAAAATTACCTAAAGTTGAAAGATGAAAAGAGGAAGGGAAAAAGAATAATAATCCTCTACCTTTTTTGTGACTCTATTTATGCTTACAAGTTTATAGTTTAAGATTTAAGGAATTAAAAATAGGATGTGTTTATAGGGTTTATACTTTAGAATTTATGGTTAGAACTTCAAATTTTATTTTTTAAATGTTTAGGTACCGAAAAGAAGCCGAGATTTTTGTTCAGAAAAAGAGTTTGCCGTTTTAGTCATTTTGGAGGGTATCGAGTGCATTAAAACCATCCAGACAGGATTCACAGGAAGCATATGGAAAGTGAGTTAAATTGGGGTCATTTCATGTGTTTCCTTTTGGTCTGTCGTTGGCATCATTTTCATGGATATGTGACTTTTGGTATGATGCAGCTTGAACGGGGTGTACATGGTCTTGAGCCTGTTGTTGTTTCCAACTTCCCCGCGGCTTCGGACGGACGACGTTCGGTATGTTTTCAGAACTTTTGCTTAATTTCAGAAATCTCTTCTGCATTTTAGATGATTTTCTTGCATTTATGTTATACAAACTCGGGTGCGAGTATATGTCTCCGACATAGAGTAGTCTAGGATTTGCTAGTAAGTAACGAGTTTAGTATGAATTTTTCTGTACATATCGAAGATGTGAGCATTGGCAATGGCGGAACTACCCTTTGAGTAGGGGTGTCAAAATGACACCCAAAATATTTTGAGAAAAAAATTATATATAAATTTTATATAAAAATTAATATTATTATGATTTTAAATGTATATTGATATCGGTTTGAAAATAATTGACACTCTTTCAACAGGAAATCAATAACACTTCAAAAAACTTGACACTTATTATTTATTCTAATCTACTTAAAATATTTTTTCATAAAAATTTTAAATTTTAATACCGCAATTGAAATTTTCTAACTCCGTCTGTGTTAGCAATGGCCATAAGAGGCACTATATTCACTTTATTCTGCAAAACATAGAGTTGTTTGTATAACTGGAGGAAGACGAATAGATGAGAGGGACTTTAAATCTTGAGTTTGTCTACCCAAATAGTAAGATTATAAGATTGTTGACATTTTTCGCATTTGATACGATATTGATGGCATGTTGTCTTGAAATGAATTGCACAAGGCAGAATACAAAATAAAGGACAACAAAAGAAATCAAACATAAACATAATACTATGCTTTTATGTAGAGCTGAAAATTTAAAAAAATTTGTTGAGTTTTATATGAACTGTTTTTTTTTAGATATATTTGACTTTTTTTGGTGCTTCGAGTAATATTGGACGTTTGCCTTCCAAAAGAAAACAACAAATAATTACAATAGTAGTACAACATCATCGATCAACCGAACATAATTTTGCTTTTCTCTATTACCAGTAGAAATAAATTTAGAAGGAATGAATCGAACAAAATTTTGCTTGTCTAAATACTTTGTGTTGCCTACGTCGTGTGCATTACATTTTTTCTTAATAACATTTGCATCAATTTCTTGTGTTCAGGTTTTGTCTAGTTCAGGTTCTTGGTTGATTTAAAATCTACATACTTTCACCTCTATTGTGGCAGGTGCATCGTTTGCCTTTCCGAAAACCATGCCGATGATATCTTGCGAATCTTTCCATATTGTGGTCACTTCTTCCATGTAACCTGCATAGATACATGGCTACAACACCATTCCACATGTCCCGTTTGCCGGCTATTACTGTATTAATTTTGCAAGAAGAATTTTTGTTTAGCCGATGGCGATATTAATTTTAATATTAATTGTCGATCATCAGTAATTTTTTATTTTTCATAAGAAAAATTTTGTATTTATGACACATTTCTTTTGTTTCTATGACACATTTTTTTATGTTTTTTTTTTATTTTTTTGTCGGTTATTTGACCGTTTTTTTTAAGATTAGATTTGACGTTGTCTCGACTAATCAAGATGGCGCTAATTTGTTATTCTACTGATCTTCCTATTTTGGACCATCAGATTATATGTGGATATGTGGTTCACGTTCGTGGATAATTTTCTTACGACATCCGGCTCTGATTTGAAATTGTCAATGGTCTTTTAATAGTTTTATCTCCATTTGTAGTTCATTTTCTGATGCAGTCGTATCTGTTTGTATCTACCTTTTTCTTTTGGTTAGATTTTTTTAAATATTTTTATGAGTAATATTTTGATACACAAGCTATGTGTAAAAAAAATTACACAACATTTCTATAAAATTTAAAACCTAAATTTCAAACCCTAAACCCTAAATTCTACATTCTAAATATAAACCTTAAATTCTATACCATACACACTAAATCCCTAAACCCTAATATAAAATCCTAAACCCTAAAATTAAAAGGCTTGTGTATCAAAATATTTTCTATTTTTATTGTATGGTCATTGCATGATATTAGGTGACTGTTTTTTTTGGGTTATAAAAAATATTTAAATTACGTGTTTAGTTTACGAGGTTGTAAATTCTCGTTATAATTTTAAATATTTCTTCCTTTTAATAAAACTATTTTAAGCGGTTGAAGCGACCGTTGTTCGATCCAGTCTTTCAATCTCATTCCGGCACGCGGTGGCATGAGTTTCAATCAAGAAATGATAGCCGTGGGATGGACCCGGATCAACATTGTGAATTGTAATGTCATCCACAATTTGACCTGCAATATCAAATTATTTATATCTACTTTAATGTAAATCCGAGATTTTTTGAATCAGAATCCGAAACGAATTTATTTGATCAATTGTCGATAATTTAAATTTGTTTAACTCAAGTCTCTAATGAACCTGAGTATGAAATAACCAAAATCTAGGGGGTGTAGCTAGTTGCATGTAAGGGGCCTTGGTTTCACGGTTAAATGGGACTATTGCACGATTAGTCTATAGTTTTCAGCCTCTTCTGATTGAAAAATATTACATTTTTGGTCTTTACAAAAATTAATAATATAATATCAAAATGTTTAAGTTTGGGCCGCCAAAATTTTATAATCTCGTCGTTGTTCTCTTATATAAATTCTTCGCTTCATCGGGGAGTACTTGTTCTTCCTTTTCACTTTGATTGATCGGCGGTGATATTATTTTTAGTGTTAGTTGTCGACCGCCGGTATTTTTCTGTTATTTTCTTTCGTTTCATTTTGTTTTTTATGTTTAATTTTCTTCTATTTTTTAAGGGCATCTTCAATCTTGTTCATTTTTTCACATTATTTCACTAAAATTATGTATTTTGGTCACTATTCATTCTCCAGCCGAACACCGTATTTTAAATTTTCATGTGTAATCACTAATTTTATCCGGGAATTAACCCATTTTTTATATATTTTTGCACATAAGGGCTTCATTTACCTACCTTAACTATATAATATATGTTTATCATTAAAACTCGAAGAAACAAAAATATTACTAGTATTGTCGTTTGTTTATTACAACTATACCATCCAATTGAAAAACTCCTAAAACATTATTAACATCATTTATTATTAGTATTATTATTATGACATAATTTGAAGTAACCCCAAAACATTACTAGTATATTATATCCTTTATTACTAGTACTATTACTACTATTATTCTTATTAGTATTATTGTTACTATTATTATTATTGCTATTATTGTTATATTATTATCATCATTATTATATTTATATATCATTATTATTAGTATTATTACTATTAGTCTTATTATAGTATTATTATATTTTATTATCATTATTATTATTATTATCGTTATTATTATAAACTAAAATCAAAATTAAAAAGTTATGTTGGATAAATAAAAGCCCCATACATTATAAATAAATGCTCAAGATGAAAATGTCCATTTACAATTAAAAATTAAAAGCCCAAAAAAATAATAATACATTTTGGCCCATTACGGCCCGAAATCAGGTAACCCTAAAAAACCCTAATGGCTTTTCATCTTTGTGCAACCAAATTTGGATCGTCAGATTTGGCTGCTGATCGAACGGTCCAGATCGCGCCTCTTTGAAGGAAACCCTAAGGAGCCTAGTACCGCAGCCTCTCAGCCACTCGATCCAGATCACATAGGACGATTTTGACCGTTCCTCGCGCGCGTACGATCCACGCCTGGCCATTCCACTCTTCCACGCGCGCATGCGACATCTCCCGACTTTTCACTTCTCTCACGCTCCCACGCGTCTGATCTTTCAGATCCTCCACACCGTCTGCCGTGTCCAGCCGATGTCTCCTCCCCGATCAAGCGCAAACAACATGCAACCAAGCAAAACCATGGAGAATTAGATATCAAAAATAGCAAAGTGACATGCAGCCAAAAAAGACAACAACAACAAGGGTCAACTAGACAACGACAGAGCCACAGACGAGTATAGACAACTTTTTTTTTTAAAAAGCAACCAATAGGGTATTTTCAGAGTTTTGTTTCCATCCTTTTGAACCTATGTAATACTTCAGTTATAAAACGGAGACCAAAAAGTTGTAAACCATACGAGGGAGATTTCGAGATTTCTGAGACATCAATACAAAGCAAAAAAGACCTCAAAGTTTCAGAGGTATATCTTTTCCATACTTTTCATTTTGAAGCATAGAAAAAACCTAGAGTTCCGTTTAGGTTTACCTTTGACGTTTCACATCCCCCAGTTGGTTCGTCTTCCCATGTGCCTGATGCACTCCTTGGCAAATGATAAGCCATCCTGGTATCTCCAGGGCCATGCGTGGTGAGTCGGTAGAGAAACCGACAAGAAGAAAGGGCTTTGGTTTTCAAAAAGGATTTTAGGTTTCTGATTTTTCAAAAAGGAAAGAAACGGGAAGGATTTTCTTTGTTTTTAAGAGACCTAGAGTTAGATCCGAGTTTAAAAAGGGGAAAAGGGTTGTTTTGGCTCGTCTTTTGGGTTCGCCGGCCGCCGCCGAGCTACGGTCGACACGACAAATTATGGTGGCCAGCCACCGAAATCTAGAAAATAGGGAGGTTTTTGGGTTTAGGGATGAACACCACGGTGGTGTTCATCCCCGTTTCAAAGAGAGGGGGAAACTTTTTGGGTAATTGGATTGCTCGAAATGAAAAGGGGATCGAGTTCTTTCTAAATTGGGTTTTATACCCGGTCACCTTTTAAAAATGGGATATTTCTTTTTTAAACCCTTTCGCCCCTATTTAATTACATCCGCGACCATTCTGCCTTTTTAAATCACGACCGTAGTCCTTAGATTTTTAAAATCTTTGTTGTTTCTCCCCTTTCTTCATACATGTTTAATTTTTGCCTTTTTCTATTACTTTTCTTCAATTTCATCCCTATTTATTGTTTATGTTCGTTTCTGTACCTTGTTATGATTTAGATATATGTATGTGACATATATACAGTATATGTTACATAATATATAGTTTTATGTGTATAATATATGTTATATATAATATAGTTTTTATGTATATAATACATGATATCTATAATATAGTTCCTAAGTACATAACAAATGTCATATATAACATATAGTTTTTATGTATAATATATGTAGTTTTTATTGTATACATAGTTTATATATAATATATGTAATATACGTTTTTTAGTATATAATACATGGTTGTAAATATAATATATAGTATGCACAATATATGTTTATAATACCTATATAATATATGGTTTATTATGTGATACTACTTGTTTATATTACCATATGATATATTTGATATATGTTATATATATTTCACATGTTAGATACATTTTGTTATCCCCTTTTGTGCATGGTTTATTTTCATGTTTATTTTAGATGGTTAGTCCTTAGAATTTAATTTAATTAATTTAAAATATACCCTTAGCTTAATGAGGTGAATGTTTAATTTAATTAAATTAAATTATATCTAGGACAAGTTTCTAGAGCTGTAGTTAGATTTAAGGTTCAAATTAGTTTAATAAGTTTAAATTTATCATTGGCTTATTGGGATAAATGTTAAATTTATTAAACTAGTTGAACACTTCTTAATTACCCCTTAGGATAAAATTGACAAAACTTAGATGTACACTTAATTCAAATCACGATTTAATTAATTTGATTCGTTTTAAATAGAATCCTTGGCTTATTGGCATACTAGTTTAAAATTAATAATTATCGTTCAAGATAATTTGTAAATCATTAGGAGTTTTTTAGGGTTAACTAATTTAGGGTTAATATTAAACTAACCTAGCTAATAATTAGATCACTAATTAAAATTTCATAATTCGAGCCTTTTAGGATATGACTTTAGTGGGCCTATGGTTTCTTTTTAAAAGTCTTTCCTTGTCATACATTTTTAATTGTCATTAATACGACTTTCAATATTCTAATTGGATATGACAATTAATCAACTTTAAACCCTAAAAAGGAAGTATTTATTAATTCCGATATTTGCGTCGTGACAGCCCTAACTCAATGGATGTTGACCAAATATTTGAATTAATCCTTACCGTCCGATGGTAAACATTAATTTGAATTAAAAGTTGATAAATCATACCATCATATTTAAATGCTTGCATCATGCATAAAGGTGATTACGAAATTCAAACCATAAATTAACACGACAATCGACCTTATTCAATGTCGGTTTAATCTATGGTCCGTTGTATCGTCATCCTTATTAATTAAACGTTTAATTAATTCAGACCCACCAATTTGACTAAGCCCACTTAACTAGAGTTCATACTCAATTGAGAACACTTAATTAGAGTTAATTTGAATTTCATCTATTTCCATTGATTAAAAGCAATATATGATTTGGTACCGATTTTGGGCGTTGTGGGGTACTAACCCTTCCCCACACGTAACCAACTCTCGGACCCAATTTTATGAATCTCTCCGGCATACCTTATCCAAGTGACCGGTGGCAACTCCAAGTCCTCTTATTTTCCAAAAAAAAGAGAAACAACAGATTTTTCAAAAGAAAAAAGGTCGCTACACCATGCTACCATTTTGGTGTTGTCTACAGTGCTACACCATATTTGGTGCGGAACTGTAGCAACACCAAATCATTTTTAATTGAAAGAAAAATATAAAATGGTGCAAAGGTGTTACAGTGCAAATGTTGAAGTTGGTCTCTTTACACCAAAATAATATTAAATATTTTAATTTGCACCATTTTAGCACAAATGTTGGAGTTGGTCTCTTTACACTAATTTCATTTTTTTACTTTTAATTTTTTTATATTATTTTGACACCAAAATAGTATTATAGTGTTGGTGAAGATTGAAGATGCCCTAGTAAGTATTCTTTTGTTTTAGATTCATATTTTCGTAGTCTTGTTGCGCTTGGTTTATTTTCCTCTATGACACGCTTTTCCTCTGCTTTTGTGGCATGCTTCTGCCATATGACACATTTTCTCCTACTTTTACGGTAGATTTGCGTTCATATAGAGTTCCTCGCGACGCTTGGTTCTGATTTGCGTTTGTCGGCTTTCTTCAGTAGTTTGATCCCTTTCGCGGTTGGTTGTCGTTGCATTCAGATCTGTTTAGCGAAATAGCCTACAAGATTGTTTGTTTTGCCCACCACTCCTATATCATATTTTAAGTGTCTAGTTGGATCGATATAAAGAATATTGTTGACGATTACTGAATTTTTCAAAAGAATGTATCATTTTTCTTTGCGCCTTTAGGGTTTATCTGTAAGAGTGTTTGGCGGACTTAATCTCCAAATTTTCTTTGGATGAGTTGTATTATCCATATTGTACCTTTTTTATTTTAATAAAATTTAATTTATCGTTTTTAGTTAACAAATTCTTCACTTCATCATTGTTCAAATCTAAAGAAAACTTATTCTACTTAATTTTACTACCCGCATAGCATAGTTTAGAAACTCTGGCAGCATAACATAATTTTCTCCCGTCTTCTTTTTTTCTTTTGTTTTTTTATCGAGTCGACACCAATTTTAATACTGATTGTCGACCGTCGTGATTTATCGTTTTCTTTACTCTCTTAATTCTCATCGTTTGCTTGTTTGCTTTATTTTTCTTGTGCCTTTTAGTTTTGAATAAATAACTATGTCATTGTGACACGTTGTACTATATCTTTTGGTATGTTTTCTTCAGCCTTTTGACACACTTTTCTTTTCTTTATCGATTGTTTGGTAGTTCTTTCATTTGAGTTTTTTTATCAGGGTTGAATTTTTATCGACCATTTAGTCGTTCTTTCATTTGGTTTTCTATCAGGGTTGGATTTGACATCGCCGCGACTAATCAAGATGACGCTCTTTTTGTTATCCAGTTGAACTCCATGTTTTGAGCTCTCAAAGTAGATTTGGATAGGCACTCGCAATCACTGTTTCTTGTTCGTGATTGAGTTGTGGTAATGACTGTTTTGTCAACGTGCCTTATTATAATATGCATTTTATGTTGTTTGTTCATGGTTTTACCTTTCACCGTTGATCTTTGGTGATATTTGCATCTACCTTTTGTTTCGAATCTTTGAGTTGAATTTTTATCTTTTCCTTGTATGACCCTCTTATGATCTCGAGACGCTAATTTATTGTTTCAATGTTTACAAGAACATGTCTGGATTATATGTTTTTATTTACTATGATGTAAACTTTCATTGTAAATTTGATATTATCGTTCAATAAAATTAGCGAATTTTAATTCAAAAAAAAATCTAAAAGGATCTGAAATATAATCTCTAGAAAAGAATCCAATTGTCAAATTTAAATTAATTGAACCTTAGATGGTTTTAAAAGAAAAAATCCAAACCAACTCGATTCAAATTTCCTGACCAAAAACCTATTTTACTTGTTAGATAAAGTTATAATTTTTTAAAGGCTTGATAATCTTTTAAGATGAACATTGATGTTATCGTGCATAAAATGGTAAAGATGCCTTTGATCGAGAAATATTGGTAGAGAAAATTTTGACCAAAATCAAGAGTCATAGTGTGAAATAAGTTTAGCTTAGCATGTTGGTTGTGAAGTGGACTTGTCACATAATATATTCATCTTTGGAGGTCAGAATATTTGCTTAAGTATAAGCCTTAGGTTCACATCAGGATTTATGTCAACATTAAACTACCAATTATTTTAATAAGATGAAGCGTTGTCACAATATCTAGAATATGTGGTTAAAGCTCTCAGTTGACACCCTCCTCTTTCTCTAGGTTGTGAGTTTAAGACTCAGTAGGAGCAAAATTCCCCTTCCCCTCTCCTAGGTAAAAATTGTTAAAAAAAAAATTAAGATGAAGCGTTAGTCTTATAAACAAAGTTAGAAATTCGAATAATGATGTTATGTATAAAAAAATTGGATTATGAAACGTTAGTCTTATCGACTAATGAATCGAGTACCGATGATTATAAAAAAAAACTTTAAATACAAATATTTATTTAATGATTCCAATTTTTATGAAAGATGCCCTTTCTTACCTTGAAAATGATTTGGTCCAAGCATAAGCAAAACTTTCATAATGATTGCTTTTTTATTGATTGGAAAGCATCATGAGACCAAGTACCAAAACAAACACATATTTGGTTGCAATTGATCATACTAATTTAACTTTTTACTATTTAAAAAAAGCAAACTTTTAAAAGTGCACTCTTAGTACTTGACATTCAACACAAATTTCTTTTTTCCCCTCATTTGAAAATGATTATATTTATATAATACTATAATATGCTCCCATTTCATTTCACACATTCAAATTGAAGTTTAAAAATGATATTTATATTAACTATAGTAATGTATGATAGACATCCTTCAACAAAATTGACATCATTGTTTATTCATACTTATTTAAAAAAATTATAGAATTTTTAAATTATGACATTGCAATTAAAATTTTTGATTCTGTCTCTAGGTATAGTAACCCTTTTCAAGTGTTCTTGATGTATATTTGTATCGACGAGTGAGTTTGTAGCCGTTTTATAGGCAATAATAATAAATTATAATCATATAGAGACCTTTCTAAACTCATTATTTATGAACAATACTCGTGTAACAACAATACCAAGAACAATAACAAATAGTTAATAAATATAAAATAAAATTTTCATAAAATTAGTTGAGGAAATAGATAAATATATAAATCAAAACATCCCTAAAAACATGTCAAAACCATTTTGTTCTTATTCAAAAAAAAACTTTATTACAAAGAATCATCATTTTAAAACATATTTTTGAGCATTTATAACACAAGAAAGTGTTTTAAATACATGTCAAACAAAATTAGTAAGAAATAGTTATCAAAAAAATTAGTTAGAAATAGAATCTCATTTCCCAAAGCCTTAGAAAATAATTTTAATTAACTCAAAAACATTAGGTATGAATAGAATTTTTTCGAGAATACGTTTTTAGTATTGTTCCATTAAAAATGGTTCTAAGCTATGTTAGGATGGTTTAAAAAAAGGGTAAATTTCACCGGAGGTCCCTTATGTTTAGTGTGTTCTATTTTGGTCCAATTTGAAAAAAAATTATTTTGGCCACTTATATTTTCGATCGTTACTATTTTGGCAACTCGAGCGTTAGACTCCTTTAGCACCCATTAGTACGATGACATGATACGTTAATAAAAAAGTTAATTTCTAATTTAACCCCTAAACTTTCAAAATTTTGTTTTCATCATCTTCCCTAAAATTCCACCCTAAAAATAAGGGTCAAATTTAATTCTTTTAAGACGGTCAAGGATGACTGTATAAATAGTGATGATGCTGTGTCAAGCTAACCCCATCGCCGATGTTGTTCGCACTTCGCACCAGATCCTCTCTATTGGATTGTATCTAAATGCAATAGCAAAGACTCATTCATTAATCTTTTCGCTTCTTATTTACGATATACATAGCTACTAGGAAAATGCAAGCTTTAATGAAGCACTAAAACACTAAATAGAGAAAACCATTTACCGTAAAAATGCATAAATCTGTGAAATTAATGATGGCTGAAAGATTTGAGAAGGCCAATTGTTCTGAAATTTTAACACTACATTAAGTAACTTGAAATTAAACAAGGTAAAATGAAAGGATTCACAACGAGAATAAAAAACCCTACAAAAGAAGGTAAAACAACTAAAATCGATTGCAGACTGAAAAGAAAATTTTAGGGTATAAAAAAAAATTACTTATGAAGACCGCCTCCACTGACAGAATCACAATATCTTTTCACCCATTGCATGAACTCTAGATTATCAAGCGGCATGCTTTTCACTAGCTTGCTCACTTCGATTAGAAAGTTTTAAAAGAATTAAATTTGACCCTTATTTTTAGGGTGAAGCTTTGGGAAAGATGGAGAAAACAAAAATTTAAAAGTTTAGGAGTTAAATTAGAAATTAACTTTTTTATTCACGTGCCACATCATTGTATTAACGGATGCTAACAGAATCTAACGCTCGAGGTGACTAAAACAGTAACGATTGAGAACATAAGTGGCCAAAATAACCTTTTTCAAATTGGGGGACCAAAATAAAACAAACTAAACATAAGGGACATCCGATGAAGTTTACCCTAAAAATTGGTCAACTCGGAGACATTTGTACGAGGTTTTAAATATTTTGAAAGTGTTTAATAAAATCTTTATAAAAGTTTTACAAAATAACTTAGAAAATAAATATATCTTGTTATTTCAAAAGGTTTAACTGTTAAATAAGTGCCTAAACTTTTCAGTTAAGTGCCAAAATTATTTTTTGGTCTTAATATGTGCCTAATGTTTCATTATGTTATTCAAATAAAGTTTTTTCATGACATGCGTTAAAAATTTTCTGTTATCCAATAAAAACGTGACATGTGGCTTATTTATGTTATTTTCTTTATTTTTATTTAAAAAATCAGAAAATTTTTACTTTTATTTAAAAAACTCCAAAATTTTAAATTTCTCAAAAAAAACACACAAACCCTAACCCTAAATACATAAATTCTTAAATTTCTCACCTCTAACCACCGATTTAATCACAACCGGACAGTCTTGCCTTTATCAGACACCTACAACTGAAAATCTCATCATTTTATCGTTGAAAAACGACGAATGAACCACCAACGACGAACATCCAACAATAAAAAAAGGTGATTGGTTTTTTGATGGACGACTAGAGGATGGGGATGCCGAATGGTGAGGTGCGCAACACTTGGATGAAATTTTTTTATTGGTCATTGATTGAAAATTTTTATTTGAATTACGGAATAAAATATTAAACACTTGTTTAGACTAAAATAATTATGACACATATTTTAAAAAATATATATAGTTAAACACTTATTTGACAGTTAACCTTTATAAAACCAATGCGATTCGGCTTGGGCTTGTTTGATTGGGGGCTCTGTATCCTATTTTATTTGGTTTGGCAATGGCTGGCTCTTGGTTGTTTTTGGGTCCCATTATGGATGTCTCATGTCTGTAGTCAGTACTCTTTTTCTTGTCCCAGAATGAAATCTTCACATGATATTTGAACAACAAAAGAAATGTTCACATGATCAATTAATATATTTAAATATAAATAAATGCATATGGCATACCATCAACTCATAAACAGACAAGTATGTTCATAAAAAGAAATTTTTAAATAAATATTCTGTATGTTTTAAGCTTAATTTATAGAATTAAAAAAAGACTTAGGCTGACAATACATAGTAGAATCAAAGCAGTACTAAAACAAAGAGTGGAAAAACAAACTTGGATTATCTCAGAATTGCTGCAGTTTTGTTCTTACTGGTTGCAACAAGCATGGGGAGTTGATTTCTTATGTTCTTTTTTCTGGGTTTGGGAAATAAAAAGTTGGGATTTTTACATATAAAAATGATGTCTGCAGGGATGAATTTGGTGATGACAGTAATTGGATTCACAATGAGTGTTACGTTCATAGTTTTTGTTTGTACTCGTTTGATTTGTGCTCGGATTCAGCTCATTGCTTCCCGGAGATCCTTCCCTGTTGCTTCAAGATCTGATCTTAGTACAGTAAGTTTTCTTCTCTTTTTTTTTTCCTTTTTCAATCCTTAAAATTTCCAGAACTGGGTATTATCATGTTTGTGTTTGAGTGTTTTGTGTTGGTTTTATTAGCAAATCTGGTTCTGTAGGGTTCAGCGTTACTGATTAGAAATGAGTTTCTTTTAGTAGAAATTAGGAATTATTTCATGGTTCTAGCTGCTTTCATGCCGGATTAATGTTTCTTCCTTTGCTGAAATGTTGCCTAAATTTAGAAGATGAAAAGAGATAGGGAAAAGGGTTTGTCGTTTTGGTCATTTTGGTGTGTGTCAAGTGCATTAAAACCAACCAGACAGGAAGCAGATAGAAAGTTTGTGAAATTCGAGTCGTTTTCGTTGGCATTCCATTCATCTTCATGGATTTGTGACTTTTGGTTTGGTGCAGCTTGAACGGGGTGTACATGGTTTTGAGCCTGTTGTTGTTGCCAACTTTCCCACCAAGAACTACAGTGATGAGTGCTTCGCGGCTTCGGACGATGCTCAGTATGTTTTCGGAACCTTTGTTTAATTTCAGAAATCTCTGCCTGCTTTTTAGCCTATTACATTTTAGATGATTTTCTTGCGTCTATGTTATACGGACTCGGGTGGGAGTATATGCCTCCGACATAGAGTAGCCTAGGATTTGCTGGTAAGTAACTGGTTTAGTATGAATTTTTCTGTACATACTGAAGATGTGAGCATTGGCAATGGCTATAAGAGGCAGAATTGTTTGTATAACTGGAGGAAGATGAATAGATGAGAGGGACTTGAAATCTTGAGTCTGTTAACCCCGAATAATATGACTTCTGCGAGATTGCCGATGTTCTCCATATTCGAACAGTACTGATGTCATGTTGTCTTGAAGTGCGTTGCATAATGAAGAAGATAGATGTAGTCTCAGACAGCCTGAGATATTTAGAACTTGTAGTTTCTGCTGATTCTCTGGAGTCTGGTCTACCAAATGTGGTTTCAAGAACTTGTGCATGGTTCCGGTTGGTCTGTCTTCAGGTTCTAGTTATTTTGATTTTGGTTCGTCTCATGTTCGGATTTATTGTTTCAATCATTTTAGATTCGAGCTAGTTCAGGTTCTGGACCTCAACATGATAATGTCTCTTCGTAATCTTCACCTCTTGGTTGATTTAAAATCTACACATTTTCACCTCTTAAATTCAAGCAATGTCCAGCTTTTAAGAATGTCAATTACTTTTTGTTGCAGGTGCATTGTTTGCCTTTCCGAGTACCATGCCAACGATACCTTGCGGATCCTGCCCTATTGTGGCCACTTCTTCCATGTAACCTGCATAGATACATGGCTACAACAGCATTCCACATGTCCCGTTTGCCGGCTATCGCTGCATGAATTTTCCGAGAAGAAGCGGTTGAAGCAACCGTTGTTCGGTTCAAGCGTTCGGTGTCATTTCAGCATGCGACAGCATGCCTTTCCATTGAGAAATGACAACCATGGGATAGGCCCGGGTCTGGAAAATTCAGGGGGCGATGCATCAGAAGCCGGGGAGAACGTATCCCCAGCTACTGAAGATGGAGCCGTGGTTAAAGACTCGGGAAACAAGCATGTAGAAAGCCCTTCAAACCTTTGAATCATCTTGGTTTTCAGCAATCTCTCAGTTTTAGTTGAGTTTAATGCATGTAGATCCTATATTGCTCGAACTTTTCATTTTTCTTCAAATATGTGTTCGACACACATGTTGACACATAGATACAAAGATATGACCTTCGAAGATCCTCCAAATGCATGGAAAACCTTAAGAAAAAATCATCATATTTATGTCATATACATACCAGCATTCAACAAGCTCACACCCGAATCCGAGCAACAATGTGTAAATCTCCCGATTCAGAAGTGTATTATTTTCTATAAATGTGTACAAGTCAGATATTGTATCCATTTTTTGGCAATTTTTTTCAGCTTAGTTGTAAAATAAGCAATAGTCTTTAAACATGGATGAAATTAGGGGAGGGCTCTCTTTTTCTCTACGCACAAACTGATTCTATTATGAATAATTTTAAATTTGTATTAGATTAGCATTTTACCGCTTCATCTGTGGCCCACTTTATTTATTTTTAACCACTAATATTCAACTTAAATTTTTAAAAATTTTAATTTAAGCCTTCAAATTTTTTAAAAATTTAAATTGACACTTAAATTCTTACCTCATGTTCCGCCACTGTTAACATATGTCGGAATATATTCAACTTTCGCTCGTTTCTCTTTAATCTTGATTTCAAATACATAATTTTGTTGCGCTCCTCTTCTTTTAGTTCGAATACTACGCGAATATACTCGACAACAACGACATGCAACTTTGGAAGGCCTGCCTTTTTTAATGCTTGTTGAAGATGCTTATTGATGTCCAAAATATTATACACCGAATAGGAAGGTGGAGATAGAGGCAGAGATGGGTAAGAGACCGATGATTGATAGCTATTGGTGGTGGTTGATGAAAATTAATAGTAGTTCACCCATTCTAATGTAGGCGGAGAGCTACTGAAGATGATGAGGCAGGTTGTGCAGAGTGTTGAACGTCGGTCATCCCTTTACTCTTCGTCCCAAGAGATATTTTAGTCGAGATATTGTTTGATGAGATTAGGCCAGACTTGATGACGGTTATTGATGGGTCGACAAGATAAAACCTGATCATTAGTCGATAAGTTTTTCAGTCTAGACTTTAATAATAGACTTAGCTGGCAGATCAAATGAATTTGATGACTTTTGCATTGATAGCAGAGCAGTCTGAGAGTAGAGATTTCGGAGACTGAAAGTTTTCGAAGGATATTTTTCCGGAGACTATGAGCTATGGAGGAGGAGGTATCTTCCTGAAGACTACTAATTTCGGAAGTCTAACCAGGGATATAACAATGCTTTTCAACTGCTTGAGCATCGACAGGTCAATAAGGAGGATTAATGGATCTTAGGATTGGTTTCTTGCAAATCTGCCCACTGTTTAAGAAAGATATAATTTCTTAAATTTACGACTAATTATAGAGGAAAAACAGAGTTTAAGAAGAAAACAAAGTTTAAGAAGAAAAAAGAGGAGATGCAATACCAGTATTTTTTAAGAGAAGTTAATGGAAAGGACTTTACTGAAAATTACTAAAAATTTTATGACTATAATGTAAATTTTAAAAGTTCGGTGACCAAAATAAAATATCTTAAAAATACCGTGACTATTTATATAGTTTACCCATATTTATATTCAAAATTTGTAAAGACTCAAACATAAACCAACAAGTAGAGGGTGCATTGGTAAAGCATATTGCACCCTTAAAGAGAATACGCGAGTTCAAATCTTGGAGATAACATTATTAGAAGGAACAATCCTAAATCTCCAACATAAACAATAAAACAAACACAAATAACAAATAAAAAAAACTCGAACATGAACTATTTCTTTAAAATTATAACGTGACTTGTCAATTATAAGTGCATCTAATACTTATTGATATATTAGTTCTTATTTTTAATTCAATTACGAGGAATCTAATAAAATTTTGCCAACTAACCACATGCTCTCAACTAACATTGAATAAAGAAAAAAAATAAAGCAGTTATAAATAAATATGTATAAAGATTATCAATAATATGGAGAAATTGAAAACTGTAGGATAATCTTAATCGGATTTATATTCAATACACATGCGACGGTAGAAACAAAAGATTCCTACAAGCGCCTTCATTTTAGAGTTCAAGATTAGACTTTTAAGGTTTAGATATTATGAGTTTAGGTTTAGGGGTTTAAAATTTAGAGATTGTGATTAAAGTTTAAGATTTAAGGTTAGAATTGAGAGTTTAAAGGTTAATGTTTAAAGTTCAGTGTAATATGGTTGACGGTTTAGGTTTTAACCTATAAAACTTGAATTATAACCTCAATCACTAAATTCTAACCACAACTCATAATTCTAAATCACTAAACCTAAATCCCTAACTTTTAAACCTTAAATTCTAATTATAAACCTTAAAATGAATGTGCTTGCGAGAACTCCGACGCCTGTATATCGAATAATTTACCCATCTTAATCTATACTGTTTTTGCTTTGGTAAGTAAATTATAGTATTAATATTTTTATATTTTTCTACTCATTGGACTTTTATTTTTTACCATTATTATGACGTGGTGGTTTTGAGATTATCTTATATTTAAGTTTATAGAAACAATTATATTAAAAAAAGTTTATAGAAACAATCATTAGACCAAAAAATTGGAACCAAAACCCTCCCAAGGCCGATTTAGTTCAGTCAAGTGTAGAAGTAATTAGATAAAAATGTTAACGGTAAACTACTCAAATAGTCTCACAACTTTTAAGGTGCTATTAATTTAGTCACCCAAGCAAAATTCTTGCAATTGAGTCACTTAACTTTTAGGACACCAAATTTAGTCACCACCGTTAGAAGAAACTTTCATTTAGGTACTTTTAAGGTACTATCAATTTCAGCCCCGACCGTTAAATCTCTGACGATATCTAACTTAAAATACCAACTTCAGTAAGGAAGTGACATGTGTCACCATCTCTTGTAAGCATCGTTGCTTGAACCTAAATTACCGAGGAGAATAAACCATTCGTATCACTGAAACCACTTCGTTATTTTCATCAAGCTTTCTTTGTTGGATTCACTTTTGATATTCTATGACAATGGGCGGAGCCACATGCACATTTGGAGTGTCAACATTTTTGAAATTTTGTATTTTTTTATATAATTTGTATATAAAAAATTAAAAATATATATAATTGACACCCTTTATAAATAATTAACCCATCTTAAATAACGTTAAAAAATAGTACACATTCATAATTAATACATTTTAAACTATATATACGAATAAAATTGAAAAAAAAAATTGGTGGGTGAGAGGGCAAGTGCCTCTCCTATCATTCACATACCTTTGTCTGTGCTCATTGAGATAATGAAATGTGATTGAGAAATTAGCATATAATGCATGAAAAGAATCTAAAGAATGGATCAGAGAAGATTTTATGAGGGAAAGGAAACACCATAGATAAAATTGAAGAGAGCTAGTACAAAGAGTTGTAACACAAAAGGAAATAAGCAAACCACCAAACCAAGAGCACACAAAGAAACCAATTAACCAAATATTAAAGCCCTGCAGCCTAAGCGGTCAAGCTGGTTTAAAGTTTAAGGCGCTGTGTATGCAGAAAATTTCTGCTGTGAGACTCATTCACCAAAACTAGGTGTACGATACGGGTCGGTCCGAATTAGTTAAGGTGAAGCCTTAGAAATCAGAAGAGCAACAAAAAAAAAAGCCCTGTAGCCTAACAATGGAGAAACTAAGAATCTTCATAAAGACTCCAAAACCTTCCGTCTTGATTAAGCTTATGCTTGTATTTTTTTGCCAAATAGTTTGCATAATGCGATGTCCTTAGCATCCACAATAGTATTGCTCCGATTAATAAAAGGGAAATACCGAGGACGATTCCATAGCCGAGCGTCGGTGTTATGACCATTATCGCAAATATGTAGCAGGATATCAATAGTGCCAATGACAGGACAAAGAGAAGCATAATAAAAAAGGGAGCATCACGTAGGAGGAGTTGAACTGCTACCGTGGATGTTATGAGAAAAGTTAATGTGCTGAGAACATAGAAAAAGAGGAAACTTGTGGAAGTCATGACAGATTTTCCCACAGGATTGTCGTCTACGGTCCAGCCCTCGAGGAATAATTTGGCTATTGAATTAGTAGTACTACTGCCGCGGAAATCGCCGGTGGAATTTCGAGGGCCTGAAGAAATACCACCAGGGGGATTAAGTGAGGCATTGTAGGTGGCTGTTAGCATCAGCCCAGCTACCACTAATAGGGGGCTTTGAGTCTTGTTCGATATATTCCTTCGCTGCCGAGCCACAGACTTGCACATCAACTCATAAGGTGTGATGTTAGTTTGTAAGAACTCCGGCAAGGTTGGGATATCGGGAATGACAGCCGCGTTCAAACCTCCTGCCCTCTGTAGAATGTTTCGAGAGTCTTGTGCATTAGCCTGATTTTGCAAGATATCTAAAGGTGTCAAGTTATCCAAAATTTTCAAGTTCTTATCAACCCATCTATTCAACAATAGTCTTATCATCTGTTTCAAGATAACAAAATAAATTTGATAAGTTGGCAAGTTAATATGTCTCAACTTAAGTAGAACTGTCAAACGAGGGTCGTGTTGGTTATTCATCGCAAAAAAAAAAAAACACGATTTAAGGTTGAGATTTTGCCCGGGGATGGTTATTCGTTGCAGCCAAATGTAGAACGGTGTTGCCTTCATTGTCCTTTGCATTGAGGACTTCAAACTGCCATATACTTCCATCTTTGTGATTGTTCCTTCTAAGCCAATGGACCATGATTTGCAGAGCTTCCACCATGCGTCCTCTTGCTGCAATATGTAGAGCAGTCTGTCCCCGGATATTCACGTCTACGATGCATTCAGGGCAAGCTACGAGGAATTCAGCCAGAGCATTGAGGTTGTTCGCGGCAACTGCCTGATGGAACGGGGTCATACCCTATCGACCCTTGACACGAACAAGATCTTTATCCGCATTTACAAGCAACCGCACCATCTGTAGCCGGTTGCTTTCCAAAGCGAGATGCACGGGACTAGAGCCATCTCGGTTGAGCTTCTTTGCAAAAGATGGCTTGAGATTCATCATTTCCAGGGCAAATTCAATGTTGCCTCTGGATGCCGCAATGTGTAACGGAGTGTTTTCGAAAGGGACCTCGTCGTAGCCATTCAAGATTCTTGGATCTCGCCGAATCGACGCATACAATGCACCGATAATATTCCTTCCGGCTGCGATCTTCACATATATAATTCCTTCGAGCTTCGTTTTCCATATCATTGGATCGAGCAGCATTTCCTGTGACTATACCATTCCATGGAGTTTCCATATCCATAGGGGATGATTTGAAGGGATGAGATTCAATTAAGGACGTAGCACAGCAATGAAAGAGTGAGACGAAAGGGTGGTGAAAGAGTGATTCAAATAAAGATTCTTTATTCAGAACAAATTACAAATATTTTATGAGTATTTTTTATATACAAATTGTGTAAAAAATTCCCAGAACAGTCAATTAGTCGATGTATTCCTCATAAACTAAATTGCAAGTTGGAAGAGGAACATGGACTGACTGTCACGTTGGGTAGGGAAGGTCTCTGGTACGGTATGTTTAGGGTGCGGTGCGGTGCGGTTAAAAGACAGCAAGTTTCGAAATTTGTCCTTGAACTGAAAATGTTACTTTTTTTTATAACATTTTCAGTTGTTTTTTTTGTAAGTTTCGATACATATTTTGTAAGTATCGATACTTCGCTTTTTATATAAATTTTCAGTTTGGGACAAAATATCGAAACTTGCAAAATAAATATTGATACTTGCAAAAAAAACTCAAAAAACTAACCGAAAATATTATAAAAAAATTTAATATTTTCAGTTCGATGATAAATTTCGAAATTTATCGTCTTTTAGCCACACCTTAAATATGCCGCACGTTAGACTCACCCACGTTTGGGCAATGGGCATGGAAAGGTAAAATATTTAAAGCAAAAATTATTTTGATATTAGTTTTGAACGATGTATTCAAATGATTTGATCTACACTTCTATTTGCAAGTATGTACCCAACTTGTTGCAAGCTCTTCTCAATTTTATATTCACACCCACGATGCATCAGGTAACAGGGTTGATTGGGCATTTACTACATTTCGCCTTATCCGGTCGGATTCTGACCAGACTAGACCCGATCCAATCGGGTTAAAATTTTATTAAAGGTGAGGTCGGGTTGAGTTTAGATTTAGATTTAGGATGAAAAATATTTAATTTGACCCGGAATTAAAAATATATTTTTTCCTTATATTTTTAGGAATATTTATAATAATGTCTCATCTTTATATATTTTTATAATTAGATCTTTAAAATTAATTTTTTATATAATTTAGTCCTTAAAATAATTTTTTTACAATTAGGTCCCTAAAGTTGACCCCTTTTTATATATTGGGTCGAGTTCGGGTTGATGTGTATAATTTTGGATCGAAATCGGGTTTATGACAATTATTTTCGGGCCGAGTTTGTGTCGACAAAGAACTCGACCCGTGCTCATCCTTATTTACGAGCAACTGTACCGTTAACGCATACAATGTGTCGATATCGTTCATTTAAGTTGTCGAACTAAAGATATTTCTTTGAACAATTTCTACTAGGGGAGGAGAAGGAGAGAAAATTTGCTCGTAATGGGTATTGAACCCACAACCTATGGGAGAAAAGATGATGTCAACTAAAATTTTTAACCACATGCTTTAAAGATCGTTGACCAAATTAAAGACATTTGAGATATGAACCACGTTGTTTTAAAATATAAATGCTATTAAGATTTATCTTCTAACTCAAATAAATGAATTGATATTTCATTCGTATTTTTATGAATAAACTAATAAATAATGATATAAAAAGACAATACATAATTGAGATTCTCAAATTTTGAAACCTCCCTGCAAGAACTAATAAACTATTTCTTTTTGAGGCGACAAACAAACAACTCAAAATATCATTTTTAAAATTTAGAAGAATATTTTAGCACAATTTGTGTGAAATAGAAAGGGGAAGTTGACCTTTTCAACTATGAATACCTCTAAACTTTATATATTTGATTTTAATATTTTTTAATTTTTATGAAATAATCTTTGAACTTTTTTAATCTCCACGAATTAGATTTACCCTGAATTTAAAATTTTATATATATCTATTTTCAAAAATATTTTTGGATCCACTTTCAACAAGTTGTTAGATAAAAGAATAAAGTTTAAAAACATGTGGACGAAAACAAATTAATTCATATATTCTTAAATTATTATATGATACCCATATTTTTTAAACATAGGTAGACATTTATATGTATATTAATTTTGGATTTTTTAGGGACTCTTTCCAATCATTATACACTTGTATGTATAGTTTTTTTTAATGAATTCTTAAATTATTGTACTACGTTGGCATAATTTCTTTTATTTTTACATTATTCTTTTTTTTTCATCAATCGTCCTGTAGCGATGAAAACAATCAGAAAGGTATCTCACTTTTCTTGAAAAATTAGATTTTGGAGATTTATTTTGAAAATCGTATATTTGAAATAAAAATTGGAGTTGCCACTGGTCACTTGGGTTAGGTAGACTAGACACTAAAAAATAAATTAGAGATTCTCACTTTTTTGAGTTCGGGAGTCGGTTACATGTAGGGAAAGTTTCGCACTCTCACCACGCCCAAACTTGGTACCAAATCAATTATCATTTTATTAATATCGAATTTTACGAGTTAAAGTGACAATTAAATTAAAATTCAGTTATACGTGCAAGTTCTTTTTAAAGAGCTATGGTGTTTGAGGAATAAACGAAAACACCACCTACATCTCAGGTACTAGTCAAGTTTACCTTCAAAAAAGGGAGCGCCGCATTGGCAGTTTATATTCCGAATACAACGATGAAAACATGGCATGATAATATATACGAAGACATAGAATAAAGGCATACATATATATATATATATAAGTACAAATATTAAATGACAATATCACACAAGAAACAAATCTATATCATATACTACATTAGGAGTGTTCAAATCCGGGTACTCGATTCTTCGGGTAACATATTTTTCAGGCCCGTGTCCGGCCCGTAGTTTTTGGGTACCCGCTAAACGGGTACCATGAATTTCGGGTACCCAGATCATATTTTTTTTTAAATTCAATTTTTTAAAAAATCACATAAAACACATAAAATTTAAAAATTCATAATACATAATCTAAATACAAAAATTAATGATTTAAAATTAATTTTAAGTGAGAAATATAAAAATATATCACCTGACTAGTTTACACTGTAAACTTTACAGTACGTTCTTTGGCTAATACATATTTAAAAACTATTACTCCTGGTGCTATTAGTATTACTGCATTAGGAATTAACACACCAAAAAAAAAGTAGAAATAGTAAAGAATCTCAACATGACAGGTGAATTATATAAAAAAATATTGAGTTGATTTTCGTCTTGGTTAATGCACATGCAAAAATAGTGCATATCTAAACGAGTAAAGTTCGAATTTTGCCAACTCGAAAAACTAAATTTATTATTTTACAATGAATCCTATTTTTCTTTTTTACAATGATTCCCTAATTCTTTTTTAAAAATAAAGTTTGCGGGATCGAGATTTAGAAATTAGGTTGTTTGATTTGAGAATATAGTGAATATAAGGTATTTTTGTTTAAATAATGATTATATTTAAAATAAAAAATAAAAAAAGGAACCGGGTACCTGGAAGTAACCAAGTACCCGAAAATTTCTAATTTTGTGACCCGGGCAAAAAAAATATTCCGGGTAAATACCCGGTTATTTATGTTCGGGTAATTGGGTAGTCGGGTATTTTTGAACACCCCTATACTACATGCCACACAACATATATTATACCGTACGGAAACAGATATATAATTAAACATATACTAGGATGTGAAACTATACTCTGTAGATACTATGTAGAAAAAACAAAATTTAAATACTATGCAGTACTTTAGATATATCTATATATATGAATATCTTAAAACTATATGTAATACAGTTTGATATATGGTATAAAAACTATAATTATACAATATTACACTCGGCCATAGAAGAGAATATATATATTATATATACTATACTATATGAAAACTATATGCTATACGGTATATATATACTGTATGTACAAAAAAGAACATATACACATAGAAAACATAGAAAATCGAATAAAAAAGTAAATACGAACAACATATCGAATATATATTCAAATATACGGGCTAAATTTAAAGAAAAAGACAAAGATAAAGGGACCAAAACAACAATTACACCACTGATCTCGGACTCAATCGGGCTAAAGAGGGACGAAAATAAAAGGGATGAAATAAATCCAGGGATTGCGGTAGGAATTAACCCTCTTCCACAAAAACGCGCGGATCATTCCCGGGTTATAGGTCACCGTGCAGGTCCAACCGATCGTCAAAACGACGTCGTTTGACTGGGCCTATAAAGGCCCAAAATTCCCAAAAAAAATCATTTTATCTCATTTCATAAAAAACGAGAGATAAACTCTCTGAAACCGACTTAAGGACACTACACTGGTGTTCTTGAGCTCCGCCGCTCTACCCAAAAACTGGCGGTCGACCACCGTATCGATCATCGTCCAACGTCGTCGGCCGCCGCTTGCCGACACCGACGAACTCCAAAAAACTAACTCTTTCGCTTCCCTCTTTTTTTTTAAACTCAGATCTGACCTCAAAAACCTAAAAATATGAATCTAAGCCCAAAATCCTGAGAAAATCGAATCTAAAACAACCCATTTCACTTTGAAATCCTTTTCTTTTTGAAAACTCAAGGTTTGAAACCCTAACCAGAAGAAAAGACAAGGAAGCGGAGAGATTAAAGCAAGGGTGCCGTGTTAGAGTATGCCCAAAGACCAATCATAAGATAATTGTAAATGACATTTGTTTTTACCATGTTTATTCATAAAGAAGCATTTCCATTATTATTTTCAGTTAGAATTCTGCGTGCATAAATAAATTGAATTATAATAAAGTCCTTAGAATAATATGGTTATTCTTAAATGTCCTTAGTCGAGTATTATTGTGGGAATGGACAACAATAATGCATTAAGACTAATATGTAGTTTGATTGATGATAAAGTGTTGTCATTAACATGGAGATGTCAAAATCAATACATAAGTATGTGTTAGAGAACGACATACTAGACTGACCCACTATGAGCATGTTTCTTGGATTATTATGTGATAGTCACAACATTGCTCATAGTGATAACTACATGTATGATCCTCGGACTTGAGATTATCATTATTTCAACATCGTGAATAGCATATTTTGATACAATCAAACGTGTTTCGTAACTGACTACTCTATAAAGACTGATATTGGATATGCCACAATCTATGTAGTGGGATATGATTGATTAAGATATGATTTGTCCATCCTACGTAATAGGAGTAATATCGTAGGCCACTTGATTGAGTCAGACTAGAAATGCATGACCATGCTCGAATAAGTTGATATGAGATATCATAGTTATTCGTTTACAATAGTCTCTCAAGATATCAAGAAATATTAGATAGACTATACAAGTGTGACTGTTCCATGACTTGTGTCCAATCTAGATATAAAGGACAAAAAGATGTAATACATGAAAAAGAGTTAATCATGAAAATGTTATGTCGAATCATGATTTCTTGTAACTTAGGTGACAAAGACATATTGCTAGATGTCACTCATTGTTTGTAATATTAGAAATGTTCTAATATTTACTACTAACATTACATGAACTTACAGGGTCACACCCACGGTTGAAATAGGCATATATTAAACATTTTACATACGTACAAATTTATTGTACACAAATTTAGTTAAATTAATATATATTTGATCTATATAATTTAACTATTGTATAAATATTAAAAGAAAATAATTATTGTAATTATGGCTCTTTTAATATATAAATAATATAATTCAATTTAAATTAATATATATATATATATATATTGAAATCCTAATTAAAGTTGAATTGGGATTATATATATTAATATATATTTATATATATTGAAATCCTAATTAGTTGAATTGTGATTATATATATATTGAAATCCTAATTAAGTTAAATTGGGATTATATATATTTAATATATATATATTGAAATCCTAATTAAAGTTAAATTAGGATTATATATATATTAATATATATATTGAAATCCTAATATGAGTTGAATTAGGATTTCAAAAGTTATATAAATGCATGAGAGATCTAGCAATCATTAATGCTTTTGAAAAAACCCTCTAAATAGTTGTTGGTTGTGCTAACGGTTGGCAAAAAGGTAGAAAATGTAATGGAAATATGTAAGAATAATGCCAAGTATGATTCCTTTGCGTGCAAGTTTACACGGTCAACATGTAATACAACAGTAAGCTGAGTATCGAATCCACATGGATTGACCAAGAATTTGACTGCTTCAATTATTACTTGTCAGGAAAAAATGTTGAATTTGATTTTGAAGTGGTTTTAGAAAGTGATTTAAAGAAATGGAAAGAAAGCAAAACAACGTTGGCAAGAAGAGTTTTCAAATGATTGATGAGCATTGGCAAGGGATGCTGGGTTTTCATGCTATTCATGTCAATCTTAATAATATTCTGCCTTGGAATTATTACCGAACATATTCAAAGATGGCATTGCGTCTGTCAATGGCAATGCCCAAAATTAACCATGTTAAACCTCTATATGTCTATAGTGAAGTTTTTCATTAATTAATTTGATTAGGTTCCAATCTATACTCCTAAAGGGTAGATTCACTTCAGAAGTAAGCTCATCTACTTGAACATCTTCTTTCGAAGCTTCTCTCATTAGTACCTGGCAATGATCGTTGCCTCTCAAGTCTGTTAATATATTAAGGTGCAATAAGCAAACAATGCTAGCGGTCACTTGGCAAAGAATTTAATAAAAACTAAAGAACTTGCCAGATAGGAAAACAATGTCAAGGCATTTTATTTATTAAAAACTAAACATAAAACCAGAGTTAAATGTAAACATGCCACACCAACTATAAAAGTTTAATTCATGGTGGGGGTATCCATCCAAAATCCTTCATCGTATCTCAACATCATCATCATTAAAAATAACTAAAACAAAGAGAATGGGCTAGAAGGGGGTCGTCGATGTAGCCCTTCAATGGCTCCAAGCTCTCGGTCAAGCTGGTTGAACCACGTCGCTCTTCGATGCAACCTTTCTTTCAATCCGATCGTTCAATCGTCCTCTTGTGATCAATGATCGGTCCTCTTTATATAGGCAAGCACAGGACGCCTAGGATAAGCCTTGGAATTTGAATTTTGAATGTGCAAGGGATAAGGGATGTGATCATCTTATCTAGACTTTGAATCCTAGGGCTGACGTGTACAAGGTCCAACGGCTGCCTAGCCGGGCATTAGTCACAACATTGCTCATAATGATAAATACATGTATGATCCTCACATTTGAGATCATCATTATTTCAACATTGTGAGTGACATATTTTGATACAATCAAACATGTGTCGTAATTGATTACGCTATAAAGACTGATATTGGATATGTTGCAATCTATGTAGCAGAATATGGTTGATCAAGATATGATTTGTCCCTCTTACATAATAGGAGTAATATCATAGGCCCCTTGATTGAGTGAGACTAGAAATGCATGGTCATGCTCGAATAAGTTGATATGAGATATCATAGTTATTCGTTTATAATAGTCTACTCAAGATATCAAGAAATATTAGATAGAAATGCAGCACGAATCTGCCGGAGCACGTAGGCAACAAAGGTAGTAGGAACTATTTTGGTAATCTTAATTAACAAGATAAAATATGTATATGTTTTGGATGATATGCAAGGTTTTTGAAATGCATGGTTATAGCCCAATAGCCCATTTACTTTGATTTTATATAAATACGGCATGCGTGTCGTGCCTTTCTTTCTTCTATTGTAATTCTCTTCTCATCTTACTCCCTCGTATGTAAAATGAGTTTCTAAAAAATTGTAATATTTTGCGGAGAAAGCGTGGATCAAAGGAGCAGAATGATAGGCCAATCAATGGTGGATTAGATGCTTGGGAAGAAAGTTCTATCTTTAGTATTCTTGGTTCTCCTATTGGCTTGGGATGGGCCACCTTAGTTTTACGAGCTATAAATATTGCATTTATATTTACTGTTTTACATGTATGTGATATAATGTATGAATTTAGCATGATGGTAACTAATTAGATCATAGTAGAATGGATAGATTAATTTAACAAAAAAACCCTCCATATTTAATTAATAGCTATCCACCAATATTAGCCTTTGTTAAAAACCTCGATCGGTACTATGTAGGTTTTGCTAAAGCGAAGTACACATATCTATCTTGGTTAAACACGAAGAATAAGTAAGTGATATTCACTGGTTATAATATTGGTTAAACTAGGTTTTTCTAATGAGATTAGAAACCTAAAGGCTAATGATTTGGATAATCATGAGATGATTAGGAACAATAGTTGTTCATCAAATATAAGAATTACATAAGATGTAATTAACAAGCGTTGCTTACCTAAATAATTGAATTCTAGGAGTAAAGCCAAAGATGACTTAGGATGAAATGAAATATGGATCCTTACCTACTAGAAATACTTTTGGTAAGTTTTTTAATTTTGAGGGTTTTTTAATAGTGGGAATGTTATTACTTTATAAACATGATAAAGGGTACTTATAAATCATATTTTATCGTTGTAGATTTATTATGGCAAATTCAAACTCATTATCATTGTGATCCGTCCTTGAGAATGACAAATTGAATTGCTTGAACTTCTTTGACTGGTTTCGCAATTTGAAGATTGTCATCAAACAAGAACGGAAACTATCAGTCATCGAAGAACCTGTCCCTAAAAAGCCAGAAGTTGATGCCTCCAAAGATAAATTAGAAGCTTTTGAAAACTACTCATGTGACACGGTAGATGTCGGATGCTTGATGCTTGCGAACATGACCCCTATGAGATGGTTAAAAATCCCAAGGAATTATATGAGGGGCAAGCTCGTCAAGAGAGGTATGAGACCTCTAAGGCTTTGTTTTGATGCAAGATGGTTGAGGGAACTCTAGTGGGAACTCATGTTCTCAAAATGACAGGGTACATTTAGACCCTGGAAAAGTTGGGCTTCCCTCTAAGTATTGAATTGGCTACTGATGTTATCCTACAATCGTTGCCAAATAGTTTTAATCAGTTTGTTATTAATTTCAATATGAATGAAATTAAAAAATTATTGCCTTAGTTGCTTAGTTTGTTAAGAACAGCAGAGAACAACATGAAAAAGGTTGGCTGTAAACCTATTCTGATGGTCCGAAATGATAACAGAAAAGGAAAGCCCAACACCAAGCCAAAGCTAAAGCCCAACAAAAAAAAAGGCTACATTGAAACCCAAAGGAGGAGTTGCAAAAGAAGGAAAGTGTTTCCATTGCAACAATGCTGGACATTGGAGGAGAAACTGCCCTGTCTATCTTGAGGACATCAAGAAGGCAAGAGAAAATAGACAGTATGGATCAGGTATTTATGTTATTGATATTAATATATCAACATCTACTTCTTGGGTATTAGATACCAGATGTGGTTCTCACATTTGTACTTTTGTACAAGGACTAAAAAGGAGTAAAAATTTGACAAAAGGAGATGTGGACCTACGAGTGGGAAATGGAGCAAGAGTTGTTGCATTAGCTATAGGAACATATACTTTGTCATTACCTAGTGAACTTGTTTTAGATTTAGAGGATTGTTATTTCATACCTAGTTTGACTAAAAACATTATTTCAATTTCTTGTTTGGACAAGATTGGTTTTAAGATTATTATTATTAAGAATTATAGTTGTTCCTTTTATCTCAATAATATTTTTTATGGTACGGCTCAATTAATAAATGACCTATATATTTTAGATCAATACAATTCCATATATAACATAAATACGAAAAGATCAAAAACAAATGACTCTAATCAAACTTATCTCTAGCATTGTCGCTTGGGTCATATAAGTGAGAAACGCATATCAAAACTTCATAAAGATGGATTTTTGGATTTTTTTGTTTTTGAACAATTTAATATATGTGAACCTTGCTTAATGGAAAAAATGACCAAATCACCGTTTGACGGTAAAAACGAGCGAGCAAGTGATTTATTAGGTCTAATATATAGTGATGTATGTGGACCAATGAATACACAAGCCAGAGGAGGGTTTCAATACTTCATTACTTTCACTGACGATTTCAGTAGATATTGGTACATTTACTTAATGCATCATAAATTTGAAGCCCTTGAAAAGTTCAAGGAATTTAAGAATGAAGTACAAAACCAACTAAGAAAGAGTATCAAAGCTCTTCGATCAGATTGAAAAGGAGAATACTTAAGCTCAGATTTTGATGAACTTCTTAAAGAATGTGGGATTGTCTCACAACTTACACCTCCTGGTACTCCACAACATAATGGAGTCTCTGAAAAGAGAAATTGAACATTGTTAGACATGGTTCGGTCAATGATGAGTCATGCTAATCTTCCAACTTTCTTTTGGGGACATGCACTAGAAACAGTTTCTTTCACACTAAATCGTATTTCAACGAAATCAGTTCAAATGACACCGTATGAGATATGGACTGGAAAGTGTCCTAGTATGTCTTTTATGAAAATTTGGGGATGCGAAGTTTATGTTAAACATCAGATGTCTACAAAACTCGAACCCAAATCTCATAAGTGAAATTTTGTGGGGGTATTCTAAAGAAACTAAAGGATACTATCTCTTCAATCCTTCTGAGAACAAAGTGTTTGTTGCTCGAACATGAGTTTTCCTCGAAAGAGAATTTATTTTCAGAAAAGAAAGTGGAAGAAATATTGAACTTGAGAAAATTCAAGATCAAACACAGATCACTGAACTAGAGATTGAACAACAACAAGTTCCACAAATAGTTGAGGAACATCCAACCATTCTTGAAACACAACCACTGCGGAGATCTATGAGAGAACACAATGCGTCTGAGAGATATGGATTTCTCATCACATTGCATGGTGATGTTCTCCTCGTGGACCAAGATGATCCTGAGACTTATCAGGAAGCAGTGGGGAGCCCAGACTCTGAGAAATGGCTAGAAGCCATGAAATTCGAGATGGATTCTGTGTCAGAAAATCAAGTATGGACTTTGGTTAACCCACCTAAAGGGATAAAGCCCATATGGTGTAAATGGGTTTTCAAAAGGAAGACTGGCATGCATGGCAATATACAAACATACAAAGGGCGATTAGTCGCTAAGGGATTTTGTCAGATTCATGGTATAGACTATGATGAAACATTTTCTCCTGTTGCTATGTTTAAATCCATTCGGATATTACTTGCAATAGCTACATTTTACGATTATGAAATCTGGAAAATGGATGTTAAAACCGCTTTCCTCAATGGAAAATTAGATGAGGATGTCTACATGACACAACCTGAGGGTTTTGTCGATCCAAAATATGCCTGAAAAGTATGCAAGCTATAAAGATCCATTTATGGGTTGAAGCAAGCTTTTCGAAGTTGGAATCTTTATTTTAATGATGCAATCAAAGAATTTGGTTTTATTAAAAATGAAGATGAGCCATGTGTTTTCAAGAAAAATAGTGAGAGCACAGTCACATCTTGGTATTGTATGTGGATGACATACTAATAATAAGAAATGACATACCTACCTTACAGTCTTTAAAGACTTGGTTAGGAAAATGTTTTTCTATGAAAGACTTGGGTGAAGCAACCTACATATTAGGATTCAAGATCTATAGAGATAGATCAAGACGAATCCTAGGACTAAGTCAAAATACATAGATAAAGTATTGAAAAGATTCGGTATGAAAGAATCTAAAAGAGGATTTTTACCTATAAGACATGGTATTTCACTCTCAAAGAAAATGTGTCCTACAATGCCTCAAGAAAGAGAGTGCATGAGTAAGATTCCATATGCTTCGGCTACTGGATCTATCATGTATGCCATGATATGTACATGTCCGGATGTATCATATGCTTTAATTATGATAAGTCAGTACCAAGTAGATCCCGGTGAAGGTCATTGGGTTGCAGTCAAAAACATCCTTAAGTACTTAAGAAGAACTAATGATACATTCCTTATGTATGGAGGTGAGGGAGAGCTAAGTATAAAAGGTTATACTGACGCAAGCTTTTAAACCAATAAGGATGATTCTTGATCGCAATCAGGTTTTGTGTTTTTCCTTAATGGAGGTGTTGTAAGCTGAAAAAGTTCAAAGCAAGATACAGTAGCAGATTCTACAACAGATGCCGAGTATATTGCAGCAAGCGGTGCTGCAAAAGAGGCTGTTTGGATCAAAAAGTTCATATATGAACTAGGGGTTGTGCCTAGCATATCAAATGCTATAGAACTACGTTGTGACAACAACAGAGCCATAGAACAAGCAAAAGAACCCATATCTCACCAGCGATCCAAACACATACTTAGGCGTTACCATCTCATTCGAGAAATCATTGATCGAGGGGATGTAGAAATATGCAGAGTACCAACGGATGACAATATCGCCGATCCACTGACAAAGCCTCTGACACGGCAAAATCATGATCGTCACACTAAGTCTATTGGTATTAGATACATGAGTGATTGGTCTTAGTGCTAGTGGGAGATTGTTGGAGTGTGCCCAAATACCAATCATGAGATGGTTGTAAAATACATACTTATTTTATCTTATTTATTAATATAAAGTCATTATCATTATTTCAGTCTTATTTTGTGTGTTTATAAATAAATTGAATTATAGTAAAGTCCTTAGAATAATATAGTTATTCTTAGAATGTCCTTAGTCGAGTATTATTGTGAGAATGGGCAACAATAATATATTAAGACTAATATGTAGTGATTGACGACAAAGTGTTGTCATTGACATGGAGATGTCAAAATCAATACATAAGTATGTGTTAGAGAACAACATACTTGACTGACCCGCTATGAGCATGTTTCTTGGATTATTATGTGACAGTCACAACATTGCTCATAATGATAACTACATGTATGATCCTCAAACTTGAGATCATCATTATTTCAACATTGTGAGTGACATATTTTGATACAATCAAACGTGTGTCGTAACTTACTACGCTATAAAGACTGATATTGGATATGTTGCAATCTATGTAGCGGAATATGGTTGATCAAGATAGGATTTGTCCCTCCTACATAATAGGAGTAATATCATAGGCCACTTGATTGAGTGAGACTAGAAATGCATAGCCATGCTCGAATAAATTGATATGAGATATCATAGTTATTCGTATATAATAGTCTACTCAAGATATCAAGAAATATTAGATGGACTATACAAGTGTGACTATTCCATGACTTGTGTCCGATCTAGATATAAGGACAAAAGGATGTAATACATGAAAAGAGTTAATCACGAAAAAGGTTATGTCAAATCATGACTTCCTGTAACTTAGGTAGCAATGATGTATTGCTAGATGTCACTCATTGCTTATAATATTAGAATTGTTCTAGATATTATTGTTAACGTTGCATGAACCTACAAGGGTCACACCCTATGATTAAAACGAACAAATATCGACTAGATAACATGTGTACAAACTTTTTGTACACGAAATAAGTAAAAATCAAAATTATTATGATTATTGTAATTATAGATAGTTTCATTTAAATATATTAATACTAGATAATTATCTTAATTATTAGATACTATTAAAATATATATTCTTAAAGAAATCTGATTGAAGTAGAATCAGATTCAACATATTTAATTATACTAGGTTAAATATATTGTATAGTTAAAGAATCTGAATTTAATTAGAATTATGATTTTGAATGCTATATAAAGACATAAGGTCTAGAAGCCAAAGCATGCTTTTGTAAAAAAACCTCTCTAACAATTAGAGAAGATAAAATATTGTTCATTTCGTTCGGGTGGACTGCGTAGAGGTCGGAACGCTATTGTGATGACTTGGATTCGATATCGTGCTAGAAGAATTGGATTCTCCTACCACCCTACGGTTTCATATTTAATTAAGGTAACGTTTCATCCCTTTTCACCCCGAATTCGTTCCTCTTACATGGATCATTGGTGGAATACGCCGGATAATTTTTCTATTATGCCATAGGATGTACCGGCGTTTCCCAAAAATCCTCTCCATGCATTCTATCAAAGTCTCATGGTTGTTCCTTTGCTCTACATAAAAAAAATTGTGCTCTCTATGGCATGGCTTTTTGGTTGACCCCTCAATGGCATTCTTGTTCTGCCTTTGAATGTTGTTGTTATGATGTTGGGCATTGTATTGGTTACCTCATTGATTTCTCCAAGCTAAATTTGGGTGTTGTCTCTATCCTGCATTGTAAGTATTGGAATTCGGATTATAAATACGATTAAAATTGCTAACGAAATTTACTGACTCAGGGTTGGCAGGGCAATCTTCCTTGTGATGATCCTCTCCACATATTGTACAGAATGGTTCTAATGCCTTAACTTCTTAGACCTCATTACTCTTTTGCAAAGTTCTCACCATGCTAGTAAGATTGGAAATCTCAACGTGGATGGATGTGAGTTCATCTATCTGTAATTTCCCACTAGTTTTAGTTCTGGTCCCAAGTCTGGCAGTAGGATATTCAAAATCATTGATTGAAATCCTCTCAAGGATGCCAACTGCCTATGTATAGTTTTTTCAAGCAGTGAGCTATTTGCCGAAGTATCAACAACCGTTCTGGCTTGTGCATTAAGTCCATTGTAGAAGGTATCCATCTGGGTCCATTTTGAGAATCCATGCATGGGACACCTCCTCAACAAGTCTTTATATCTCTCACATGCATCATATAAGGTCTCATCATCAGCCTGCTTAAATGTGATGATCTCACTCCTCAGCTTGGCAGTGAGTTTAGGTAGCAGGAATCGTAGCAAAAATTTCTGGCATAGATCTCCCCATGAGGTAACGGAACTAGGTAGCAAAGAACTTAGCCACGTTTTTGCTCTATCTCTCAGGGAAAACATAAACAACTTCAGCTTCAATGTATCCTCCGATACTCTAGGTTGCTGAAATAGCTGGCAAACCTCCATAAATTGCTTCAAATATTGCCTTGGATCTTCAGTAGGTGCTCCATCAAATTGTCCTACATTCAAAAGCGTTTGTATAATTACCGGTTTGAGTTCAAAATTAGGTGTATTTACCTCAGGACCAATCAATCCTAGCAACAAATTGCCAATGTTTGGTTCCGAGTGTTCTCTAATAAGGCTCTCTACCTCCACATTAACGGCTGGGACAACAAGAGCTGGTGGTATTACATTGTTATTTGGTGGATTTTCCTTATTGTTTAACACACCATTTCCTCCACAAGAGCAGGGTTCTTTTGATTTCCGGATCGTATAGCCAATCTTCCACCACAAAGAGGTTTCTGGTCATACATCGGTCAAAACAAAGAAATAAAATAAAAAGAAAAAAAAATAAAAGAAAGACATGTAAAAATTTAAAAACAATAACTTTCGTCGCAATCCCTGACAACAGAGCCAAAACTTGTCGACTGTGCTAACGCTTGGCAAAAGGGTAGAAAATGTAATGGAAATATGTAAGAATAATGCTAAGTATGAGTCCTTTGCTTGCAAGTATACACGGTCAACAAGTAATACATCAGTAAGCTGAGTATCAAATCTACAGGGATTGACTAGGAATTTGACTGCTTCAATTATCACCACAAGGCAGTTTCTGGTCATACACCGGTCAAAACAAAGAAATAAAATAAAAAGAAAAAACAAAAGAAAGACAAGTAAAAATTTAAAAATAATAAATTTCGCCGCAATCCCCAGCAACGGCGCCAAAAACTTGTCGATTGTGTTAATACTTGGCAAAAGGGTAGAAAATGTAATGGAAATATGTAAGAATAATGCTAAGTATGAGTCCTTTGCTTGCAAGTATACACGGTCAGCAAGTAATACATCAGTAAGCTGAGTATCGAATCTATAGAGATTGACCAGGAATTTGACTACTTCAATTATTACTTGTCAGGGAAAAATGTTGGATTGATTTTGAAGTGGTTTTAGAAAGTGATATAAAGAAATAGAAAGAAAGTAAAACAACATTAGCAAGATGAGTTTTCAAATGATTGATGAGCGTTGGCAAGGGATGCATGGTTTTCACGCTATTTATGTTAGTCTTAATAATGGTCTGCCTTGGAATTATTGCCGAGCAGATTTAAAGATGGCATTGCCTTTGTCGATGCAATGCCCGAAATTAACCATGTTAAACCCTTATATGTCTATAGTAAAGTTTTCATTAATTAATTTGATTAAGTTCCAATCTATACTCCTAAGGGGTAGATTCACTTTAGAAGTAAGCTCATCTACTTGAACATCTTCTTTTGAAGCTTCTCTCCTTAGTACCTAGAAACGATCGTTGCCCCTCAAGTCTGTTAAGATATTAAGGTGCAATAAGAAAACAATGTCGGTGGTCGTTTGGTAACGAATTTAATAAAAAATGAAGAACATGCCAGATGGGGAAACAATGTCAACGCATTTGATTTATTAAAAACTAAACATAAAACCAGCGTTAAATGCAAACATCCCCTACCAACTGTAAAAGTTTAGTTTATGGTGGGGGTATCCATCCAAAAACCTTCATCGTATCTCAAAATCATCATCATTAAAAATAAAAATAAATAAAACAAAGAGAATGGGCTAGAATGGGTCCATTGATGTAACCCTTCAATGGCTCCAAGCTCTCATGCAAGCTGGTTGAACCACGTCGCTCCTCGGTGCAACCTTTCTTTCAATCTGATCGTCCAATCGTCTTCTTATGATCAATGATCGATCCTCTTTATATAGGCAAGCACGGGACGCCTATGATAAGCCTTGAAATTTAAATTTTGAATGCGCAAGGGATAAGGATGTGATCATCTTATCCAAAATTTGAATCCTAGGGCTGACGTGTACAAGGTCAACAGCTACCTGGCTGGGCATTAGACATCTCTTCTATGTCAGTCGAGCTTTAGGAATTTCTGGTCCATCGCTTCCAACAACAACTCGGCATTCTCTCTGGCATTCCTTTCTTTTGCACTACTCTGCTCTGCCAAGCTTGTAATAATGCCAACAAAGCAACCCTTCACACTAGCATAAACATCATTCTCAAACTCCTTATGTAAATGCATGAATTTAACATCTAAATATACTCAAAGGCAAGCAAGGACATTGTAAAATAAACATAAAAATCAGTACTTTTGAGGAGTTAAAAATAGTTTATAGAGTTTTATATGCTCGTTTCAACTGGGTGAACTACGTAGAGGTCAGAGCGTTATCGTTGCAGCTTAGGAATCGACATCGTGGAATCGTGATTGGATATCTATCTCCTCCAAATTCAGAATTCCAGGTTTTAAATAGGTAATTCTTCACCCTTATTCATCCCGATTCGTTCCTCGTACGTAGATCTTTGGTGGTAATTGCCGGATAATTTTTCTGTTGTGCCATAGGGTGTGTCGGCATGACCCAATAGTGGTATCAAAGCCAAATTGTACGATACAGATTCGGGTTATAATTACTTGGGTGATGTAATTGTATGAGATACATGTTATTTTTTTATTTATTTAGTGAATATATGATATTTGAACGAGCAAATCTATTCAATCACGGTTAATCTGTTAATCTAGTTAAAAGATGCTCCTAAGATCAATGATTAAGAGTTAATCATCAAGATCTTTGTCGATTGGGTTTGAAATAGTATATGTTAATTGTTAACATATTCAATATTGAGTTTTAGGGTTTTAGATGTTAAGTGTAACACCCCAAAATATAGCTTAGTAGTATGATACTAATTAGTGGTAACTTAGTTTGATCTAAGGATGCCCCTAAACCATTTGTTTACTAATTATGTGTGGGACCAAAATAAAAGAATAGAAGAATTAAACAACCTAATTTAAAGTACTAAAAAGAAAGCTTTCCAATTTAGAAGGGTTGCATGTCAATCCACTCAAAATGTGTGGTCTTCACACATGTCACCGTGAAGGATGACATGTGGGTGGGATGATGGCCATTTGGCTTTTGAAACACAAAGGATTCATCTTCTTCTCTAAGAAAACACCAAAATTAGGAGTTTGAGTGAGAATTTTTGAGAGAGGAAGCTTAATCAATGGGATGAATCTTGAATAGATGTCAAATTGAACTTGTTAGCAGCATAAGTAAGGTAATAACATGTTATTTCATTCGATTAAATGCTTGAATTTCTGATTAGGTGATGTTGTAATTGTTTGATTCGAAATGTATACATACATGAACTTGTTGCTATGAGATTTTGGTTAAATAATGAGATTAGTAACAAGAATCGAACCAATGTGCATGTAAAGATGTTGAATTCATTGCTGAAAATTGTAGATGATAATCATGGTTTATATATATATGTGCTAGTTGTTAGAAAGAATAAGCATGTTGCTGGAAATTTTATGAAATGTTGCCGTGATAGAGTGATCGAATCTATTGATCACTAATGCCCTATTTTGATCACATTGATAAGTGAATTAAGTTGACCTAAACTTGTAAGGAAATGTATATAAGCTAAATTATCATGTTAGAATCATGTCCTAATGAATTAAAAAGCTTAAAACCTAACCTAGTGTAATCTGCCCAGAAAACTCTGTTCTGGGCAGCAACTTTGAAAAATCACCATAAATTGTATAGGTCGAATTAATGGCTGAAATTTATATGGATTGAACCTTAACATGTATATTTTCATTAGGAGAAAACAGAATTGAATTCTGGATTGTGAGCTGGAATCTGGAAATGAAAACCTCTGGACAGTTGCAAACAGTCCAGAAATGCAATTGCCCTATCTTTGAACTAAAAACTGTATTAATTGGCAAGACATTAAAATGCAAGGTCTAAACTGTTGTAAAGAGGGTTAAATAAGCTTACTAATGGTATAAACTAATTGAAATTCTGGCGTACAGAATAAAAGTAATGCATGTTTAAGTAAGTAGTGTACAAGCTGCATGGCAGCAGCAGCCTAGGTACTTTGATACTGTTTTGTTTACAGTTTGGTAAACAGTTTTGGGACAGTGGTTACTGCCCTGTTTTACATGAATAGAAAACTAAACAATTGAAGTCATGTATGTTAATCTATGAAAATGAATATGCTACCAGATTCATGTATGTTAAGTACTAGTAATGTTACTATGGTTGAATGAATATGTGAGCTTGTTTTGACATATGTATTTACTTGTGTAATGTGTTAGAACCAGGAGTGAACTTGGTGGAAGAAGAAAGGGTGGAACATCCTAAAGCTAAGAACAAAGGAGTGTGGATCCAAGACTAGCTAAGCTTGGAGTATTGTGAGTGTAGTTTTGTAGGGTTAGGACTTAGGTCCTAACCAAATATGCATGCTTAAATTACTTGCCATCCTTGTATTGTTTAAATAGACTTAATATAGGCTTGATCATGCACATAAAGGGAAGATTGGCTAAGCTAAACTTGTAAGTGAATAAAAGCATGAAAGTTGACTAGATAATCAAAAAGAAAAGTGAAAACAAAAGTGTAAAATCTTGTTCTTGAATGTGGCTATTCGAATAGTAGCATATATATGTACTTCCATGATATATGATATGTGATCTTTGTGTCTTGAATGCTATTCATTCGAATGCCTGCTTGATGCCTAAGGTAGTGTATGCTAAATGTTTACTTGATGAATGAGATGGTTATATGAATGCTTGCTTGTATGTTCTCCATGGTCTAACATTTACTAACAAGATGTGATTCATTAATTATAAGGCATTGCTTGATCCTTGTACCCTGATTGTGATCTACTTGACTTGCTTGATGCCAAAGATGGCATGTATTCGAAATGGCTTACTTGAGTTAGCATATGTTACTTGACTTGTGAAGTATGTATAATGTTTATACATGTTAAATGTCTTGAATTGAGTATGCTAAGCTTGTATTCGAATGATGGCTTGTTAATACTCTATGATGTATGTGTCAATAGTACGAATCGAATCATGAAATAAAGACATTGCTTGTTGCCTAAGGGCATAGATTCGAATACTTGCTTGAATGACGAGATAAAAAGTAAATTCAGGAGCTAAGGCTCAACTAGCCTAAGGGCTAAGCATGATATTGTTATAACTTTCTTGAATGTGATTCTTGAACACAATTATCTTGACTTGAACATGAAAGCATAAAAACAAGAAACAACAACAAGCTTTAAAGTAAAATAAGAATTCTTGTGCCACAAGATATCCTCTAATGAAAGTTAAAGATTTAAAAGACTTAAGTTGCCTTAAATGGAAGTCCTTGGATACATTGGTATGATGCTTGGTATTCTTGGGACTAAGGTCCATGAGCCACGGCTCGGGGGGACGACCCATTACATGTAATATGTTATTGGCGACAGTAGGAGGTAACGGGGGAGTTGTACGGAGATAGGCGACAGTTGGTTGGATAGTGAGAAGTATAGGATTCTTGGACCTTTATGGTCAAACACGGACCAATGTCACTCATAGCCAAATGTGATCCAAGGCAAACAAGTAAAAGATATCTAAATACCAAAAGCTCGAATTAAAGAAAGTAAACAAGAATTATCAAAGTCATAAACTGAAGTAAACAAAACAAGAAATAATTGAAGCATAAAGCTTGCTTGCTACTTGGAAATACTTGCTACTCGAACTACTTGATTCTTGAAATTCTTGTAACTTGCTACTCGGATCACTTGACTTGTATACTTGAAATTACTTGTATAACATGATGGTTATGTTTACCTGGATTGCTTGTTACTTGAAGGATAAGTTACTTGTGTACATGATTCTTGCTTGAATGGATTGTATGATTGTCTTGCTTGTCTTGCCTAGTACTTGTATACGTGCTACCATGTACAACGTGTACATGCAATTAGTGACTGTTTTGTGTGATTAAACTATGTAACATGAGCAATGCTGCCATGTACAACATGTACATGCAATTAATGATTGTTTTGTGTGATTAAACTATGTAACATGAGTAATGCTGCCATGTACAACTTGTGCATGCAATTAATGATTGTTTCGTGTGATTAGACTATGTAACATGAGTAATGTTGCCTTGTCTACTTGTACATGCAATTATGGACTGTTTTGTGATGATAAAATTGTGTATACAAGTTACATGAACTATTTTGACTATGTATGAACATTAGGGACTGTTTTGTGATGATAAAATGGTAAATACAAGTTACATGGACTATTTTGACTATGTATGAACATTAGGGACTGTTTTGTGATGATAAAATGGTACATACAAGTTACATGGACTGTTTTAATTATACATGAATATTATGGACTGTTTGTGATGATAAAAAATGTATAAACATGTATAATGGAAAGCTAAGTAATAAGACATAAAACTAAGGAAAGTAAACAAGCAATAAATAAGGCTTAAGGCTTACATGTTACTTGAATTGTATACTTGTACACTTGATATAATTGTACATGATATGTAAAGCTTGTTACTTGATATATGAACAATGAAATGTTTGTACTTGATACGTATGCTATGTAATGTTTGTTACTTGAGATATAAGTCATGTAAGGCTTGTTACTTGTCACGAAAGCAATGAAATACTTGTTGTTTGACATGTAAATTTGGTCTACTTGATACATGCTTGTTATGCTTGATCACTATTCGAATAGAACTACAAATTGGATAACTTGATAACTACTTGATAAGCTTGTCATGCTACTTGATTAACTTGACAATGTGGTTACTTGACACTTAATTTCTATGCTTGTCTTGATGATCGAATGCCTTAAGTATGATAATACATGATTTCATGATTTTGCTTGACTTGAAATGCTATTAACCTTATTAGGTCTACTTGATTAATTAAGAATTGATTCAAGAATTGGTTAAATCTAGATGATAACTCACTAAGTACAAATTGTACTTATCACTCTTGTTTCCTTTCTTCCCAACCAATAGGTTAGGTGGTCTAAACACTTTCTTGATCCTGAAGTTAGATTTCTTGAGCCTAAAGCAAGACAAAAGTGGAGCTTGAGTATGAATCCATACTTGTTTTGTATTACTCTTAGTTGTTCGTGGCACCTAGTCTTGTTTATAGTTAAGGCTAGTTCATGCATTTTGTGTGTTTGGAAGTTAGAATATAAATATGATTCGACCTCTAATGTTGTGTAAGACCATGATTCAAATGTTTACACTAAATGAACTTGTTTAGTTAAATCTACATGAATGTTGCAAGTCTGGAATATAATAACCTACATGACCATGTCTAATTAGTGTGAATTGAGTATACCATTATAACCTTGTTAACTATTGTTATAAGATATATGAGCTGTGCATGATTGAGATTGAATGATACAAGTGATTCATGGTGTGCTTGAGAATTATAGTTGCTGAATGGTAAGGAATGAATCCTTACATGCTTGATTAGAGATGTTCAAATATATGTACACATGATTATGCTTAGTCAAACCTACATGAATTGGTTACATGTCTTGAATGAAACGTGATGAAATGGAGTTAAAATGAACACATGCTAGTCTAGGTTAGCTATTCGAATGATATGATCACATGAACTTATATTCGAAAGTGAATAAGTAAAGTGGTAACTTATAATGAATAAGAACTTGTCCATGCTTGTGTAATTGAATATGATGTCTATGTGCCTTGCTAGTTCTCTGCTCACCTAGGATAAACAAGGATGATATCAATACTTGTAGTTTAAGTGTTTTATTCGAATACCTCTCATGTATGAACATTTAATCAAGTAGTAACTAACCTTGAATGAATCTTGAAGGTAACCACTCGAATGAAGGCCTATAATGTATACGAAATATTTATCCATGATTGTGTGATGAAATGTTAGCTGCGTATATAGGTAACTTGGAATGAAATAAACATGCTTGTTTGTTATGTCATTCGAATGTTATTTGATAAACCTTAATGAAAATGCTAATGGTAAACTAAAGTGGTAATAATTAAAGAAACAAATGTGTGCTTGCTTGTTTGATAAGATATGCTTGCTTAAGTTACTTGCTAGTCAAGTAACTCATCTAATAGGATTGAGTCATGTTCTTTCTTGCATGATCAAATGTGATTGCTCAAGTTGCTTGCTTGCTAGTCACTCAACTCGTCTAATAGCGACGAGTTTGAAAATTTTTAAATTGTTCGTGTTTCTAGTGTTCCCCGTAACGCTCCTTAACCGGTTTACTACTAAACCGGGTGGGGTGTTACAGTAAGTGTTAACATACGCAAATTATAGTTATATATTACACTAATGATTAGTCTATAGATTTCGTACAAGAAAGTAACAAGAGTCGTTTCATTAAAAACCTCGTGGATTTTAAAATCCTGAAAAACATAATAATGTTGATAAAAGTTATCAAAATGTGAGGTTTCTACATAGCAATTAAGATGCTAATCTTTAAAAATTTCTCCGCCGCTAACCAGGCAACGGTAACCCTATTGGCAGCTACAGGGCCGCCAGAACCCTGCAAGGGGCTCGACACCTTCGTAGGAACAATCTAATAAGACTTTAATAACAAATCGCATCGTTATTATGTTTGATATGTATGGTGTTTGGAATGCATGGTTTTCGCTTAATAGACTATTTAGTTTTATTTATAAGGTTTGTATAAATACGGCCTGCGTGTCGTGTCTTTCTCTACTTCTATTATAATTCTCTTCTCATGTTACTCCCTCTTATGTAAAACGAGTTTCTAAAATTGTAATCTATACGAAGAAGCATGGACCAGAGGAACAAAAGTGTGAACCGATAGAAAGATGCTTGAGAAGTGTTTTTATCCTTAGAATAATTTGATTCTCTCATTGTCTTGGGACAGGCCACCTTAGGATATGAGCTATAACTATTGCATTCATATTTACTGCTTTTCATGTATGTGATAAAATGAATGTATGTGATGCATGCTAGTTAATTGATAAGATCAAATGTTAAATGGTGAGATAATATTCACAAAATCTCTTAATAAAATATTAAGTCTTTTATTGCTTCCCAATGTTAACTCTCGTTAAAGTCTAGATTAATACAATGTAGGTTCTGCTAAAGCGAGTTACTTGTATTTATCTTAGCCAAATGCGAAGAATAAGCAAGTGATATCCGTTGGTTGTAACATTGGTTAAAGACTTAAATAGGTTACTCTAATAGGATTAGAAACCTAAAGATTAGTTATTTGGATAATCATAAGATGATTATGAACAAGAGTTGTTCACCAAATGAATGGGTTACATGAGATGTAATTAGAAAGTGTTGCTTACCTAGATAGATCATAATCTTAAGAGAAAAGCCAAAGCTGACTTAAAAGAATGTGAAATTTGGATCCTTTCCTAATAGAAAAACTTTATAAAAAGTATTTCGACATTAATATTTGAGGGTTATTAATTTAGTGGGAGTATAAAGTCCTTTTATAAAAAAACATGGTAAACATACTCAAAATTAATATTTTATTATTGTAGACTTATTATGGAAAATACAAATTTGTTATCATTGCGATCGGTCCTTGAGAAGGACAAGTTGAACGGTGTAAACTACCTTGACTGGTCACTAGAAGGAAAATGTTTCTATTTTAATAAGACATGTCATTGTAAAAGGAACTACCCCATTTATATTGAAAAAGTCAAGAAGGCAAATGAAAGCGGAGCGTCCGCCTAGAATATTTATGTTATTGATATTAATTTATCAACACCTAATTCTTGGGTATTGGATATCGGTTGTGGTTCTCATATTTGTACATTTGTATAAGGACTGCAAAATAGTAGAAATCTGAGAAAAGGATAGGTGGACCTACGGGTTGGTAATGGAGCAAGAGTTGCTGCATTAGCTATAGGAACATATACTCTATCATTGCCTAGTGGACTTAATTTATGTTTAGAGGATTGTTATTTTGTGTCTAGTTTGACTAAAAAAATCATTTCGATTTCTTGTTTAGACAAGATTGGTTTTGAGATAATTATTAAGAATAATTGGTGTTCTTTCTATCTCGATAATGTTTTTTATGGTGTGACACAATTAATAAATGGCCTCTATGTTTTGGATCAAGAAGAATTCCATTTATAACATAAATAAAAAAACAAATGACTCTAATCAAACTTATCTTTGGCATTTTCACTTGGGTCACATAAGTGAAAAACGCATTTCAAAACTTCATAAAGATGAATTTTTGGATTCATTTGTTTTCGAACAACTTGATGTATGCGATTGGGAAAGATGACCAAAGCTCCTTTTAATGGTAAAAGTGAATGAGTAAGTGATTTATTGGGATTAATACATAGTGATGTATGTGGACCAATGAATACACAAGCTAGAGAAGGGTTTCAATACTTTATTACTTTTACAGATGACTTTAGTAGATATGGGTATATTTACCTAATGCATCATAAATCTGGAGCCCTTGAAAAGTTCATGGAATTTAAAAATGAAGTACAAAACCAACTAGGAAAAACATTAAGGCTCTTCGATCAGATCGAGGAGGAGAATACTTAAGCTTAGATTTTTGTGACCTTCTTAAGGAATGTAAGACTGTCTCACACCTCTTGGTACTCCACAATGGAATGGAATTTCCGAAAAGAAGAAATCGAACACTATTATACATAGTTCGATCAATGATGAGTCACACTAATCTTCTAGTTTCTTTTTGGGGACATGCACTAAAAATAGTTGATTTCACACTAAATCATGTTCCATCTAAATCACTTCAAAAGACACCATATGAGATATGGACTGAGAAACGTCCTAGTATGTTTTTATGAAATTTTATTGATGTGAAGCTTATGTTAAACATAAGATGTCTACAAAGCTCGAACCCAAATCTCATAAATGTAATTTTGTGGGTTATCCTAAAGAAACTAAAGGATATTATTTCTTCAATCCTACCGAGAATAAAGTGTTTGTTGCTTGAACAAGAATCTTCCTAGAAAAATAATTTGTTTTCTGAAAAAGAAGTGGGCGAAATATTGAACTCAATAAAATTTGAGATCAACCACATATCATTGAACAAGAGATTGAACAACAACAAGTTCCATAAGTTGTTGAGGAACATTCAATAGTTTTGGAAACACAACCACTACAAAGATCTTTGAGAGAATGCAATGCACCTGAGAAATATAGATTTCTTGTCACATTGCACAGTGATGTTCTCTTCATGGATCAAGATGAGCCTGGGACTTATCAAGAAGTAGTGATGGGCCCAAACTCTGAGGAATGGCTAGAGGCCATAAAATTTGAGATGGATTCCATGTTAAAAAACCAAGTTTGGACCTTGGTTGACCCACCTGAAGGGATTAAGCCCATAGGGTGCAAGTGGGTTTTCAAAAAGAAAACCGACATGGATGGTAATGTACAAACCTAGAAAGTGCGATTAGTCGCTAAGGGTTTTCATCAAATTCATGGTATAGACTATGATGAAACCTTTTTACATGTTGCTATGTTTAAATCCATCTGGATCTTACTTGCGATAGCTGCATTTTATGAGTATGAGATATGGAAAATGGATGTTAAAATCACTTTTTTTAATGGAAAACTAGATAAGGATGTGTACATGACACAACATGAAGGTTTTGTCGATCGAAAAGATGCCAAAAAATATGCAAGCTACAAAAGTCCATTTATGGATTGAAGCAAGATTCTCGAAGTTGGAATCTTCATTGTAATGATGCAATCAAAGAGTTTGATTTTATAAAAAAATGAAGATGATTCATATGTTTCAAGAAGAATAGTGGGAGCACTGTCATATTCTTGGTACTGTATGTGGATGACATATTGATAATAGGAAATGACATACCTAACTTACAGTCTGTAAAAACTTGATTAGGAAAATATTTTTCCATGAAAGACTTGGGTGAGGCAACATACATATTAAGAGTCAAGATCTATAGAGATAGATCGAGACGACTCCTAAGACTGAGTCAAAGTATATACATAGAAGAAGTACTAAAAAGATTCAGTATGGACGAATCCAAAAGGGGTTTTTACCTATGAGACATGGAATTTCAGTCTCGAAGGAAATGTGTCCTTCAACACCTCAAGAAAGAGAGTGCATGACTAAGATTCCATATGCTTCAGCAATTGGATCTATCATGTATGTCATGCTATGTACTCGTCCATATGTATCATACGCTTTAAGTATGACAAGTCGATACCAGGTAGATCCCGGTGAAGGTTACTAGGTCGCAGTTAAAAACATCCTTAAGTACTTAAGAAGAACTAATGATACATTCCTTATATATAAAGGTGAGGAAGAGCTAAGTATAAAAGGTTATACTGATGTCAGCTTTCAAACCGATAAGGATGATTCACGATCGCAATCGGGTTTTGTGTTCTGCCTTAATAGAGGCGCTGCGAGCTAGAAAGGTTCAAAGCAAGATAAATTAGTTGATTCTACAATACAAGACGAGTTTATTGTTGCATGCGATGCTACAAAAGAAAGTGTTAGGATCAAGAAGTTCATATATGAACTAGGGGTTGTGCCGAGCATTTTGAATGTTATATATCTACGTTGTGATAACAACGAAGCCATCGTACAAGCAAAAGAACCCAGATCTCACCAACGATCCAAACACATACTTAGGCGTTACCATCTCATTCAAGAAATTATAGATCGAGGAGATGTGGAAATATGTAGAGTACCAACAAATGATAACATTGTCGATCCACTAACAAAGCCTCTGACACAGCAGAAGCATGATCGTCACACTAAGTCACTTGGTATTAGATACATGAGTGATTGGTCTTAGTGCTAGTGGGAGATTGTTAGAGTATGCCCAAAGACCAATCATAAAATGATTGTAAATGACATTTGTTTTACCTTGTTTATTCATAAAGAGACATTGCCATTATTATTTTCAGTTATAATTCCACGTGCATAAATAAAATGAATTATAATAAAGTCCTTAGAATAATGTGGTTATTCTTAAATGTCCTTAGTCGAGTATTATTGTGGGAATGGACAACAATAATGCATTAAGACTAATATGTAGTTGATTGATGACAAAGTGTTGTCATTGACATAGAGATGTCAAAATCAATACATAAGTATGTATTAGAGAACGACATACTGGACTGACCCACTATGAGCATGTTTCTTGAATTATTATGTGACAGTCACAAATTGTTCACAGTGATAACTACATGTATGATCCTCAGACTTGAGATCATCATTATTTCAACATCATGAGTGACCTATTTTGATACAGGCAAATGTGTGTTGTAACTGACTACTCTATAAAGACTGATATTGGATATGTCACGATCTATATAGTGGGATATGGTTGATCAAGATAAGATTTGTCTCTCCTACATAATGGGAGTAATATCGTAGGGCACTTGATTGAGTGAGACTAGAATGCATGGCCATGCTCGAATAAGTTGACATGAGATATCATGGTTATTCATTTACAATAGTCTACTTAAGATATCAAGAAATATTAGATAGACTATACAAGTGTGACTATTCCATGACGTGTGTCCAATCTAGATATAAAGGACAAAAGGATGTAATACATGAAAAAGAGTTAATCACGAAAAAGTTATGTCGAATCATGATTTCTTGTAACTTGGGTGACAATGACATATTGCTAGATGTCACTCATTGTTTGTAATATTAGAAATGTTCTAATATTTTCTATTAACGTTACATGAACCTACAGGGTCAACATATATTAAATGAATTATATATGTACAAATTTTTTGTACACAAATTTAGTTAAATTAATATATATTTAATTTAACTATTGGATAAATATTAAAAGAAAATAATTATTGTAATTATGACTTTTTTAATATATAAATAATATAATTCGATTTAAACTAATATATATATATTAAAATCCTAATTGAAGTTGAACTAGAATTATATATATTGAAATCCTAATTAGTTGAATTGGGATTATATATATTTAATATATATATATATTGAAATACTAATTAAAGTTAAGTTAGGATTATATATATTAATATATATATTGAAATCCTAATATAAGTTGAATTAGGATTTCAAAGGCTATACAAAGGCATGAGAGATCTAACAATTATTAATACTTTTAGAAAAACCCTCTAAATAGTTTAGATAGTTTTATATGCTCGTTTCAACTAGTTGAACTACATAGAGGTCGGAGCGTTATCGTTGCGGCTTAGGAATCAACATCGTGAAATCGTGATTGGATATCTATCTCCTCCAAATTCAAATTTACAGATTTTAAACAGATAATTCTTCACCCTTATTTACCTCGATTCGTTCCTCGTACATGGATCTTTGGTGGTAATCGCTAGATAATTTTTTCGCTGGACCATGGAGTGTGCGGCGTGACCCAACATGTCGTTCATCGACGACACCATCCTTAACCACCGTGCAAGCTGGCAAAGGTTCGAGACCAAAAATGGTATAAAACCCTAACCCCTTTTATTCTTTTTATAATTTGAAACTGAAAAGAAAAATAAGCAAAAATACCTCTAAAAGTTTTTTTCCTTTTTTGTATTGATTGTGTAATTTGATTACATTGGCTTTGTTTTTACATATATATCAAATCTATTTTTGTTTACATCAATAAGCAAAAATAATGGATAACACTGTTGATGATTGTTTCTCTGACATGCCGTCCTTTTTATGTTATTTTGGCCATGCATAGTAGTTAGGCCGGTGAGGGAGGTCGACTGGATTACCGATGATGAAGCCACATGGCAACGAAGGGTCGGGATATGAAAGGTCTTCATTCGGCCATATTTAATCTCATCCATTGGATCAGATCTGATCCAACAGCTAAAATTGTTTGAAGATTGGAAGGCCTAAATGCGATCTGGAGAATGACGTGGCAACACTGGATCGTGCAACGTGGCGCGTAAAAGATAAAGAGCTCGCGCGTAGACTTCATGCGCACGTGGAAAGCGAGAGGTCCTGAGCGTGCATCTCACATGGCAAATGAAGAGCTTCATTCATTTGATATGGACCGTTAGATCAAATCTGATCCAACGGCTTAAATATAGCTGCGCAAAGAAGAAAATGATATTAGATTAGGGTTTTTGATATTGTTTCTAGGGTTTTAGTTATTGGGCTTGGGCAGATTGGGTTTAATGTATTGTTATTTGGGTCTTATAATTTAATATTGGGTTTGTAATTTAGACCTTAATAATATTAGGTTTTAATATTTACTTGTAATAAAGGTTTTTAGGACCGAAAATAACGTATTTGGAAAAATATATTTTACGGCATCAAAGGAGATGATACTCGGAGACCGGGATGACACTTCCACTAAAATACCGTAAAAATTTAAAATGGTCGAAAATTTTGTGGGAAATAAAAAAAGGAAGATGGAGTCGTCAACGGCCACTTTGGTAGGCCGAACACCATTAAAAAACTAGAGATTCTAAAACATTTGGGTTCGGGAGTCGGTTACGCCTAGGGAAGGGTTAGCACCCCACGACGCCCAAAATTGGTACCGTGTTGATTTAGTGTTGTCTTTGCAAGAAAATAAAAATTTTAATTTTAATTTGAAATTTATCCTAAAAAATGGTCTAAGGAGAATATTTTCTTATTTACGACAACCGAGGAAGATGACACCTGAATAAGTTAGGACACCACTTCCTATCCAGTTTCTGAAATAAATTAGAAAATATCTCTTAAATATTAAAATGGGTTTAAAATCTAAAAAATATAAAAATACTCGAAACAAAATAGTAACACGATATACATATATATAATATTACGGAAGTGCATGAGAATATAAAAGATGTGTTTATATATATATATATATATATATATATATATATATATATATATATATATATATATATATATACCATAAAATGTGACATTTACATTGATGTAATAAATATAAATGGATACATAAGAAAAGAATACCCCATATATATATATATATTAAAAGGTTAATACAGACTTAAAAATTAATAAACATAGAATACATATATATAATGTAGAGAATAAAAAAAAGTTAACATATACGTTTAACAATATATAGACTACTTTTAAGAAAACTTTACATGAATACGTAATTCAAAATTATAATTTATATATATATGTATACAAATTAGGAAACTTTGCACAAGTGCATAAATGATAAATACTTAACATATTTGTAGTAAACTTTATATAAATAAATAAATTATACCATATATATTATACTTTACATATATACATACCATAGTTATATTAAAAAGAAAAAGAGAATATATATATATATAGGTATAGCCTTATAGCATATATGTATATATTTATATGTAGTAATAATAATAATATAAAAATAATTAATGATATAAAAGTATAATATAATAATATAACAGCAGTAATTTTAATAATAATACTAATAATAACTTAAAAACAGTGACTAAAATAAAATGAAATAAGAACTTAAATGCGAAATTGTGGAGGACCAAAGCAACAATTTTCCCATTCATGAAAACGCGATGATCCACATCCGGGTCGGGTCGCCACGCGGGTTACAACAATGGACAAAACAACGTCGTTTTGCATCCCCTTAAATATAGGATTTTATCCAAAAAAAACCTCATTTGCATCTAATATCCAAAAAAATCCTAAACTCTCACAAATATTCTCTCTACCACTCAACTTAAGACCTAGGGTCGCCCAATCGTCCGTCGTGTGCCGCCGTTTTTCGACGACGGAGAACCGCCGCGAACGGCGGCCAGAATACATGCAAAAGGCCTTAAAGGTTCAGTTTTGACTCCTAAACGTAGATCTAAGGTTGGTTTCACCCAAATAGAATATATTTGTTAAAAAAACGAATGGGTTTTATTTTATTTTTACCTTTTTGATCTATTTGTCTTTCGGTTTATAACTTGTTTTTTTTCCTTTTTTGTATTTTTTTCTTTAAATTTAGTCTCCACTATTTCTCTCTATTTTCGTCTGAAAAAAATCCCCTATGTTGTGGTAGGCTCCTTAATTTAAAGAGGTGAAAGGGGTCTTTCGTTCGACCACGTAGAAATGACGAAGCTTAAGGATGGGCGGTGGCAGCAGGGGCTATGATGAGGGCAGTGGTGGTGTTAGAAGAGCGGTGATAGCAGGATATTTAGGGTTTAGGGTTATTTGGGGTTTTGGTTAGGGATTAATTTTGGTGTTTGGCAACGGCGGTTGGAGCCGGTGAGGCGGCGACTAGGATGAACGGCAGCGACGACGGCTAGGGTTAAGGTTAGGGTTAGGATTAGTTTAGGTTTTGAGTTGGGTTTTAATTTAGGCCTGATGTAATGGTTATTAATTTATTTGTAAATGGGTTTGGATGGATTTTGGGCATGTTGGGTTATTGGGTTATTGGGTTGTAATTTGGACTGAAATAATAATGGACTAATTTAAATTTTAATTGGACATGTATTTTAATTTTAGATTTGGTTTAAGGTTTGGGTATGGACAAAAATGGGTTACTACATTAGTAATTGGGTTATATTTATTTTACATGGCCTGTTAATAATAATAATTTAATAATAATAATAATTACTTAATAAACCATGATAATATTAAAATAATAATATTATACAACCTGGATAAAAATGAGTGATTACATCTGCCCCTCTTTGCTTGTTCTTGTGAAACGAGAACAAAGCAAAGATCATAAGCACTCATTTTATCCTACTCTCTGTATGTAGCTTTGAAATCACGAGTTCTTCTCGAACTTTTCGCTCTTCCTCGACCAACTTTTCAAGCTTCTAGTTCTTCAATGCCCCAATTTCTACTCGTCTCGACATCAAAAGAAAGCTTAACACCATGCCCGAAGGTCTTATTGATGGCTTGAAGACTTAAGAAATAGATTCACGCCAAAATGGCTACCGAAATCCCTTAAAATGATGCCCTAGTTTCTACCTATCTTGACATTAAAAGAAGGTTTAACATCATGCCCGAAAGACTTACTGGTGGCCCGAAGGACTTATTGATGACCCGAAGGACTTAAGAAATGGATTCACACCAAAATGGCTACCAAAATCCCTTAAAATGATGCCCCGGTTTCTACCTATCTTGACATCAAAAGAAGGTTTAACATCATGCCCGAAGGACTTACTGATGGCCCGAATGACTTAGCACCATGCCCAAAGGACTTACTAGTAGCCCGAAGGATTTAAGAAATGGATTTACGCCAAAAAGGCTACCAAAATCCCTTAAAATGATGCCACAATTTCTACTTGTCTTAACATCAAAAAAAGGTTTAACATCGTGCCCGAAGGACTTACTGATGGCGCGAAGGACTTATGAAATAGATTCATGCCAAAAAAGGCTACTAAAATCCCTTAAAATTATTCCATAGTTTCTACATGTCTTGACATCAAAAGAAGGTTTAACATCATGCCTGAAGGACTTATTGATGGCCTGAAGGACTTAACATCATGCTCAAACGACTTACTGATAGCCGGAGGACTTAAGAAATGGATTCACGCCAAAATGGCTACCAAAATCCCTTAAAATGATGCCCTAGTTTCTACCTGTCTTGACATCAAAAAAAGGTTTAACATCATGCCCAAAGGACTTAATGATGGCCTGAAGGACTTAACATCATGCCCTAAGGACTTACTGATAGCCCAAAGGACTTAAGAAATAGATTCACGCCAAAATGGCTACCAAAATCCCTTAAAATGATGTCCCAGTTTCTACCTATCTTGACATCAAAAGAAGGTTTAACATCATGCCTGAAGGATTTATTGATGGCCCAAAGGACTTATGATATGGATTCACGCCAAAAAGGTTACCAAATGGAAATCTTTAACGTGATCTACCTCTTCAACATGAAGTTGCATATCAAAATCTTCACCAGTTTGAATACCTGTTTAAAATAAGCAAAATGCTTTTAAGTTAGCATGCTCCTAACATAGGGATGTCTAACTACATGTAATGCATGTAAGGATTATGATATCTTTATATAAGCTTTCTTCCACTGAAATGTCATCCCTAGATTTATTTTCTTTGCTTCTTTGTTGTATGCTATTAAATTTTCATCTTGTCAATTGGACATTCGTCTCAAATATAATTTAGCCACATGCTTTCAAATCTTTCATGCAAGTGTCATTCTCATCTTCCAAGGTTACCACCTTTCTTTGTAATCAATCTACTTCTAGTCCCTATACTATTCTTATACAGGAACTCCTATCATCAGCCTTCCCTTATTTAATCCTAGGGCTCGACTATTTTCTTATTTTTTACCCAACATACATAGTCTTTATCCTTCTCAAAATTAGGGAACAAAAAAGCTTCAATTCAAAAACCAATCTTTAGGTTCAATCTTCTTTAAATCTCATTATAAAGCATCTTGGGATGAAAAATTTATATGTGTATATTTTAAAATAAGAAAATTATTAGTAGTGTAAAAAATGAATTTACAAACATTTTTAAAAACAATTTTTAAAAATGGCAAACAAATTGAAAATTTTGGAGAAAAGAGCAAACATTTTTAAAACCAATGTTTGGAAAAAAAATATCAATCTTAAAAATCAAAATTTGGAGAAAATTATCAAATATTTTTCAAATGAAGCTAATGTTTGGAGAATATCTTGATAAATATATAAAATCAAAATTTGGAGAGTAATTTCAAACATTCTTGAAAACTGCTGTGTGGAGAAAATGATAAATATTAAAAAACCAAATTTGGAGTGGCTGCCAAACATTTTTGGAAAATAATGCCCTATCCTTCCTCATTCGTTATCAAATGCAAACTTGAAGTTTGTCATTCAAATTGACAAAGATTAACTCTTATAGGAAAAATGTAATCTAAAGACAAATCTTCCAACTTTATCCATGATGATCAAAATGATCTTTGTATGTGTAGTCTCTTTCATTCTATTAGTCTTATATTTCTGTAACGATTGACATGGATATTTCTAACTGAAATATTCTGGCTCTCTTTCATTCTTTGGATCTCACCATGCTCCATTTTTTTTCACCCATTTTTCCTGTCGATCAGAACTTGAAGTTTGATGTTCTTGAAGAATATTGATGCTCTTTTTATTGGAATGTAATTTGAAGATTCTCTCATCAAAATTGATATTTACTTGCATGATCGAAATAGTTTTTGTAGGCTCTATTGGATCATTTCTTCAAGCTTAAAGCTAAAGCTCATTTTTGTATTTGTTTGACATGGATATGCTCATATTAAACATTCTATTTTTTTATTCTTTGGATCGCTCTAGACTGTCTATTTTTGGGTTTTCACCCTAGAGTTTATTTCCTTTCTTCTGCAAATTTGAAACCGGCTTGTGTCCTGGCTGGATATTGATGCTTGCTTTCTATTCAAAGGTGATCGATCCTCCAATGCTTCAAAATTGAGATTTACTTGAATGAAGGATTGCGTATAAGTCTTTACTCATTTATTCCAGTTAGAGCCTCATTCCTGCTTGACTTAGGTGTGCTCATGTAAAATATTCCTTTGTCTTTTATTCTTTTTCTTTTCTTATTTTTCTTCTTCTTTTTCTTTTTCTTTCCATTTTTTTTTTTTTTTTAGACCCTAGAGTTTTCATTTTTTTCTTTCTTCTTCTAATTTTAGAATATGTATCTTTGGACTATACTACATCCTGATTAGTGTTGATGCATGTTTCCACTCGAACTTAATTAATTCTCCATAGCTCTTCTAAATTTAATGGATAATTTTACATGTGTATCTTGCTTCCTCTTTATTGCACTGTTCAACCTAGTGCTCCCATTCTTGATTGCTTTGGCCTTCTAGTTGGCATTTTTCAACTTGATTTGGTTGTCTCATTGAGCATAAATTTTCCTTCAACCATTTTCTTTCTAGTGATTCTCTGGCCTTTTGTATCCAATGCATGTGGTCTCATTTCTTTCTCCTTGAAAAATGAAAGAATGCAATTATTCGTCCCATTCATAGACACCAAAAGTAAGTCTTCAAGGGTAGAAGTTTAGGGTCAACACTCGACTCAAGGATCTTAAACGACAAATGCCTTAGAAGGAAATCACTAAATGAGATCTACCCATTACTTGAACACTCGTTTTGTTCCCTTGTTGGCCTAAATAAATAATCAAATGCTCATATTTGCAATAGCCTCACAACATTCAATTTCTTCTAAACATAAGCAACTTGAAATTGATCTTTGGGTTCGAATTAAAGGTACTCTTGCAATTGAAATTCAAGATCTCGATAAAATGATATATACATATGTATGTCCTTTTTAAAAATAAGTGTAAATATGTATGGAATAACAAAAACTACCCTATAACAATGAATGAAATTTTTAAAGAATCAAATAATGAAAAAATGTTTTCTAAATAAGAATAAAGAAAATGCGATTTTTTCATTATGACAAAAATAAATAAACATGTGTTTTTACAAAATATTCCTACCACTTTAGGCTTAAGTCGTAGGGTTTGTTCTATGCATTATAATCAAAAAGGCAAAACCAAAATATGGGGGAATCTTTACAAACTATCATGAAAAGATGAGAAACTCATGCATAGGACTTCAAGTCATCCTCGTAGTGACAAATCATTCATTTTGACTTTTTAGTATGGTGCAAGCTTGCCCCATCTCCTGTTTCCATTGATGTCTTAGCCCATGTGTCAAAAATCTATCGCTAACCAGCTTTTTGATCTCTTCCAATAATGGCCTTCACTTCCTGGTGGAATGTCTCGATACCCATATGTGGAAATCACAAGCATTATCCGCGCCAAAACTATAGGCAAATAATTCTTAAGACAGCTAGTGTCGTCATACTTCTCAAAGTTAGGGACCTTAAAATCAAGCGGGATTACCAAATCAAGGACCGAACAAAGTTCTTTTGCCTTGAAGATGTCAACTCTTCCTCTTATTCTGACCTCTTTCTCGAGTTTATCTTCTAGTTGCTCGAGTCTTGATTTCTAAGTTTGTTCAATTCTTTAATCCATGACAAAGCTTCAATTGATTCTTGGATTACTCCATCAAAGCCCCAAAATCTTATTATTTAATTGATCAATGCATGAAATGTGTCATAAATGACTAAAAGGTAGAAGGAAAACAATAAGTATAAAATGCACTGAATGCAAATAAGGTGTTGATTCGCAAACAGTCTTTAGAAAGACATTTTTTAATGGAGAAGATGTCTGATTACAAGAAGCTAAAATAACAAATTACAAATAATGATTAGCTTCTCGTCTTGACATCTCGACTTCGTGAAACAAGGCTCGCACTCTATGTCTTAACTCCGCTTTCAAACTGAGGGGTGATCTTATCGTTCTCTTCTTCTGTTGCTCAAAAGGTCTGTGACGGTATACTCTATGTACTCCAGGGATTTTGGGAAGATCATTGACCCATGCAGGAAAAATGCAAACAAGTGTCTCTTCTTTAGGGGCAGATCTTGACAATCTAGTTTGAATGGGCCTATTTAAATTTTTTTAAAATTTTGGAGGCTTAAATTAAAATTTTCAATGATTTTGAAGGTTTAATTTAAATTTTTCATAAATGTAAGAGTTTAACTAGAATTTTTGGGAAAAAACCAAAACTTATCAAGGGCCCTCAGTTTAAAAAAATTAGAAATGGATTTAATTGAAATTAATAAAAAAATCTTGAAATAATAAAAACTTTTAAAATATTGGAGGGCTCAAATTAAAATGTCTAAAATTTTTAGGAGGCTAAATGTGAAATTTTCAAACTTTGGGGGGTTGTGACTCCCACTGGCTTAAATGAGGATCCGCCTCTGCATCCAAGATATGTCGTCTCTTCCTCCGACACGTGTCTCTTCGTTAATTTGTCTCTTTCCTCGATTGGTTTTCATTTGGCTTAACTCGATACTGTAGTATTATTGCTCTTGGCATCTTAGACTTCCCTCGTATCTCGAATGCCCTCTAAATTGGATTGTTCTTGAATCAACACTATGTTATGATGTGATGCAAAAATAAATGCGGGAATGAATGCAAACAAAGGCATTGTTCCCATGGGTGATCACTCTAGAACAACTTTCATCGAATATAAAAAGGTTCTCATTACAACGTGTTCTTCTGCAGATAGGCTTTAACCCTAACTCTTAATTCCTTGATTGCCTCAAGTATTTGAAAGAATCTCGATCACTCTTCCTTCTCCAAGGGGATGAATGGATGAAGAGCTTTAGCTTTCGCGGCTAATATCTTCACGGGCTAGGCCATTTCTTGCACTTGGACCATCAAATCCATACATTCATGTCTTCATCTTCTTCTTTGAGATATCTTACATTCATGGTGAAAGATTTCTAATTGAGTGATCAATTTGAGAATCAACCATTTATCATGTCATGTAAATGCAAAAAGGTATGCAAAACAAAAACAAGAAAGGGGTCGTAAACCGAGAAATAACAAATCAGAATAAAGCACATAAATAAACCTAACCGCATGCCATATAATTCTCCAGGTTGTCCGCGTGGCTCTAGAGGGGTGGGCTTTTATATTTCTCTATATGCAGTTTTGGTACTAAAAAGGTACCCAAATTGTCCTTGTTGTCCCCTAGTAAGGGTAGCAAGGCCCCCGATCATCACCCATTATAGGCTCATTTCAATCGAGTTCAATTTGGGGGACCCATTCGCTATGTCCATACGGGAAATAAAGGTACTTGCTAGGCCCATGTAGAGGAACAACATCCCCACGAAAGCAATAGCGTTTTCCCCTCAATTAGACGGTCGGGTTTATATGTCAAATTTTAAATGTGTTAAAATAAACTAGCATTTATAAACAAATATTAACTTAATCATCACTTTAACTCGCAATTTCTGATATTAATAAAGCGATAATTATTTTTAGGTCTGACTCTCTTTTTTGTAAAAATAAAAATTAAGTCCCCAGCAGAGTGTCATGCTGTAGCAACTAAAAAATCCGAAAAGTATCATACTTTTCTTGAAAAATTAGATTTTGGGGGGATTTGTTTTGAAAATCATATATTGAAATAAAAACTGGAGTCGCCACCGGTCACTTGGGTTAGGTAGACCGGACACCAAAAAATTAAACCAGAGATTCTCATTTTTTGGGTTCGGGAGTCGGTTACGTGTGGGGAAGGTTTCGCACCCCCCACAACACCCAAACTTGGTACCAAATCAATTATCATTTTATTAATATCAGATTTTGCGAGTTAAAGTGACAATTAAATTAAAATTTGGTTATACATGCAAGTTCACTTTAAAAGGCTATGGTGTTCGAGGAATAAACGAAAACCACCACCTACATCTCAGGTACTAGCCAAGTTTACCCTCGAAAAAGGGAGCACCGCATTGACAGTTTATATTCCGGATGCAACGATGAAAACATGGCATGATAATATATACGAAGACATAGAATAAAGGCATATATATATATAAGTGCAAATATTAAATGACAATATCACACAAGAAACAAATCCATATCATATACTACATGCCACACAACATATATTATACCATACGGGAAACGGATATATAATTAAACATATACTAGGATGTGAAACTATACATTGTAGATACTACGTAGAAAAAACAAATTTTAAATACTATGCAGTACTTTAGATATATCTATATATATGAATATATTAAAACTATATGTAATACAATATGATATATGGTATAAAAACTATAATTATACAATATTACACTCGGCCATAGAAGAGAATATATAGTATATATACTATACTATATGAAAACTTTATGCTATACGGTATGTGTATATATATTGTATGTACAAAAAAAGAACATATACACATATAAAACAGAGTAAATCGAATAAAAAAGTAAATACGAACAACATATCGAATATATATTCAAATATACTGGCTAAATTTAAAGAAAAAGACAAGGGGAATGGGACCAAAATAGAAATTACACCACTGGTCTCGGACTCAATCAGGCTAAAGGGGACGAAAATGAAAGGAATGAAATAAATCCAGGGATTATGGCAGGAATTAACCCCCTTCCACAAAAACGGGCGGATCTTTCCCGGGTTACAGGTCACCATGCAAGTTTAACCGGTCGCCAAAATGGCGTCGTTTGACTGGGGCTATAAAGGCCTAAAATTCCCCAAAAAAACTTTTTATACCGTTTCATAAAAAAACAAGAGATAAACTCTCTAAAACCGACTTAAGGACACCACCCCTGGTGTTCTTGAGCTCTGCTGCTCTACCCAAAAACTGGCAATTGGCCACATTATCTGTCACCGTCTAATGTCACTGGCCGCTACTCTTCGGTGTCGACGAACCTCAAAAACCAACTCTTTCGCTTCCTCCCTTTTTTAAACTCAAATCTAACCTCAAAAACCTAAAAAGACGAATCTAAGTCCAAAATTCTGAGAAAATTGAATATAAAATAACCCATTTCACTTTGAAATCCTTTTTTTTTTGAAAACTCAAGGTTTAAAACCCTAATCAGAAGAAAAGACAAGAAATGGAGAGATTAAGGCAAAGGTATCGTTCATCGGCGACACCATCCTCAACCACCGTACAAGGTGGCAACGATCCGAGACTAAAAACAGAATAAAACCCTAATCCCCTTTATTCTTTTTATGATTCAAAATCGAAAAGAAAAAGAAGCAAAAATACCTCTGAATTTTTTTTTTGTATTGATTGTGTAATCTGATTACATTGGCTTTGTTTTTACATATATATCAAATATGCTTTTGTTTACATCAATAAGCAACAATAATGGATAACATTGTTGATGATTATTTCTCTGACATACCCTTTCTTTTTTTATGTTGTTTTGGCCATGCATGGTGGTTGGACCGGTGAGGGAGGTCGGTCGGATTGCCGGTGATGAAGCCACGTGGCGGCGAAGGGTCAGGATATGAAAGGACTTCATTCGGCCAGATTGAATCTCGACCGTTAGATTTGATCTGATCTAACGGCTAAAATTGTTTGAAGATCGGAAGGTTTGGATGCGATCTGTAGAATGACGTGACAGCACTGGATCATGCCACGTGGTGCGTGAAAGATGAAGTGCCCGAGGGTGGACTTTACGCGCACGTGGAAGGCGAGGGGTCCCGAGTGTGCATCTCACGCGACAGATGAAGAGCTTCCTTCATTTGATTTAGACTGTTAGATCAAATCTGATCCAACGGCTCAAATGGGGCTACGCAAAGAAGAAGATGATACTAAATTAGGGTTTTAGTTATTGGGCTTGGGCAGATTGGGCTGAATGTATTGTTATTTGGGTTTTATAATTTAATATTGGGTTTGTAATTTGGACTTTAATAATATTGGGTTTTAATATTTATTAATTGGGTTATATTTAATAATTTTATTTAAATATTACGATAGTGGCACATAACACTATCTTATTAATCAAACATAATAAAGAAAATATAATTACTTATGCAGCTTGGGAGGAGACTCAATTATTGGGTCTAACGACTAACGCCGCCTAGCCACTGAACTAGACTAGGTATTTGTTAAAATTTCACCAAAACTTATACTTAGAGTTATACTATGTCACCTCCTCAAACTTAAAAATCCAATATTTAACCATTACATTAAACTATATAATTGTTATATTTGTAAGCAAAAGACTATTTGATTTAAACCGTTATTAAAACTGAACACCAAACTAGAATTATTTTTTCATTTCAATTGGAAATAAAATAAAATAATTAAATAACTATTTATTTGTCTGTTTTTGTTACAATAATATTAAATATTTAAAAAAATAAATTTATAATATTTATTTTTTCTACTTCAATAGGCATTTCCAAACGTTTAATGCTAATAAATTCAATACCTTATATGTATGGGTGTAAATGAACCGAGCTTGAACGAACATAACTATATTCGTGTTTGTTTATTTATTTTTGAAGGTGTTCATGTTCGGTCTATGTTCGTGCTCTTTTATTTCTTTTTGAAAGTATTCGTGTTCGTTTGTTTAGTGTTCGCAAAAATGTTCGGTTAAGTGTCTGCAAACGCGTTCGTTTAAGTATTTGCGAACATGTTAGTTTATGTATTCAAAAATGTTAACTAAATTAACAATAAATAAATAAACCAAAAGCAAAAAATAAAACTTACATTTCAACATAAACTTATATAAACATCCTTAGCAACAACAAAAGGTAGTATTTAGATACATTTACAAGCATTTTCATTCTATAAACGAGTTTGTTCGTGGACATAAACGAACTGAACACAGCTTTATTTATGTTCGTTCGTTTATTAAACGAACATAAAATTTTATTTATACTCGTTTATTTAGCTTAATAAATGAACGTTATATGAACGGTTCGTCGAACGCTATATGAACGGTAACGAACCGTTCGTCGAACGCTCTATTCATTTATTAGCTGCAAATTAAGCATTTAGCCTTAAAAAGATGATTAAAGGCATCTCTTTCCATTCATTTTGTTCCTCGTAGTTCAAGGGAAAGGTTAAATCTAAATTGCTTATCCTTTATGGGTGCACTTTAAAATCTAACAGCAATGATCAACTAAACTTTGGACTTAATTAGAAAAAATGGAGGCATTACACTAGCAAACAAGGTTGAACATGAAATTACCATTTATGAATGCAGTACAGTTTCAAGAGCTATTGATCATTTCTAGTAATTTTAATGTACCAGATTTTGGTAGCCCTACAAAATTGTTGCCTATGCCGGAACAGGGCATTTGCATTGACTTCCTTTTCTTTATGGCCGGACTGTCGATCTTGGACAACCTTGTTAGAACTAAATCATAAATTAATATGAAATATAAACTCATGATCTATCATGTCAAATCATCAAGAACAATAAACCTAATAAACTGAATGCGGAAGCGTACCTGAATTAATCGATAGATTGAAAACCTTGAATCCTTTGATGAAGATCGCCTAAAAGGTGGTTGTGATCTTCCAAGAAGATAGGTTAGCCCTTGCCCTAAAACTCTCTAACGGGGACAAGAGTAATACAAGTTAACATATTTCTTGGGGACCACTACCTCTTTATATAGTTGATTATTAAATCAACTATTAAGAATTTATAACTCTACCCCTCATTGAATTATAAATACATCTTATGGTATCTACACTTTTATTTCCATGACACTTTAATACCCATGACACGCTTAACAAAGTTGGTCACTTAATTTTGTGTCATACTTTATAATAGCATCATACATTTTACATATGTGCCCACAATTGCGGATTTTAATCCAACAATCTCCCACTTGGGCAACATATGTTTCCTGATAAATGTACAACCTTATGAGCTCAAAAATTTGCTACTATATAATGGGTATTCTATAACAATCTCATCCATCAACTATATCCATATAGGATCAAAGCAATCTTTGCCGCATCAATCATGACTAGACCCATCAATGGTCACATATACAAATATAGTTAAATGACATAGATCAATCATGGATGCGTGACATGGAAAATTACATGAATGTGAACCAAACATGTCTATTTCCAACTAGTCCTCCTAAACCTTAGTGAGATCAAACTTTACTAAATTCAGAGTGTGCATAAACCAAAAGAATTTTATTTCTGCAGAAAATAATGTTAAATAACTTTAAACTGAAGTAACCGAAATTGTGTCTGAAACGAATGAGCATTCTTCAAAATTACAAGCTCCCACTAAAAATGAATATCCTTAAATAAAATTACACCCACATGAGTAGAGTGCTCGTGAAAGACCTAGAGTGACAATTTCTTAATAAGCATGCAATTATGGAGTTTGTACCAACATGCTCTATAGACACACCACCACTCTAAATTTTCTTTAATAACTAGGAAATTAATATTTATATGCTTCAAATTTAAAGAGTTCATATTGTTTATAGAATAAATGAATGCATATTTATTGTCATGAAACAACTTAATTGGTCTTTCTATTCAATCTATAATTAGTAGCTCATGTGACAAAATTCTTTTGCATCAATATTCTATTAGAATCGAAGTCTGTAAACTTGATGATCTCTAACTTACCAAAACTTCGATATGTGAGCATGTAATTTTTTATTCTCTAAAGATATCTCATAACCCTACTAGCTGTTATCCAATGGTCCATACTAGATTTGCTTAAATATCTGTCTAACATTCCAACAATGTATGCAATATCCAAACGCATACATACTTGAACATAAATTAGATTCTCAATAGCTTATGCATATGGAATCATTTTTATTTTCTAAATTTCAAGGTTACTTTTAGGGCATTGAGTAAGACAAAATTTGTCTTCTTTAACAATATGAGTATCACTTAGTTTACTCCTACTGAACTTGTAGTATATACAATTGTCAACTAAATTTATCTCAAAACCGAATGAGACAATCAATATGAAATTTATAATTTCATTAATGACAATCCTACTTAAGATCATAGATGGATTTCTTTAATTTACATATCATTGATATTGTATCTTAAGACTCAACTCTATGATTGTACCATATAAATAGTTTCTTCAAAGTCGCCATTGAAAAACAAGCTTAACATCTATCTAATGTAGCTTAAGACTAAAACGAGCAACAAGTGTAATAATTATCTTGAAAAAGTCTTTCAATGAAACTTGAGAGAAAGTCTCTACAAAATCAATATTTTCTTTTAGAGTATATCTTTTAAATACAAGTCGTGTTTCATACTTATCCACATTACCATTTCCATCCTTAATAGTTTTAAATATTCATTTACAACCAATTGGTTTGCACCTTAAAGTAATGAGACAAGTTCCTAAACTTTATTGTCTTGCATAAAATTATACTCTTCTTGAATGACATCAATCCACTTTTGAGAGTTAGAACTTTTATGGTTTGATAAAAAAAAATGATTAGGTCATTTTCTATCATTCCATTGTTACCTTATTTTCTTGAAGAAATATAATATAATAATCTGGAATAACATTTCATCTTCCTCTCGTGGACCTCTTTAATGACACTTATTTTTTTAAGGTTGTTAAGTTTGTTCTTCTGAAACAATTACCTTATCTTGAATAGGAGTTACTCAACATTGTCTTGTTGAGGTACTTTATTTACTTCTTGATTAATGATAGGTGTGAAAATCTAAACATCGTCAAAAGTGATAGTAGGAATTAAATTATAATCTAATTCTTCCTCAATAGCAATGTATCTAACCTTACTTCTCCCTCTAAACTCAACATCCTAAAAATCTTATAGATCTCTCCTTAAATAATTCATAATTGTGGGATTATAAAACTTACAGCCCATGGATCACTCAAAATAACCGAAGTAATTGCTCACTTTTAAAGTTAAATTATTTCACATATGTCCTAACTTATACAAAAGAATCAACACTTTGTAACTTATTATTGTTTCTTTTGACTAGGACCCTTAAAAACTTTATTCTAATATTTTCTTTTATTGCTCTTATTCTTAGAGACACTAACTAAATGAGCACTAACCAAATAAGTACTTTTACACTTATAATGCTTCAACTTTTCTTCCTCTTTAGCACAATGAGAAATGAGCTCAATTAGAGTCTATTTCTCCTTTTGACAATTGTAACTTAAATTGGTTAAACTGTATAGGAAGCGGTGCCAAAATCATAAGAACAAACAATTGTTAGAAAGTTCGGTCTTATGTTCCTTAAGTTTTGAAGCAAAATTAAGAATTTTCATAATCTACTCCCTCACATTTCCTTGACCCTTATACTTCATAGACATCAAAGAAGGCATAAGTGATGCCATCTTAACCTTAATGTTTTGGGTAAAACATTTCTTAATTTCATCAAGGAAAACCTTAGTACGAGTAATCTCTTTATATTTGTGCTCCTAAAGACTTATAGAATGTTATTCTTTAAGATCATTAGACTCATGCAATTTGAACAATTTCACCTCTCAAAATCCCTTTTATGGGTGCTTACCGCGGTGAAAGGTGCAAGTTATTCTTCCCTTAGTGCAAAGTCTATGTTCATACAACCAAATACTATATGTAAGTGTCTTTTCTATTCCTTGAAATTAGTTTCACTAAACATGAGTGTAGAATGTATTTAACAGATATTGTGACAGCAAAGATAAATTACCTAAATATAAAACAAAAATAAGTAAATAAAATAAAAACAAACTCACATAAATATTCATAAGTAAACAAATAAATTCAAAATAATGGCTAATTCCCCTCAAAATACCAAGCACAACATTAATATCAAGTCTTTGGACAATAATATTAACTGTAAGTGGTACTCTAGTTATAGCAATCAAACATTAACAATAAACTATGTTAAACAATAAATTAATCTTTGGACTAACGTATTGCTCACATAAAATACCTTATAATTGTCACACATTAATCGCCACAGTTGTCGTTGTAATTCTGTCAAATATTAACTTTCCTTTGGGCCAATTAATAAACGCATAAATTACAAAAACTCATAATCATCTTAATATTTTAAATAAACTAATCTACACAAAAGCGGTCACTTTGGTAACATTATGTTTCAATTATTCCATTAAAATATTAGACATCCGAAGCCAAAATATGAATTTAATTGTTTCAATATATTTTCCTTAATTTTATCTTTTAATTAAATTAAAAGATAGGCAAAATAATAATAAATTTGAATAAAGGTAAACCTCATATCAAGATACCGGGCACTCCGTTAATATTTCATCTTTGGACAAAACATTAAATTGCAAGTGATATCTTGGTACAGTAATCAAACATTGATAATAAGAACATGTCAAACAGAAATCTTCCTTTGGACTGATTTATTGCTCACATATAAAACTGAATAATTATTACATGTTTATTACTATAGTTGCACATGTAATAATGTTAATTATTAATCTTCCTTTGGGCCGATTAATACTAACATAATCCGACTTACATGCACAAAACCTTCTATATTTTAAAATAAAATAATTTACACAATAGAGGTCACTTTGGTGACTTAATGTTTCAATTAATTTATCTCAAAATATATAATATAAATATTTCAATATCCAAATTTAAAATTTTGCAACAGTCAAAACTAAATTTTTTTATAGTACTTAAGTTTCCGAAATAACCCAAAATAAGGTTGTCTAAATAGAACTATTAGAAATCGAAAAACCGAAATTTTTTATTGTTTCTCAAAAATTCCTTAAGTATGCATTTATTAAAATAAAACTGCAGCTCAAAACAACCAAAAGAATTATGATTAGGGTCGTAATAATGACGATATATTGGTTTCAAACATTATACCAAAGCAATACTCCTAGGACATGAGATTGAGGGACGTGAAGTGACACATAATATTCATAATTCATAACTATAACATTAAAACTTCAATTTCCCTAATTATAAACCATAACTGAAACAATTAACGCACCTAACAAACGACGGCACAAATCCAAATATATAATAAATTCATAACAAAGCTTTATGGGATATTATGATTTTTTTTTAATCGCATATCCAAAATTTCAAGAAACATACGATCTTAATACCATAATAGATTTAATATCAATCCATGACTTATTATCGTAAAAGGGGATGCCCATACTTGGCGGAACTACTGAAAATATGCCTTAAGACCTTCGCGATATGTTCAAGTATTTAGTATAGAACGTAAATCAAAGCAAATTGATTCACGGCTAAAAATTATATCACAACCTTTAACGAAACCAATCTGAAAGTAATTTTCAATCTCCAATGACAAATTTTGGAAGCCCTAAACGATAACCAAAGGATTGAATGCTAAAATAATGTTTCGATAAAATAAAACCTAAACCTAAACTTTCAACAATTATCTTTAACCCAAATATCAAATCCAATAAATTAAAATCATATGAACAAATCAATCCAAATAATAGAAAATAAATTCTCAATTATTCAACATGACGAGGTGCTGATGTCACTTGTTAGAACCAAATTATAAATTAATATGAAACATAAACTCAGGATCTATCATGTCAAATCATCAAGAACAATAAACCTAATAAACTGAATGCGGAAGCGTACATGAATTAATCGATAGATTGAAAACCTTGAATCCTTTGATGAAGATCGCCTAAAAGGTGGTTGTGATCTTCTAAGAAGATAGGTTAGCCCTCGCCGACCTATTTCTTGGAGACCACTACCTCTTTATATAGTTGATTATTAAATCAACTATTAAGTATTTATAACTCTGTCTCTCATTGAATTATAAATATATCTTATGGTATCTACACTCTTATTTCCACGACATTTTAATACCCATGACACGCCTAACATAATTCGTCACTTAATTTTGTGTCATACTTTATAATAGCATCATACATTTTACATATGTGTCCATAATTGCGGATTTTAATCCAATAAACCCCTGCTGAAGTTCTGTGGTCTAGTCTTGGCAACAGCAACAACTATCATCCACCCATTTATGATCTGCAGAAAGCAAACAAGAAAGCATTCAGCCTTTCTCTAGCTCGACTGATGTTTATGGCCATTAGCCAGATATGGAAGTATAGGAAGTACACGAATAAAAACGGGCACTTGCAACTGAATACCTTAACGTTCTTCTCGTTAAGAATAGAAGCATTGCTAACAAGTATTTCCACATTTTTAACATGAAACATGCATACACACTTTCAACAAGCTCACCAAGACATTCGAAATGAGACCGTAATGTTTTCTCGGATGAGTAAAACGATAGGCCTGCTCAACAAGTACAACAGATCACAAAGGTTGTCGATTAGCAAATAAGAGAAGGTACATAATGAATCCAGAATGCCTCAGAGTTTTGAACCCGGTGAAAGAAAATGCAAAGACTAGGATAGGCAATGATGCAACAAACAGATGGTGCATCGAAACTTTTCCTTTTCATACGATTCGGGATAGCATATCGACACCGCGAAAAGAAACAAAGACCGTGGTCATATAAGTGAAAGATAATAAAATTAGATTTGCAGCAGCAAGTACCTGTAATTAAAAGTACTTGTAAACTATTACCAGAACATTGTGATTTGTTACTCTGTATTGGAAGGAAAGAAGGATAAAAAAGAGAAAGATAGATACATCGATAACCGAATATGATACGATCGAAATAAGAATAAAACGATAAATGTTAATAATAGGCGCAAAGGAAATGTTGAGAATCGAGGAAAAATAATTCTGATATTTTCACATATATGAAAAATAAGGTTACATCGAGTATGTATATATACAAAATTGATATAACTTACTATCTAGTCAGCCTACTGACTAAAAAACAACTAACTCACTAAACTAACTATTAACAATCTTAACACTCCCCCTCTAGTTGGAGGGTGAAAAACATCTCTAACCCCCAACTTGGACAAAAGGTATTCATGCTGCTGTACTCCCAACCCCTTTGTCATAATATCAGCCAGTTGCTCTGTGGTTCGGATGTGTTGTGTTTCAATCAACCCTTCTTGAATTTTCTCCCTAATGAAATGGCAGTCGATCTCTATGTGTTTAGTTCTTTCGTGATACACTGGATTTGCTGCAATTTACAATGCTGCCTTGTTATCACAAAAGAGTTTGGCTGATTGTTCTTGGTTTATGTTGAGCTCAGACATCAAGCCCTTCAATCACACAATTTTTGCTGTAGCACTTGCCATGCTTCTATACTCAGCCTCAGCAGAAGAACGAGCTATTGTAGCCTACTTCTTTGATTTCCAAGATATCAAAGAATTTCCTAGTTTTATACAAAAACCAAAAACTGACCTCCTAGTCATGGGACATGCTGCCCAATCTGAATCACAATATCCTACAAGTTGACAATTTCCTTTTGCACTTAACAAGATTCCCTGACTTGGATCCTTTCTTATATATCTTACTACCCTGAGTGCTGCTTCAAGGTGTGTCTTTTTAGGCTGATGCATAAATTGGCTAAGGTGATGAGCAGAGAACGTAATATCAGGCCTAGTATGAGTTAAGTAAAGTAACCTTCCAATGAGCCTTTGATACATTGCCTTGTCATTCAAAATGTCAGTTTCATTTCCTTGTTGTGTTGACTCATCATACACCACTTAAGTTGATTTATTGTTTACCTCTAAGGGTGTTGATGTTGGTTTAGCTCCCCCTAAACTAGTGCTTTCAACAAGCTCTAATGCATATTTGCGTTGGTTCAAAATGATGTCTTCCTTTGATCTCATAACTTCAAGTCCAAGGAAAAACTTCAAATCTCCCAAATCTTTCATCTTGAAGTTTTTGCTGAGGATGCACTTCAAATCTTGAATCATAACAGAATCACTTCCAGTGATCACAAGGTCATCCACATATACTAGCAGCACCACAACATTAGAATCTTGTCTCTTTGTAAACAGAGAATAATCATACTTACTTTGGACATATCCAGTAGTAAGAAATGCCTCTGTTAGTTTGACATTCCACTGCCTTGAAGCTTGCTTCAACCCATATAATGATTTTTGTAGCCTGCATACCATGCGCTCCCCCTGGCTACAAAACCCTCAGGCAGCTCCATGTAGACTTCTTCGAACAAATCACCTTGTAAAAAAGCATTTTAGACATCCATTTGGTACAACGACCAGCCTAAAATGGATGCCAAAGCAAGAACAAATCATACAGTGGTCATCTTGACCACAGGAGAGAAGGTATCAACAAAATCAACCCCTGCCTTTTGACTGTAGCCTTTAGCTACTAAACGTGCCTTAAACCTCTCAATTTCACCTGAGGCTTTGTATTTGATCCTAAAGACCCATTTACAACCAACAGGCACCTTCCTATAGGCAAAGGAACAATAGACCAAGTTTTATTTGACTCAAGAGCCTGAATATCTTCTTTCATGGCTTGGATCCAAGATGGGTGTTTAATAGCCTCAAGTAAGAAGATGGTTCAGTTAAAGAAGAAGTAGCAGAAATAAAAACTTGAGTATGTAAAGGTAAATGAAGGTAAGAAATTTGATGAGAGATGGGATACTGGCCATTTAGAGGAAAAGAAACTGGAGGAGAAGTGGATTGGCAAGTAGAAGCAAAATCATTTAACCAACTAGGCCTTTTAATCACACGAGAAGATCTTCTAACAGGAGCAACAACATTTTCAATAGGAGCAACAACATTTTCAACAGTAGCAGAATCCAAATTCTGAACAGCAAAATTATCAACAGAAGACATTTTGAGGGGGAACAAAAACAAAAATAGGAGAAACAGGATGATTATCAACAGAACAATCAGGATGCTCAATAGGAGTGTCATAGGCTGAAAGTGGAACAGTAGGTGACTGAGACTGTGGACAAGATAAACTAGAAGAATTAGGAATTAAATAAAGAACTAAAAATTCAGAATTAGGAATATGAGGTTGAGAAGGAAAGAAAGGTGAAGAATCTGGTTGAGAACAAGCAAAAGGAAAAATAGACTCATGGAAAACAACATCTCTGTTTACAATGAAAGATTTAGTGGAAAGGTTGAACAAAATGTAACCCTTTTGTGTGCTTGAATACCCCAAAAAACACAAGGAAAGGCTTTTGGAGAGAATTTATCATGGTAATTGGTGTTTGTGGCATAGGCTAAACAACCAAATACTGTCATATGGGACAGATTAGGGACTTTATGATAAAACATTTCATTCCTGTTTAAAAACTGAAGTAGGTAGCTTGTTGATAATGTAACAGGCAGTAGTAACACACTCTCCCCAAAATTTCAAAGGAACTTCAGGTTGAAACTTAAGAGCTCTAGCCATATCTAAAATGTGCCTATGCTTACGCTCAGCTATCCCATTTTGTTGAGATGTATAAACACAAGTACGTTGATGTAATACCCCCAGAGAAGAAAAAAATCAGTACACTCATTTGCGAAAAATTCAGTACCATTGTCAGTTCTAACCTTTTTAATTTGAGCAAAAAACTGAGTACGAACAAAGGTAAAAAACTTCTTAAGACACTGTGTAGTGTCACTCTTGAGTTTGAGCAAAAAAATCCAACTCATACGAGTGTCGTCATCAACTATAGTAAGAAAATACCTACAGCCACTATGTGTGGAAACTCTGTGAGGACCCCAAAGATCCATGTGAATGAGATCAAAAGGTTTTAAGGAACAAGACTGACTAGTGGGAAAGGGTAATCTGGTTTGTTTGGCTAAAGGGCAAATGGGGCATTCATGCACACTAAAATCTTTGTCGAAAGTAACAGAAGTTAAAAGGGGAAATGTGAATCAAAGTAGAGTGTGAAGCATGACCCAAACGAGCATGCCATATGTTATTTTTATTTCTCAAAGAAGAAGACAGGCAATCAGTTTCAAAAGAAACAACATCAGATGGCATGACATCAGACAAAACAGAATTACACTGAGAATTCAAAAACAAACCAGAACTAAGATCAGATGACTCAAAAAGATACAGCCCCTTGGATTCCTTACCAATCCACTTCATCCTTCCAGTGGAGAGATCCTGCAATATACAAAAATCGGGATAAAAGGTGATGGAATAGTTATGTTCTTTTGTGAGACGAGAAATAGATAAAAGATTGTGATTAAAATGAGGGACAAAGAGAACATTATGAAGGAACTGATTTGAGTTTAATCTATAGGAACCAACATGGGTAATAGGAACAATTTTACCATTTGGCAAATGGACAAGTCGAGAATGGGAAGCACATGAATTTGGAGAAATCAAACTCTTGAAATCAGACAAAATGTAGTCAGTTGCACCTGTGTCTATAATCCAAGAAATCGAATCAGCAGCATTTGGTAAAGAATTTGTAATTATACCTGCGAGGTTAACCATAGTGTCATTTGCAGGAGGTTTATGCAGCAAATCCAGAATTTGATTATACTGATCACGAGTGAAAACTGGTGAACCAACAGAAGCTGAAGTAGAATCACCACGAACAGTGTCATTAGTATTCAAACCCTGATCCAGATCAGGAGATACCCTAGAATTGTTCACCAATGCAGGTGAAGCCCCCTTTTTCTTTGTAAACTTGAAATCATTCGGAAACCCAATCAAACGGTAACAATTCTCGCGTTTATGACCTTTAATTTTGCAGTAGTCACAAACGCCAGAAAACGTCTTCGATCTGAAGCCCCTGAAGTATTAGAGTATAAAACTGTTAGTTCTGAAAGAGGGGAATAGCCTGAGAGATGCATCCTTTGCGATTCTTCTTGAAAAATCATGGAGTAAGCACGATTCACCGAGGGAAGTAGTTGCATAAGCAAAATTTAACTCCTCAGTGCAGAGTAACTATCATTCAACCCCATTAGAAATTGAAAGAGCTTCTGTTGCACCAGATGTGTGAAATTCTACTGTGACACCTCACAATCACAGGTCGAGAAAGGAACGAGTGAGTTGAACTCATCCCAAAGGAGCTTGAATCGAGTGTAGTAGACCGAGACCGAAGAATCTCCCTAAGTCAACGTAGCAATCTGCCGATGAATGAAGTAGGTGCGAGAGCCATCCACCTTATCAAAACGCTCTCGCAAATCCTTCCAAACAAGTGCTGCATTCGAAGTAAACACAATACCAGCGGACAAATCTTTGCTCACCGTATTGAGTATCCAGGATAGGACGATGGCGTTGCAGCGCTCCCACTGCGGTTGCAGCAAAACATTTTAATTCTCTTTCTTGCAGTCGCCATCAACGAATCCCAACTTGTTCTTCGCCAACAGCGCGATCCTCATCGAACGGCTCCAAATGTTATAGTTTTCTATTCCGACGAGTTGATGCGAAACTAGCAACGATCCAGGCGTATCAGAAGAATGTAGGAATAGCGGGTGGTTGAAATCAAATTCCTCCACTGCCGGCGGCATCGCGACCAAAGAAGATGAAAAGAAATCGACAAAAAGAAAAATAGTTATTTTGTTAAGGACCCAATGAAGTGGAACAGGCCCAAAGAATATGTGAAAAACCAAGAAATCAAGAGAGTGGACTCATGAATCAAGGAAAATGAATAATTCTGATATTTTCACATATATGAAAAATAAGGTTACAAAATTCCTACTAACTAACTATTAACAATCTTAACAGGAAACCTAAGCTAACAAAAGCTAAGAGGGAAAAGTAATACAACTTGCAGATAAAACATGATGATATGAAATTATATATCATCATCTGATAGAAAATTATGGGCATTTCCTTCAAACAAAACATAATTTATCCAACTACTCACCCACACAAATTTTATCTACATCAAACTAATCCTTAAAATGACTACATTTCCTGCTTGTATCCTTTGAAGTCATACCCTTTCCAAACTCTTGCCAAGCCAACAAATCCAAAACCGAAACTGATCGAGTGAGATCTGAACCCATCTATCTATACCAAAATCTCCTAGTTATAATCATTAAACATTCCCATCCTGTCGACCAACTGGTGCCGGTGAAGGATAGTCATAAAGAGGTCTATATCAGAACAATAGGAAATATATTATAAATGAGAGAAAATTATGTAAGGCAACGGAGAAACCTCCATAGTCTTTGTTATCTGACTCAAAATTCCTATCTAACTCAACAGATAAAACACCAGGCACACCTGTGATGAATGGAAGAAGCAATCAGTCCAAAACTGCAAATACAATTTAACCTTACAAATACCGATTAAAGGACTTGTTCGCTCGCGCATTCTTCATCAAGTTCACGACAGAAACCAAACTGGGATTGCCAAGAAACATGGTATATGCACATTTGAGCACCCTTCTCACTGCAACAGTCATTTCACTCCAGAATTAAGAAACATTATGATACATAGTAACATAAACCAAAATTCCCCTTTGTTCTTAATGACAAAATACATACTTTCCCAGAACTTTGGTTAGTATTTGAGTATAATAATCGACCATTTGTGCTTTTGTGACAACCCAATCCCGGTCTTATCCATTCGAACAAGCCAGTGCTTGGTGTTCCCAGCAGGAAACAACTGTAAATTCCCTATGTTAGCAAAAAATGCAGGTAAACCTACAAATGTAGAGAACCCTTTACAAAAATAAGCACAGATAAGGAAAACAAACTGAAAAAAAAAGAAGAAGAAAACACTGACGGGCAAGTTCACGGGAGGCTTGTTCACCAATAGGGCAGCAAAAACCAAACTGGACCACGTTTGCCAATCTCAGTCCATGTAATGTAAGAAAGAACAAATATGCTGCTCAAAAGTAGCCCCAACATTTCACATTTTGGTCACTTTAGCCCATATTATTTTTTTGGTGCAAACAACCACCTAACGTTTTATTTTCGTTCAAATTTCACCCTCTTTGGATGAAAATTGTTAGTCAACTAACAGTCAACGCCTGAGGCTGGCGTGGCATGTCTACATAGAATAGGAAGATGACGTGGTAATGCCACGTGGCACTTTGCTGACGTGGCATTTTAAAAAAATAAATAATTATTTTTTATAAAATATTTTTTAACCAATTGGATGATGCCATGTGGCACTTTGCTAACGTGGCATTATCCGATTAGTTAAAAATATTTTTTAAAAAATAATTATTTTATATATTTTTTAAAATAAAATATCCTAAAATTTTCAAATATTTTAAAAATAGTCCCCAAAACCCTAAACTCTCAAATTCAATCGCTCCCGTCGGCGTTGGCCGCATTACCAGTGACAGAATGAAGCGCCCTACCCATGCTGAACGACCCACAACACTGTTAGTCGTCCGTTCTGCCGTCATTCGTCGCGAATATTTCAAATGAACCATTTGACGATTTCCCCTTCGTCTAGCGTTTCGCATGGCGTCGATCGACTTTCGACGACGGGATGGTGGAGTAAATGGTCGTGATGGTCCGACGACCGATATGGTGAGCAACGGCGTGGCAATCAGCGGTAGAATCGGCTCAAATCGGGATTTGAGTTTGGGGTTTCGAAATTTATGGGCTATTTTGTGAAATCTAAAAATTTTGGGTTCTTTTTTTAAAAAATAATTTTTTAAAAAATAATTTTTTTAATTTTTTAAAATGTCACGTCAGCAAAGTACTATGTGGCATCGCCACATCATCACCCATACCATGCAAACATGCCACGTCAGCCTCAAGCATTGACCGTTAGTTGACTAACGGATTTCATCCAGCGAGGGTGAAATTTGAATGAAAATAAAACCTTATGTAGTTGTTTGCACCAAAAAAAGAATAGGGGCTAAAGTGACTAAAATGTCAAACGTTCGGGACTACTTTTGACTTTATGCCTTCTTAAAATTGCAATACTTTTCGATTACTAAGGATTTCAGCTAAATACATAATCAAAAATCCCTCAACAAAATTCAATAGTTTGATTATATATATATATATATATATATATATATATATATATATATATATATATATATATATATTAGGGAGGGGGGAAAGGAAAATTTTACTCCTAATGAGTTTTGAACTCACAATCTAGGGAAAGGGGAGAGTGTTAACTGAAAACTTTAACCACCACATCTAGAACTTGTTGATTGATTATAAAAAAAAAAATTATGTTTGGTGTGTATCGTCAGGCGTGATTTTTTTGTATAACTATATGTATTTAATTTTGTTATACCTATTATCTCCCCCACCATTATCATCTCCGCAAGGCTAAATTTTCCCTTTGTGTCTTTCGTAATATCCTCTATGCACCGCATTTGTCTACTCACACCCAGTAAGGCATAGATCTCACTATGTTTCACGTTTTCCACAATCATCATTAATCGTGACTCTCCTCCCAAATCAGAATGAGTGAATCACCTGAAATATCGACGACCACCGCCATCTTATTTTGACCATCAATAAGCTTGTTGACTGATTAATCTAGATTTAATCTTTAATTCTTTTTAAAAAGTTATAACATTATATCTTATTACTCTCTTTGTCCCACGAGAATTGTTCTTTATTGACTTTTTAAAAGTTAAATTTTTTAAAACTTTGACTACAATTATATAAATATTTTAAAAAATATAAAATTTATAAAAACTAATTTTATAAGATAAAAATTTCACGAACCAAACATAAAAATATAAATCGAAAAAAAAAAAACTATTAGTTATTTTTTTGCGAACTAAACCCAAATCAAAGAGTAAATAAATTTGTTGTTGATGTGACGTGGGACATGATATTTCACGCATAGTCGTAACCTATCAAATCAAACTCATAGTAGTAAGAAAGAATTACAAACCCTATCTCTTAGTTCTCTTTTTTATTATTCTCCACCATAATAATAATAATAATAATAATAATAATCAATTTATTAGTATATATAAATAGAAGTTATTATTGGATAAATGGCATCTTTCCCGTCATTCTCTCCCGCTCTCCACATTCCCCAAACCCTAACCCTATCCCTCCCGATCCTCAATCTCCCATGAAATTTTCTCACCTGACTTTCCCTCTCCCCTCCGCAGATTCTTCTCTCCTCGAACCCTAGCCTCGATTCGCTTCTCCCTTTCAATTGGCCGTGTGTAGACCCCCCAACAAGGAAAACTCCCGTTTATTCGTTCCACCATGGAAGGCTCTGTGGTGGAGGATCTTGGGGCGCCGGAGTCGTGGGAGGTCGCCGATTTGGACGCTACCATGAGCCGGTTGATGCTCTCTTCGAACAAGGAATCCAAGCCCGATTTCCCCGATTCCACTTCTTCACCTTCGCCTTCTGCTTCTGGTTCGTCGGATGAGAAGGTGGTTTCGGAGGATGCCATCAACCAGGTTGATCAGTTCCTACGCGAGGCAATCCAAAACCCCCGCGAGCGCCTTTCCAGTAAGTTTTTTCCTTTCCTGTTTTTTCCGATAATTTATTAGGGTTTCTGGAATTAGGGATTTGTCATTGTTGATTCCTTTGTTATCGTCTCTCCCTATATCTGATCCAGTGTGATTTTTCTCTAAACCTAAACGCCTTTGAATAAATACGAAAATAGGAATGAAAATAACTGTATTTTCTATGTAAACTAATCATGTTTTTGGTGCATGCTTATATGTTGTTTAATGATTAATAGGCTAAATTGCGATATTTTTATTCAGCTTTATTTTTTAATGTTCCATTACTCTGGAGTACTCAACTTTGCAATGGTGCATTTGATATGCCTACATTGCCGGTGGCCTTTTCATAACACGTTATGTTCCAATGACTAGAATGAAGTTGTTAAACTTAGTCAGGCTTTGGTGAGAATTTTTTTCAGATGTCTCGTCTTTTAAAAGTTGGCCATTTGAGAATGCTTGTGGAAGGGGTAATTAAAGTATGCATTGATGGAGCAAGTTGAAAGTGGATCATACTTGAAATTGAATCATCATATTCTGGCAGTTGTTCATTTGAAAACTATTGTTTCTTCATAGAATGAGTGGTCTGCATCTTTCAATGTTTGAGCAAGAGTGTTTGTAAACTGAGATTTCTTAATTTCTTTTGTTCAGTCCTGAGGATGGAACAAGATGTTGAAAAATTTATCCGAGATCCTACACAGCAGCAATTCGAGTTCCAACAGCTGCCTACATCATATTTGAGGTTGGCCGCACATCGTATCGCACAGCATTACTCATTGCAGTCGATGGTTTTATTGGACAATAATTTACCCGATGGTTCTGGCTCCAGAATTATTGTCTGCAAGACTTCTGAATGTAGGCTTCCTCGTATCCGCCTGGCAGACATCCCTGTAAATTTACCATCAGAAGACCCTGGTGTCGTTAAGGTGGCAATTAAACAGAGGCCACAGAAAAGGTCTCAGTTTGTGAACAATTCAAATTCAAATTCTACAAAGTCAAACAGCTCCAAAAGTGTCGAAGAAAGAAAAGAGGAGTATAACCGAGCTCGAGCAAGGATATTTAACTCTAATAGTTCTAGCAGTGGTCCTAGTGGAAAACCAGCAACTGAACCAAGGTTGCAGGATGTTTCCTACTATGGTTCCTCGGGGGTGCCAAATATGGAAGAGAAATCTGTTTCAGTGGTTTCTGATGTAAATTCTGGTAGTGGTTTGATTGATTACTCTTCAAGTAGTAGTAGGTCAGCAAGAAGTAGGACAGAGAAGGAGCCAATTGGTAGGAGCAAAGCACATAATAGGGTGGCCATCTTTCGGGATCGTGAGACTGACCGCAAGGACCCTGATTATAACAGGAACTATGATAGGTATATCCCTCTATATTTAATATTGTGTTCCCCACGGTATTATATTTTCTGATTTATTGCAGGGATTTCAAACATAGCAGGGATTATTTGAAAGTTACATTGTAATTTGAGAGGGAGTAAATGTTTTATTCTCATAGAACAATTTCTCTTTACTTTTCAATTTTGTGTGAATGAGTCTTGATTGCTGAGTCTCATTCTTATATGAGTAAAGGAGTCTTTGAATGACAGGAACAACAATACGTGTATCTCTCTGTTTTTAATATTTTGTTTCCCGCAGGGTATTATATTTTCTGATTTATGCCAGGGGTTTCAAACTTAACAGGATTCATTGAAGTTAATACTGAAAGTTATGTTGCAACTTGAAAGGGAGTAGCTGATTTACTCTCATAGAACAAGGCTTGAAACAGTTTCTCTTTACTTTTCAATTATGAGTGAATGAGTCCTTTTCATCTGTAGATACCCATTCATATGTTTATAATGCCTGCTCTACATTGTATTGTCGATCTTTATGCTTCAAATATCTTTTTTCCCTTAACCCTATCATAAATTCTATCTTTTTTCCCTTAACCCTATCATAAATTATCTTTTTTTGTTTCAATTTAACACTCTTTTGTTTCATTATCTTCCTTTTCTTTTTTGATACCATTCTGTATATGTATGGTAAGTCTGTACTGGTATACTCTTCTTCTTTGAAGGAATAAAAAAGTAATTTACCATTTAAATACAATTTGTACATCTATTAATTAGAAAATTTAGAGATAATTAGAAGGAAAGCTTCGTAATAGTTTAAGAGGAAAGGATTGATAGAGCTACTGATAATTTTGGATCCTTTATAAGTTTTCTAACAATAAAAGGGTCTGCAGTTTTTGTTTTTTGTTGTCTTACATGGTAGGAATATTTAGTTTGATCATATATTTTTTTTGGCGGGGGTCTTTAGATAAAGATCGTAACAATGTCGAGTATATTTTCAAAATCTGTATGCTGCTAAGATCAATGCTGGATTGACCTTATTTCATTTGTATTTCTTTTTTTAGTTCATATTTACAGGTTACTTGGGTTTTGCGAAGCCGTTTTTTATTCATGAGGCAGTAGCTTATATAGTGATTGTTTCTCTTTAGGTACATGCAGAGATTTGATCCTGGGTTTGGGTTCAATAGTGGACCATACACAATGCAGCCTATGTACACCCCTGCTATTAACTACAACACCGAATTCACACAACTTGGGTCAACTCATCGGCCTCAAATATCTCCTGAACACCAACCTCGTCCTCTCCCACAACATATACCTGGGCCATGGGTCGGTCCACCAACTGCTACAGGAATCAGTTATGGTCATCCTGAAACAATGATGCCACCTTTTAATCCAAATCATGTTGGCGCACGCTCTACATCTGCCATATTTTTGCATTCTTCTCAGTATCCTCTTCAGCGTCCTGGAATGCCTTTCATCCACCCTCATGAGCATGTTCACCAGCCTTTTTCACAGGTATAGCAACTTCACAACTCTCCTTCCTAATGTCATTTTTGGTTCCTTCCTCTGATGCATGCTTTTGGTCACTTATTTTTATTTAACACTTCATTTTAAGGGGTTCATACAACATTTCTGTTTTTCATCATCACTTGCAGCTTGAGCAGTGAACAACAAAAGTTTTCCCGTTATTTTTTAAATTGATCTTGAAAATTTTACAGTCTATATAGAATTATTATAATCATGTTTAAGTATGATAGTGCACTTTCTCTCTCATAGGGACCCCTTCTCCCTTTCCATTCCAACTTTCTCTATTTTTAGCGAACACTTCGTTCACTCAATGGTGAAAGATAGACCAATGAACCAAACAGTAAAATCTTTTATATGCCAGATGCTTTATCTAATTTTTATGCATTAGTAATACCTATGTTAAGGTTTCTTATGATACTATGCTTGAAGATGCCTGCATATAAACAGATTTTATGTTTTGACCTAATAATTATTTCTGAAGTCTTGATTCAAATCCCTGCATAATGATAAATTTTTAATCCAAATCCTTTTAAGTGATTTTTTAAACAATATGTAGCATTCATATTTAAAACAAAATTCACTGCCTTATGTCTTTGAAAAAAGGTGGGGAGAATGGGGGAATAGAAATTGAATACAAAACTTGTCTCTTTAGTTTACACTTCTGATTTTGGTCCTTGAATTATTGAACTTATACAGCCTCATCAACATCAGCCTGATGCTAGTTTTGGATTAGCCCGGCCCCAGTGAGGGCCTGGGCCATGCCTGCACTCTGCCAGTAAAACAATGATCTGAAACTGTTGAATCAATGTTGTCACAAGGTATCTAAACTGGCAGGAGTGCAGGCATAGAAAGCCGGGGTGAGATGGACATGATTTTGAAGGAATTATGCATCGATCCACAACCTCACACTCGGTTTATCTCGGAGCTTCCGTATCTTTGGCAAAGGTAGATACTCATTTGGTTCATATTCATTGCCGTTGATGATGATGATGAAAAGTAGATGAGACTTCTTGGAGCTAAGAATGTAAGCACTCATCAACGATGAAGGTATTGCTCTCCTCATTCAAGCCCCCCTCACCAAAGTAAACATTCTATTCCGAACTAGTGATGAAAATGTATCTGTCATATCACAGCTATATGAGGAGCCAAAGGGAATTGGGAAGATACTTTCTTTTGAAGTGGGCAAATTGCATATGCCTTGTGAGGGCTTTCGGCGTGCAGCATCTCCTGTTGCCAATGGGTAAAAGCTTTTGCCTTGAAATAATACGCCTTTACTGGAAAAGTTGTTTGCTGAAATAATAAAGCGGACATCATTATGTACCATATAACTATTTGATCCAGGCATATTTTGAACCTTTTGATTACTATCAGCTAGTATCAGTAGTCTTGATTTACTTGCTTGCATACACATATTTTGTGAGTTAAGCAATAGGAAAACGACTAGTGTTTTCTGCTGGTGACTTTACTCAATTAATGACCGGCACATCTAAGCCATTGTACGTGATAGAATGCTCTATATAGTCATTGATAGCACAGTTTACGAGCAGCTCGCAAAACGTATCATGGAATAAACTGTGCCCATTAACTTTCAGAAAGGATCCAGTAATGTGTATGTTTTTCATTAGTTCATCAGGTTGATGGGTTTAATCTACGAAAAAAAATATCCCGCTATTGTTTCATTAGGGTATGCATTTAAACTCTGGTGTCCATAAATGCACCAATGTTATCTCGATTTTGGAATATTTGTATGTAAAAGTCAATGTATATATGTTAGATTGTATTTATAGTAATATTGAACAAAGAGTTGGGTAAACCAGAGCTAAAAAATTACACACTGCCAATTTCAGCTGAATGAAAGGCCGTTTCCTTTTGTACTAATCAATCAGTCAATAAAAAAAAATAATCTAAACAACTGTTGTACTGGTCTCAACCAAGTTTTGAGGTATTATGATACCTAGCTAATTTCAATCCATCCTCTAAGAGTCCAGAGTTTAGCCCGTACGCTCGCGACGTGAGGGACGAACAAGTCACTTTTCTTCTAAGAAGAAAAATCAAATGCCATTCTTATGCCATTGAGCACAGCCCCAACATCGAATGTGCATTCGATTGGCATCATCCCAAACCAGTCTCAAAATTTGGAGGCTTGGGAGAACAGCACATGCCTCACTATGCACACTCTTAGAGCGTGTAGAGTTGGTGATACAAACTACTAGTTGATGCTGTTTAATGAAAAATGATTGAGCATCTCCGATATCATAAGCAAAACATAAATATTATCCCCCGAAATACACATTGGATCACAACCAAAATTCAAAGAGGATGGCTGAACTATCATGTCCCAAGGTTAAAACAGATAATTCTATAAAGTTCTAAACATGAATTTTAGAAACCCTCAGTAGAAGAAGCCTTGTACTTTTCCACCAACATTCTTTCTTCTAGCTTCTTCATGGTCCATTATTCCAGCAGATGTAGTCAGCACAATATACCCAAACTGCAATCACAATACGAATATGTACAAAGCGTTATCAGTTCGCATGAAAACATTTCCATCATAAGGGGAAATTATCTAATGAAGTTTCTAAGCTAACCTGTCTTGAAGGAAGTAGCCTAGCAGTCCAACCCTCAATCTCTTTCACTCCTGTGTCGAAACGAGGACTGATGACCCCACACTTGTTAAGCCTTCCGTTCAGTTCGACCACGATTTTACCAGATCTGTGGTCATCGACATACTCAAACTCTCCAGTATAACATGTAGTGCTCAATATGAGTATTTAGATCAAAAGAAGAGTTGGATGCGAAGAAAGGGCAGAGATTATATCTGAAAGTCGAAACAAACCATGCTTTTGCATGACCAAAAGGAACTTGATGATCACTTTTGAGGAAGGCCTGATCATGACCTGACGTTTGCCTCTCTTCTCAGCATTGTACATGCTCTTCAGCGCATCATTCAAAACGCTGACCCTCACCATCCTTCTAAATACAAGTCACTGCTTATTTTACATCAAATTAAGCATCGATTAAGCATTTATTCACAATTGTTAAGGAACTCACTAAAACATATCATTCTTCTCCGGCAAAGCCCATTTGAAAGCTTTTTTTTTCTTGTAAGAGATAGACAGGCATACATAAAAGCTCAACCGATTGAAGTTCTCTTTAATTTCTTTTATTTTTCAGGTTTTTTTTTTTTCATTAGATATACCACTACTAGTAAGAAACGGGTAGTATAAAGCTCTACATTTATCGAATATCCGAGTATTCAGTCATAGACAAGGACCATGAGGAAATCATGCGTGTTGAATACAAGGGTTCCAACAACTAGAATGCACCTTCCAGCCTTGACAACAAAGCTAATAAACAACCACCATTTTCCAATAGAAATAACAGCATTCCCAGTAATCAAATATCTTATTCAAATGAAGAATTGGTCCTATCCAATAAACCCAACTCTCTAATCAGAGCCTACATAGTAACAGAACAAAGCAGAGGAAAACAGGTTAAGGGCACCAAAAATTTTGACCCATAGGGAAAAAATGTACCCTTCATTCCCCAGAAACTGAAACACAGGCACAAGATCACTTCAGTTTCATGTCTTGTACATGAAATGAAACATTAACAACGTATCAAACACGAAGACAAGTGCGATCTAAACCTGGTCAAATGTGCGAATGAATCTCGATATCTATATAGTGCAATGAAAGAGCTGTTAAATAAGAAGAAAAAGGAAACCCCAAAGATCATTGAGCTATAGAGAGAAAAGGGAGTGAGTGCGTTGCCTACCTAAAAGCAAACACCGGCGGCGGCGGCGGCCGCGTCTGGGGTTTGAAGAGTAGTGAAGGAAAAGGCAAGAGCTTTGGTGATGGCTAGGTTTCGGCTTTAAATCTTTAGTTTTTGGTTTTAGGGGTTTCCAATTTACGTGGGCCTTTCAAGCTCAGATATGGGACTGAGCCTTAATATAGGTGTTCTGTTGTTACTATCTTTTAATTTTTATTGTTAATTTTTGTTATTTAATATGTATCATCTTTTTAAATTTTTAAAATTATATTTTAAAATAAATAATAACCTCAAATTTCACAAAATAGCCTCAAATTTTAAAATCATTACCATCTAAAACAATAATCTCGATTTGAATTTGATTTCGCCGTTGGTTGTCACGCCGCTGCCCATCATATTTGTCGTCGGACCATCACGACATTTACCCCACTACCTTGTCGTCGAAAATGAATTTGACACTGTGCGAAACGTCGAAATCGTCGAATGATTCACGACGAACGACGTCATAACTGACAATGAACGGTGTGTGAGCCGTTCGGTGAGAGGAGGGTGTTTCATTCAGTCACCGAAAATGCGACCAACTACGGTAAGAGTGGCCGGATTTGAAGGTTTAGAGATTTAAGGACTATTTTGAGATTATTTAAAAATTTTATGATATTTTAAAATTTCTATTTTTTTTTAAATAAATTCAGACATGTTTAATACTGCAACGTGTATGATTTTCATTGGACAACGACAAAATATTAACGTTTCTCACGGTGAGGAGGCACCTATTTAGATCATTGAAGAAAACGTTATTCATTTAATCGGCTCAAAAAAAATTTAAGCACTTATCTAAAAAAAGTATAATTTGAACACTTATTTAAGAGTTAAAGCTAATAATTTACAAATATACTTCTAATATAAAGACTCAATATATAAGGAAAATTCAGTTCTCCTGATTTTGAACACGTATGCAAAAAAAATATGAAGATATGCTATAATATAATTACACCAATATATTTTAAAAAAATAACAAAATTAGACTATAAGGATTATATTTTGAAACTATAAGGATTATATTTTGAATTTTAGATTAACACAGAGTATGAGGATTAAATTCAAAAATGTTATCCTCACCTTTAAAACCACTTAATTAATCCAAACCTGTATAATTTTTTTCTTACATTAAACATGGATAAAATTCGACTCGATGTGAAAAAAAGTGACTTGTTTTAACTTGACTCGTAATTTCATAAACTCAACTCGATAAAATTTTAAATAAAATTTAAATTATAAAATAAAATTTCAAATTTTTAGAAATTAGTTTATCAATTTGGATATAAAAAGTAGTTTAAATTAAAATCAATATATATTATAATATTATAAATAATTACAAATAAATTTATACAAAAACTGCAAAACTTGATTCGACATAAACTCATCTCAAATTTTTAAATAAAGTTTAAATTGTAAAATAAAACTTATAAACTTGAATAACTCAAAAAAAATTTACTCGACTAGACGGCTCAGCCCTATGTATATATAAAAATTTCCTACCAAGAAATTTTGTGGTTGACTTCTGTATGCAGGAAATATGTCATCAAATGACTATCAAAGTTCAGTACTTTCTACTTCATCTTATACCATTAGAAATCTTGGACCAAACCTTCATCTTCAACCATGGACTCACAGTTCCCTGTAATTCTCCCTTTTTTCTCAGATTTCTCTGCCAAATATCTGGCAAAAAACAATTTTGGTGTGACATCAAGTTATAATAGTACACAATGTACACATTCAAATTAAGCTATACATTATTACACTACTCTTCCCACTCCTATCCAAACTCGTCCCCCATGAGCTTCAAAGACGGCCATGATGCTCTGGAAATTCCCCCTGCTAGCTGACTACCAGCACCTCGTCAATCAAAAAGTGGGCAACTGCATCTTCCGAGGGGGATTCGGTAAGACTAGCAGCTCCGGCAATTCTGAATGCCATCATAGCTTTGTACGTAGCCATATCGGCATTTTGCATTAGCAACTGAGCCTGTTGGCGTTTCAGGATAGCTGTTTCAATAGATGCGGTAGCTGCAGCTCTAGCTTCTTCCACTTTAACCATGGCGTCATCTTCTTCCAATGCATCATGTTCGATTGCCATGGCTGCACATATTACAAACAATTCAGTCTCAGCAACAAACCAGAAACAAAGTCCTATTGATACAGGCTTGGAAACGTATAGCATCTGATCATTAATGAGATGAGAAACCATATATACATATCAAAATCAGACCAAAACATGTATGGTAGACTATACCTTGCGCCGAACTTGGTTGCTTGCCTCTTCCATGGCTAGCTTGACGCTTAAATGACCTCCTTTTACGTAGGAAAGGCTGCGGAACTACTGGAGCCTTCTTGATCTGATAAACCTGCTAGAATCAAACATTAATTACGGTCATGTATCTACGGGAGTCTAGTATATACAATGTTTATTGTTCCAAATTCACACCAAACACCAGAAATAAAAGCTAGGAGACTGAACTGCAATGGCAGAAGTTAGAATTTCACCTATAAATACAATTCTATGAAATCATCGCAAGACAGAAACCAAAAAAGAAATAGGCCTATAAACCCTTTCGAAAAAGGTATAGTTGTCCATGCTAAACTTCCCTAAAAATTTCAACAAATAATTACACTTAGAACACAAGTTTGAATTTTCTTCATCTATAAAAGATAGTATCCAATACAACGATTCCGAGTTTATTTTCCCAAATGAATCTATTGACATCTATTTGCATAAAGAAGTTTTCTATGAAGTATACCTGGAAAACTCTAAGCAGTGGTGATCGCCTTTGCTCCCGTTTTTTCGACCAGTAAGCATGAACAGCTTCAACCACTCCACTAATACCCAGATCAGCAGCTGCTGCAATCACATTTGAGTGATCATCTGGACTACAAAAGCATGCCTTCTCAAAAGTATCAACCATCAACTCGAAACAATCCCCTGAAAGATGCTCGCAATGCACATTTACACAAAAGAACTCATCATTGAACTTCTTTAACCATTCCTCATCTTCTGAATCCATGTCATAGTTAGCAGTCCTCTTTGCCAAGGTTCTTGATACCTCATCACCTTCAACAGAGATATACGAATCCGGTCTTCCAAATGGCACACCGGGTTTACCCTCATACCCAGATACTTCACAAACCCCTGGCACAGGGATCACTCTACAAGTTGAAGCTGGCACATTGCGTTCACTACATTCCTTGTAAAGATCCTTGAAACGGATCCAATCTCTCCGATTCGGAAACTCGAGCTTCCAGGTATCATCCCCGGTCCAAATCATTGCCCGAGTGAACCGGTTGAATGAGGGTGGCCTCATAAATTTTTTTGCCTTCTGTGCATACTTAGTCGAATTGTCCTTTTTCACGGAAAGAAGCCATTCTTTTGACTCAGAGAGCTCTAAAGTGACAATTGCTCCTTCTTCCCTGTAACATCTATCAGGTTCAATGATCAATACATTGGCAGAGCATTGCAACGAATCCGACTCCAACTCTACCTTCGACATTAAATCCGATATCGAAGAGCTCAAATCACTTAAGTCCGATGCCGAACCGGTGCGGATTGAACTCCTAAGCTTGTTTTTAGAAACTACTGAGGAAAAAGGAATCCCATTTCTCCTACTACTTATCAAATCAGACATTAGAGCTCCACTAGAAATAGGGTTCCTAGCTCTTATTCTCCTCAGCGAACTCCTCTTCTTCTGAATACTGCTTCGAACTGTTAACTTCGAAGATCTAAAACACGGATGTGAAGCGACTTTGCTCCCGAATTTACTGGTTTCGAGCATGGTGGAACCAATTGGAGTCTTTGGCTCCGAATTTTCGGAAAGATTGCACTTTTGAACCCCGTTTCTCTTCCTTTTTCTAGTGTAAACAATCCCAAACATCTTATCTACAGTGCCGCCATCGTTTATAGCTTCAGCTTTCACTTTCCTGGACCGTTTCTTTGGATTCTCTTCGTGGCCCAGTCTTTTGGGCTTCTCATTTACCTCTGCCGGAGAATTAAGTACTTCACTCTTTAGGGTCTTTTTCGCCGAGTTCTTGAATTCAACACAGTCGTTGCCGCGCCTCTTGGGCTTCACTTCGCCGGAATCAGGCCGGAGTTGCCGCCCAGAACGAAGAACCCGGGCATCCGAGCTCTTCATCCTGCAAACCCTTGTGCTCCGTTTCATCCCCACTGAAGGCATCGCCGCCGGGAGGTAAAGACTGCTCGTACGCTCTTTCCTACCCCAAACCCAACGAGTTGACTCAGTAACCGACTCGAGTCGGACGAGTCAAAAAGAAAAAAAAAACAAACCCGAAAAGGCCCACTCGACCAACCACCTCGTGAAATACGACAAAACGTTAACAAATAGACAGCCAACGGCTGACCCTCCGATTCAGAAGCAGATCCATAGTCATAAGTGAACCAGTTCACTCACACAAACAAATCTGCAACTATGGAAAACCCAGACCGTTTTGACTCGGCTACACGAAGAAGATAACCACAAACATAGTAAATAGTAAACAAGAATAGAGAAAAATACTACAATACCCCCACTCACAAAGATCGTTCAACTCCAAATTAAAATTAAAATCACACCCACGAAATAAAAAAAACAAAACCCACAAATTAAAAGTAGTAAACACGCAAAGATCTTGCTTCTTCACAAAGATGGAGAGGACAGGGGAGGAATCATTAGAAAAAGATGAGTCTCTCTCTCTAGAACTTGAAGAGAGAGAAAACAGGGTTATGGAGTTTCACGTAAACCTTGTTTTTCGGAAGAGAGATGGAGGCTAGGATTTAGGATGACGTGATAAAAAAAAACCACTGAAAGAGGGGAAAGATAATTGGAAAAATCGAAATCAATTTGCTGAGTGATGGAAACCGTTGATCTTATGGAACCAACGGTTGAGATCATTTAGGTGGCTCCAATGACTGGGCCGTTTTAGCCCTCTAGTTTTAAGAGGGAGAAAGTGGATATTTTTCTCTTCGGGTTGTGTGCTTGAAATCACGAAAATAGCCTACGGTAATTATGGTATGGAGGAAGAGATTTCTATAGAGGCAACTTTGTGGGAATTTAGTTTTTGAGGGTAAATTGGGAAGTTAAAAAGGGGATGTGTGGTGCAAAAAACTGACTACAAAGTCCACCGTTGATTTGTAAAACATTATTAGATAACCTACTTCACCACCTTATTCATTAGATTTCCAGTGAAATCTTTCCGTTCATATTTTTTTTTAATTTAATATCAAAATAAGTATTAAAACTATTCGGTATTTTTAAATGTTTAATTTTTTTTATCTCTTTTAAATATCTAAACTTTCTTTTATCAAAATAGATGTGCAATTTTTTTTTTGTTAAAGTATGTGTTTCAGTTAGATCTTAAAATAGTCAAAATAATAGTTTAGACTCTTAAAAGTGAAAAAAAAAATTTAAGTAGCTAAAAGGAAAAATATGAATTTAAAAAATAGAAAATGAGTGAAAATAGTTTAGGCGGTTAAAAAAGAAAAATATGATAGTCTAAGCACCTATTTTAACATTAAGCTTTTTTCAAGGTAAATCTTTATTTTTTTCTTACATATAATTAAAGAGCGTGTAGTTACTTAGAGATTACACTAAAAATGAGTAAATGTTATTTGATAGATCATGAATTACGTGGTGAGCCGAATTCATCAAATAAATTTTTATTAATTTGACACAATAATGATTTTACTAGAAATGTGGCCAACGGCTTGACTTTTTATATTATAATATTTAATTAAAATAAATAAAATTTCACTAATAAACAGTTAATCTAGTGAAATGATGCAATAGATGCCTTAAGTAAGATTAATAGTTCAAATATTAACATTGTAATAAGTTTCTATTCTCATTCAAACTCGGCTTAGATTTAACAATCAATTATTGTATGGACTGTAACTAATTAAAATCACAAAATTTAAATTTATAAGTTGCACATAATACAAAAGTAATAACATATTTAACCTAAAAAATCTAGTATAAAAAGATCATTTAACCATAATTTTAAAAGAATTATTTTATTTGAGGAGGATGAAGCTGAAAAAAAAAACATAATTTCACGTTACCCATTCCTTTTGTATTGCAATTGCATAATGTTCTCCATTGACATGGTGGCTGTACTTGTTTCATAAAATAATTAACCATGATTTTATAGTACAAAATGCATGCCTTTTGAATTTAGGTGGTTATTTAATGTATGCCTTTTGAATTCAAGTTGTTATATAAAAACAATAAATATAGTGATATTTCAATTAAATCAATTATATTTTGTAATTAAAAAATAATTATATTTTTAAGCGAAAAAAATTATTCACACGCGTCTTATTAAAAAAATCCTAAATCTAAATGAGAAAAAAAACGCACGTGAAAATAATTAAAGTCAATCCAAACAAACTAACTATGCAACTAAATAACCACGTACTCGCTTACATAGATTTATATCAAGGGTAAAACTTTGATACACAGGCTGTGTAAAATTAATTTTACACATACTTGTGTATTTGCACTATAAAACTTAAATCCTAAATTCTTAACCCTAACCCTAAAAAACTAAACTCTAAATCTTAAACCTTATACACTAAATTCTAAACACTAATCTTAAATTCTAAACCCTACAACCTAAACTCCTAAACCTTAAACCCTAAACTAAAACCCTAACCCTTAAAACTAAAATGTAAACTAAAGTTTACACGGCCTGTGTATCAAAGTTTTTTCTTTATATCAATGTTATTAAACTATTATAAAATTAAATGGCATAATCATGCAATTTGCTTTCTCAATAAATTTATGATCAGGTTTAACCGCTCACCCAATTTTTCTCTCCACCCTACTTTTCTTTTTCTTTTTTCATTTTACTTGGTTAGCCGCCGCATTAGTTTTAGTGTTAGTTGTCGACTGTCGATATTCCTTTTCTTTTCCTTTGTTTGCTTATCTCTCATATTATTTTTTCTTAATTTGTTAAAGTTTTATAGGAATAACTTTGCTTTTACGACACGTTTTTTCTTTGTTTTTATGAAAAAAATTTATTTTCTTATGTCGGTTTTTGACTATTTTTTATTTTTTTAAAGTTGGACTTGGCGTTGCCTCGATTGTTCAAGATGACGTTGATTTGTTATCATGTTGATCTTCCCTGCTATGAACCACCGGATTAGATTTGGATACGCGGTTTTGCGTTCGTGGATAGCTTTCTTACGATGTTCAGCTCTAATTTTACAATTGTCGGTGGTCTTTTAGTAGTTTGATCTCATTTTGTAGTTCATTTTTGATGCAATCAGATACGTTCGTATCTATCTTTTGTTTGAGTATTTTTTTAACCATTTCATTTTTACGGTGCTTGTATGATCTCAATTGGCTAGTGTAATCACTCATTTTTCTCCGGGTTTTTAGTATTTTTAGTATTATTGTAATAATATTATTAATCTTAAAAAAAACTAAAAAAATAAAAAAAGTAAAAAAAAATAAAAAAAAGGGGGAGGGGAGTGGAGCACAAGGCTCCACGTCACCCATCTCACCCCTATAAATAGGCATCAATTAAAATGGAAATGGAAGCAATTGAATCGGCCATGGGCTGGCCAATAAAGGGGGCATTAGCTCCCGGCTAGCCCAGGACCGGGACAGTGTCCTCGGTCCTAGTCGGTTCGATCGGGGTCCTATTTTAGGTCCGATCTAGTTAATATTTTTGGAGAGGTCGTGGTAGATCTCGGTGGGGTTTCGTCGGGGTTCGTCATTCGAACTCCTAGTTAGGTATATTTTCTTTCCTTTTTATTTATGTTGTAATTTTTATATTTTAATGAAGTAGTAGTTAATTTAAAATTGTGTTTTTAATTTGTATGTTTATCTATGTTTTAGATTAATATGTTTTAAATTTATGTTTTATATTAGTGTTTTATTTATGTTAGATATGTTTTTATTTATAAGTTAGATTAATATATATGTATGTATGTTATGTATGTATGTTTTAGATTATTATTTTATTTATGTTAGATATGTTTTATTTATGTGTTAAATTAATAGTTATGTATGTATATTTTAGATTAGTATTTTATTTATGTTATGTTAGTATTTCATTATGTTAGTATTTATTTATATTTTTTATCGCAAGGTATTTATTTATATTTTTCATGTTTTTTAAGTTTGCATAACGAACTTATATTTTGTCAATGTGGTGCCCTTTTATTCGAGCGTAAACGGGGCTAGTATCAGGCGTAGTGATAGTGGTTGGACGTTTACTCTCGAATAACGGGGCCTTTAAAATTTACTCGCACTTATAATCAAATTTTAATTTAAGCGTCACTTTAATCCGGAAAATCTAATATTAATAAAGCGGTAATTATTAAAGTACCAATTTTGGGCGGTGTGGGGGTGCTAATCCTTCCCCATCCGTAACCGACTCCCGAACCCGATATTTTGAAATCTCTGGTTTTCTACAGTGTCCGGTCCACCTTGAGTGGCCGGTGGCGACTCTAATTTTAAATAAAATGAGGGTTTTCTAAAACTCCACGCGGAATTCAATATTTTCAAAACAAAAAAAAACATACTCTTTTTTAGCGAGAAAAAACATCGCTACAGATGGCGACTCCGCTGGGGAAATTTTTGTTTTTCAAAAACAAATGAGAGTCGAGCTTTTTTCAAATAATTACCGCTTTATTAATATCGGAAATTCCGGATTAAAGTGACTATTAAACTAACATTCGGTTATAGTTGCGCGCTTGTTTTAACGCATTTAAAATATGGCATATAAACCCGTTTTTTTAAGTGGGGGAAACGCTAATGCTTTCGTGGAGATATCGTTCTCCCGTATGGGCCTAGCAAGTACCTTCGGGGCTCGAGTACCTTATACTTTCGTGAGGATATCGTTCCTTCGTATGGGTATAAGCGAATGGGTCCCCTTGAATTGAACCCGGTTGAAATGAGCCTATAATGGGTGATGATCGGGGGCCTTGCTACTCTTAGTAGGGGACAGCAAGGACAATTTGGGTACCTCTTAGCACCAAAACTGCATGTAGAGAACATATAGAAACCTACCCTTTTAGAGCCATGCGGATAACCTAGGTGTTTTAGACGGGATGTAAATAGGGTTGTTTTGTTTGTTTACCTTATCTAAATTATTCTTCTAATTATATGTTGTTGATCTTATTCGAGATCGACTCGTTTTTCTTTCTTGTTTTACCCTTTTTGCATACATCATTGCATTTGCATTACATTGGGGTATTGGTTCAAGTGGTTTACCCGATCAAATTTTTTTCATTTTTACCTAATTTTAAATTGACCCATTTTTGTGATCACATCATATCGGTTCATTTTGGCATTCATTGTATGGCATATCATAACACTTTAATTTTTGCACTTTTACCAGCATGAAATGCTAATTCACGAATGGCTCTCAATTTGAAAAATTATCATCGGGAGAAAATCTAGCACTCTAGATATCAAGACAATATTCAAAGTTGCAAATAAATCCCATGAGTTCGGAAGTTGAGCCACGAGAACCATTTTTGAATCAGTACTTTCGCATCTAAGACATGCATTTTGCATTTACACATATATTTTGAAAATTTTAAAGTCGGTCCCCGAGTTACCCCATTAGATACAACAAAGTTGGTCAACCTAGCACTTTGCAGAACCTCTACAAGGGCCTGGTATTGGGGTATGTCCAAAAGCACCCCCACATCTTTTACGAACATTATGCCTCTAACAAGGCCTCAATCCCGGGGAATTCTTTGCCAAGGTCCTGCCTTCATTGTCGAGTCAAACTCTTGCATCTTTGACCACAATCTGCAAAAATGCACCTAATCCGAAAAGAGGTTAGGGCACCGTCACATACAAAAGACCAAGATCCTGACGGGACCAGTAAGGAGTCAGGGGAATCCCTTTGAGGATCGAAAAAATCATGCCACATTCATGCATGTAATTGCATTCATCTTGCATTAAACCATTTTTGCAAACGTCATACATTTAGATTAAGTGCATACACCAAAGTCACCATGCATTTAGGGTAGACACATAAAATTAGATACATTCATGCAATCTTGCTTGTACATAAGAGGTCTAGGAAAAAGACCGAGTACCCTCGACATGGGGGCAATGACAAGAAGGCCAACCCTAGTCTTGAAGGAGGCCAAACACGAAGAAGATGGAAACGCCCAAAATAAAAGGTATCAGCGACAAAATCTTTGACAATTACTGACTAATGTTTTTTCTTTTGTAGGATTTTATTCCTCCGACGATGGTGTGACGGATGCCAACATTCCAGATCTTACCCTCTGCCGATAGAAGTAGAGCAAATTTTTTCCCAGACATAGTCTCGCTGTCAATAGCACAACAATTCAACATCTAGCAAATCATGCCTCCATCAGTGGTGGTACGCCAACTTAATGTAGATCTTGCCTCCATTGGTGGTGTTGCAAGTTAAAATTTCCATCTGGATCCTATCACTCCGTCAGTGGTGTAGCAGGTCTCACATTTTGCTGATCTAGTCTCTCCGGCAGTGGTGTAGCAGATCAAATCCTATCCAGATCTTGCCTCCATCGGCAGTGTTGCAGATCAAAGTTTCCATTCGGTCCTACCTCTCCGTCGGTGGTGCAGTGGGTCCTACATTTTGCTGATCTAGTCTCTCCGTCAGTGGTGTGACTGATCAAATCCTCTCCGGTCTTGCCTCTTCGACGGTGTTGCAACTAGACTTGAATTTTACTCGAAATTTACCTTTTTATTATAATTGTAGCTAAAAAAATCAATCCAAAAAGAAAAAAGAAAAAGCAAAGAGAAAAAAATAGAAAAAAATAAAAATAAATTGAAAAAAGAAGAAAAAATAAAAGAAATGAAAAAAGCAAAAATTTAAGGAAAATAAAAAATGAAGAAAAAAGAAGAAAAAACTATCCGATCCTCGCCTCTTCGCTTTGTCGTAGCCGGATCAAATCTTTAGACCTTGCCTCCTCGCTCGGTGTTGTAGCTTGGTCAAATTTAATCTGCGGCTCGCCTCCTCGCGGTGTTGTAGCTGAACCAAATTCACTAACTTCCGGTCTTGCCTCTTCGTCGGTGTTGTAGCTAGACCAAATTCACCAACTCTTGATCCCGCCTCTTCGCTTGTTGTAGCCGGATCAATATTACTAACTTTAGACCATGCCTCCTCGTCGGTGTTGTAGCTTGGTCAAAATTTACTAACTTTCTAGTTGTATCAATGTTGTATCTCAAAAAGAAAAAAAAAAAAAAAAAAAAAAAAAAAAAAAAAGGAAAAAAAAGAAAAGAAAAAAAAAAAAAAGAAAAAAAAAACAAGAAAAAAGGAAAAAAAGAAAAAAAGAAAAAATAGAAAAGAAATAAGAAAAAGAAATAAGAATGAAAATGAAAATGAAAAAAACAAAAAATGAAAAAATGAAAAAATGAGCTTTCAACCAAATTCGGATCATGCCTCTTCATCATAGTCGTAGCTTGATCACAAAAAGAACAACTATCCGATCCCGCCTCTTCGCTTGTCGTAGCCGGATCAAATCTTCGCACCATGCCTCTTCCTCGGTGTTGTAGCTTGGTCAAATCTAACTTTCGATTCTGCCTCTTCGTCGGTGTTGTTGTAGCCGAACCTAATTCACTAACTTTCGATCTTGCCTCTTCGCTTCGGTGTTGTAGCTAGACCAAATTCACTAACTTTTGATCCCGCCTCTTCGCTTGTTGTAGCTGGATCAACATTATTAACTTTAGACCATGCCTCTTCGCGGTGTTGTAGCTTGGTCAAAATTCACCAACTTTCAAGTTTTATCAATGTTCTAAGAAAAAAAAAAAAAAGAGAAAAGAGAAAAAAGAAAAAAAAAAATATGGAAAAAGAAACAAAAGAAAAAAAAAAAAGGAAAAAATTGTCGGTTTTTCGATCCCCGCCTCTTCGTCAAAGTTGTAGCTGGATCGGACATCATAACTTTCATCCATCGGTCTTGCCTCCTCGCCGGTGTTGCACCGGATCGAATTTTGTAGACCCTGCCTCTTCGCTTGGTGTTGCAAAATGGGTCGAATTCCTTAGGTATTAGCTTATTATCAATAATGTAGCAAGTGGAACTCACCGCTTCCCCAACACAAACAACCCCTCATTTTGAAGGCTTTGCTTCCTAAAGTGACAATGTAGATCAATCAAGACAAGAAAGAAGACCTACGCCAAGAGAAAGAAGATCTACCAAAAGGAAGACACGCGTCAAAAGGAGAGAAGTTCAGCCAGATAAGACAAAAATGAGTGCTTTTGATCTTTGCTTTGTCCTCGTTCCACAAGAACAAGCAAAGAGGGCAAATCAGAATCACTCATTTTTGTCCGAGTTTTTAGTATTTTTAGTATTGTTGTAATAATATTATTAATCTTAAAAAAACTAAAAAATAATAAAAAAGTAAAAAAATAAAAAAAAAAAGGGAGGGAGGGGAGCACAAGGCTCCACGTCACCCATCTCACCCCTATAAATAGGCATCAATTAAAATGGAAATGGAAGCAATTGAATCGGCCATGGGCTGCCAATAAAGGGGCATTAGCTCCCTAGCCCCTGGCCCGGGTGTCCTCGGTCTAGTCGGTTTGATCGGGTCCTATTTTAGGTCCGATCTAGTTAATATTTTTGGAGAGGTCGTGGTAGATCTCGGTGGGGTTTCGTCGGGGTTCGTCATTCAACTCCTAGTTAGGTATATTTTCTTTCCTTTTTATTTATGTTGTAATTTTTATATTTTAATGAAGTAGTAGTTAATTTAAAATTGTGTTTTTAATTTGTATGTTTATCTATGTTTTAGATTAGTATGTTTTAAATTTATGTTTTATATTAGTGTTTTATTTATGTTAGATATGTTTTTATTTATAAGTTAGATTAATATATATGTATGTATGTATGTATTTTTAGATTATTATTTTATTTATGTTAGATATGTTTTATTTATGTGTTAAATTAATAGTTATGTATGTATATTTTAGATTAGTATTTTATTTATATTATGTTAGTATTTTATTATGTTAGTATTTATTTATATTTTTATATCGCAAGGTATTTATTTATATTTATTTTCATGTTTTTTTAGTTTGCATAACGAACTTATATATTTTGTCAATGTGGTGCCCTTTTATTCGAGCGTAAACGGGGCCAGTATCAGGCGTAGTGATAGTGGTTGGGCGTTTACTCTCGAATAACGGGGCCTTTAAAATTTACTCGCACTTATAATCAAATTTTAATTTAATCGTCACTTTAATCCGGAAAATCTAATATTAATAAAGCGGTAATTATTAAAGTACCAATTTTGGGCGGTGTGGGGTGCTAATCCTTCCCCATCCGTAATCGACTCCCGAACCGATATTTTTAAATCTCTGGTTTTTTTATGGTGTCCGTCCACCTTGAGTGGCCGGTGGCGACTCCAATTTTAAATAAAATGAGGGTTTTCTAAAACTCCACGCGGAATTCAATATTTTCAAAACAAAAAAAAACATACTCTTTTTTAGCGGAAAAAAACATCGCTACAGATGGCGACTCCGTTGGGGACATTTTTGTTTTTCAAAAACAAATGAGAGTCGAGCTTTTTCAAATAATTACCGCTTTATTAATATCGGAAATTTCGGATTAAAGTGACTATTAAAGTAACATTCGGTTATAATTGCGCGTTTATTTTAACGCATTTAAAATATGGCATATAAACCTGTTTTTAAGTGGGGGGAAATGCTAATGCTTTCGTGGAGATATCGTTCTCCCGTATGGGCTTAGCAAGTACCTTCGGGGCTCGAGTACCTTATACTTTCGTGAGGATATCGTTCCTTCGTATGGGTATAAGCGAATGGGTCCCCCTGAATTGAACCTAGTTGAAATGAGCCTATAATGGGTGATGATCGGGGGCCTTGCTACTCTTAGTAGGGGACAGCAAGGACAATTTGGGTACCTCTTAGCACCAAAACTGCATGTAGAGAACATATAGAAACCTACCCTTTTAGAGCCATGCGGATAACCTAGGTGTTTTAGACGGGATGTAAATAGGGTTGTTTTGTTTGTTTACCTTATCTAAATTATTCTTCTAATTATATGTTGTTGATCTTATTCGGTACTGACTCGTTTTCTTTCTTGTTTTACCCTTTTTTGCATACATCATTGCATTTGCATTACATTGGGGTATTGGTTCAAGTGGTTTACCCGATCAAATTTTTTTTCATTTTTACCCTAATTTTAAATTGACCCATTTTTGTGATCACATCATATCGGTTCATTTTGGCATTCATTGTATGGCATATCATAACACTTTAATTTTTGCACTTTTACCAGCATGAAATGCTAATTCACGAATGGCTCTCAATTTGAAAAATTATCATCGGGAGAAAATCTAGCACTCTAGATATCAAGACAATATTCAAAGTTGCAAATAAATCCCATGAGTTCGGAAGTTGAGCCACGAGAACCATTTTTGAATTAGTACTTTCGCATCTAAGACATGCATTTTGCATTTACACATATATTTTGAAAATTTTAAAGTCGGTCCCCGAGTTACCCCATTAGATACAACAAAGTTGGTCAACCTAGCACTTTGCGAACTCTACAAGAGCACGGTATTGGGGCATGTCCAAAAGCACCCCCACATCTTTTACAAACATTATGCCTCTAACAAGGCCTCAGTCCGGGGGCATTCTTTGCCAAGGTCCAGCCTTCATTGTCGAGTCAAACTCTTGCATCTTTGACCACAGTCTGCAAAAATGCACCTAATCCAAAAAGAGGTTAGGGCACCGTCACATACAAAAGACCAAGATCCTGACGGGACCAGTAAGGAGTCAGGGGAATCCCTTTGAGGATCGAAAAAATCATGCCACATTCATGCATGTAATTGCATTCATCTTGCATTAAACCATTTTTGCAAACGTCATACATTTAGATTAAGTGCATACACCAAAGTCACCATGCATTTAGGGTAGACACATAAAATTAGATACATTCATGCAATCTTGCTTGTACATAAGAGGTCTAGGAAAAAGACCGAGTACCCTCGACATGGGGGCAATGACAAGAAGGCCAACCCTAGTCTTGAAGGAGGCCAAACACGAAGAAGATGGAAACGCCCAAAATAAAAGGTATCAGCGACAAAATCTTTGACAATTACTGACTAATGTTTTTTCTTTTGTAGGATTTTATTCCTCCGACGATGGTGTGACGGATGCCAACATTCCAGATCTTACCCTCTCTGCGATAGAAGTAGAGCAAATTTTTCCCCGCACATAGTCTCATTGTCAATAGCACAACAATTCAACATCTTGCAAATCATGCCTCCATCGGTGGTGGTGGTACGCCAACTTAATGTAGATCTTGCCTCCATTGGTGGTGTTGCAAGTTAAAATTTCCATCCGGATCCTATCACTCCGTCGATGGTGTAGCAGTCTCACATTTTGCTGATCTAGTCTCTCCGTGGTGTAGCGAGATCAAATCCTATCCAGATCTTGCCTCCATCGGCGGTGTTGCGATCAAAGTTTCCATTCGGTCCTACCTCTCCGTCGGTGGTGCAGTGGGTCCTACATTTTGCTGATCTAGTCTCTCCGTCAGTGGTGTGACTGATCAAATCCTCTCCGGTCTTGCCTCTTCGACGGTGTTGCAACTAGACTTGAATTTTACTCGAAATTTACCTTTTTATTATAATTGTAGCTAAAAAAATCAATCCAAAAAGAAAAAAGAAAAAGCAAAGAGAAAAAAATAGAAAAAAATAAAAATAAATTGAAAAAAGAAGAAAAAATAAAAGAAATGAAAAAAGCAAAAATTTAAGGAAAATAAAAAATGAAGAAAAAAGAAGAAAAAAACTATCCGATCCTGCCTCTTCGTCGGTGTCGTAGCTGGATCAAATCTTTAGACCTTGCCTCCTCGTCGGTGTTGTAGCTTGGTCAAATTTAACTGCCGGTTCTGCCTCCTCGTCAGTGTTGTAGCTGAACCAAATTCACTAACTTCTGGTCTTGCCTCTTCGTCGGTGTTGTAGCTAGACCAAATTCACCAACTCTTGATCCTGCCTCTTCGTCGGTGTTGTAAGATTACTAACTTTAGACCATGCCTCCTCGTCGGTGTTGTAGCTTGGTCAAAATTTACTAACTTTCTAGTTGTATCAATGTTGTATCTCAAAAAGAAAAAAAAAGAAAAAAAGAAAAAAGCAAAAAAAAAAGAAGGAAAAAAGAAAAGAAAAAGAAAAAGAAAAAAGAAGGAAAAAAACAAGAAAAAAGGAAAAAAAGAAAAAAGAGAAAAATAGAAAAAGAAATAAGAAAAAGAAATAAGAATGAAAATGAAAATGAAAAAAACAAAAAATGAAAAAAATGAAAAAATGAGCTTTCAACCAAATTCGGATCATGCCTCTTCATCATAGTCGTAGCTTGATCACAAAAAAGAACAACTATCCGATCCTGCCTCTTCGTCGGTGTCGTAGCTGGATCAAATCTTCAGACCATGCCTCTTCCTCGGTGTTGTAGCTTGGTCAAATCTAACTTTCGATTCTGCCTCTTCGTCGGTGTTGTAGCTGAACCTAATTCACTAACTTTCGATCTTGCCTCTTCGTCGGTGTTGTAGCTAGACCAAATTCACTAACTTTTGATCCTGCCTCTTCGTCGGTGTTGTAGCTGGATCAACATTATTAACTTTAGACCATGCCTCTTCGCCGGTGTTGTAGCTTGGTCAAAATTCACCAACTTTCAAGTTTTATCAATGTTCTAAGAAAAAAAAGAGAAAAAAGAGAAAAAGAGAAAAAAAGAGAAAAAGAAAAAATATGGAAAAAGAAACAAAAGAAAAAAAAAGGAAGGAAAAAATTGTCAGTTTTCTGATCCTGCCTCTTCGTCAAAGTTGTAGCTGGATCAGACATCATAACTTTCATCCATCGGTCTTGCCTCCTCGTCAGTGTTGCAGCTGGATCGAATTTTGTAGACCCTGTCTCTTCGTCGGTGTTGCAGCTGGGTCGAATTCCTTAGGTATTAGCTTATTATCAATAATGTAGCAAGTGGAACTCAGTCTGGCTTCCCCAACAAACAACCCCTCATTTTGAAGGCTTTGCTTCCCTAAAGTGACAATGTAGATCAATCAAGACAAGAAAGAAGACCTACGCCGAAGAGAAAGAAGATCTACCAAAGAAGGAAGACACGCGTCAAAAGGAGAGAAGTTCAGCCAGATAAGACAAAAATGAGTGCTTTTGATCTTTGCTTTGTCCTCGTTCCACAAGAACAAGCAAAGAGGGGCAACTGTAATCACTCATTTTTGTCCGAGTTTTTAGTATTTTTAGTATTGTTGTAATAATATTATTAATCTTAAAAAAACTAAAAAAATAATAAAAAAAGTAAAAAAAATAAAATAAAAAAGGGGAGGGGAGGGGAGCACAAGGCTCCACGTCACCCATCTCACCCCTATAAATAGGCATCAATTGAAATGGAAATGGAAGCAATTGAATCGGCCATGGACTGGCCAATAAAGGGGGCATTAGCTCCCGGCTAGCCCAGGACCGGGGCAGTGTCCTCGGTCCTAGTCGGTTTGATCGGGGTCCTATTTTAGGTCCGATCTAGTTAATATTTTTGGAGAGGTCGTGGTAGACCTCGGTGGGGTTTCGTCGGGGTTCGTCATTCGAACTCCTAGTTAGGTATATTTTCTTTCCTTTTTATTTATGTTGTAATTTTTATATTTTAATGAAGTAGTAGTTAATTTAAAATTGTATTTTTAATTTGTATGTTTATCTATGTTTTAGATTAGTATGTTTTAAATTTATGTTTTATATTAGTGTTTTATTTATGTTAGATATGTTTTTATTTATAAGTTAGATTAATATATATGTATGTATGTTTTAGATTATTATTTTATTTATGTTAGATATGTTTTATTTATGTGTTAAATTAATAGTTATGTATGTATGTTTTAGATTAGTATTTTATTTATGTTATGTTAGTATTTATTTATATTTTTTATCGCAAGGTATTTATTTATATTTGTCATGTTTTTTAAGTTTGCATAACGAACATATATTTTGTCAATGTGGTGCCCTTTTATTCGAGCGTAAACGGGGCCAGTATCAGGCGTAGTGATAGTGGTTGGACGTTTACTCTCGAATAACGGGGCCTTTAAAATTTACTCGCACTTATAATCAAATTTTAATTTAAGCGTCACTTTAATCCGGAAAATCTAATATTAATAAAGCGGTAATTATTAAAGTACCAATTATGGGCGGTGTGGGGTGCTAATCCTTCCCCATTCGTAACCGACTCCCGAACCCGATATTTTGAAATCTCTGGTTTTCTACGGTGTCCGGTCCACCTTGAGTGGCCGGTGGCGACTCCAATTTTAAATAAAATGCGGGTTTTCTAAAACTCCATGCGGAATTCAATATTTTCAAAACAAAAAAAAAACATACTCTTTTTTAGCGAGAAAAAACATCGCTACAGCTAGTTTGTTTTTGTGTAAAAAAATGTTTAAATTATGTGTTTAGTTTACGATTATAGTTGTAAACCCTCATTATAATCTTGAATATCTTTTCGTTTTAATAAAAATAGCGGTTTCTATAAAAAAAATTATGATCTTGGCTTTTTTAAATATAGATTCTAGATTAATTTTTTCATGTTAGTTTATATTGAATAATTAGTTTATATTATTGACAATCAAAACATTTTTAGAGCTTGATAAAAAAGAATATTATTTGTTAAAATAAATTCAACAAATAAAAAACTAAACAAAGAAATTACAGAGTATGGATTGAAAAATAATAAAAAGATTGTAAAAAATGTTAAAATATTAGAAAATAATAATTTAGAAGATATAAATCTGTAAGTTTACTTTTGGCGTAAATATGTTTTAAAGACTTAACACAAATTGTCCATTAATTTGTGTACTTTGGTCAAATTGGTCCCAAGCTTTATTCCGTCAAATTGTTTGAAAGTCAATTTGACAAATTGGCTATTGATTTTTTTTTCTGTCAAATAAATTTTATAATTTGTTGTGTATTTTTTATTTTTATTATTTTTTCACTTTTTAAAATTTGTTGCCTTCTTACCTTTTAAAATAATTTATTAACATGACTTAATGACAAAATAGCACTGTTTTAATATTTATGTAAACTTAAAGCATCACGTCATTTAACTATGATGGACATTAATCAACTAACGACCGCGACGAATTTTTATTCCAAAATTAGGCTGATTTTTTAAAAATAAAACAATAATAAGGCAATTAAACCAAAAATAAAAATAAAAACATCATTGAGAAAATTGAAAAATACAATCATGCCTATGCAAATAGTTGGAAAAATTACTTGGATATTGCACCAAGTTTTTTTTCTTCTTTCAGCACTAGCTATTTTATTTCCCACAATATTGCATTTGCTACAATAGATTTAAAGCCGGATTTAAAAGAATTCGACTATAAACAGTGACAAAAAAATACACTAAAGACAAGGTCAAAAGGATCCGACTTTAGCTTTAGTTTTTTCAAGTTACTGTTTATAATCGGATTCTTTTGAAACCGACTTTAAATCCACTGTAGCAAGTGCAATATTTATAGAAATAAAATAGTTTGTGCCATATTTGAAGAAAAAAAAGTTTGGTGCCACTATTGCTGGAAATTTTCCCAAATAATTAAGCCTTAGTATATTAGGCTTAAACCAAAAGTCATCCATCAAACTTTGTTTTTTTTTTTATTATTTTAAGTACTTAAATTATGGTTTGAGTAAAATAAGGCCTTAAACTATTATTTATGGTTACTTTAAGTCTGATAGTTATTTAAGTCAAAAAATTTATTTCGACTAATAAGATGTTGACATATCACAAAGATTTTTTGACCAATAGATAGTTTAGGGACTAAAAAAAAATGACATAGTTTAGATACTTATTTTGACCAAAAATAATTTAGGGACTTAAAGTGACCAAAAATAATAGCTTAAGGGCTTATTTTGCCCAAACTATAATTTAAATACTCAAAACAAAAAAAATGCATAGTTAAAGGGCTGATTTTTCATTTAAGCCATATTAAAATAAGTGCTACGATCATATTTAGTCACCTTAAAAACATGAAAAAAATTTGAGCACTTATTTTAATATTAAGCCAAAAGTTTAGGCACCTAAAAACTAAATAGATAATTAATAATAAAAATTAGAAAAGGTTATTTTAGCCACTTCAATCAGTTTAATATTTTATTTTTTTATTCAGTCTTTTTAGACAAATTATATCTTATTCTAATCTTACTTAAAGAAGAAGAAAAGAAGAAACAAAGTGAATACTCTTAGTAAGTCTAGAATTCATGACTTAAAAAAATGAAAAAACAAAGATGAACAATTTGACCAGCCGGCTAAATATGCTTGTTCAGTTTAATATTTCTTTATTTCAGTTATCTTTTTATTGTTTCATAATAGTATACTATACCTGATTTTAAACCCAACAAAAATAATTGGATCATCAATTTTCGATTTCAATCAGGCGTATAATTTGATTATAACAACAGTAGTTTGAACTTTGGAACACAATTAAGTGTCATCAAAACAAGTCAAATCTTTGTCACACCTAAATGGCTAATTCACAATAAAATAATTTCAAAAAATTCAATCGGTCCTCATACTATGCATAAGTCGTGAGTTTAGTCTTTATATTTTGATTTGATCATTTTTAGTCTTCATAATTTCAAAGCAGTGACTGTCTTTATAATTTCAAAGCAATTATCATAAGGAAATCAAGCTTTCATTTCAGGACCATCACAAGCACCCAAGAGCTTACTGTATACATTCAACAATTCATTCCATAGTGTTTTAAAAATGCTATCAGCACATCAATCAATTAAAGCAACCGCGGGACATGTTAAGCCGTGGCAACAGCTTCAGCTGGAGCATCCCAGAAGGAGGTCTTCTTTCCGGTCTTCGACACAGTTTGCAGAACAGCGTCAGGCTGGACGTTGCCCTTCACAGTCACTTTCTGCTCCTTCAAATCTACTTCATATGATTCCACACCTGAATAGATTTATGACAGAATATAAGAACATTGGTGATTATTATTCTAATTCTTCGTCGAATGTATATAGATATGCATGTCTCATATACCTGAATGCAGAAAGAAGATGATCCTTCACAAGTGTACTAAAGAAACAGGAATTCAATATCGAGAATTATTATTCTAAAAAGGCATAACCATACCCCTAACCTCCTCGATTGGATGGACAATTAGGATCGTTTCCCCCTAACCTCCTCGGAGGGACACCGTTCGGGTGCTATAGGCAATAGGCACCCTTACTCCTCCCATTCTTTGTGTGTGAGTGTTAACGGTAGGTCCTACGCCCCTACCACTTTTTGGGTCCGGGGCGTGGGACTTACAGGAAACAAATGTAACAATACTTCGGCTCGGCTGCTCTCTATTATTCGCAATATAGAGCAACCTCACTCAATTCCTATGTTTAGAGATATTCTTAAATTAAAGTAAGCTATGAAGTCTAGTAATATCGTATGTGACCGATGAAATAACTGAAGTAGATCCGATCGGAGCATGGTGTTGTTTACCTGTTTTCTCAATGTTGCCCTTATTATATTGGTTTTTGTTCAATTGCACCCTTAATGTTTCTTTCTTTCTTTTTTGTAAAATAGGCCCAATTCAAATGGAAAACGTTAGTTAACTAACGGTCGGCCTATTTTGCTAATGTGGCGTGACACATCATTTTGCCATGACTCCGGTGTAAGACTATGATAGAAGTTGTTCAAACTAATTCCTGATAATTTTGAGCACCAAAGATGATCATCACAACTGAACAAAGTGTTAAAAGAAAGCAAGAGTTGCACAACACACCTTGCATTTTCCCCAGAACTCTTTTCACTGCTCCAACGCAGCCTTCACATGACATACCAACCTTGAGAACAACAGTCTGCAATTCAACCAAATCGAAAAGCGATTTATACCATTTTCAAAAGAAACCTTACAGAAACAGTGTTCAAAAACCACGAACCACGACAAAACAAGGCGAAAACATAGGATTAGATGCTTTAAATATCTGAAATAGGTTACGGAAACCACTCAAAAGAACTTGGTGGTCCAGCAACACGGGCAGGGATGGACCGGTAGAATTTCCGCAAAACCACCCAGTCCACCCAGTATGAAAGGCATCCAATCGAAGGTCAACTCAATGATAAACCAGAAACAAAGCCCAAATTAAATGAACAAAACTAGTAGATAATCTGGATTAACCACCATTTATAGATTTATGAATGTTCTAAAATACCATAAATTTGATTTCAATGACCACCGAATCAGTCAATATCTTTCTTTTTCTTAACAGTTTCTCTCATAATCCTTGGAGCCCAAAAATACCAAATCAATCAAAATTCGATATAATGATCGGAAGTCGGAACTTGAATTAAGGTGAACAAAAAGTCTTTCCTCTAACATTTTCAACCCTAAAATTTAAACAGATCCAGAAACCAGAAAAACAAGAATAAAAACTTATCCATAGAATTGTGCCAACAAATTGAAAAACAAATACAAATTTCGAGAAATTCAACCAAAAGAAATGGAAATTTGAATCAGAAAAGTAAAAGGAAAAAAAGAAAAGTTACCTGAGACATGGCTTTAGGTTTGGAAATTGAAAGAGGGGACGAGAAAGGAGAAGATATAGTTGATGCAGAGAAGATCGAAAGGGTAGAACTTTATAGCAGAATCATTGGTGCGCGGTGGTGGCCTGGACCATTTCCTCCATCTTCAACGTAACGTGGAGTCCAAACCCCGCTTTTTTCAACTGTTTTCTGTCCCCTCTTCTTCTCGTTTTTTTACTAAAATTATTTTTTGGGTAAACTATAACGGAGTTCACTCAATTATAGTAAGATTGCATTTAGGTCACCAAATTGTTAAAAGTTATATATGAGTCACTTAATTATGGGTAATATTACATCTGGGCCACTCAATTCTTAAAATTTACACTTGGGTCACTCAAGTATGGGTAAGATTACATTTGGGTCACCCTTCATATTTAAAAAATACATCAATTTAGTCATTTTTCTTCCAAATCACTTGTATACCCCCGTTAATACTAGAGTATTTCATTTGAAATCATTATTAATCTAATACACAAATTGATATATATTTTCTAAATATGAAGGATGACCCAAATGTAACCTTATCCATAATTGAGTGATCCAAATGTAACATTTAATAATTGTGTGACCCAAATGTAACTTTACGCATAATTGAGTGACCCAAATATAACTTTTAATAATTAGGTGATGTAAATGTAACTTTACTCATAGTTGAGTGACTTTCGTTATAATTTACCCTTATTTTTATTAATTTATCGAATAATAATTTCCTGTAATTATGTTTACATTAGGGTAAAATCTATATGTCTCATACTATTATATTATTGTTCCCAACCAACAACCGGTTGGTCTTGTATAATACATTTGATTCTTTAAATAAGCTCAAATATTCAAATTTTAATATTGTAAAATGAAATATTGAATTCGTACGGTCACATATAATAGGTTTTTGTTGTACTCAACCAAATTAATCAACTAATATATTGAATATTAATGATCATACCAAAAATATTGTTGTATCTAAATGCACCCTAAATAAAAAATATTTAAAAAAGCTTAATAATAAAAAAGGTGCCCAACCTATACTACTTTTTCTAGTTTGGTGCCTAACGTTTTTTTGTCTACTTTGGTGCCTAACGTTTCATTATGTAACTCATATTGGGATTTTCCGTCAACGACCGTTAAATTTTTTTGTTAACCAATAAAAAAGCGACACGTTGCATATTCTGATATTTTCTTTAATTTTTTTTCTTCTAAAAATTAGAAAATCTTTAATTTTATAAAAAAACCCACAATCTTTAATTTCTCTAACCCCAAATCCAAACCCTAGATCCCTAAATTCCTCCCCTCCCACCACCGATTCAATCACTACCGGCCACCCTTGTCTTCGTCGGCCCCTACGACCGAAAGCCCCATGATTCTATCGTCGAAAACCGATGAATGAACTGGCAATTGCTCAGTCGACGAACATCCATAAATGGAGAAAAAAGGGATCGGTTGGGCTTCGAATCGACGGCTAGAGGGTGAAGGATGTTGAACGGTGAGGTACTCGACGCTTGAGTGGTGAACGGTGAACCGTCAGCGTGTGGAGGATGTCGGACGGTGAGAGAGATGTGATTTGAGGGTTTATTTGAAATAAATTAAAATTTTAAGTTTTTTAAGAAGTATATAATTTTTAAGTAGTTTAGAAATTAAATAAATATATAAAATAGGCTACGTGTCACGTTATAATTGGTTAATGGAAAATTTTTAACAGCCATTGATAGAAAAATTCAATTTGAGTTACGAAATGAAACGTTAGGTACCAAACTAAAAAAGAAAGTATAGGTTAAGCATCTTTTTCACTATTAAGCCTTAAAAAATTTAAACCAACAAATGATCATATTTGAGGCGGGTAAAAGGTATGTAACAGATGTTGGTGTTGGAATTTTTTTAATATTTTTAATCTAAATATAAGCTAACATTTTAGTCAGACTTCATACATGGACAAATTTACGAACACTTGCATATTACATTATTCGAACAAGAGGTGAATATTCGATCAAGTCAAGTCGAGTTAAAATGAGTTAGTCGAGTTGATGAGTTATATTTTATAACTCAAACTTTATTTGATTTTTTTCTAGTCGAATTTATAAAAATCGAGCCTGGTTATTCAAGTTTATGTTTAAATTAATAGTAAACAATTATAATGTTATAGTATTCATTAGTTACAATTTAAACGACTTTCTATAACCATATACAATACATATATATCTCTTCATATTTTTTTCTATATAGCAAGTAACAATGAGGGACTCAACTAGAACTTGACAATCGATCCACTAATTACTAAAAAGTTCGAATCATTCGAGTAAAAAATTGATTTTTTTCAAGCCGAATCAAATTTAACTCACCCCTTGTTCGAACTCAAATCATCTAAAAACATCTTACTCTTTACCATTGAGGCCACTTAATGAGTTCCGTATTTAATTTTAATATCAATGAATGATTTCCAATTATTTTTTTATTACATAAAAACATGAAAAAAATATGTTTATTATGATATTAATTATTATTTAAAAGATATATTTTAGTCTTTTCCAATTCAATTGGTATCCTGTTAAGCAGTAACGTTAAAATTTTTTATATATGGAATAAATATATTATTTTGACCTAGCGAAAAAAATTCTTAATGCTTGTCACTTTTCCAATTAAGCCTTTAATTTTTTTAACAATTTAAACGTTAAAGTTTTACTTTTTAAATAATATCTTTAGAATGATTAATTAAAATTAATATTTTTTGTTGGCGTGTCATAATAATATTAAGGCATAATTAAAAGCAAATAAATATTAATTAACAACCAGTTGTTGGTCGTCTCATAATAAATTTTATGAAAATTTGATTTTAATTAATCGGTTAATAAATTAAATAATAATTATAAAAATAAGTAAATATTAAGGATTTATTGATATATATATTTATTCTTTGATTATGGGCAATTTTAAGTGAAAACCCCATAATAAATAATTATTTAAAGAAATGACCCCCTCAGAACATTATTTAAAAAAATGACCCCCAAATCTGCCATGTATGATTAACTCGCGTTCTGCGAGAAGCGAGTTCCGACCTCGCTATATGTAAAAAGCGAGTTGTTCTTACGTGGCATCACTTTTTAGAATAACACATTTAACAGGACCTCGCGCTCTACAAAACGCGAGGTCCCCGAGAATTTGAAGAGTCGACTGAATTTATCGCGGGCTGTTTAATAAAGCGAGTTCCTTGTAAATCGGGGTAACAGAACAAGCGTCCATAGGCATGTTTGAGCCATATTTCGGGGCTATTAACTGTATAATTTCAGTAAACTGCGATTTTAGGTGCGTAGTACTGGAACTTGTCTTTCATTCAACACCAATACGGGCAAGTTCGGTGCGTTGTAAACCGGGTAAAATTCGCGTTGAAAACGGTACCATAGCTTGTTTTTGTGAATGACCGAAAAGTTAAAAGGGCGTGATAATCTTTTTCGGTTTATTTAAAGTTATAAAATAATAAATCTAAAACTATAAGGCAAAATAAATATAAAATCTAAAACTATGTAAAAAAATAAGACAAAATAAAGTATTTAAAATTATAAAATAATAACTAAAGTTGATAAATAATCATCCCCTCATCCTAACGACACCTATGTCCACCCGTTCTGCAGCTGGGTGCACGACGATCTCTTGGCGGATTCCTCCGAGCGACATGTGCTCCATCGTCGATGTCCTCATCATCGGTGCCATGATCGTCCCCGAAACGCGGACCACCGCTGACACCGGGGCCGGTGTAGAACAAATTCTATGGCGGCGTCTGCTCGACAATGTTGTAGTCGAATTGTGCTGCCAATGGTGGAACATCCAACACCGAAGGAACATATGCAAAAGGCGGTGTCGGTAATACGGTGGAGGCACCGGCATAAAGGGACGAAAGGTGTCCGTCATGAAAAGCTCAGGTGGAGGCCCCGTCTGTTGAAATGTCTGAGGACCACCCATCTGCAGAAATGATGACAAAGCGGAGTGCATGAATGTCGGTCCTAGCGTTGATGCCGAAGGCCCTGCCCTGGACTGATCTGCTGCTCGCGCTGCTCTAGAGGACGAGGCCCCTGCAGTGTGTGTTCGACATCTTTGGCTTTCAAGCCCCATTATGGTACCGTGCTGCGTCGGCTGGCGTTGGGTGGCATGACGTTGTGCGGGCGGGCGGTTTTAGGGAGGCAGCACAATTTCTCGCTGCTGTTCCTCCGGAGTCAGTATATGCGACTTCCCGTTTTGGTAGTACCACTACATATAGTCGAATATGATGTCCTAGTTCACAATGGGTACACAGATGGCGGCCGCCTGCCATACCTTATCATCCATTGCCCGACCAAGTTAGCGTGATGATAGCCCCAATGAACTTCCGTCTTCCCCTGCCGCGTCAACCGATGTAATTCATCCAAATTGGGTGGCGGCTCTATAACCCCTTGGACGTAGCCAAATTGTCGCAGAACCCGGTCGGTAGGATGCCACTCGACAATTTCGTAGTTGACAAGTGGCACCAGCAGCTGCCAGACGTGAGAGCCGTCTATGATGTCCTATTTAATACAGTCCTGAATCGGAGGAGCAGTGTACGAAGTCTACATTAAATGAACAAAATTTTTTGAATGTGAGTTATATAAATTTATGGCCGAAATTTTTTTGAGGAATTAAGAAAAAATATCTGAAATCTTGACCTCGTTTTGTATCTTGTCGATCACCAGTTTGTAGTCTCCCTGTGTCTCCGGCAATCCCTGGTAAGTGAGTGGAAGGCACCACTTTTCATTAATGAAAAAGAATTTAAAAAATTGAAATAGTTTAAAAACATATTCTTAAAATAAAATAATTTAAATTTAATTAAATTAAATAATTTTAATAGTACCTCCGAATAAGCGGGAATAGGTATGGGGTAGGCTGTCTAGGCCGCGAGCTTAAAAAGGGCATCCGAAACCAAGCCCAAGACTGGAGCAGTAAAAAATATCATCCGATTGCGTCTATATCTGGGTCGACGGTTCTGCAAAACTCCCTGAACAAAAAGGCTAGGACCGCTGCTCCCCAACATTTCTTGCTACATTCTGTAAAATTGCGGAGATGGTACAGCCACATCAGGTGGACTTTGTTGTGAGATTTGTTAGGCATCAAAATCCCTTCAATAATACGTAGGATGTGGGCAAGAGCAAACCGCTGCGAAAATAATAAGTACCGTTATAAAAATACTTTAATTATTAAAAAAATAGGAAACAAAATATATAGTAAAATAAGATAAATATATTTACCCGTTTTGTTTCGTCATCCGCATCTAGGGGGAGGATTGTGAAATTCTGCTCCAAAAATGTTAGAAAGACTTTGCTACCGTCGAACTTGTCCAAAACCACTCCCAAAAGCTCAGCACACAGGTTCGGCCAGTCGCCAGTGGGTAAGCCAAGATGATATGCAACATCTTCCAATGTAATTGTAGCCTCGCCACACGGAATATAGAAGGTGTGGGTCTCTGGCCTCCATCGCTCCAATAAGGCATTAATGAAGGGACGGTTCAACTTCGTACCGCCAACGATAGTAGTGACGTGCCCAAAACCGACTTCGGCAATAAATGGAATGATATCCTCGTCCAGCGCAGCCGTGATACGATTTAGATAACATGTCAATGCTCGTTCGTAGTTCTTGAATAAAAATAGTACAAGATAATAATTTAAAAATATACACATATAAAAGGAAATAAATTTTGAAAAAGAAATTAATTTAAAGTAATAAAAAAATATTACCTCCTCATTCGCCCTCCAATAGTCGAAGATGTGTCGTTCGTCTAGCCTCAATAAAGCCGCCATTGTCTAGAAAATATATGATATGTATAATAGAATAGGAGAAGAAGAATGCAGCGGTGTGGGGTAATTGATTTTGTAGGGCCCTATTTATAGGAGGTCTCGCACCGTTTGGGAAGCGATTTTAAATAGACATCGCGTTCTATGGAAAGCGAGATTCCGAAGACCTCGCGTTACGCAGGAAGTGAGTTCCATTGAAGGGACGCGTCCTTTGACTTTTCAGAGAACATCTTGAATGGTCAAAAGGGAACTCGTGTTACACAATACGCAAGTTCCTTTATTTCTCAAAAACCGTCCATTAAATTATTCCTTAAATTATTATATAAAGATGGCAAAAATATTTGATTTCAAAATCCTATTTCTTTAAATTGAAATCTTAATTAGTGTCGAATCTTTGAAATCAAGTAGTCATAAAGTAAAAGATTGTATTTGAATTGTATAAGAGGTAGGAAAAAATATGGTATTTAATTTATATTAATATATAAGTTGTATTACTAATTAGTGCCCCTATCTAAAAGTTTGTTAAAATTTTAAACTCTATTGGTGTATAAATTAATTAAATATAGTATAAGGAGAAATTTTTTTAGTAATATGAAAATCTGTTACATATATAAGTTGTATTACTACTAATAAATTTTCTACAGTTATTTAATTTTTTCCTAATGTAAAATATTTTAGGAAGCATAATTTTGAAAACCCTGGGACCTCACTTTCTATAGAATACGAGGTCCTATTTAACCGGTTTGAATCTCAACAGTCGCATATAATTAACGGTCAGAAGGGACCTCGCGTCCTGCAGATAGTGAGTTCCGTAGAATACAGTGTTGCCTAGAACGCGAGGTCATTCAATTCTCAGTGACCGTCTAGTACATTATTTTTTAAAGATGGTAATTTAAATATTTCATTGCAATTATTATATGGTAAAAATATTTAATTTCAAATTACTATTTTCCTTAAATTGAAATCTTAATTAGTGTCGAATCTTTGAAATCAAATAGTCATAAAGTAAAAGATAGTATTTAAATTTTATAAGAGGTAGAAAAAAATTATATTTAATTTATATTAATATATAAGTTGTATTACTAATTAATGCCCATATCTAAAAGTTTGTTAAAATTTTAAACTCTATTGGTGTATAAATTAATTAAATATAGTAGAAGGAGAGAATTTTTTAGTAATCTGAAAATTTGTTACATATATAAGTTGTATTACTAATAATAAATTTTCTACAGTTATTTAATTTTGTCCTAATATAAAATATTTTAGGAAGCATAATTTTGAAAACCCTATGACCTCGCTTTTTATAGAACCCGAGGTCTTATTTAACCAGTTTGAATCTCAACAGTCGCATATAATGAACGGCCATAAGGGACCTCGCGTCCTACAGATAGTGAGTTCCGTAGCATACCGCGTTGCGTAGAACGCGAGGTCATGTGGTTTTTGAAATTAAATTCATTTCACTTTTCCTTCCCTATAAAACCCAGGCTCCGATTATATCTATTTTAGCAAAACTTCCAACACTCTACTCCCCTCATGGCTAAGTTTTTCGCAATATTTTATTTTATCGGTACCTATTTCGACTCAACAATCACCAGTAATATGTCACTTCACGATTTGTTGCAGTTGATATCTGAAGAGGTTAGTTAACGTGCTGACAAGCAAATTTCTTACTTGGAATGTAAAATCCCAACACCGACGGCAACTGAAGCGCATTATATTATGAAGGTAACCAACGAAACCGACGTACGTAACATGTACGACCGGCTCAAAGCTGTAGGAGCGAAATACATCCATTTAAATGTTAAGTTCGATGAGGTGAACGCTGAAGAAGGTAGTACGTCTGTACCCGTAGAAGCTGCTACGTTCGCACTCGCAGCGAGCACTAAACAAGCTCCGTGTTCACTGGATGTTGATGCAGCTGCCGACGAGTTACATCTTTTTATGTACAGGCGAAGGCAACAAAAACAACAGCTGATCGAATAACTTAACTTAAGTTCAGACATTTCAACTAACTACGATGATTCTGATTAATCTTTCATTCCTCAAATCATCGTCAAATTATTTCTTATGAGTTCATCTTTTTATCATTTATTAATGTTCTAAGTATGGGCAACGTTCCTGTTGTCCTCCTTTATTTATGTGAAACATTGTTCGGTACAAATAGTGCATAGAATGAACATGGAATAGACATTGCTTATTGGACACGTCTGCAAAAGCAAGATTCTTCATGATTTTTCAGACGAATATTATATTGGTCCTTCACTCCTCTTATATAAGGTAGAATGGAATGATCCCAAACTATAGACAAATTTTTCCTCAACATTCGCGACAACTTATAGAAGCTAGTAGAGAGAAAAGGATATTGCGAACATAATTTACGAGCCGTTTGAATCAGAAAAGTGTTTTAATTGTAAGTTTTGCCACGATTTTATGCAATGTTTGTATTGTGTAGTTTCACTAAATTGCTTGGTAGTAATGTTTGTTCTTGTTACATGTAGATCTTTTATGTGCTGAGAAAATGTCGAGACGAGAAAGTATTGACGTTGTAGTATACCACGATGGCGAGATAATTGCTGATGCCTCACTCGGCGTCGTTTTTCAGTCTATGAATACTGTAAGAATAATGATTCTGAGGAGATTATCGTACAAAAAGTTGATTAAGGAAGTGGAAAATAGTGTCCCGCATGGCCGTGTGGAAAGGCTGGATGAGTTGATGTATCGTATGCCAATCTCTATTTAACCGTTAACCTACTCATTATGTCAGATTGGGGACAACAGTGATGTGGAGTTGATAGTGGCTACCCACTTGGAGTATTCATTAGGAGGGCCCCTCGAGTTGTATGCATCGTTTTCTGATTCTGATACTGGTATCGAAATCCCAAGCTAGAGACGGGCGAATTTTGACTTCGACCTTAATGCCAATGTTGATAGCCCCACGACGGGTTTACGAAATAATTTTAACCTATTAACTACATACAGTCCACGTAACGAGTTGGGTGCATCGTCGTCTTCTGCACCAAGATATTCATACATCGTCGACTTGGACCATCCCCTGAATGATGAATTCGATGCACCATCCTCTCCAATTCAAAGACATGCAACATAGAATCCGTATAGTATGAGGGACGCAGTGCATCATCCCACAACTACATGAGGTCGTCCGACCATGAAGTGTTCAACTCCTTCGATGATTTCTCCTATGGACGATACTCAATGTATGTCCCTAGTACGGAGTACATTCAACCATCTATGGGGAGACATTCCTGTGCTGGTGTGCTCGATTTTGATCTTCGTAATACGGTTCGTGAGCGGTCTCGCGATCGACGACAAGTCTGCTCGCCTGAAAGAGTAGTAGTTGACCACGCAAAACTATACCGGTTTGAGGGGGTATTTTTATGAAGAACCGATTAGGGAAGTCAGACCCGACGGTGACGAGCAAGGGCCTTTCTGTAAAGAACTAGCTGACGTGAACATTCTATCAGGGTCCTTCGAAGATTTAGAAGGCAACGAAGAACACCCGGCAGAAAGCAACGTTCCAATATCGGTCACACATATTTCTTATTACCAGCCATCATCCCACTTCACAACGGTTGATATGGATGCCTTGAACGTTACAAAATTTTCACAACCCTCAACAATTGATGGATACAACCATCGTGCCGGTGGTGAAATGACCATTGGGATGACATTCTTGACAAAAGAATTGGCTGTGGTCGCGATTAAGCACTATAACATTCGATGGGCAGTTACGACGATTGTGAAGAAAAACAACCGAATTTCTACATTGCGGAGTGCGCCAACAAGGAAAAGAGATGTAAGTGGAGGGTTCGTGTATCATCCTTGAAGATGTTGAACGGGCTGTGGAGAATCACGAAACTGGATGGGCCTCAAACATGCACCGTGAATAGCCTAAGTCAGGATCACAAGAACTTGGATGTACACGTCCTATGCGATACCTTCATGCCACTGGTCAAAGCAAATCCTCATGTGACGGTTGCCACATGTATCGCCGCAGTAAAAATTAATACGACTACATTCTTGAATACCCGAAAGCATGGTATGTAAGGTGGCAGGCCGTACAAAAATTGTTTGGCCATTGAGAGGAATCTTACAACGAGTTACGGACGTGGCTAAAAATGATGCAGAAACACATACCCAGAATGGTTGTGAAACTTGAGACGACTCTGGCATACGAAAATGATCGTGTCCTACCAGGTGTTTGTCAATTCTACCGGCTATTTTGGACATTTCCTTAGTGCATTAATGCATTGCAAGCTGATGGTTCAGATCGACGGTACTTGGTTGTACAAGAAATATACACAGGTCTTACTTTTGGCGGTTGCACAAGACGACAATCGAAAAACTGTTCCTGTAGCATTCGCAATAGTCGAAAAGGAGGATCTCGAGTCTTGATAGTTCTTCCTTAAGAACCTATGGAGACATGTCTTTCTCATATAATGCGGGCAAGGGATGATGGGATATGTGTTATTTCTGACAGATCCAATGCGATCAAGTACGCAATACAGGGTTTGGGTCGGTCTTGGTAGCCTTCCCATATTTACCACCGTTACTACTTACGATACATTAATGCCAACTACTTGCATATTTACAAGAACTAAGATGAACGTGCTATGGTGCTTAGAATGGGTACGTCTTCTACGTCTTCTGCGTTTACGATATCTTTGCATATATTGTTCGCCACTAACTAGGTGTTTGTCATTCTCTAGGCAACTCGCTCTACGTACATGAGGTAGACCAGCTGTTCGAAGAACTGAGAGCCATGAATGAAAAAGGCATAGTCTATATTGCCAAAATCTCGAGGGAAAAATGGCTTCGATCATATGATGAGGGTAAACGATATGGTCACATGACAACGAACTTGGCTGAGGCGGTCAACTCAACTTTGAAGAGATTGTGGCATTTGTCTATCACTTCCGTTGTCAAAGCAACCTACTATCGTTTGGCTACCCTATTTGCAACCCTGGGAAGGCAAGCAACTGATTACATGACAGGTGGCTACAAAGTGCACCCGGACTTCCTCAAAAAATTGCAAACTTATGTACGCCATTCAAATGCGATGACTGCAACTCTCTTCTCTCGAGAAGGCCATTTATTTCATGTTTCAGAATTTTCGAGGCCGTTGGAAAGCACGCGTACGCGGTAGATCTAAGGAAGAGAACCTGCGACTGCGGAGTCTTCAAAACATTTAAATACCCGTGCGCATACGCCATTGCTGCTTGTTCTTCCCAACGGATTCACTATATGCAACTGCTTGATCCGGTATACTTACTGGAAATAGTATTGAAGGTTTACGAAAAAGAGTTTCCTCCTATCGGAAATGAAATTGATCTGTATGCCATTGATGATGAACCGACCATACGCCCATATCTTGCGCTACTACGAAATAAGAGACGTCCACGATCGACACGAATTTACTGTGCGAAGGAAATGGTCGAACATAGAGAAAGAACCGGACAAAAGAAACTTTGCAGTGCATGTAGAAATCCCGAACACACGATTAACAAGTGTCCTAACCGCTCGGGCCCTCGTATGAACTAAGTGTTTGTTGTATTTCAATTTATTCAATTTGAACACAATTTTTTATTTGGTTTTTAATTTACTGTATTTGAATATATTGAACTCAATTTTTTATTTCGTGTTTAATTTATTGTATTTAAGTATATTGAACTTAATTTTTTATTTGGTTTTTATTTTTTATGTTTTACGTACGATTTTCTCATATTAATTTTAGGGTTTTATTTATTAATATCTTATGATATGGTATGATATTTGTTGTTTGCTATTATTTGTTGTTATTTATTATTTTTTTAATTTTCAACCCATTACTCGCCTGTATAGAACGCGAGATTCCTGACATATCAGGAATCCTGACAAAACTCGCACTCTACAGAACGTGAGATTACTGACATATCAGGAATCCTGGCAGAACTCGCTCTTTATAGAACGCGAGATCCCTGCCATGTCAGGAATCCTGGAAGAAATCACTCTTCACACAACGCGAGATCCCTTCTATAAATACCCCCCAAAGTTGCAATCCGATAGTTTCGAAGAATATTACGCTTCTATTGTAGCTACCAATAACAACAAATCAAATACTTGAAAAATACTTTAGCTAAGAGATTTCTCGAGTATTGTGATTTGTTGGTATATGTAGTTGCATTATGAGTACGTGCCTAAAGCTTCGAGCATTTGCATCATATTTGAACGAGGTCAGACCTACAAGTTGAACGGCAAATCACAATACTCGAGAAGGTAACCGCGGCCAAAGCTCCTACCATTCGCACTGATGATGGAATCCTGGTGTAAAATACAGCGTAATAAGGTATACCTCAATTCCAGGATTGCCCACATCATGAAGAATAGGAATGTGTAGGGAAACATTGGCTGATGACGACCCCGGCACGGTAATATACAAGATGCCCTCTTCGGTCGGGGTTTCATCTTTGATCGAGGTCAGAACAAAAGTTGTATTCCAACCCGAACTTCAAGCTGATAAAGCACAGGGTTATAGCTTTTCGCGAGTGTCAGATAGAATATGATAGGCGTATTCTAGTAGCAAGTTTCTATGAATGTAATATAAGTTTATGTTGAAATTTAATACTAGTAACAAGTTACAACTTTCTACGGATGTAATATAAGTTTATGTTGAAATAACAAGGTCTCATTGGTTTTAAAAGTTGTCTTTCCGCCTTCTCGTTCCTGCAGAAAACCATGCTTTCGAACCATTTTCAACGCAAATTTTACACCCTTCTCCATGTATCGCAATGTTAGTCTCAAATGGTAGCCAAGTTCCTCCACAACATCTCCAAGGTCAAAAAATGCGATAATAAACGTACATTAAAAACCCGATAAGTAAACCGGAAAAGATTATCACGCCCTTTTAACTTTTCGGTCATTCAGAAAAATAAGCTATTGTACCGTTTTCAACGCAAATTTTACCCAGTTTACAACGCACCGAACTTGCCTATATTGGTGTCGAATAAAAGATAAGTTTCAGTACTACGCACCTAAACTCGTCGTTTACTGAAATTATACGATTAATAGCCTCGAAATATGGCTCAAACATGCCTATGGACGCTTGTTCTTCTACCCCGATTTACAAAGAACTCGTTTTCTGCAGAAAGCGAGTTCCATTAAACAACCCACGATAAATTCAGCTGGCTCTTCAAATTCTCGGGGACCTCGCGTTTTGCAGAGCGCGAGGTCCTGTTAAGTTCGTTATTCTGAAAAGTGATGCCACGTGAGAACAACTCACTTTTTACATATAGCGAGGTCGGAACTCGCTTCTCGCAGAACGCGAGTTCTTCATACGTGGCAAATTTGAAGGTCATTTTTCTAAATAATGTTCTGAGGGGTCATTTCTTTAAATAATTATTTATTATGGGTTTTCACTTAAAATTGCCTTGATTATGAGAATAAAATGCCTAATGAATTTAATACCCAATAATCATTACATTGGATCGTTCCTATTACTCTATTAGGGTCAGCTCATAAGTTTCATAGGCCATTTTAATGTATATCATATTGCAATAATTTAACAAGCCATTCTAAATATATTTATTCAAAATTAAAATAATTAACAATATAAATTTACTTTTTAAGTTTTCCTTTGAGAAAGTTGGTATAAATATTAAACTAATATGTAAATTTAATTAGTTCAAATATGAGTTGTATGATTTAGTTCATTCGGTTAACGGTAAATAAATTTTTAAAGTTTAAGTGTCACAGTTAATTCGATTCAAAATTGTTAATTAACTAAAATTCTAATGATGACTACTAATGTTTCATTTTAGACTCAAATATAATCGAAGACTTATAATATTTTAAATTCGATATTAATCACATTTCAAAGGGGAAAAATATATAAAAAGAAACTCATTTACTAGTTGAATGGATCAAAATTAAAAAAACTATTACTTTTTTATATTAATTCGAAAAAAAATTTACAACGCTCGACGAGCACTATTAATTTAATTTATAAAAAAATAAAATCTAAAGGACCCATCGTATAATTATAAATTATTTAAAAATTAAAAGGTAAATTGATTAAAATATTTTTTTATTTTCTTTTAATTAAATCAAAATGCCTACTCCTAAATCATAAAACCCTATTTTTTTTGAAATTCAATCCGCGGTCGATCACATTCGCACCACCCCACCGCCGCACCTCCATGACCACCGTCGAGACCTGCCGCCGGCAGACTCATCCTAATAAAAAAACAATGGTCCATTGCTTTTTAGGACACTTTAAAATACCTTTAACACACCATATCTAAACATCAATTTATTTGCTCGGATGTGAGTCGCGAAATGGAAGCTCGAGGGGAAATCAAAGTGGTGCGCTTCGAACCAGAAAATGTTTTGGGGATTGTTCCACGGGATGTTTGGAGGCAGTGGTGGCAGGGCTCAACGGCGGCCACAAAGGTGCGGCGGCGAGGCAGTGCGAATGTGGTCAGCGGCAGTAGCTAGCGGCGACGACGGTGGATTGAATTTTAAAGAAAAAATTAGGGTTTTGTGATTTAAGGTAAATATTTTGATTTAATTATGTTTAAAAGAAAATAAAAAATAAAAAATGTATTTTAATCAATTTAGCTTTTAATTTTTAAATAATTTATAGTTATATGGTGAGTTTTTTAGATTTTATCATCGTTAGTGGTGCCCATCGATGCTCGTCGAGCGTGGTAGACTCTTCGAAAATCGGCCACATTAACGAATTTAATTCGTTTCTACTATTTTTTGAAAAATTGATTTGTTTAACGGTTAAAATTTTAAGAATTTAATTAATAAAATTTTAAATATCTCAATTCGGTTATTAATCAAACAAACCTTTTAACAACTCTAATTATTGGATTCTTAAATATAGTTTCTTAACATTGTTACATTGTTGTTATTAAATACACAATAATTGATAATTAATATCATAAATTTTAATGTATTAAAAACAAGTAAGATATTATAATTTGAAAACGTTAATGTACTCATAAAAAAAACATTTTCACTTTGTGCTTAATAGGAGCAAATGATTTAATTTTACGCTTGGAATATTTGAGTACAAAAGTTATTTTTTTAGGTTTAAATCCATTAACTTAAAAGTATGATACAATTATATTACATAAACATATTAGGATTATAATATAAAATAAAATAAGTCATAATATAAATACAGGAATAAATTTTTAAAAAATCCATAATACAGACTATTAATTTTATAATTTTTTTTGAACTAGACTATTAATTTTATTGAATAGTTTACTAACGAGTTGGTCGTATTGCTTAAGCATGTCTTAAGTTCGAGATTTTGTATATGCAAAAAATTTCCGCTGAAAGAGTCACTCACTAAAACTAAGTACACGATACGAGTTAATCTAATTAGTCAAGACAAAACCTTAAAGAATAGGGTCAATCAAATTTTTTTTACTGGGCTACCAAAATTGTTATTTTTTATTAAACAATTTACATATGATGCACAAATGATTTGTTAAATTTTATGTTATTAATATATTTTGTTTAATGACTTCTCCATATTCTTCTCTTGACAAACAACATGCAAACTGTTGGGCTCGATTCCCTCAACCGATTTGCTTGCCAAGTAGTGGAGAAGATTGATTTTTGAGTGATAGTGGTGGAAGCAAAAAATTAAGAATTGGACACAAAGAATTTAGAGTGGTTCGACTTTCTAACCAAAGCCAACATCTACTACCTTAGCTCCCCACCAAGGATTTCAATCAATTCACTAAGAATTCTTCCCCTTTTCAAGGCTTAGGAGGAAACCTTTACAACCTAGACTTACAAACCCAAGCCTAGCATCCAAAGCTCACAAATTGAGCTCTAGGAATACTCTCAAACAAGAGAAAACTTAGCAAACAGAAATTCCTCTCTAAAGGTTGATGTTTGCACACTAAAGCACTCACCTAAAACCTAGAACACATGAGCATATATTGACAATTTGAGCTCACAAGTGTTTGTCTATACAAAGAATGGAAGTTTAAGCACTAAGACAATTTTTGCATCATAATGTTGTTGACTTGAGGATCATTAGTTGATTCAGATGCTTCTTGAGGTCTTTTATACTCTCAATTGAGTTTCTAGTCGTTGGAGACCGTTGGGATTGAATTGGAGCCGTTGGGGCCTTTATTTCCTGCAATAAATGCAGCTTTGGAGCTGTCCGTATCGATACGCGGGTAGCCGTATCGGTACGTGTTCTTCAAAAACCATCTGTTATGCTCTTTCCAGCTTGTGCGTATCGATACGCGTAGGAGTGTATCGGTACGGTCTGCAATTTAAAAGACCGTTGGGAAAATAGTCGTTAGGGGGTTTTGGCATTTAGGAATTTTGCCACGTAGGCGTATCGAAACGCTATGAGGTGTATCGAAACAACCCCTCTCTGTATCGATACGAGAAAGCCTTGTATCTGTTCAGGTTTTGGCAATTTCAAATAGTCTGTAGCTGAAACCCTAAGACTATCGAAACGAGGTATACCGTATCGATACAGTTGAGCTGAGAACTTAGGTTTTGCTACTTTAAAATATTTCAAAAACACTTCAAAACCTTTTGAAACCTTCTCAAACATATTTTCAAGTTTTTTGGACTTAGAAACATTTTTGAATTCTTTTCAATTTAGTCCAAAACAATTTTTTCAATTATTATATCAAAACAAATATCTCAACAATCTCTTCATTTTTGATATAATAAAACCAACTTGAAAAATTGTGTTTGGGATTCTCCCCCTTAGTAAAAATAAGTTTAAATTTAAATATAGTTAAAGCTCCCCCTTACTCATTAAAAAAATCAAATTTTCAAAATATTCTCCCCTTTTTGTTATATCAAAAATGGTTCAAACCAAAGTTTGAAAACTTTTAAGTCCATAACAATGGAGAGTTTAAAAGCAAATTTGACAAAAAATGTTTTTGCTAAAAGTTGGCTCCCCCTTACTCAAAGCATCATCAAATGTTAGTCCAACAATTTATGATAATATAGTTGAATTAAAGTAAATAAACTAAATTAAAGCAAATAAATTCAACTAAATTTTATCACACTTGAACCAAAGGGAGGATGCGAAGCATTTATTCTTCAAGTGTATTCTTTGTGTGTATGGAGCTCCCTCTCAATGTTGTACTTTATTGATCATTCTCCATCACACCTGAAACATGACAATCAAGTGATTTTTGGTATCCAAATTGCTTTGGATCCATAAGTATTAGTAGTACATAACTTAGTCCCCTTAGAAATCCATTTTTCAATTTCATCCTTTTTAGTTGAAGTAATTAGTCCTTTTGGGACCCAAATACTTCTAAAACATTTTCCATTTACAAATCTAGGAGCACTAGATTGTCTTTGATAAAAGTTTGATTTTCCAAAATTGTTTTTCTTTTGAAGTTAATTGGAAATCAAATCTTTTTCTTTATTAAGATCATCAACTTTCTTTTGATGATCTTTTTCATCGTTTGAAGCAATTCTTGTAAATTTGAAACTTTAAGCTCAAAATTTTTGATGTTTTGCTTCAAACTCTAAATTGGTTTTTAAAAGAAAATCATTTTTGGTTTTCAATTTGAAATCATCTTTTTATTTTTCGAAAATAAAGCTTTAAATTCAAAAACCAATTCATCATAAGCTTCTTGTAGCTCATCAAAAGTATAGGAATTAGAAATAGATGAGTTAGATGCTACCTCTCCCTCTTGGAGGGCCATGAAGCATAGATGAACAACTTTATCTTCATCGGTGGAGTTTTCATCACTCCATGTTGCCACGTATGCTTTCTTTGAATATGACCCTTTTTTTTGAAGCGAGGGCAATCAAATTTGGTATGCCTCGCCTCCTTGCATTCATGGTTCTTTTAGGGATTCTTCATCTTCTTCTTCGATTCATGCTTGGAATTTTCCATTTCACTCTTCTTGAATCAGGTGAACTTTTTGAAGAGATGAACCATCTCTTCATCTTCACTTTCTCCTCACTTGATTCTTTATGTTGGCATTTGGAGGATTTGAGCGCAAAGACATTAACATCAATGCCTTGCTCTTTGATCTTTTTCTCCTTCTCCCTCTTCAAGGGTTCGGACATCATCTCATGAGTTAGCAAGGATCCAATTATCTCATCAAGCTTGAGTTCCTTCAAGTTATTGGCTTCAATGATTACCGTCTTCTTGCTCTCCTATGATTCAGGAAGTGAGTAAATCAACTTCCAAACGAGTTTTTCTTCCAAAATCTCCTCTCCAAAGCTTTTAAGTTGGTTGACAATTGTTAAGTGTTCAAAAGTACTATTTTTATTACCCTTTTTACTCATATTATTGTTAGACTTAGGCTCATTTTAGATGCATTATTAGTTATTCATGTTTCTTTCCACCGTTGAGCTTGATTACATAACTTGGTGATTTTTGTGGAAAAATATACCGTTTTGGTGTGTTTTTGTGTGTGTGCAGAATTACTTGCCTAAACAAGGCTGGAACCAGTTGCTAGGGCAGTGCATGAAGGAGATGCCGATGCAGTTGCCAGGGTAATAAATGAAGGAGATGCCAAGCTAGTTGCCAAGGCAATTGTCGATAAGGGATAAGATGATATGACAGTCGAAATTGATGACTAGATAAGCCCAAGATGACGTGGAGCAAAGTTAAATCCCAAATGAGTTTGATTTCCATGAAGAGGTCAAAGAGAAATTAAATCCCAAAAAGATAGGAGAAGTTCTAGAAGGAATTTAAATATAATAAAGAATCATATTCTTTTAAAGTATTTAATTCCAACTTAACTTCCTCCTCAAGAAGGACTTTGACTTAGCCATCTCCTATTTAAAGGAGACCAAGCCGTCAAACTCAAGGAAGAGCAAGGGAGAGATTTCAACAAGGGAGAGCAAGGGGGGGAGAGTTCGATTGGGAGAAAGCTTGGAGGGAGAGTTCGATTGAGAGATTTTCCAAAGATGGCTTATCAATTTGTTCTTCTTCTTTGCTTCCATTAGATTCATGGTTTGGGGATTATTCTTTGTATATCTTTTGAACCCAACTACGAACTAACTTGATAGGTTGAGGTTATTGTGTTTTTGTGGTTGTAAAATCTTTTGGATTTTGTTTAGGTTTTTGAGTTGCAATTCAATTTTCAAAGTTTGTTCATTCTTGGTTCTCAATCTTGTTTGCGAGTGAATTGGGAGAGGATCTTGGAATTCAGTCATCTATGTATCTAATATCGGGAGAGTTAGATTCAAGAAACGAATGAGCATGATTTTTATACAAACGAAAGTTGGTGAAGACTAATTCGGCTTAGGGATAAGTTACGAATTTCAACGGCTAAGAGGAGCGCAAGATTGGTTGTTGTTCACCCTTGATTCACGCAGGGATGTATTATCAAGACCCGTGCAATTAACAGTATTTCGCGTTAGGGATAACGAGGAATCATTGAAGAACGCTTCGCCGAACTTTGGAAGTGAATGCTCAATTGCCCAGGCAATCGACCCATTCTTAATTGCCCAGGCAATCGCAGGAGCTTTGCCCAGACAATCTGATTAGACAACGCGAGGGAATTGCCCTGGCAATCGACCAGGCAACACGACAGAACTGCTCTGGCAATCAACCAAGCAATTGCAACCAAATTGCCCTGGCAATTGACTAGGCAATCGTAACAGAATTGCCCTGGCATATTCCCTCTTATTTGATTTCATCTATTCTTTTAGTTTATTGCTCTTAGTTTACTCCTTAATTAGAACTTCTATTATCAATTGTGTTTTTATTTTCACAGTACAGTAACTTAAGCAAAGTGGCCCAAACCAATCCCTGTAGAGACGATACTCGATACTCGTATCACTTTATTACTTGCGACGTGTATACTTACACCGTTTACGTAGCACTCAATACGCGTAACAACAATTGTGGAGAATCGGTCGAACATCCTCTTGATGTCTTTATCCGGGTCTATCTTGAAGTTTTCATACTCAAGGTTGAGAAGACAGATCTTAGTCTCCTTTACTTCATTTGTTCCATCGTATATGACTTTAAGCTTGTTCCATACATCCTTGGCACTCTCAAAAGAAGAAACCATAGCGTAAACCTCCAATCCCAATGCACAAAATAGCACTAGCAACACCTTGGAGTTTAGCTCCATCATCTTCTTGTCGTTGGCATTCCAATCTGCCGTCCTTCGTTGAGGCTCGAATGATCCATCTTCAACAATGTCCCAAAGTTGATAATCCTTTGCCTTGATGAAGTACATTATCGTATTCTTCTAATAGGCATAATGTTTACCGTTGAAGAATGGTGGGTTATAGATAGACTACGCCATGAACACCGGTTGATAGAATGGTTGATCGAGCTTGCTAGGATTGCCTCAATAAGATGTTAATCCTCTCGATTGAGCCTCGCTCTGATACCAATTATTGGGCTCAATTCCCTCAACCGATTTACTTGCCAAGTGGTAGAGAATATTGATTTTTGGGTGATAGTGGTGGAAGCAAAAAATTAAGAATTGGAAATAAAGAATTTAGAGTGGTTCGGCTTTCTAACCAAAGCCTACATCCACTACCTTAGCTCTCTGCCAAGGATTTCAATCAATTCACTAAGAATTCTTCCTTTTTTCAAGGCTTAGGAGGAAACCTTTACAACCTAGACTTACAAACCCAAGCCTAGCATCCGAAGCTCACAAACTGAGCTTTGGGATACTCTCAAACAAGAGAAAACTTAGCAAACAGAAATCCTTCTCTAAAGGTTGATGTTTGCACACTAAAGTACTCACCCAAAACCTAGAACACTTGAGCATATATTGACAATTTAAGCTCACAAGTGTTTGTCTATACAAAGAATGGAAATTTAAGCACTAAGACAATTTTTGCATCATAATGTTGTTGACTTGAGGATCATTAGTTGCTTCAGATGCTTCTTGCGGTCTTTTATACTCCCAATTGAGTTTCTAGTCGTTGGAGACCGTTGGGATTGAATTGGAGCCGTTGGGGCCTTTATTTCCCACAATAAATGTAGTTCTGGAGCTGTCCGTATCGATACGCGGGTAGCCGTATCGATACGCGGGTAGCCGTATCGATACGCGGGTAGCCGTATCAATACATGTTCTTCAAAAACTAGCCGTTATGCTCTTTCTAGCTTGTGTGTATCGATACGCGTAGGAGTATATCGGTACGGTCTGCAATTTAAAAGACCGTTGGAAAAATAGCCGTTGAGGGGTTTTTGCCACGTAGGCATATCGAAATGCTAAGAGGCGTATCGAAACGACCCATCTCTGTACCGATACAGCCTGTATCGGTATGGGTTTTGGCAGTTTCAAATAGACTGTAGCTGAAACCCTAAGACGTATCGATACAGTTAAGCTGAGAACTTAGGTTTGACTACTTTAAAATATTTCAAAAACACTTCAAAACCTTTTGAAACCTTCTCAAATATATTTTCAAGTTGTTTGGACTTAGAAACATTTTTGAATTCTTTTCAATTTAGTCCAAACCAATTTTTTCAATTATTATATCAAAACAAATATCGCAACACAAACCTTAATGGCCAAAGTGAGCCGGCGACTATGGTTGTTGCTGACACAGCACCGCTGGGGCCTTCACCTCAATTTTCTATTTATTTTGAGTTTCTGCCTATTTTGGAAAGGCCAGGTTCTCCTGTTCCCCTAGAGGACCAACGTGCAACGAAGAAAGTCCGAAACATGAAATGGGAGGTCTGCATGGCCATGGATACATGGCAAATTCTGGTAGAGCTATCGGATACTAGTTCAGGGTTTCCGGATATGTTGATGGAAACAGATATTGGCACATGTGCGCAAGGATGTTTCTATGGAGGATACGTCGGTGCAACCGACTACAGCACGACCTTCGTACGCTAGTGCTGTTAAAGGTGGCATTGCTCCAGCCACTAAGAGTTCCACGGTGATAATGGAGGAGGAAATCGTGGTCAATGATGATGATGTGAAAATCGATCACTCGGGAGTTGTCTCTTCTATTAGATTCTCTGAACGAGTTCATGCTCTTATTGACTGTAGGATGAGAACAACTGTTGTGGTTTGACTATTGGGAAAGACCATAGGTTTTAGGGCTCTTTATTCACGGATAGCTTCGCTCTGGTCCCCTTCTGGGAATTTTCAATTAATCGACTTAGATAACGATTATTTTCTGGTCAAGTTTACGCAGGAAGAGGACTCTAGTAAGATGTTAACTGGTGGACCTTGGACCATATTTAGAAGCTACCTGACAGTGCAACCCTGGAGTAGGTCCTTTTCCATATTGGAGAAACATCCGTCTCAGGTTATGGCGTAGGTGCGACTTTCAGGATTGCCATTCTGGGTATTATACTAAGGCGTTGTTCTGGTGGATTGGGAACTTAATTGGCAAGGTGATTAAGGTTGACTACAATACGAATGAGGGGGAGCGAGGTCGTTTTGCTCGGTTAGCGATGATTATTGATCTTAATAAACCTTTAGTGCCAAGTTTGAACATTAATGGTTTTAATAAGAAGTTAGAGTATGAAGGTTTAACTCTTATTTGCTATAAGTGCGGGGTTTATGGCCTTACAAAGAAAGAATGTGGTCTGAACAAGGGTCAAGAGGAACCGAGAGAACTGCTTAAGAATGTTGATCCACCGATGGATGAGTCGGGAAAATATGGTCCATGGATGGTAGCGACTTCTAAGTCCAGGGGGCCACGTAAGGAGATGATGGTAAATAAGACAGGAGGGGATGGCTCGAACTACTCAGGGGCTTCACGATTCCAAGTGTTACAAGATGTAGAGACTGATCTCCCTCATGTAGGTCAGGTTGTACAAGGTGAGTAAACAAGTGCGGTAGCCAAGGAGATGACTGTGAGTAGGAAGGGTGCTGCAGGAAAATCCGTTGTCCAAACTCCCATTACAGTTCAGTACAGGCAGAAGGTAGTGTAACCTGGGGAATTTCCATCTCCTAGAGCTGGTACTAGTAAATCGGATATGGCGAATGCTATAGTAAATCGGTCTGAGCCGGTGGTTGTGGGTAACGCTGTTCAAGAGGTAGCCACACGTTCAGATATTAAAGGGGGTAACCATATGGTAGTGGTTATCATTGAGGAGGGTCAAGAGTTGATTGGTCGGAGTGAGGGGGTAAGGCAACATCGGGCTAAGAAAAACCAGGGAATCAAGGGATTGAGTATTTGAAAGAAGTCAGAGTTTAAATTACCACTCAAACCTTCTATTTCCGAATGGATAAATACAACACGAGTTAACCCTGGTAAAGGTGGCGGGCAGCAGATAATGGTTCTGCAGCATAGGGTTCGGTCTGACTTGGAGCAGCAACAATCATGTGCTATGGAGATCCAATCGAGCCCTCTGGAGTTTGCCCCGAGTGTTGTGGATGGAGGGCCTCCTGTGGGTGCGGGTGAAAGTGTCGCTATCCATAGGACTATTGATAACCTAAACGTGGTGGAGCCACAAGCCGAGGAGTCTAGGCCTAAGCTTGTGGGGAATGTTGCAGTAAATCTGTAATAAGGTATCTCGTTTGTTTCATGTTTTTAATGATTAACATCATGTGTTGGAATGCTCAGGGTGTTGCCACCCCTGCCTTTAGACGTCAATTTAGGAGTTTTGTACGGAGCAATGATCCTCAAGTTTCAGTGCTCGTAAAGCCTCGGGTGAGTGGCATTCGGGCTGATCGTGTGTTGACAAGGCTTGGTCTTTCCGTGTGGAAGCGCATGGTTTTAGTTGAGGTATTTGGCTTCTTTGGAAAGATTCGGTCTCGGTTCGCATGGAGAGTATTTCTAATCAGTTTATCCACTACCGTATCAATATTTTGGGTTCGTCGGACTGGTTCTATTTTACGGCTATTTATGCTAGTCCTAAGCGAGCATTCGGAAAAACCTGTAGAACTATCTTGAAAATCTTAATCTGAGGGATGATGTTGCTTGGATCTTGGGTGGCGATTTCAATGCGACTTTGAGTAGTGATGATCGGAATGGTGGTGCTACTATTTGCTCGGGCATGAATGGACTCTTTTCGGATTTTGTGTTTAGTATGGGGTTAACTGATGCAGGGTACTCGGGCTCTCATTTCACTTGGAACAATGGGAATTTATACAAAAGACTTGATAGGTTCCTTGTGAATGAAGCATGGTGTTCTAAGGTACCGTTCTTTAAATTTTTGCATCTTGGTTTCTTAGCCTCGGATCATCAGTCGAATTTAATGAACCTAGGGCCTCGAAATGTTAAGCCACCTCAGCGACCTTTTCGGTTCTTCGCAAGCTGGCAGGATCACTCGAAGTTTCGTGACTTCTTGCAATCGGGTTGGGATGAAAACTGCGGTATTGAGGACAATATGGAGGAGTTTCAGTTGAAAGTTAGGGAATGGAATAAATTGATTTTTGGGCACGTTGAGCATAAGAAGAAACGACTCATTACACGCATTCAAGGGATTGATCGAAAACTTGAGGTGTGTGCTTTGAGATCGTTGAGCAAGCTTCACGCGAGGCTTGTGGTTCAACTTGATCAGGTGATGGCACAAGAGGAGATATTATGGTTTGAACGCTCTCGTTTTCAATGGCTCACGCATGAAGATATGAATACCAAATTTTTTCTTACCTGTACGGTGAATAGGCGTCGCCGAAACTTGATTACTTCTCTTCGCTTGCCTAATGGGAATTGGAGCACGGATTAGGATGAGTTAAAGCAACTTGTGGCTTTTTTTTTCTGTGATCTTTTCTCTTCACCGGTTGCTGTTTTACCTCAGTTTACTATTTGTGGTCGATTTCACCAACTCTCCTTTTTGGACGTACAATGGTTATCCAGGCAGGTCTTAGATGATGAAATTTATTCGGTGGTAAAGTCTATGAGTCCTCTTAAGGCTCCGGGTATCGATGGGCTCTATGCCATGTTCTACCAAAAGAATTGGAGCATTGTGGGGAATAGAGTTTGTGCGAAAGTCAAACAAATTTTTGCTACTAATACTATGGATGCTTTTCTAAACTGAACCTCCTTCTTGTTCTAATTCCGAAGATGGACAGTCCGAAGCTCATATCTCAGTTTCGGCCGATTAGTCTTTGCAATGTGTTATATAAGGTGGTGACCAAGGTAATTGTTAACAGACTAAAGCCGTTTTTACCTAATTGGATTTCGGGTAACCAAACCAGTTTTGTCCCAGGAAGACTCATTACGGATAACATAATTATCGCGCATGAGACGATCCATTCGATGAGGCAGAAACAGGGTAAATTGGGATGGCTGGCCTTGAAAATTGATCTAGAGAAGGCCTATGATAGGCTTGAATGAAGCTTTATTGAAGATACACTTGTAGAGCTTGGCTTGCCAAATGATTTGTGTGCGTTGATTATGAGTTGTGTATTGACGGTTTCTACTCAAGTACTTTAGAATAGGTCTCCACCGACTCCTTTTGTACTGTCACGAGGCATTCGACAGGGTGACCTTCTTTCGCCTTATCTTTTTGTTCTTTGTATGAAAAGGCTAGCTCATGCGATTCAATAGAAAATCGAGAATGGTTGTTGGAAGCTTGTTCGACACTCCTGGAATGACCCTGGTTTGTCTCATCTTTTTTTTTGCGGATGACCTTGTCCTCTTTGGAGAAGCTTCATTGACTCAGGCTGAGGTGATCCGACGAGTATTACACAACTTTTGTTCTAGCTCGGGGCATAAGGTTAGTGGTTCCAAAACTCAGATTTTCTTATCTGCCAATGTATCAGCAAGGGATAGATCATCTATTTGTCATGCTCTTGGTTATGGAGAGGTGGATGACCTGGGCATGTATCTTGGTGTGCCTCTTATCCATGGGCGTGTGACCAAGGAAGCGCATAGTTATGTGGTACTAAGAGTCCGAAATAAACTTACAGGGTGGAAAACGAAAAATCTTTCTCTCGCTGGTCGTATAATTTTGGTTAAATCTGTTCTATCAGCGATTCCTGCATACACTATGCAAACGGTCCTTCTCTCTAAAAGAATTTGCTCGAAAATTGAGAGGGTAATTAGACGGTTCCTTTGGGGTGGAACAGAGAATACTCCAGGCATTCCTTTAGTTAAATGGGTTGATGTTTGCAAACCACTTCAGGATGGCGGCCTCAGAATTCACCTGGTTTTTGTGCAAAATAAAGTGTTTCTTATGAAAGTGGTGTTTGGAATTTTGACTCGCCCAGATCCGCAGATCAATTGTGGGTGTAGATTTTACATGCTAAATACAAGTGGTCGGATGGCGTTCTAACTATCATTTACCGCAGGGGCTGTTCTTATTTATGGCTCAGTGTATCGATAGTATGGGAAGCGGTATGAAGTAATATTGTTTGGAACCTTGGTAATGGTTCAAACATTCACTTTTGGACTGATCCGTGGGTAGGAGGTTTCCGTCCTCTAATTGAACATGTTGTGTACCCTCGTACTGTGGCCAACTTGGATGCCACTGTTAGTGAAATGGTCACGGCGACTGGGGAGTGGAATTGGCTGAGTTTTGATGCTTTGTTACCATAAATATTCTACTCCGTATTGCCGCGATAATGCCTCCTCTAGTATCGGCTGAGGCAGGGATGCCGGGTTGGAAAGGGGATCCGCTACATTTGTTATCGGTGAAATTGGCGTATGAGTCGCGGATGGGGCATGAGATGCACCAGGAATATAAGGGCTAGTCCATTATTGCCAAGTTTAAAGGTTCGCCTCGAGTGAATACTTTTTTGTGGCTTGTTTATTGGGAACGCATTGTAACAAATAGTGAGCGGGTGCAAAGACATTTGAGTGATGATTCTAGTTGTTGTCGATGCGAGGTAGCTGTTGAATCCGCCCTCCATGTTTTGCGTGACTACCCAGCTGCACTACCTGCCTGGTCTGAGCTTGTCCAACCGGGGGCGATAGATGTGTTTTGTTCTATGAATTTATGCGAGTGGTTGGTGACCAACTTGGAGTAGGGGTGTAATTTCCCAAAGACGTCCCAACATTGGAATCTTCGAGCTATGTCATATGGCAGCTATGACTTCAAAGGAATAGAAGAATTTTCGAGCCGGATGAACCATGTGAGGAGGCGATTACTGCGAAGAGTCGGCGTCTGGTCATGGAAATTGTGGAGGGGGCTGTGGCGGCAAGTTTGAGTCGGTTAAATCCAGGGCTGTTGAGTGGTTCTCGATCCGGTGTGAGGAGTTGGTATCCGCCTCCTGCAGGGTGGATGAAGTTTAATTCGGATGGGTCATTTCGTGCTAGTTTAGGTGGAGGTGTAGGGGTATCCTACGTAACCAAAAGGGTGAATAGGTCCTTGGTTTCGCCAAGAGCATTGGATTGTGTTCGGCCAGTCGGAATTATAGGGTATGTACGAGAGCCTTCGCCTTGCATGGGAGTGTGGTATTAGTCTCCTTTTGATTGAATCCGATTGTGGGAATGCATTTCCCTCCTGGAGGGTCGATTTTTCCCTCGACGCTGCCCATCGATAATGCAGCATATTTGGGACTTGTTGGACCGAGGGTGGGTGGTAAGATTCTCGACTATTTCACGTAAAGGAAACAAGGGGGCGGACGCCCTCGCCAATTTTGCTTGGTCACTTCTGCTTGGTATGCAAGAATTTGTTTCACCGCCGAGTCCTATTTCAAATGTCTTTCATTTGTATAACTCGGATTAGTTTATTTCACTTTCCTTGGTTCGTTTGTGGAGTCGGGCTCCTTTGATCTTCTTAAGTATTAAGATACACTCTTTTTCTTTCATTTAAGTTTAGAAAATTTTTTTAACGAAATTCTTTTTTATTAATAAAAAAAATTTAAATATGATGCACAATAATTTAGGATTTGGTGGCAGCTTTTTCACCTACCACAAAAGTTTGATTATAAAATAATACGAAGAAAACAAAGCTTAAAATTGTCTGGCCCAATGTTTCAAACAAAACTCATCTTCACCTGCCTAATATTATAAAAAAGCTATATAAAATAATACTACGTCATATTCCTTAAACTAATTAAAATATCCTTATTTTCTTTAGGGTAAATCTTGCTTTTGGTCACTTAGCTTTGCCTTTATTTCCGTTTTAGTTATTTTATTCTTTGCTCATTCATCTAATGAGAGTCTAAGTCGTTTAAATGTTTGTGGTAAATTTTACAAAAAGCCCATGAAACTTCAATTCCAAACTCCTTTTGATTCACTAACGTTAAAGTATTTTTTTCTTCTAAATTTGAACGATAAGAAAGTTAAGAAGAAGAATAAAAATAATGTATTTTGATTTCACGATTATCAGATGATGAAGATTGCAAATTAGATTAATATAACGTCAAAGATTTTATTTCAATTTTATCGATTTTGAAAAAAATTAAATTAAAAAGAAAAAGATGTGAGGAAAAAGAATATTTATATGTCAATTATATCACAAACAATTGTTGATGTCGATTGAACGCCAATAAAAAATTGTCGATCATGAAAAAGAAAAAAGAAGTGAAATATCAAGTCAATTTTACAAATACAACTACTCAAGACACAGTGTTTTAAAGCTGTCTTCACACAGTTAACGAGTAAGTGATAAAAAAGACAAAATTGGAAAGGTTGATAGTAAGAGAGGACTATATAACAATTTCTCCAAAAATTGTGAGATTTCCTTAACTTTCCAGCGAGCCTGATATTTTGCTTGACTTGCACGTGTATTTGTTTACATATTTTATAAACTATTATGAATTTACTTTTTGTATCCTTACCCGGAATATACCCAAATGGCATTCAATTGGTCATATTTGTCATTTAATATTTTTATTAAATATATTACCAAATTATGATTTCCTGGTGGACTCCACCATTCTTTGCCCTCTCTATCTCGCCGTCAAAGAAAAAAGGGAAAATTTTGGGAAGAATTTGATTTCCTGTACTTAAGAGAGCTGAAATGTGTGTTAATGGTGTGTAGGTGTTAACACACTGCCACTATACGCGTTCGTTAGTAACAGTTCGGTGATGCTCGGCGTATTGTGCGCACGACCTACCAAGCCTTGGATACTCAACACCCTTTCTCTCATCGCCCATAGCGGCGGCTCAGCGGCTCACCACCACGAGAATCGTTTGTTGCATTGGCCCACGCATTTTGCCGACTCACCGGTCGATAACCGGCGTTGTCGGCACCATTCTACTGCTTGTGGGCCTGGTGGCTTGTCCGGGGGTGCGGCTTCTATATGGCATGCCATCTTGCCGTGTAGCGGTGACCATGGAGGAGGGAAGCGTAGAGGGTATGTGTGGAAGAATGTGGAGAGGAAAGGGGAAGGCTCCTGGAATGTGGCTTGGGACTGCAGACCGGCTCGATGGCTTCATCGGCCAGACTCTGCTTGGCTTCTCTTTGGAGTTTGCGCATGTCTTGCGCCCATGGTTGAACTCGTTGATGCTAATCTGGACGCTGATGAAAAAACTGATGTTGCCGACCTGAATTGCCTTGACGCCGATGAGAAGAGTTGTTCGTCTTCAGAGTCTGCGGCTGATAATTACAAAGTTACAGGTTGATTACTAAAAACTATTTTCAATTTTTTAATATTTAAAAGACCGAATTTGAATGCATATATGATTGACCATTGCAGGTATTTTAGCGGATGGAAGATGCCTTTTCAGAGCAATAGCTCATGGAGCCTGCTTGAGGTCTGGGGAAGAAGCACCTGATGAGACTCGTCAAAGAGAACTTGCTGATGAATTGAGAGCTCAGGTAATTTAAGAAAAGTGAAATACACAGACGTTTTAACTCTAAAAATAAACTACTCAGTAGAACACTACTTGTATATGCATCATTTGAATTACACACTAGCTTCCTTACATTCGACCGAAATCTAGGTACTAACTCACTGAAATTAGTTTAACAGTATAAATTTCTTTTCTGGTATCTGCAAATGGTTCATAGTGTTTTTGCCCTTCCTAATGTTTAATCCTGTAGGTTGTGAATGAGCTTTTAAAGAGGCGTGAAGAGATAGAATGGTAAACTTTTGTCTTTGTTATATCGGAAAGTCGATCCTTTTTCTTTTTACTTTGACATGGTTTTTATTAAGCATGGGTTTCATTTGATAATTGCAGGTTTATCGAGGGTGATTTTGATGCTTATCTAAAGGAAATTCAACAGCCTTATGTTTGGGGTGGAGAACCTGAATTGTTGATGGCTTCTCATGTTCTGAAGTGAGTTTTATGCTACTTCTCAGTTCTCACCCGTCCCTATTTGACTATGAATTGCTGTTTTTTTGTGAGAGCATTTCATTTGTATAGTTGTATTTCTCTTTTAGTATAATCTCGTAATTATTCCATCAAGATGCACAATAGTTTAGGTGTCCATCTCCACATATTACTTCAATAGACTCTGAATAACATTGAATTTGGATTGGTTAATTGTAGTGTGATTACTGCAAGTTATATGCTTTTCTGCTAGTTGTCATTAGAAGGTGTAGTTAGAATATTCCCGGACGATATAATCGAGAGTTCCCCGCCAAGCTGAATTCACATTATTTTGTATGATCGTGCTTTCATTAATCTTGCATACATTGTGAAGAAACTATGTTTAAGCCACATTTTTGTAGTTACTGCTTGAGTTTTTTGGTCGGTGTATGCCTTGTGCATGAAACTAAGCTGATGTCGTGTAGAATGATATAAAAGCAAAACTGCAATTGTTCTTTTCTTTTGCACTGTCCAAATTGTATTCTAACCAAAAGCCTAAAGTTGGAATTTGATTTGACTTCCATGTTTAAAATTCCTATTTATGTTTCATATGTTTTCCTTGACTACTGTATTTGACACACTATTTCCATTCATTGGGCATAGGACTCCAATCTCGGTATACATGATTCATAGAAGCTCTGGTAATTTGATAAACATAGCAAAGTATGGTGAAGAATACCAGAAGGACAAGGAGAATCTTATTAATGTGCTTTTTCATGGATATGGTCACTACGACATACTGGAATCATTGCCGAAATTAATTTCCACCAACTAAACTCAAGTTTGGTCTTGTTATGTGATTTTGCATAAAAATAAGCTGAGCTTAATTTAAATGGAGGAATTCCATTGAACCATGAAGTAGTCTGAGGTTTGATAAATTAGCTTGCACCTACCTCAACTATTGCAATAAGTTCGGTACAATTTTCTAGTTTCTGAGAGTGTTTCATGAGAACTCAATTGGTGAAGAAGCGTCATAGCTGTTTTAGTTCTTATTTTCCTGTAAAATCAGTGATGATCGTTTCTTCTTTTCGAAATTGAACTATTTACTCTTCTTTTCTAACTTTTCTTTCGAGTATGTTGTATAAATGTTTATTTTCCTCTAGTTGGGAGGACCAACTTTCTTAAACTCTATGGCCTTAGAGAGAACATTTGAGGGAGTTCATGAAGCCAGTGTGAAGCATTCAGTTACTGTTACAAATATGTAATTGAATCTTTGTTCACTTCTGCTTAATGAATCTGCAAAATATGCAGGGAAATAACATAGAAAAACTCATTCATTTTGTGCAAATCTCTTTTGTTGCTGAGTTTTAAATCCAGTTACATTTTTGGTCATACGTTGCTTGCACTCAGGTCGGGTGCGAGTATTGAATACGAGTATGTTTTTAATATGAGTATAGTTAGAGTTTTCATGTAGCTGGAGGATTTTTAAAGGTCGCATCCCTTAATCATCTATATGTCAGACATGAGTCGAGTGTCGAATAAGACTCCTTTTTCTTGAACTGTAGGATTGAAGTGGCAGTTCAGGACGGAGGATGTCTGATTTGATTTGAGCGGTGAATATTTAAAGGTACTGCTCATCTTTAGCCTGCCCCCCACAAACAAGGAAAAAGCAGTGGTTGATGTTGGCAAGTTGAGTGTTTGTAAGCATAGAAATGGTATGGTAACATGCATGAGTTGTTAATGATTGAGGTTTTTGTTGCAATGGAAATCTACTCTAGGTTTTTGATTTTAAAATCTATTCTTACAATTTATTTGAGCAAATTCAGTTTTTCATTATTTTTTATTTGAACATTTTAGTCCTTTTTCCGACCTTGTAGCTATACGAAAAAGTAAAATAATCTTTTCAGTCTTACATTTGCAGTTTTTTAAGAATCAAATTGATAAAAGTTGTAAATGTTAAGGATTAAAATGTAATTTGTCTTCTCTTATAGTCGTTAAAGGAGGGACTTAGATTTTTTTAAATAGTACATTAATTTAATTTCGTTAAAATAAAGTATAAGGATTATGTTTTAATGTAGATAAATCTTAAATAAATATAATAACCTATGAATAATATAATTAAATCATAAGATAATCCCTAGATTATAAATACTATTTTAGTTGAGTCACTCAAATTTAAAGAGTTACAAAATGATCATTTTGAAAATATTTTTCCCTTCAAATTTTAGTGGAAGTCTGAGTTGAAAGTTAACCACTGAGTTAGAATTCATGACACATAATATCTATGTAAATATTAGAGAAAAAACCACAAAACCCCAAATATGATAAGATTATGATATTTTTATTAAATATTACCATTTAATTAATTAGTAGTTGTCAATAACCTCTAAAGTAAGTTGTTAAAGTTCTCAGTTGACACCTTTTTATATTTTTAAATTGTGAATTCAAAGCCTATAAACATATTTTGCAATTAAACTTCAATAAAATAACACCCAAATAAAATAGCATCCATTTCTTCACGTAAACCACACCTACCAGAAACACATCCGATTTCTAGAAAAAGCATTACATAAATCGCATATTCCAAAAACACATCTAAAGTCTCAACATTTACCTTATGTGACACTAAAAAATTGTACTAAAGCTTCAAAATGAAAAAGCTAAACTAACATCAACCAATATATGTTATAGATAAAATTGAGATTAAAATTAAATAGAATTATTTTTTAATATTTTCCTTTTTTCTTTTAAAGTCTTTCCTTCCTCTTTTTTCTGGATAAAATTTTTATGTTACATACTTTTTATATAGAATTTCCACTTATTATTCGATATAGTGTGTATATATACACAAATGTGTAAATGTGTGATAAGAGGAAAGTTGAAAACCGAGAAAAAAAAATCAATCGCAAACATGAACTCTAAAACCTCACATTTACTCTTTAAAATTTAAAAGAATCCTTAATTTTAATTTTTAAATTCTAAAACCTTAAACACCAAATTATAACACCACAAATAATAAAATATAAACTATATAAATTAAATCTCTAAATCTTAAACCATAAGCTAGACTTCAAATCTCTAAAATAAAAGGATAAAAATCATGTCTCTTTTCGGTGCATATACAAAAAATTATGTTTATGGTTTATAGTTAGGGTTGAAGGAATTAATGGCAGTGTGTATTTTTTAGGTTTAAAGTTTATGATTTAAAATTTAAAATTTAGAGTTAAGACTTAAAATTTAATTTTTTAGTGTTAAATATAAAAAGAACTGAAAAAAGGGCAATTTTTTTATTCAAAACAAAAGAAATTGCGTAGTTTAAAAATTATACGTGTATATTGTAAACGCATATAGCTTTGATTAGAAAGCTAAGTTCCAATGTATTTTTTACTACTAGTGTCGTAACCCTCTCGAGCTCGACATTTTTGAAAATTTTAAAATACGGAGTCGCCACCGATCTTTTTGAAAAAGTGTGATTAGGTCACTTTGAAAAACAATGCTATTTTAATAAAACAATTTATTTATTAAAATAACATTTTTAGTCTTTGAAAACCAGAAAACAGGTTCGGGGTCGGTTACGTGTGGGGAAGGATTAGCACCCCACAACGCCCAAAAATTGGTACCTTATTGATTTTTAAAAAGTGTTTTCAAAGTTGGAATTAGCAAGTTCACAAAGGTTTAATCTATTCGTCCATTTTACGAATATAAGTCTATTTTAACGGCCTTACCGCCCGGAAAATAAACTCCAATCACCGCCAACACTCCTGGCGCTAATCCGTCATTTTTGTTTGGTAAGACACCGCATTGATTTAGTTTTCACTTTTTTTTAACAAACCAAAGAAATGATTAGGTGAGTTGTCATTTTTTAAAGTTTAGTGTTTAAATCCTAAGGAACGTCTAAATTCATTTTATTTGCCAAAATTATAATATTTAAAGTGTGTTTTATTTCAAAAGGTGAATAAAGTTTTTAAACAAAAAAAAGCCTCTAATTTAAGCTCAAAGATCCTAACCTTAAAGTTCAAACAATCACAAAAGGCTAACAAGACAAAAAAACTTCTTTGTTTTTCTGCTTTAAAGATATTTTATTCTTTTGTCCTTTTATTTGAAGTGTTTTTTAGTTTTTAAAACTTTAATCATTTTTATATTTGAAAAGTTTTTCTTTTATGTTTTAAAAAAAAACACTTTTATTCCATTTTTGAGTTTTTTTAAAATCTTTTATTTCCAAAATCTTTATGTTTTAAAACCCTTTTTTATTTTTATTTTTCTTTTTAAGTTTTTTTAAAAAACCTTTATTCCTAAAATCTTTTTTTAACTTTAAAAATTTCAAGCCCTTTTTATTTAAAAAAACATTTCTTAAATCATTTATTTGTTGAAACTCTCCATTTAAGAATTTTAAAAGGTATATTTATTTACTATTCACAAAACCTTTTTATTAAAAAAATCTTTTGGAAGCTTTATTATTTTTTTGAAATTTAAATCTTTTATGAAATCCTTGTTTTATTTTTCTTTTTTAAAAAAACCTTATTTAAACAAAAAACACTTTTATTTTTTAGAATGAAATGGATCAAAATTTTAAGACAAAATTTCATATCATGTTTTAAAAAAAAGGATCAAAAACAAAGAAAAGAACAATTACCAAGCTCAAAAATTCAATTTCAACACCAAATAGCAACCTAAAAGCAAGAACTAATCAAACAAAAATTAATCCAGAAAATAAATTAAAAGACTATAAAGAAAAGAAAATTGTACCGTTAAAGAAGAAGATTCGAACTCGAACCGACCCCAATTGCCACCGAAAAAGCTTGATTCCTCCTCAAGAACTCGAACTGAAGCTCCTCCAAACTCGAACCAACTTCCACAATTTTTTAGCAATTTTCAGAGAATTTTCGGAATTTTTTTGAAGGGTGATTTACTTGGTGAAGAACACAATGGGGAATGGGGTATTTATACTAGAGCCAGGGCTTGCAATTCAAGGAAAAATCGGGATTCAATCCCAAAAATGAAGCCATAATCCGACAAGGGGCTTGATCCTCGGTTGAAACCCCCTAAAATCATCCGATTTGGTTCAGATTTGAAGACGAATTTCATCCTAGATTCGAGCCTAGGATTTTGACTCTTCCCCACTTTATTTTGCAGATATCGATGGTGGCAAAGACGACGACGGACGGCATCAGTGCCATTGGAACGACGGCGGCGAGACAGACCATCCGGCGGCTTCAGCGGCGGCATCCGTGGTGCAGGCGGGCGGCGTTGGTGTAGCGGCAGCCGCGACCTAGGGGTTTTGGGGGGTTGTCTCCACTTTATTAGCCTCCATTTTTTACAGCTTTTTTTTTCTTTTTTTCTGCTTTGATCTCGGCCATTCGATTGAAATACCCTAGATCAGACGGCTCCGGTTTAACCTGCTTATTGGACACAAAAAGGTTATTTGGGCTCTTTTGGGTATTTTTTTGGCTTCTAAATTAATTAAAAATGGACTATATATTATATAATGGGTTTATACAAAATTTATTATTTTTTGTTGTTAAAGATGGGCTTTATTATTAGCGGTCACTTATGGGCTCTTTTATTTTATCCTTTGGGTTTTAACTATAATAATAATAATAATAATAATAATAAATAAGGTAAAAATCTAGTGACAATAGCTGCCCATTTTTGCTCATCTTTGAAACAAAGATAGAACAAATACCAAAATGCACTAATTTTCACCTATTTGCTCATTGGTTCGATTCTCCTGATGCCGGACGGATAGGCTGGTTCTATTCTCCAAGCGCCCGAATAGATGAGCGAGTTCTTTTCTCCAAATGCCCAAATAGAAGAGCTGGGTTCTACTCTCCGTATGCCCGAATAAGTGAGCTGGGTTCCATTCTCCAAATGCCCGAACAGATAGACATGTTCTATTCTCCTGATACCCAAATATATAGGCGAGTTCTATTCTCCAAATGCCCGAATGGATAGACAAGTTCTATTCTCCTGATGCCCGAATAAATGAGCTAGATTCCATTCTCCATATGCCTGAACGGATAGGCAAGTTCTATTCTCCTTATGCTCAAATAGATTAACTGGGTTCTAAAAAGGGTTCAATCCTCCTTATGCTTGGACGGATAAGCAAGCTCTTCTGCTGAAACCTTCACATACCTGTGAACACTGTAGTACACAATGCAATTTATGATGATCATGTCCCTAGGGATGCCTAAAACATGAATGCATGACAATTTTTCTTTATAGTCTTTTATTTATTTCATGTACGGCGGAAACCCAGAAGAAGCTGTGAACCTGGATTGTATTATCTCAAACATTTTCTCAACTCAGGTAAAGAATAATTGGCGTCTATTCTGGCCCATCTCCCAATGAGTTCCTTTTCATTTTTTCTCACCGAATCATACTTTGCACAATGTTATTAGGATCACAACGAGCAGGAATACGAGCAACATCCCATCTTCCAATTCTAGTTGGCTCCATCAATTTCTTGTTAAAATTCCACCAAACATTTCTTGTAAAATATTAAACAATGCATTCATCCTTTCCTGTGGCTTCTGTCCTGATCTTAAAACAGGGAAATCTTTTACTAGACGTTAAGGGCCCTCATATAGCATTACAAGGACATCGTAGAGCAACACCCAATGGGAGTATGCATGGGACGCTAAATACATGGAAAATCCCCAGCTCATCGCAACTGTATCCCATAATGGTTGACAAAGTAATCATAGATAGTCATCTCCGTGGTCTCAACTTCACCATTTTCATTATTAGTTCCTCTTTGCTTCATAGAGAACTTTTGATCTTGGCATATTTTCTCACTCAATCCAGTTATCTTGTACTCCTAATTAAAAAGACTGACTTTTACCCTGTCATTGGAGTTGATACATCAATATTGAGTAAAAGACCTCTTTGAATGTTCTTATAAGCTTCAAGCTTTCATATGCCTCACTAAACATTCTTGGTGCTTCTTGTGATTTCCCAGATTCTTGATCTTGCAAGGCATTTCAAGTTGCTTGCATAAGAGTCTTTGCAATCTAACTTGAATGTTTTTCCAAGTTAATTCCCCCTTTTAAAATTCATGCCCTAAGTTCTAAACTTGACCATGGAACACCTCATAATCCCTGTGTTTCTAAAAACTTTTAGAGTAATGCTAAAAAATCTTTTGCATGTTTTAATGATGTCAAACTTACTAATTTTCATTTCAATGCATGATGCTTCATGTAAATGGAGAATAGGCGAAGAAAAAGGTCAATGAGACGAAACTTTATTAATTCTGTGGCGAACAAAAGAAAGTTTACAAGAAAAGAACGGAAGATAAGTATTCAAATATCAACAGTCCAAACTTGTCCAATTAAGGCAATCAGAATTGACTTGAATGCCATCTGTGCTGAGAGGACTTCGAAAATGTGGGTGATGCGCAGAAGAATCAAGTTCCAAGGGGATCACTCTGTAATAGGTCTGCCTTGCAAGTTATCTGAGTAGCCCTTTATGGGTTTTCAACTCAAACCCTCATTTGGTTTCAAAACGCCCTTTGCGGGTTTTCATTTTAAACCCTCATTTTCTTTTCTTTTTTCTTTTTTCTTTTTTATTTTATTTTCCTTTCCTTTCCTTTCCATTCCATTCCATTCCATTCCTTTTCTTTTTTTCCTTTTCCTTTTTCTTTCTATTTTATTTTTCTTTCTATTCTTCTTTCAAACATAGTACTTCTTAACCGAATCTGAATTCACTGGATTCTGGAACTCATCATCGTCCATTTCAGGCAAAATTAATGCTCAGCCTGAAATGACCTTTGTTACAATATAAGGTCCTTCCCAATTAGGTGCCTACTTCCCTCGGGGATCGCTTTGAATCGGTAGCTTCTTTTTCAATACTAGGTCACATTCCTGGAACTCTCTGGGGCAAATTTTCATTTCACGAGCCCTTATTATTCCTCTTTGATACATTTGACCATGACATAAAGCTTTCATCCTTTTTTCTTCAATTAAATTCAACTGGTCATATCTTGCCTGAACCCATTTAGCTTCATTTAACTTGGCTTCCATCAAGACACGTATCGATGGTATTTCAACCTCAATTGGTAGTACAGCCTCTACTCCATATACCAACAAGAATGGTGTTGCCCCAATAGATGTTCGTACCGCTGTCCGATAGGCGTACAGGGCGAATGGTAACTTTTCATGCCAATCTTTATAGGTATCGGTCATTTTTGCCACCATCTTCTTAATATTTTTGTTTGCAGCCTCAATTGCCCCATTCATCTTCGGGCGATAAACCACCGAATTGTGATGCTTTATGTTAAACTGTTCGCAGACCCCAGCAATCATTCTGTTATTTAGATTAGAGGCATTATCGGTGATTATGCTCTCTGGTAAACCATACCAGCAAATGATCTTTTTCTTTAAAAATTTGTAGACTGTTGATCTAGTGACATTTGAGTACGAAGCTGCTTCGACCCACTTTGTGAAGTAGTCGATAGCTACCAGAATAAAACGATGCCCATTTGAGGCTTTTGGGTGAATCTGCCCAATAACATCTATACCCCACATGGAAAATGGTTAGGGAGATGACATGACATGTAGAGACTGGGGAGGCACATGGACCTTATCAGCATAAATTTGACACTTATGGCATTTTTGGGAATAGTCAATACAATCCCCTTCCATGGTTGACCAATAATAGCCCAAGCACATAATCCTCTTAGCCGTAGTGAAGCCACTGGGGTGAGTTCCACAGACTCCCTCGTGAACCTCCTCTAGAATCAGCTGGGCTTCTTTCGCATCTACACATCTCAAAAGCACTTGGTTTCGACTGCTTTTATAGAGGATTTCTCCATCAAGGACAAATCCTGATGCCATCTTTCTGATCATCTTCTTCTCATTTTCTGTGGCTTGTGATGGGTATTGTTGGAATTTTATGCACCGCAGGAGTTATGGTACCATGGCAAGCCATCTATTTCTTCTTCTACATCATAACAATGGGCTGGGGAATCTAGCATTTGTAGTTTGATTGGCATCATCTTAGAACCTTCACTTGCTTGGAACATAGAAGCAAGGGTGGCAAGAGCATCAACCATCCGGTTATCTTCTCTAGGGAGATGCTTAAAAGTAATCTCATCGAATTCTTTAGTTAATTCAATGACCAACTTGTAATATTCTATCAACTTTGCATCCTTCGTCTCCCATTCACCACGTATTTGGTAAATGACCAACGCTGAGTCTCCATAAACTTTCAAATTCCGAATTTTCCTTTCAATGGCCTCTCTCAGTCCTAATATGAAAGCCTCATATTCTGCCATATTATTGGTGCAAAAGAATTTCAAGCGACTAGTAAAATGATAATAGTCTCCTTCTGGTAAAACTAAAATTGCCCTGACGCCTCGCCCCAAAGCATTTGCAACACAATCAAAGTTTATGATCCATGGATTCGTCCGGGCTTTATCTTTTTCTATTGAAATACACATCAGATCTTCATCAGGGAAATTGAAATTCAGCGCTTCATAATCATCACAAGCACGACTTGCTAAGAAGTCAGCTATGGCACTTCCTTTTATCGCCTTCTGACTTACATACTGAATATCAAATTCTGACAACAACATCTGCTATCCAGCTATCCTTCTAGACAGTGCAGTGACTTTCATCATGTATAGCATGTACTGCCTTAGTCTTTTAGCTGTCCAGACCAATGCACAACATTGTCTCTCAATTGAAGAGTATCTAGTTTCGCAGTTGGTGAATTTCTTGCTCAGGTAGTCTATCGCCTTTTCTTTCCTCCCGGTTTTGTCTTGTTGATCCAATACGCAGCCCATGGAGTTTTCGTATACCGTTAAGTAGAGGATTAGTGGTTTCCTGAAACATGTGGCGCCAATATAGGAGGACTAGTCAGTTGCTCCTTGATCTTTTCTAGGACTGCTTGGAATTCTTCGTTACATGTTCCCAGGTTATTCTTTTTAAGTAATCTGAATATCAGATCACACTTTTCTGTCAAATGGGAAATGAATCGGGCAATATATTTTAGCCTCCCCAGGAAACCTCGAACCTCTTTCTACGTTTGAGGTGGTGGGAGTTCTTGTATGGCCTTTATCTTATCAGGATCAACTTCAATTCCCTTTATACTCACAACAAAACCCAAAAATTTTCTAGACGTAACCCCAAATGAGCACTTGACAGGGTTGAGCTTCAGTTGAAATTTTCTCAACCTTGAGAACAACTTTTCTAGGTTCTCCATATGTTCTTCTTCAGATCGTGACTTAGCGATCATATCATCGACATATACTTCTATCTCTTTGTGCATCATTTCATGAAAAAGAGTAACCATAGATCTTTGGTAGGTTGCCCCAGCATTCTTTAAACCAAAATGCATCACTTTATAGCAGAAATTTCCCTAAAGTGTAACAAAGGTTGTCTTTTCCATATCTTCTGGGCACATCTTTATCTGGTTATACCCAGAAAACCCATCCATGAAGGAGAAGATAGAATGGCCCACTGTATTATCTACCAAGGTATCAATATGTGGAAGTGAAAAATTATCTTTAGGACTTGCCTTATTAAGCTCTTTGTAGTCAACACACATTCGTACTTTTCCATCTTTCTTCGAGACTGGAACAATATTGGCTACCCATTCAGGATATTTAGCTTCTTCAAGGAACCCATCATCATATTGTTTTTTCAACTCATCCCTGATCTTCAAGAGTTCTCAGTCTTCATTCTTCTGAGTTTCTGTTTTACAGGTTCGCATCCAACCTTTATAGGGAGTCTATGCATAACAATGTCAGTGTCTAGTCCAGGCATATCTTGATACGACCAGGGGAATATGTCCTTATACTCTTTTAGAAGCTCAATCAGGCATTGCTGAGTTTTAGCTATAATAGTGGTACCAATCTTCACCTCACGCTTCTCCTCTTCAGTACCCAGATTCAAAATTTCCAACTCTTCATCGTGGGGTAAAATCTGTTTTTCTTCCCCTTCAACCATTCTAAGTAAGTCATCGGGTAAATCATATTCTTCCTCATCGTCCACATTTCCAACTTCTTCGGAGCATAAAGGCACATCAAAGTTAATTTTGGAGCCAGACTCGGAGTTATTTGAACTGTTGATATCTAAAGACCTGCAAAGAAGAGTGCAAGGAATATATACCAAGGAAAAGATAAATGAATGGATGATTTGATTTTTATTTTTGGTTTGTTCAAAATTTTGGTTTTCATGTTTTATAGTTTTTATTCAAGAAAGAAAATTCGCCACACATGATTTTTGGAAAAATATGTATCTTTTATTGAATTCAAAATCAATTATTTGACATAGACCCTTTTACATAAGATCTCTAATTGCCCCCAGGTCTAAAGGCAAAAGAGTTGGTTTTGGGAATAACTCTGAGGCTGTCTTAAAAACTTCAGGGATTTTTTCAGCGGTCCAATTGTTCAGTTCAGAGCTAGGGCAAATCTTGGACATGTACTCATTTTATCCTTCCTCGTCCATCAGGGCATTGATGCTCAGCTTCTCAAAAGCCTCGCAGAGGTCGTACTTTCCTTCTTCTTCTTTTTCAAATTGGGCATCAGGATCTAGAAAGCCTTCAGATCTAAAATTGTGGCTCAGAGGCGGGTACGCTATTGGTTCTCACTCAATCTCTTCACCTTTCAGTATTGCCCTCCTCCTCTCTTGGTGCTTCCTCATCTCTGCTTTTCTTTGCCATTTACTGGGCTTGAAACCCAAGCCAAATCTATCCTTTTTTGCTGGAATAACCACATGATACAGTCTTTCTTGGTGTTTCTTCCTAAACCTTTTTCCTATTTCAGCTCTTTTTCCAAGCGTCTGCTTCACCTGTAACTTGGCACAGCTTGACAACTCTGGCTCAGGTACCTTACTCCCTTCGGTGACGAATATTGCATTGACCAACTCTAATGTCCTGAAATAACACTCAAGCGCTCCCTCATCCACCTCAATGTATGGTGCATCAGTAACTACTGATGCAATAATTTCCTCCTCTGCGCCAACCCTCACCAACTGTCCATCCATCACAAATTTCAGCTTATGGTGAAGGGTAGAGAGTACAACACATGCTGTATGGATCCATGGGCGCCCGAGCAAGCAACTATAACTGGGCCTTATGTCCATGACCATGAAATCTACCTCGAATGTTGATTGTCCAATTTGTAGGGGAACTTCAATTTTCCCAAGCATATCCCTTTGGGTTCCGTCAAAGGCCCGTACTGTATTTTGATAAGCTCTCATGTAGGAGCTATCAATAGGCAACTTTTTCAACGTTGCCAAAGGAAGAACATTTAAAGCCGACCCATTATCAATCAGAACACCGGGCAACATATATCCTTTACATTTGGTAGAAATATGGAGGGGTTTGCACGATCCTCTTCCCTCCGTAATAATTTCTTCATCATTAAATGAAATGAAATTGTTAACAACAATATTGTTGACCAACATGTCCATCTTGTCGGTCGTGATCTCCTTGGATACAAAAGTTCTGTTCAAAGTCTTCAACAAGACGTCCCGATGTCCCTCGGAACTCAGTAGCAAATATAACATAGAGATTATGGCAGGAGGTTTGTGTAGCTGCTCCACCACACTATACTCACTGTGCTTGAGTATTTTCAAAAATTCTTGAGCCTCTGACTCCTTCATTGGCTCATGAATTACTGGTGGCTTTTCCTTAAAGAAATATTTTCCTCCTTCTATGTTTGGCTCGCTAGTAGATTTTCTCTGTGTCGCATATCTATCCTTTACCGTCGATGGGGAATAGAGCCTTCCACTTCTCAAAAAATGGCTTACTTCGTTGACAGGTTCTTCTATTTTCTCTTTTTCAGCTGACACGCCACTTGGGCTTGCTACTGTGCAAGCATAGCTCTAAGGAACTTGCTTGCTATCCCTATAAGGGAAAGGGGCATGTGCCTTGATAATCAGTCTTGGGGTTACGCCCCTGGTAGTTTCATTAACCTTTATCTTGGTTTTGATCACCAAGGGCTTCATTCTGGTGTATTTCTTAGAGGCCGACTCTTCTGATGCACACACATCCATCACGTGTATCTCGTTTTCCTTCTTGAAAAATTCAATTTCTTTGTTGTTTATTTTTTCTTGGACCAGTTGCCTGAACTCCTGGCAGCACTCAATCCAATGTCATTTTTCCTTGTGGTACTCACAATACATCCCGTCTTCCATCTTCTTTTCTTCAACTTCTCTTTCCAGCATTCCAACTGCAACCATTTGGGCCCATACCTACCTCATGGATGCTTTTACCTCAGCAATATCTCCCCTAATTACTCGGTCCTTATCTTCCATGACTGCGTTCACTCATGCCTTCTGGTGATTTTGCAGAAGGTTTCCCTTCTCTTCTGAGGTATCGAATGATAACATGCCAGATTTCCTTAGGTCCTCCACTATCCTCTTGAACGTGGTACAGTTTTCAATGGTGTGTCCCCGGATTCCTGCATGATAATCACACTGTGCCTTCTCATCATACCATGGTGGGTATGGGGGTGAAAAAGGTAGGACATGACTTGGTATCACCATTTGAGTCTTGACTAATTCCCTGAATAATTCTACATATGTCATTGGGATAGGCGAGAAGTATGGCTTCGAGCTTCCCTGATATCTTCGTTCTTCCTTAGGTGCACTTGTGGCAGCATGTGCTGTGGTCGTGACACTTTGCTTGCTAAAAACCACACCCTTTGAGTAATTAGGGTTGTAAACATTGGTTGCGTTGACCTCATTGTCCTTCTTCTGATACTACTTCTTGGTTTCTCATCCGTCTAGCCTTCTGCTCTTTACAGCCACCAAAATTAGCTCCCCACTTATCAACATTTCCGAGAAGCTTTTGGTTGCATGATAAATCATGCGATCATAAAAAGATCATTTCAGCGTCTCCACGAACATTGAGGTGATTTCACTTTCCAACAATGGTGGCTGTACCTGAGCAACCACGTCTCTCCACCTTTATGCATATTGCCGAAAACTTTCATGATGCTTCTGTTCCATCCCTTGAAGGACTAGACGGTTTGGAACCATATCACTAACGTGCTTGTACTGCTCGCTAAATGCCCTCGACAAATCTTTCCACGACCGAATATTAACCTGGCTCAACTGTGTGTACCAACGAGATGCTGACCCCATTAAACTATCCTGAAAACAATGAATAAGTCTTGTATGAATGTATGCACAAATGATAAACTAAACTTCACACAAAAAGAAACAACACAAGAAAGGAAAAAAACAATGCAAATGCATGAATGTAATCGAAGGGCCATTAATTCTATAAGACATTTTGCTCATAAAAAACAACTCTTTATTGAATTCGAAAAGGTCCTTTTTTACAAGAAGTTTAAAACCATAAATATATCTAAGCTCGGACTCCTAACTCCTTGATTTCTTCAACCAACCACATAAGTCTGGGTCCAATCTCTCCTACTAGCTTAATATATTGGCGAAGGGCAACAGCTTCTATGGTTAACATCCTCACATGTCGAGCTACGTCCTAAACCTGGTGAATTACAATTTTGTCGAACTCATCTCTTTCCTTGAATCTTCTAGCATTGCCTTTGAGACGTGTGAACCAGTAATCATTTCCTCCATCGATAGCGTCTTCAAGTACCAAGATCTTGGTTCTGTATTCTTGGATGATGCCCTCCATTTCGTCCACTTGTTCTTTCAAAGCTTCATTTTTATTTAAGCTACCTTGGAGCTCGGTATAAGTTTGATCATTCTGTAACTTGTGGAGAGTGTGGTTCAAATTTGCCACTTGAGCTTGTAGCTTTACAACCATAGCCTGGCTCTATTTTAACTGCTCACTGGTCTTATCATATGCCGCCTGCAACAAACGGACCTTGTTGTCATGAGCCTTCCGCTTCCATGCAGTCACATTTTCTTGCTCATTCTCATGGACCTATTTACCCTTTTCCTTCTCTGCAGTTTGTTTCTCTTTCTGTCTCTCCTCATCCAAGGCTTCCCGGAGTTTTTCAATCTCACGCCTGCTGCGCTCTTTCTCTTTCTTTACAACTTGCTTCATTTCTTGCTTCCACTGCTCTGGGCTTTTTCGAAGATCAGCATTTCGGACTGTTGTCTGGAACTTGAGAAAATCCACTACCTGGATCTCAAACTTATTCTCCAAGTCTACATACAGCTTTGTAACCCGATTAACCTCCCCTTTATGCTTCTCCACGTCAAGATTGGATTCGTATTTGTCCTGCTGGTTTTGTTGTCGCAAAGCTTTTATCTCCAGCTTGGCCCTTCTAAGCTCTTCTCTCAATATTTCAGCTTCAGTGGGGACAACCTTTAAGTGTTCCTCCAGAGTCTTGGTCGGTCCAAGGGTAGATGGCATGATCTTGTCATTCATTCTTGTGTGTCTCCAAATGTCATAATCCGAAGTGAACATGTAGTGGCTATCAAACTCTACGTTCATGACATAGCAACTGTTTCATGAGTCACTAATTTTCTGTATCTTCTGTCTGTACTCTCCCTGAAATTTGAACTCTGATGTACTAAGGCCAGTCGTGAAATGAATGAACTGTCGGGATCCGTACTGTCTCGACACCAACAAAGGAGCACACCCAATTCCTCCTCATAAACCCAATAGCATAAGGTAGTTGTAATCTCCACACTTGTACAGAACTTTAGCAGTCCCATCCACAGAACCCTCAATCTGATGTCTTGGTCACGACGATCTCTGAATATTTCTACCCATTTGCTTCTCTTAACGACCGACCAATCTTTTGCTAGAAATTCTCGAAGAGGAGAGAAATTTGGGGAGAACACATTTGATAGAGTCAAAGTTGGACACTCCCAAAAATGGCTAAGGGCCCAGACCTGGAGCAAATGAGCACATCCTCCGTAGCACACACCCTCTATCTTCCGGCATGCATTTAAAGAAATGAAAGTTTCAGCTAACACTACAGGGACTGGGTTAACTCCCCTTTCAAATGTTCTAAGAAATCCAGCAAGGCCACATCAATGTTTCCCAACACCTTTGGGAAAATAACCAAACCGTAAATTGTGATAGCCAAAAGATCTATCCTCTTTGCTTTATCTGGATGCACTGAGATAATGTTTCGAATGCTTGACCAAGGAAAGTTAAAACTTCCCCCTCTTTTCCGTATCAGCCCCTCAACCCATTTATCACTTATTCTAGCAAATGCAACAAGTCTCAAATGTGGGTTTTTGTTCTTAAGGGGCTTAGCATATACCAAGCTCTTCTTTACATTAGGCAGGTTAAACAGGGCCAAGTACTCCTCGAACGTGGGCATCATATCCTTCTATTTAAAAGTGAAACAATAGTACCCTGGGTTCCAAAACTGGATGAAGGCTTTCAGAAACAGTTCATCCACCTTCACATATAAGAGATATGCTATGTCACCGTAAGTTTCATGGAATAATTGCTTGGTCTTATAGTCGAAAAGGTCCCAAATCTCATGCATGTTGTTCTGTTTGACACTGACGTGAGCATAATCTGAAGTTTCTGTCTCATGATCAGCAGTGAGGCTATCTCAGAACATTCGCTGATTGACCTCAAACCAATGACGCACTTTGGTATTCTCATCCTCACTCTTTAGGAACCTTCCGTCCATGACAAGAGTTTTTAAATTTAAGCAAAAAATTTCTTTTCGAGAATCAACCCCTTCTGAATATGACATGACGAATGGATTTGCAAAACAACAAGGCAAGGAAAAAAGCAAGGATTAGGAACAAGACAACAAAGGAAATCCAAAACAATTTCATTGCATAAATAATTTTGGGCAGCCATTCCAACACTCCAGGACATGTCTCCACGGATTACCTTTGCAAAATGATTTTGGCTTAAAACTAAAACCCTAGGTTTTTCGCATAGCTCTATTGGGGTAGGCTCTAAATTCTCAAACTTGGTTCATTTCTAATAGGGTACCCGAATTGTCCTTGATGTCCCCTACTAAGGGTAGCAAAGACCTTGGTTCTCACCCATTATTGGCTTCGAACGAACCAAGTTCAACTCAGTAGGACTCACCACCGATGCCTTCTCGAAGAATTAATATTCTTACGAAGACAAAGAGAATGAGTCCTGAAGGTACTTGCTAGGCTCATATGGAGAATCAATATTCTGACATGTGCAAAGCGTGTTTCCCTCACTTAAACGAACGAGACAAGCTCGGGTGTAGAGCTTTCAAACATTTTAAATGCGTAAAATAGAACTATATTCAATTAAATGGATAAATAAATTAAACCCCTTGTGAACTTGCAAATTCCTCATTTTTAAAAAAACCCTTTTTTTAAAAAATAATTTGAAATCAATTCGTGGCCTGACCCTTTTGTTTTTAAAAAAACAAATAGTCCCCAGCGGAGTCGCCAAGTCGTCGCAACCCTCTTCGGCTCGACATTTTTGAAAACTTTAAAACATGGAGTCACCACCAATCTTTTTGAAAAAGTGTGATTGGGTCACTTTGAAAAACAAGGCTATTTTAATAAAAATTTTATTTATTAAAATAATGTTTTTAGTCTTTGAAAACCAAAAAACAGGTTCGGGGTCGATTACGTGTGGGGAAGGATTAGCACCCCACAACGCCAAAAAATTGGTACCTTATTGATTTAAAAAAGTGTTTTCAAAGTTGGAATGAGCAAGTTCACAAAGGTTTAATCTATTCGTCCATTTTACGAATATAAGTCTATTTTAACGGCCTTACCGCCCAGAAAATGAACTCCAATGACCGCCAACACTCCTGACGTTAACCTGTCATTTCCGTTTGGTAAGACACCGCATTGATTCAGTTTCCACTTTTTTAACAAACCAAAGGAAGGATTAGGTGAGTTGTCGTTTTTAAAGTTTAGTGTTTAAATCCTAAGGAACATCTAAATTCATTTTATTTGCCAAAATTATAATATTTAAAGTGTGTTTTATTTCAAAAGGTGAAGAAAGTTTTTAAACAAAAAAAAGTCTCTAGTTTAAGCTCAAAGATCCTAACCTTAAAGTTCAAACAATCACAAAAGGCTAACAAGACAAAAAACTTCTCTGTTTTTATGCTTTAAAAATATTTTATTCTTTTTTCCTTTTATTTGAAGTGTTTTTTAGTTTTTAAAACTTTAATCATTTTTATATTTGAAAAGTTTTTCTTTTAGGTTTTTTTAAAAAACACTTTGATTCCATTTTTGAGTTTTTTAAAACATTTTATTTCTGAAATATTTATGTTTTAAAACCCTTTTATTTTAATGTTTTTTTAAGTTTTTTTAAAAAACCTTTATTCCTAAAATCCTTTTAACTTTAAAAATTTGAAGCCCTTTTATTTTTTTAAAAACACATTTCTTAAATCATTTATTTGTTGAAACTCTGCATTTAAGAATTTTAAAAGATATATTTATTTACTATTCACAAAACCTTTTTATTAAAAAAATCTTTTGGAAGCTTTATTATTTTTTTGAAATTTAAATATTTTATGAAATCCTTGTTTTATTTTCTTTTTTTTATTAAAAAAAACCTTATTTAAACAAAAAACACTTATTTTTTTAGAATGAAATGGATTAAAATTTTAAGACAAAATTTCATATCATGTTTTTTTTAAAAAAAGGATCAAAAACAAAGAAAATAACAATTATCAAGCTCAAAAATTCAATTTCAACACCAAATGGCAACCTAAAAGCAAGAACTAATCAAACAAAAATTAATCCATAAAATAATTTAAAAGAGTATAAAGAAAAGAAAATTTTACCGTTAAAAAAGAAGATTCGAACCGACCCCAATTGCCACCGAAAAAGCTTGATTCCTCTTCAAGAACTCGAACTGAAGCTCCTCTAAACTCGAACCAACTTCCAATATTTTCCAGCAATTTTCAGAGAATTTTCGGTATTTTTTTGAAGGGTGATTTACTTGGTGAATTGATGAAGAACACAACGGGGAATGGGGTATTTATACTAGATCTAGGGCTTGCAATTCAAGGAAAAATAGGGATTCAATCCCAAAAATGAAGCCATAATCCGACAAGGGGCTTGATCCTCGGTTGAAACTCCCGAAAATCATCCAATTTAGTTTGGATTTGAAGAAGAATTTCATCCTAGATTCGAGCCTAGGGCTTTGACTCTTCCCCACTTTATTTTGCAGATATCGGAGGCGGCGTGGGACGGCGGCGGACGACATCGATGCCATTAGAACGGTGGCAGCAAGACAGACCATTCGACAGCTTCAGCGGCGGTAGCCGTGGTGCAGGCTGGCGGCGTTGGTGCAGCGGCAGCTGCGACCCAAGGGTTTTCGGGGGTTGTCTCGCGCGTGTGCAGCGCATGCGCCAGACGCGTAGCAACCCTTTTTTTCTTTTACATTCTTTTTCTTTTTTTCTGCTTTGATCTGGGCCGTTCGATTGAAATACCCTAGATCAGACGACTCCGATTTAACCTGCTTATTGGACACAAAAAAGGTTATTTGGGCTCTTTTGGGTGTTTTTTTGGCTTCTAAATTAATTAAAAATGGACTATATATTATATAATGGGTTTATAAAAAATTTATTATTTTTTGTTGTTAAAGATGGACTATATTATTAGTGGTCACTTTATGGGCTCTTTTATTTTATCCTTTGGGCTTTAACTATAATAATAATAATAATAATAATAATAATAATAATAATAATAATAATAATAATAAATGAGGTAAAAATCTAGTGACAACAGCTAGCAGCTTCTAAATCATCTAGATATGCTGCCAGTGTGTCGTCGATGGTGACCGAAATATTCCCCAACAAAGCAGATCTGCATTGACTATGGTCATGGTACTAACATGGGATTGAATTTTGTTAACCGTAACCTTTCATTTTTTTCAAATCATATACCTCCGGTGAATACAAAGACGGAACTAAGAGCGAATATTAGAAAAAGTCAAAATTTTAAACTCAAAATCAAAATTTTGAATACCAAGGCCTAAATTGATTGATATTTAAATTGGAGGGGGGCTAGAGTGCCATTATAAAAAGAACTCCTTTGTTGATCATGCATGCGTAGTAAGAAAAGAAAAACAATAATTACGGGGTTGGTCTATGTGATAAACACCTTAATATTGTTTAAATGGGTTTTGAATTTGAGCTTCCTGTATGCAGAAAATTTCTACAAGAAAACTTGTTAAGTGTCTAAAAGTACTATTTTATTCACCCATTTTATTCATATTATTGCTAGACTTAGGCTCATATTAGTTGTATTATTAACCATTCATGCATGTTTGCATTGTTTCATTGGTGGACAAGCTTGATTTCATATTTTGCTTAATTTTGTGGAAAAATGGTGCTGCCGATAGTTGTTTTTGTGTGTGCGCAGAATCACTTGACTAACAAGACTGGAACTAGTTGCTAGGGCAGTGCATGAAGGAGTTGCCAACGCAGTTACCAGGGAAATGCATGAAGGAGATGCCGAGCTAGTTGCCAGGGCAATTGTCGATAAGGGATAAGATGATATGGCAGTCAAAATTGATGAGTAGATAAACCCAAGATGACGTGGAGCAAAGTTAAATCCCAAAGGAGTTTGATTTCCATGAAGAGGTTAAAGAGAAATTAAATCCCAAGAAGATAGGAGAAGATCTAGAAGGAATTTAAATATAATAAAGAATTATATTCTTTAAAAGTATTTAATTCCAACTTAACTTCCTCCTCAAAAAAAGACTTTGACCTAGCCCTATAAATTGAGGACCAAGCCGTCAACTCCAAGAGAGAGCAAGTGAGAGATTTCGACAAGGGAGAGCAAATGGGAGAGATTTCGACAAAGAGGCTTCAACCATTCTTCATCTTTTTCTTCTTTGTTCGATTAGGTTTATGTTAGGAATTCTTTGTTTTGTGTTTCTTTGGAACCTAGCCATGAACTAAATCTATTTGGCTAAGGTTATTGTGTTTTGTGGTTGTGAGAAACAATTGGATTTTGTTTAGGTAATAAGAGTTTGCACTTTCAATTCAAGGTTTACTCATTCTTGGTTTTTATTCTTGTTTGCGAGTGAATTGGGAGAGGATCTCGTAACTCTATCTATTTATCTAATATCGGGAGAGTTAGATTCAAGAAACGAATGAGTATGGTCTTTATTCAATCTATTGATGGTGAATATTAATCCGGCTTAGGAATAAGTTAAAGATTTCAACGGCTAAGAGGAGCGCAAGATTGGTTGTTGTTCACCCTTGATTCATGCATGGATGTATTGTCAAGGCATGCACAATTAGCTAGAGTTTTGACTTAGGGATAAGAAGAAACCATTGAAGAACGTTCTGTCGAACCTTGAAGTTGCTGCCCAGCCGCTCAAATAGTTGCCTAGCTAGTTGCCCAGACAACCGTCGATTAGTTGCCAAGGCAACCCCGCTGCGCAAGTTGCCACGACAACTGTGTTACTCTTGCACTCTTTTACCAAGACGATCCAATTGGTTATCACACCTCAACTCACGATAACCTGGCCTATTCCCTCTCATTTGATTACATATTCTTTTACTTATTTGTTTTCTAGTTTGGTTGTTAGTTAAAACTCCTACAATTTTCTACTTGTGTTCTTTTACTTTTTACAGTGCAAGAGATTAGATTCTTGAAGTGGCACCAATCCTTGTGGAGACGATATCTTTTATACTATAACTTGCGACGTGTACACTTGTACAATTACGAAGCACTTATTACGAGCAACAAGTTTTTGGCGCCGTTGCTGGGGATTGGCAATAACAGCTTTGTTTTTATTTTCTTGCACTTTATATTTTTCTTGTTTAAGATTCAAAGGGCTAACAAACTTTGGTTTTGCATTGGTATATGACCAGGGCGAGACCGATTACACCAGAATATCCCTTTGATCCATAAATCGAACGAACCTTGCAAAGACTCAGAAAAAAGGTTAAGAGTAGTAATGGCTAATCAAGACGGCAATATCAATCAGGATGTTCCAGCAGGAGGAGGGGCGATTCTTGCACGAAATAGAACTATTCGAGACTATCTTGAAGAAGATCTTGAAGGACTTAATCCAGGAGTTGTCACACCTGAAATTGAAGCCGACCACTTTGAGTTGAAACCGGTGATGTTCAATATAATCAACACAATTGGTCAATTTGGCGGCTCAGCAACTAAAGATGCACGACAACATCTTAAATCTTTCCCCGAGATTTGCAATTTATTCAAAATACAATGAGTCACCCCCGATGTTTTACGACTAAGATTATTCCCCTATTCACTAAGGGATAGGGCGAAAGCATGGTTGAATAGTATTCCTGCCGGATCAATAGGATCTTGGACCGATCTTTGTCGTGATTTCCTTGCTCAATTTAATCCTACAAATTTGACTGATAAGCTTCGTAACGAAATTACTTCTTTTCGACAGGCAGATAATGAATCCATGTACGAGGCTTGAGAGCGATATAGAGAACTTCTACACAAACGCCCCCTACACGGATTTCCAGTATGGACACAAGTAACAATGTTTTACAACGCTGTGAATACACCAACAAAGATGATGTTAGATGACTCGGCAAACGACATACTCCTAGATAAGTCGCCAGAGGAAGCAATGCAAATTCTAAACAGGCTTGCCAAGAATGATTATCAATTCCTATCTGCTAGAAGAAGAGGAGTTAGACGCCAAGCCACAATACATGAACTAGGATCATCAGACTCAATTTCGACACAATTGGCCACTCTAACCAAGATGGTCCAGAATATGCAGAAACCAAACAACACACATGAGGTTAAGGTAATGGATTCCTTTTGTGAGTTATGTGGTGGTAACCATGATTCTTCTGAATGTATGCAGAATCCAGCTTTTATGTGGGGAATTACAACCGGAACAACAATGTGATGTTCAACACATATAATCCAGCTTAGAAGAAGCACCCGAATTTTTCATGGAGTAATCCCAAAAATGCTCTAAACCAGAACAATCAGAATGCACAAGCATCGGGATTCTAGCAGAATATGGCACGGCAACAGTTGCCGCAGAAACAACCGACAACATCTAGTTCTTTGGAAAATTCTCTCAATGCTTTTATGTTGAAAACTGAATCTTATATGGCTGAGAATAATAACTTCATAAAAAGAACTGACACTTTCATTAACATGACCGAGATGAGATTGCAAAACCAAGAGGTGACAATCAAATCATTGGAAAATCAAGTCGGACAATTTGCTCAAAACCTAAATACTAGACCGCAAGGAGGTTTACCTAGCGATACTGAAGTCGCAAGAGGAACTGGCCATGAGCAATGTAAGGCGATCACCACTAGAAGTGGCCAACAACTTAAAGAGGCTTAAGCTCGCTCATCGAACAAAACTCCACAAAAGGAACAGGATGAACTCAGCGGCAAAGCCTCAGATGCTGAACCAGGAAATACCGCGGCAACCAACGATAGGCATGCCACAGCAACCCCAGTTGACGATGCCTCGACAACTCTAGTTGCCCTAGCAATGCCATCAATCAGGTTCTAGACCAATGAAAGGATCGAAGATATCTGACTTCCACCACCATTCCCACAAAGGTTGAAGCGATAAAAGCAAGAATATCAATTTAAGAAGTTTATTGATATCGTAAAGCAAGTCCACATCAACTTGCCATTGGTTGAAGCAATTGAACAAATGCCAAACTATGCCAAGTTTCTTAAAGACATTGTGTCCATGAGAACAAGGCTAGGAGAGTTTGAAACAGTTGCTGTAACAGAGGGATGCATGGCCATGTTGCACAATCGCATGCCACCCAAGTTGAAGGATCTCGAAAGTTTCACAATACCTTGTTCCATTGGAAACCACTACGTCGGGAAAGCATTATGTGACCTCAGAGCCAACATAAACTTGATGCCTAAATCGGTTTTCCAGAAACTAAGAATCGGGAAGGCAAGACCTACAACAGTTATGCTACAGCTAGCCGACGGATCCTATGTGCCTCTAGAGGGAAAAATCAAAGACATACTGGTAAAAGTTGATAAATTTATTTTTCCCGCTGACTTTATTGTTTTGGATTGTGAAGCAGATGAACATGCACATATCATTCTTGGGAGACCCTTCCTAGCAACAGGAAGAACCTTGATCGATGTTGAAAAGGGAGAACTCACAATGAGGGTGAATGACCAGCAAGTTAAACTAAATGTGTTCCAAACACTAAGGCATGCTGATGATTCGGAAGAATGCCAACTTCTTCATGCCACAACAGAGTTTAACTTCGACGAGGAATTTAGTTGCCCCGGCAACTACATTGCCGATCAAGAGGAACCTGAGGAGTATGAAGAACCGATTGATAAGGAACAACAAGAAGAGGCAAATTGGTTAGTCAATCGACCAAGTACATACTTTGAACCACTGGATTACTCAGGTAAGGAAGGTAAACTAGGAAAGCCCTCAATTGAATAACCACCGATTCTTGAGTTGAAACAGTTGCCAGGGCAACTAAAATATGCTTACTTGGGAACCGATAATACATTGCCTGTAATTATTTCCTCTAAGTTACAGCTTGAGCAGGAAAAGAAGCTGATCAAAATGTTGATGCTACTCAAGAAGGCAATAGGGTGGACAATTGCCGACTTGAAGGGAATTAGCCCGGCAGTGTGCATGCACAAGATTTTGTTGAAAGATGATCACAAACCTTCGATTGAGGTCCAGAGAAGACTGAATCATGCCATGAAAGGGGTTGTAATGAAAGAAATCATCAAGTGACTTGATGCCGACATCATATACCCTATCTATGATAATATATGGGCAAGTCTGGTACAATGTGTACTGAAAAGAGAGGTATAAAGGTGGTAAGTAATGAAAATAATGAACTCATTCCAACCAGGATTGTGACCTGTTAGAGGGTTTGTATGGATTATCGAAAGCTAAACAAAGCCACTAGGAAAGATCACTTCTCATTACCCTTTATTGATCAAATGCTTGACCGTCTTGCAGGTAAACCCTTTTATTATTTTCTTGATGGTTATTCAGGTTACAATCAAATTGCCATAGCACCAGAAGATCAAGAAAAGACAAACTTCATATGCACATATGGTACTTATGCTTTCCGAATAATGTCGTTCAGATTGTGTAATGCCCCGACAACCTTCCAAAGATGCATGATGGCACTTTTTTCATATATGGTCGAAGACTTCCTTGAGATCTTCATGGATGATTTTTTTTGTTTTTGGTAATGACTTTGACAGTTGCCTCGGCAATTTAGAGAAGGTGTTGGCAAGATGTGAAGAAACCGATTTAGTCCTTAATTGGGAGAAGTGCCCTTTTATGGTAGATGAAGAAATAGTGCTCGGCCACAAGATTTCATCCAAGGGAATTGAAGTAGACAAAGCCAAGGTGGACGTGATCAAGAGATTACCCCCACCAAGTTTGGTTAAAGGAATCCGAAGATTTCTTGGACATGCAGGTTTTTATAGGAAGTTCATTCATAATTTTTCTAAAATTACTAAACCCTTGTGCAATTTGCTTGAACAGGATAAAGTCTTCAATTTTGATTATTCTTGCGCCCAAGCATTCAAAACCATAAAGGAAAAGCTTGCCTCGAAACCCATTGTCGTTCCACCCGATTGGACGCTACCTTTTGAGCTCATGTGTGATGCAAGTGATTTTGCGGTATGAGCAGTCCTAGGCCAACACACAAGTTAGACCCTTCATATGATATACTACGCTAGTAAAACTCTTAATAGCGCTCAAGTGAGTTATACAACAACGGAGAAAGGGTTACTAGCCGTAGTTTTCGCATTTGACAAGTTTCGATCCTATTTGATTGGTACAAAGGTAATTGTCCATACGGACCATTCGGCAATTAAGTATCTATTTGCTAAAAAGGATGCCAAACCTCATTTGATTCGTTGGATATTACTTTTACAAGAGTTTGACATTGAAATTAAGGACATGAAAGGAACAGAAAATCAAGTGGCTGATCACTTATCACGCTTAGAACGCAATAGGAAGGAGGACGAGTATTTAGAGATATGCAATGCATTCCAGGATGAGCAACTGTTAGTTTCCTCGGCAACCATGGATGCGTATGCCTCAGCAACCTTTGACGCGCACGCCTCGGCAACTCAAGACGCACATGCCTCGGCAACCCTTGACGCGCACGCCTCGACAACTCCAGATGCTTATGCCTCGGTAACCACTGATGCGCACGCCTCGGCAACTCTAGACGCGCATGCCTCGACAACCATGGAAGCAGTTGCCACGACAACACATGCCTCAGTAATACCCTGGTACGCGAATTTAGTTAATTTCCTTGTTTATGGTATTTTACCTTATGACCTTACTCACCAAGGGAAGAAACGGTTCCGCCATGATGCTAAGCATTACTTTTAGGACGAGCTTCTTTTGTTTAAACAATGTGCAGATCAGGTTATACGCCGATGTGTCCCTGAAGAGGAGCAGCAGAATGTACTCCGGCAATGCCATTCTTTACCCTATGGAGGACATTTTGGAGGAACACGTACCGCGGCTAAAGTTTTGCAATCCGGTTTGTATTGGCCAACACTGTAAAAGATGCTCAAGAGTTTTACAAGCAATTTGATCGTTTCCAGATGACGGGCAATATCTCTAGACGACATGAGATGCCGCTCCAAAACATCATCGAGGTGGAATTGTTCGATGTATGGGGGATCAATTTTATGGGACCTTTGACCGTGCAACGATTCTTGCAGAAAAAAATATTTACATGGTTTGGGATGCCGAGAGCAATTATCAGTGATGAAGGAAAACACTTTGACAACAAACTTATTGCCAAGATGTTGCAACGCTTCGGCGTGTCACACAAAATTGCCACGGCATATCACCCACAAACCAATGGGCAAGCAAAAATTTCCAACCGAGAATTGAAAGGTATACTTGAGAAAGTTTTAAATCCCTCTAGGAAGGATTGGTCAGTAAGACTAGATGAAGCACTTTGGGCATATCGCACTGCATTCAAAACACCCTTAGGTATGTCTCCATTCCAACTTGTCTATGGCAAAACATGCCATCTACCGGTGGAAATCGAACACAAGGCATATTGGGCAATCAAGACCATGAATATGGATTGGGAAAGTGCCGGGCAAAAGCGTTTGTTTGACCTTAATGAGATAGAAGAATTCCGTGCACTCGCCTATAACAATGCACAAATCTAAAAGGAGAAAGCAAAGCAATGACATGACAAGAAACTATTGCCACGACAATTCATGCCATGGCAACTAGTTCTCTTATTCAATTCTCGGCTGAAACTTTTCCCGGGTAAACTGAAATCAAGATGGTCGGGACCATTTGAAGTTGTCAAACCGTTCTCCCATGGTGCCGTGATAATCAAGTCCATCACTGACGAACATGAATTCAAAGTTAACGGACAAAGATTGAAGCACTACAACGGTGCCCATGTGGAACGTAACAAAGAAGTGGTCACCTTAGGAGATGCATGAGCATGCTCTCCTTTCGATATTTTCTTTTTATTTTTATTTTTTTCAAACTATTTAATTTTTTTTATTTTTTTATTAATTTCGGTTATTTTTCTTTTTAGGATAAATTTATTTATTTTCTTTAAGATTAAGACTACATCTTTCTTTCATATCTATCTAATTGTTTTTAAATTTTAAGTTTAAGAATTTCTTTGCACATCTTTATTTTTTTCCTTTATTAGTTTATCTTTAATTTTAATCATTATTTTATTTGTTTTTGAATTGTAGGAAAAGAGTTCAAGATAAAGAGGAATTTGATTCAAGAAGGAAACTTCTTCAACAAGGAAATTAATGGGCTAAATCTAAGGCTTATATTAAGCCTCCAATTTACCCTAAATAAACCCTACGTAGCCGGCCAAACCCTTCTCCTTCCACAAATCCCCTAGTCGTCCCCTTCCCCCAATCAAAACCCTTGTTTTCTTTCTTTCCGATTAATCCCGCCCACCGTATTTACTACCTATCTTTTCTATTTAACCCATCACCCTTAACTTCCAAGAAACCTATTCCTACTTTTCGTCTTGCAACTCTTTAGTTTCTTTTGCTTTCTTTTCTTTGTTTCTACCAAACTCACAACTAAGATCATCCAAAATCGAATTTTTGGTTCATCCAAGTTCCTCCAAAGAACCAAGATACAAGAAGTTACTACACCGGTGGTTCATGAAAGATTTCACTCTAAGTTTGAAAGCCGAAAGATTTGCGAAGAGTAAGGCTTCGAATACTCCAACTCTCATCAAGATTTCGGCCTTGAACCATTCATCTTCGAAAGGATTACACATCAAAAGTGGCAAATCTTTTGCCATCAATCGAAACCGGGTAACATCTCATGGGTAAGAGAATTCTCTGCTCACTCACCTAACCCGGATAATCCTTATGTTTTTGTTCGTGACAAGGCTATACTCATAAGCCCCGAAAACATCAACACCTTTTACGGGCTCTACGTTGAGAAGGACGAGCATCAAGCCTTTGGTGATCAACTCATGCCCAAGTAACTCGACAAGGTGCTTTAAGAACTCACTCTACCGGGAACTCATTGGAACGACGGTAAATACAAGGGAACGGTAAATCGCCTTCGGCTTAAACCTAAGGCAAAATTATGGAATAAGTTTGTTAAAACTTATTTAATGCCCACCACAAAAAATACTACCATTGATACACCTCGTCTTTTGCACATACATTCTACCTTGCATAATCGCATCATTAACATTGGAAAAATTATTTGTCATGAGATTTTTGTATGTAGCACAAAAGACAAGGGTTCTCTTTTCTTCCCTTGCTTAATTTCCAATCTTTGCAAGGAGATGCATGTCCCAAGTGAGTCCACTGATGAAAAGGCCCTACCAAAGTCCGGTTGGAATTGAGCACAAGTCCGAAAGCTAATGGGAGAGACACCGGTAAAATCCCCAACGCCTTCAATTGTCGCGACAACTCTTGCCGCCTCGGTAGCTCCTAATGCCCAAGCAACTAATGCCCGGGCAACTCGGACAGCAACCCCGGGACAACTTGAAGCACTCTTACAACCATTGGAGAATCGTCTTAGGCAAATTAAAGACCGGAAACTAATGTTCATGTGGTACATGAAGGATCACAACAATGCCATCACCCAAGTTATCCTGGAAAAGTACCCGGATAGTCGCATGTCGTTCCCCATCTTTCCTGCTGAAATCCTTACCACAACAACCAATAAAGCAGTTGCCACGACAACCGCAACAGAATAAGCCGCGGCAGTCAAAGCTAAAGACGCCCCGACAACCACTGCAAAAGCCAAAGGTAAAGCACCTATGCCCGAATCAACTCGTACTGAATCATTGTCTGATTTTTCATATTCAGGCGAGTCCTCCATTGCACGAAAAAAGACCGCACCAATCGAATCCTCCAAGCCCAAGCAAAAGGCCAATGGCATTGATGATGAGGACGATGAGGACAACCCCGTACGAGGATTGATTCCACCATCGACAACAAGGAAGCAACCACCACGTTCAAGCAAAAGAATCAAGACACCGACCAAAAGGAAACTAATCATCCACGACGACGAACTCTCAGAGTAAGTCCTCGTTTGCATTTTACTTTTCTTTATTTTTATTTTTATTTTTCTTTGTTGCATGCATTGAGGACAATGCCTTACTCGAGTTTGGGAGGGATTGTTATTAGTTAGTTACCATGTTTAGTTGCATTCATCTTAAGTATTGCATTTAGGATACATAAATTGCTTGACATGCCTTTAGTTGGAACAAGAATTGCCTATATTTGATGAATATCCGATGATGACTTAGCCAATGTACTTAATTGATAGAACTTTTTATTCTAGGATAAACGTGGAAACACTTAGAATCTTACTATGATGCTAAACTTGATGAAACACTGATGTGGCTTGATTGATTTAAGGAATTCTAGCGAACTTAGGTTGATAGTTAAAAAATTGGGGGATTAGAATAAAAGTTGGATGAATGCTAGAGGTGCCCGAAATTGGCTCTAGTTTGTGCTAAAAATTGATAGCTAGGGGTTCCCAAAATTTGCTCTAATATGTGCTAAAAATTGATCGCTAGAGGTGCCCAAAACTGACTCTAGTCGAATAAATTAATTAACTTAAGAAAACTAAAAACAAAATACTAGAGGTGCTCGAAACCGGCTCTAGTTAAAACATGTTAAAAGAACCCAATGAAGTAATTTGAAGACCTCTTGTTTGCATAGAATCTGAAAAATCAACTTGCACACAACTCCGCACACACTCACAAGCATTATAGTTTGATTCTGAGTAACTCCTAAGTTTTCTGAAAAATGAAAAGTCAATCATACTTTGTGCCACGGTTCTGAGAATTGAAATCAAGTTCAAAGCCAAGTTTGTGAAAATTGAAGTCTTGGCGGGTAACTATTAGTTTGCATTGCTTGAGGACAAGCAATAGTTCGAGTTTGGGGGTGTGTTAAGTGTTTAAAAGTACTATTTTATTCACCCTTTTTATTCATATTATTGCTAGTCTTAGGCTCATATTAGTTGCATTATTAGCCATTCATGCATGTTTGCATTGTTTCCTTCGTGGACAAGCTTGATTTCACATTTTGCTTAATTTTGTGGAAAAAGAGTGCTGCCAATAGTTGTTTTTGTGTGTGTGCAGAATCACTTGCCTAAACAAGGCTGGAACTAGTTGCTAGGGCAGTGCAGGAAGGAGATGCCGACGCAGTTGCCAAGGCAATGCATGAAGGAGATGCCGAGCTAGTTGCCAGGGCAATTGTCGATAAGGGATAAGATGATATGGTAGTCAAAATTGATGACTAGATAAACCCAAGATGACGTGGAGCAAAGTTAAATCCCAAAGGAGTTTGATTTCCATGAAGAGGTTAAAGAGAAATTAAATCCCAAGAAGATAGGAGAAGATCTAGAAGGAATTTAAATATAATAAAGAATTATATTCTTCAAAAGTATTTAATTCCAACTTAACTTCCTCCTCAAAAAAAGACTTTGACCTAGCCCTATAAATTGAGGACCAAACCGTCAACTCCAAGAGAGAGCAAAGTGGAGAGATTTCGACAAAGAGGCTTCAACCATTCTTTATCTTTTTTCTTCTTTGTTCGATTAGGTTTATGTTCGGAATTCTTTGTTTTGTGTTTCTTTGGAACCTAGCCATGAACTAAATCTATTTGGCTAAGGTTATAATGTTTTGTGGTTGTGAGAAACAATTGTATTTTGTTTAGGTAAAAAAAGTTTACACTTTCAATTCAAGGTTTACTCATTCTTGGTTTTTATTCTTGTTTGCGAGTGAATTAGGAGAGGATCTTATAACTCTATCTATTTATCTAATATCGGGAGAGTTAGATTCAAGAAACGAATGAGTATGATATTTATTCAATCTATTGATGGTGAAGATTAATTGGGCTTAGGAATAAGTTAAGGATTTCAACGACTAAGAGGAGCGCAAGATTGGTTGTTGTTTACCCTTGATTCACGCAGGGATGTATTGTCAAGACATGCACAATTAGCTAGAGTTTCGACTTAGGGATAAGAAGAAACCATTAAAGAACGCTCCGCCGAACCTTGAAGTTGCTGCCCAGCCACCCAAACAGTTGCCTAGCTAGTTTCCCAGGCAACCGTTGATTAGTTGCCAAGGTATCCCCGCTGCGCAAGTTGCTATGGCAACTGATTTTCCCTTGCACTCTTTTACCAAGACGATCGAATTGGCTATCACACCTCAACTCACAATAACCTGGCCTATTCCCTCTCATATGATTACATATTCTTTTACTTATTTGCTTTCTCGTTTAGTTGTTAGTTAAAACTCCTACAATTTTTTACTTTTGTTCTTTTACTTTTTATAGTGCAAGAGATTAGATTCTTGAAGTGGCACCAATCCCTGTTGAGACGATATCTTTTATACTATAACTTGCGACGTGTACACTTGCACAATTGCGTAGCACTTATTACGCGCAACAAAACTCACTCATCAAAATTAAGTGTGCGATGTGATTTTATTCAAATTAATCAGGATAGAACCTGAAGAACCGGGAGGAAAACAATGATACATGTTTAAGTTTAGTTGATGCTTTTGTTTTCTTCACGGCATACCAAGTTGCAAACATGCAAGTTGCCACATTTCATGATTGATTCAAAGGCAATCCAAAGAACCGATTCACAACCGAATAACGAAGGAGTAATGAAAGAAACCCCTCTATATGTTTATAAGTAACAAAATTTATAGGCAGTGCTGGTCATAGAAAACAAAAAGGCCTTGGCTAAGATGGATAAGGCCAATCTCAATTAGCTACTTCAATCTCAAGCTAACGTTTGGAACCACATGTTCAGTTTCGTACACTCCATGTCTTTAAAATGTGTAATCGATTTACGCATTCTGAATATCATTCAAAATAATGGCAAGGCGATGACCATGACCGAGTTGGTGGCGGCACTGCAGACACTAAACCGTACAAAAGCATGCAACATCAACCGGCTCATGCCTGTTTTAGTTCACTCAGGCTTCTTTGATGTCGAAGAAAATAGCAATGTTCTTACCGATGCTTCTTATTGGATAAAACAAGGTTAATTCGAAATAATAAAATAAAATAAACAGAATCTAGAAACCACAAGAAATAACCAGTTTTAAAATATATCACAAATAGATTGCTGAGGCCTGCGGAAGTGCAGTTTCCTTAAGACATATTCGATCACTCCTCGGTGCTTGAGTTTTTAAGTCGTCAGTCTCCCAGGATACAACAATGGCTGATCTTTAATAGCACCACAACCGAAGAGATCACGAATAGAGATCTTGCCTTGACTATCACTGAAGAAAAAAAAACTTTTTGTTTGATGATTGAAAACTGAGGAGAAGTCATGTATTTATAGGGAAAATTTAGGTTAAACATGGGAAACAAGAATTCTGAAAAATAATGGCCACCATATTTTATCGGATATATCTCTATAAATTTCGACCATTATCACTTTAATATTTAAATTTAAAATTTAAATTCAGAATATTATTAGATAGATATGCTTACCTTAAGGAAAAAAAATAATTTGAAGTGGGTAAAATATTCGCAGGCCTACAAAGGGCCCGACTGGTCTGGGCATTCGCGTCACCCACGTTGTGCGGGTGCGCCCCAACCCGAATAAGATTGATTCGCACCCCCTGCGTGCGAGGCACAGTTTCCATCCAAGTCATTCAATGACCACAAATTGAGGAAGTGTATATAAATACTTCCCATTCCACTTATCCCATCAATGTGGGACTATGGGTTTCCATTTCCTTATTCAATTCACAACTACCTTACTTTGAGCATCAATTTCTCATTCATTACTCAACTATTTTGAGCTTATGAGATACCGTTGTAAAGGTCTCATGGAGTAGAATAAGACCCAAATGAATCCTTATCTGAAACTCCACCTTTACACATTCGAAATATGGCACAATGTTACCATTTCCCTCACATTTTTCCAACAATCCCCCACATGAATGAAATTGATGATTTTTATTAAAACATTTTGACTCGATGTGGTGATAGCTTCTACGATTGATAGTCACATAGGATAGGTAGGTTTCCTCCTTTGAACATTCCCTTGTGAAAGTATATTTACTTTACTGGCTATCTAGTAGACGTGATGTCCTTGAACTATTTAGTCGTTTGTGTAAACGATGATATACTCCACACAACTATCTCTTCGACAAGAGTATTTGTTCTCATGGTTATGTCTGTATGGCCTTGGACATCGCCTGGTTCTGTGGGAGTTTGAGAGAACTATGCCCAATAGTCTCCATGAAGCGGCCCCACTTCACTCTCACTAGGTGACTTATGTTGCTTGGCTCTCCAAACCACACAATGGTCATTAAAAACTTTTGCTTAGCCTATTCCATTTTAGTCACTGTTTACATCATAGAACGAACTTGGGAGAGGAACCCTCACAGTGACCGCATAGGTCTATGCAATTAGGTTTTCCCTTTGAACCTAGTCTTGGGATCTCCAGTCAACTAGGTAGGGTTTTCCTTCGCATAGCGCCTTTATTTTCCATGGGGTTCAGTCCCATTCCTTTAGATGTTTTCTCAACTTGATCTCGATTTAAACCTTTGGTTAGCAAATTTGCAACATTATCCTTTAGTTTTACATAATCAACAGAGATAACTCCATTTGAGATTAGTTGTCTAACAGTATTATGTCGGTGACACATATGTGTCGACTTACCGTTGTACATACAATTCTTTGCCCTAGCAATCATTGCTTGGTATCACATTATTTGCATACTGTGGGCACAAGTTTCGGCCATTCAGTAATATCCTCAAGAAATTGCCTAATACATTATACTTCTTCTCTGGATTTATCCAGAGCAACAAACTCAGATTCCATTATGGATTTGGTTATGATTGTTTGTCTTGAAGATTTCCACGTCACATCTCCCCCTCCCAAAGTGAAGACATATCCACTTGTGCCATTGGTATCTTGAATATCAGATATCCAACTGGCATTAGAGTACCCTTCTAAAATAGCAGGATCTCTGGAATAATACAATCCGTAATCTTGAGTATATCTAAGATATCTTAGTACCCTCGCTATAGCTTTCCAGTGGTTTTCACCTGGATTGCTTGTGAATCTGCTTAGGCTGCTCACAGTAAAAGCAATATCCGGTCTAGTACAGCTCATGAGATACATCAGACTGCCTATGACCCTTGCATATTCCACTTGGTCAACACTTTGGCCTTTGTTTTTGGACAAATGTTGGCATGTGTCTATTGGAGTTTTGGCTATACCAAAATCATCCTTGCCAAATTTCTCAAGGATCTTGTCCACATAGTGTGACTGAGTCAATATGAGACCTTTAGATGACCGTTTGATTTGGATTCCCAGTATCATATCGGCTAGTCCCATATCCTTCATGTCAAATCTCAAATTTAACATGTTTTTGGTATGTTTTACCATCTCATTGTTGCTTCAAACAATGAGTATGTCATCAACATATAAACATAGGATAACACATCCAATGTTTATAGTTTTAACATATACACATTTTTCACATTCGTTTATTTTGAAGCCATTTGTCATCATGACACTATCGAACTTCTCATGCCATTGTTTTGGTGCTTGTTTAAGTCCATATAATGACTTCACCAATCTACATAATTTTCTTTTTTGACCTAAAACTACATGACCCTCAGGTTGTTCCATTTATATTTCCTCATCAAGGTCTCTATTAAGAAAGGCTGTTTTAACATCCATTTGATGTACTTCTAGATTCTGCAAAGCGGCAATTGCAAGTATCATCCTTATGGAGGTTATCCTTGATACATGAGAGTATGTATCGAAATAGTCAAGGCCTTCCTTTTGTTGGTAACCTTTTATTACCAATCTGACCTTGTACTTATCAATTGTTCCACCTACTTTCATTTTCTGTTTGAAAATCCATTTAGAACTTAGTGGTTTAATTCTCGGAGGGAGATCCACTAATTCCTACGTATGGTTTTGCATGATGGAATCAATTTCACTCTTAATGGCATCTTTCTATATGGTGCCTTTAGATGAACGTATAGCATCATTCTACATTTAAGGTTCAACCTCTAGCATGAAGGTTAGAAAATCTGATCCAAACAATTTTTCTACCCTTGCTCGTTTACTCCTTCGTGGCTCTATTTCAAGTTCAATCCCTTATTGGTCTTCTGTGCTATCTTGTTGATCCAAACAATAGAATACATTTTCAAAGAAGGATGCATTCTTTGACTCCATTATCGTGTTCTTGTGAATTTTAGGATTATTTGATTCGTACACAAGAAACCGATAGACATTGCTATGTTCTACATAGCCAATGAAAATACAATCCATATTTTTTGGACCTATTTTCATTTGTTTTGGTAATGGAGCCATTACCTTGGCAAGACACCCCCACATTTTCAAGTGTTGGTAGGAAGGTTTCCGACCTTTCCATAACTTATATGGTGTCTTATCATTTTTCTTTCGGGGAACCTTATTTAAAAGGTAATTAGCTGAAAGGACAGCTTCACCCACATGTTCTGTGATAACCCAGAGCTTCCTAACAAACCGTTCATCATCTCTTTTAGAGTCTGATTTTTCCATTCGGCTACTCCATTAGATTGAAGATAATATGGTGGTGTTACTTTGTGAATAATACCATGCTGTGAGCAATACTCACCAAATAGACTAACATATTCACCACCACGATCACTTCTTACCATCTTAATCTTTTTATTAAGTTGGTTTTTGTCTTCCTGCTTATAGAGTATAAACTTCTCTATAGCCTCGTCTTTGTTTTTAAGCAAATACACATAGCAATATTTTGTGTTTTCGTCGATAAAGGTAATAAAAAAAATTATTTCCTCCTCTCGTTTGAACAAATTTCAAATCACAAACATTGTTATGAATTAGATCAAGCGGTTTTGTCCTTCTTTCAATAGTTTGAAACGAAGACCTTGTTAATTTTGCTTCAACGCATGTTTCACATTTATTATTATAATTAATATTAAATGAAGGGATGTGTTGCAAGTTAATTAATCTCCGTAGAGCATCATAATTAACATGTCTGAGTCTACCATGCCATAAATTTAATGACTCAAGCATATAAACAGAAGAAGAAGCTGCATTCTTATTCATTTCTTTTGCTTTTATAGAGATAACATTGAGTTTCCATATCCCATTCAATACATATCCTCTGCCTACAAACATTCCCCCTTAGATAGAATTAATTTTTTAGATTCAAAAACAATTCTAAACCCGTGAACACTTAAGAGTGTTCTAGATACAAGGTTTTTACAGATGTTAGGTACACACAACACATTCTGTAGCTTGAGTTCCTTGTCGGAGGTCATCTTTAAGACTACGATTCCCTTCCCCTTGATCTTAGAAGTTGCAGTATTTCCCATGTAGAGCTTCTCTCCATCATCGCTAGGTATCAGCTCAACAAACAAATTTACGTACAACATATATGACGTGTGGCTCCAGTGTCTAGCCACCATTCTCTTGGGTTGGAGTCAACCAGGTTGACTTCATAGATCACAACACACAGGTTTACATCATCCACAACATTTTCCTCATCGGTTCTGGCTTTCCTTGGATGCCTGCACTCAGAAGATCTGTGCCCTACCTTGCCACAGTTGTAACAAGCTCCCTTGAATTTCTCTTTCTTGGAAATTCCACCATTAGGCCCCAGTTTTTTCCTGGCTTGGCATTGTTGAGGTTTCTTTCCCTTCCTGACTTCGATAACATTTGCCTTGACCTCTTTGAAGGTGAGTTTTCTGGAATTGCCTCTATTGTCATTTTCGATTCGAAGTCTGACAATCAATTTCTCCACTAAAATTTTCTTCCTTTTGTGCTTCAAGTAATTTTTAAATTCATTCCATCCAGGAGCCATCTTTTTCGTGATGGCAGCCACTTGGAAGGATTCACTGATGAGCACCCCTTCAACAAGAATTATGTGAACAATCAGTTAGAGTTCTTCTACTTGACTTACTACTGGTTTTGAATCAACCATAGTAAAGTTCAAGAATTTTGCGACTAAAAACCTTTTAGCCCCAGCATCTTCGGCTTTGTACTTCTTGTCCAATGCTGCCCACAACACTTTTGATGTTTTATGCACATTATATACCAGATACAATGAATCTTGTAGTTCGTTGAGGATGTAGTTTCGACACAGAAAGTCACCATTTTCCCAATCCTCGGTGATGCTGAAGGCGGTGACTTCATCCACCTCTCATTCTTCGTCTCCTACCATGACAACTGGAGGATCTTCCTTTAGATACTTGGCCAGTCTCAACATGGTCAAGTAAAACAACATCTTCTGTTGCCATGTTTTGAAATTCTGCCCGCAGCATTTTGACGGTTTCTTATTGTGGCTCATTGCCACCGTTGTTGCATTCAGATTCATGGGCTGTTTTGTCTTATTTGACGCCTGGCACGGTCCCACCGTTTGTGCGGACGATTTGGGTGAGTTGGTAACATCTCCCATAGTCATTACTTCTGTTCACAAAGATACAAAAATCTCAGAATTAATAATAATTCCAACAAATCGAAAATAATTTCGTTTATTTCTGATTTTGGTTTTTCAGAAAATTTGTAACCTCAGTTACTTCCGATGATAATTTCCGTAAAACAGATTTATCCCGTTTATTTTTTAGATTCCAGCAAACTCGTTTAATACGGCAGGATTACTCCTGAAAAAGAATTTATTTACTGTTCTCACAACCGTGATTAAATTGAATCGCCTTGATAGTCTGTCTTAAGATTGTATAGACACTAAATTTTATCCGAGTTAAATTAAATGCTTGAAATAAAATAAATCCACATTACCCATTTTTTTATACCCAAAACCTTACCTTATACCCTAAGTCAAAAATTTCATGGCACATTATATATAATTTTATATAGTAAAAAAATATATACAAGAAAATAATAAAAATCTCAACTCCTTACTCACCAAAGCTTGGTTCTTATTGGATGAATCAATGCCTCATTCCCATTGGTTAAAAAACTACTTGGTAACCAAGGTCTTGATTTTTATTGGTTCTTATTTTAAGGGGATAAACCAAAAATACCATTCATCACACACACACACACATATATATGCTCTAAAAAAAGAGGGACCGACCCCTAAGCTCCCTCTCGGTCACCACTGCTCACAGATTCATCATCATTGTTTTCACTCACTCTACACCACCTCAAGCTTCCCTAAACCCAAATCAGTTTCTCAACACCCAACAACCTTCACCACAAGCCACTACAGACTCATTTTGAAAAAAAACAAAATCATCAACCCCACTACTGTGTCCTTTTCATTTTTTAAGACCACCAAAGACCCAAGCCCCCTACTCTCTCACCATCCGATTCTCTTATCCACTACAATTTTTTCTAATCGAAATCATTATAAAACCCTTGAATCGAACTTCTCAACCCCAACAACATGTGGAATTTGGTTAATCGAGCATAAATATTTGGGTTCTGGGTACATTCTTCCCTTTTCTTTTTATTTATGTATAATCCCTTTTTATTGTTCAATGAAAATATGGACGATTTTATTGGTAACCTTTTTTGTTTATTTTAGTATCTTTTTTTTTTTGCTTGTGATATGTATGTTATTTCACTTGTCGAATTTTGTTTAATTTATTATTAGCTTGTTTACTTTATTATCATGATTTCATATTATCCGCTTTATAATATATTTTCTTGTATATGGCATATAATATATAATTAAATTATTTTCTTAAAAGTATATACATGTGATTTTTCATTTGGGTTTAGTTTATAAGTTTGGGCCTCTTGGTTTTTTGGGCTTTGGGTTGTTAAGTTAGTTTTAGATTAGTTTAAGAATTAATTTAATTAATTTAGGTCGTGTTCTCGTCTAATAGGGGCACGATCCTTAAATTAATTAAGTTAATTCTAGGATTAGTTTTAGAGCCGTAATTAGTCTTAAGGTTCGAATCAGTTTAGTGAATTTAAATTCGCCTTTGGCTTATTGGGGTAAATGTTAAATTCATTAAAATTGGTTGAACACCTCTTAATTATCTTTTAAGATAAAATTGACATGGAAATTAGACAAATTTTAATTTAAAGCTATGATTAATTAATTTAGCTTATTTTAAATAGTATTCTTGGCTTATTTGAATACTAGTTTAAAATTAATCGAATTAATTATCATATCACAAGATAACTCATAATATATTAGGGTTCTCTAGTGTTTTTGGGATTAATTAATTTAGAGTTAATACTAGAAGCACCTAATTAGTAACTAGATCACTAATTAAATTTCTATAATTTGGGCTTTTTAGGTTAGGACTTTTAGTGGGCCTTTATGTGTTTAATTTTCAAGTCTTTGTTTGGCATTCATTTTATTTGTCATCATTTGGCCTATTTGATTTACGTGTTAATCAATTTAAATCATAAAAAAGGGAGGTGTTCATTAATTCTGATATTTGTGTCGTAATAGTCCAAGCTTAAAGGATGTTGACCAAATATTCGAATTAATATTTACCGAATCAAGGTAAAATTAAAACTTAACCAAATTATTACATCATATTTTAATTGATTGCATCATTCATAAAGGTGACGTGCAGGGTTCAAACCATAAACTAACACGACAATCAGGCTTATATGATGTCGGTTTAGTCTATGGTCTGATGTATCGTCAACCTTATTAATTAAATGTCTAATTAATTTGAACCCACCAATTTGATAAAGTCCGTGTAATTAAGGTCAATTTTCAATTAAGTACGCTAAATTAAATTAAATTCAAATTCCAATTAAATCCCATCAATTTAAAAGCAACAACTATTTTGGTACCGATTTTCGGGCGTGATGGGGGTGCTAATCCTTCCCCATGCGTAACCAACTCCCAGACCCTTTCATATTGAATCTCTGGTTTTGTGGTGTCCTACCTACCTTATCCAAGTGGCCGGTGGCGACTCCAAGCTTTTTTATCGATTTTCAAAAGATTACGATTTTTAAAAGAAATCCTTTTAAGCTAAGATTTCAAAATTGATTTATGGGATAATTCGTATCGACGGATTTTCTAAAAGAAAACCATGCATATATTTATAAAAAAGAAAAGGAAAAAAACGTCGCTACAGCATGGTAACTCCGCTGGGGACCGAATTTTGTTTTTATAAAATAAAAAAAGAGTTAGGCCAAGAAAATATTTGTTGTTTTTAATGATGGAAAATTGTCAGAATTTTAATCGATTCTAGTGATGTTGACCATTTCTTGAAAATGTAACTACAATTGAACGGGCTTTGATAATTGGTGGTCTTTGAATTAATTGTTCATTTAATTTCTAAGGAGTCACCGATATGTGTTGCATCATGATCATTGAGCTCTATACCCGAGCTTCGTCCCTTAACTGGGAGTGAAACGCCGCATACCCACGTGAGTAGCCCTCAACGGGTTGGTAATTCACTTCTGGAATCCACGCCTTTTGACATGTGAGCAGCCCTCCACTTCATTAGGTCGTGCTTTCCCTCGAACCGAAACCAATTCACAAGCTTGTAATGGGCTAGAATTGGGGTTCTTGTTGCCTTAGTAGGTAATGAGATAGGTTCGAGTACCCTTGTATTAGAACCAAACGCATGTGTGAGAATTTAGGAAGCCCACCCCGATTAGAGCCATGCGGATAACCATAGCGAATTGTAATCCATGTTATTAGGAATCTGCTTTGGTTTTTGCTTGCTTTATATTCGATATTCATTTTACCTGTTTCTAAACCATTTATTGTCTTGTTTTATTTTGCATGTTCATGACATTTCATAATACAGTATTGATTCTAGAACAGTTCAAAATTTAAGACATTCATAATAGGAGAAAGAGTCCATAATGACGAATTAAAGAATCTCGAAGTTTAAGACCGACCATAGGATGAACAAAGGCCAACCCAGTTATTGGCGGATAAGGAACTCAAGTTCCAGTTGTGCCCTAGGTGGTTATGTTCTTTACTCATTATAACGGGACTTGATCTTCGTTATGAAAAGTTGTTAAATGAGAATGTTCGTCGAATCAATGCTTCTTTGCATTCATTTGTACATTTTTAATTGATTACATTTAATCATCTATCTCTATTGTGCATACAACATATCGCATGCATTCATTCATAAAACAAAAAACTTAACCATTGTAGTGTTTGTTCTTAGCCATCGAATATTCTGCACCCACATTTTACCTGACACCAAAAGAAGAAAATGGAGGAAAGTTTTGCTAAGCTAGAGGCCGATTTGAGAGGTCATTTGGAACGAAACCAACAAGAGTTAAGGGACACCATCATCAAGTCCCAACAAGATATGATGAAAGAGATATCTCAGTTGATGCAATCCAGTCTAGGAGGAAAGGGTGTTGTCGAGACTCCTACCCAAGATTTGGGAGACCGTTTGGGTGCCCTAATATTTAGGAAACCTCTTGTTATCAATCCCTCATCCAACCCTCCCAAAGGGGCATCTTCTGCTCATCGGGCCGACGCCTTTGCCCAAACTCAACCCGGCATGACCTTCAGAAACATCAACGATGTCGAGGGTAGTATTCCGAATTTTGATGAGTTGGAAAAGTTGAACCAAGTGAAGGATAAATTCTCAAAGCAATTGGAAGACACCCGGAAGGATCTCGAGGAGAAATTTTGGATAATGGAAGACAAATAAGGTTATTTTGGACTGAACGCTAGAGAGCTTAGTTTAGTCCCGAATGTGGTAATCCCGTACAAGTTCAAGACTTTGAATTTCGAAAAGTTTGATGGGAGGACTTGCCCCACTGCACATATAATCATGTTTTTTTCGAAAGGTGGTCGGGTTCATCAATAACGAGAAGCTTCTAATTCACTACTTTCAAGATAGCCTAGCGGGGCCCGCTATGAGGTGGTACAATCAGTTGACTCGTGCCCAAATCAAATCTTGGAAAGATTTGGCCCAAGCTTTCACAGATCAATATAAGCACATAACTGATATGGTCCCCAATCGGCTCTTGCTACAAAGTTTGGAACAAAAGCACAATGAGAGATTCCGTGAGTATGCTTAGCATTAGCGAGACGTGACGATTCAAGTCCAGCCCCCAATTCGAGAAAATGAAATTATCCTCATGTTTATGGACACACTAAGAAGAATCTTGTACGATCATTTAATCAGCAGCCGTATTAGTAGCTTTGCGGATATGGTTATGACGAGAGACTACATTGAAGATGCCATTAGAAAGGGGAAGATAATATACCCTTACAGCACGACAGCCCACGAAGGGCAGGATTCTCAGGTTCGTATGGTGGGGTCTCGCCCGAACAATCAGCCTCGTGGCTGCTCCTGTAATCAATCATCTTCTCTAGGGGTTCTTCATCCGGTTCCTATGTCATACACCGATCTACTCCCAATGCTTATTGAGAAGAAACTTCTGACTCCGGTTCAGTCCAAACCAAAGGATCCTCCCTATCCCAATGGTTATGATGTTAATGCCATGTGTGACTACTATGTGGGAAGTACGGGGCACACCACGGAGAATTGTGGGGCATTGAAGAACAAGGTTCAGTCTCTGATCGAGAATGACATTTTGAGGTTTGAAAGGAAAAATGATAACCGCGACTTTTGGGAAGTGTTGACGCCCGGTCTTCTTTAAAAGTTTGTGCGTTTAAGTTTTCTTGCTTGTTACATTTTCTTTCGAAGTAATGCATGGAACCAACGTTGCTATCATTAGCCCGAAGATATCAATGATCTTTTTGTAAGGGCATATGTTTGCGGATTTTCTTTCTAATGAAAATGCTTTTTGCTTTACATACAATGGCCTTGAAATCATATGTATGAATATATCCCTTCGTACCCTCGCAGGACCTCGGATATCACAGGAATGATGTGGAATTGATTCTAATCGAATGTTGTGATAATGACAAGGTATGAATATATCCCTTTTATAATATATTTTCTTGTGTATGGTATATAATATATAATTAAAGTATTTTCTTAAAAGTATATACATGTGGTTTTTCATTTGGGTTTAGTTTAGAAGTTTGGGCCTCTTGGTTTTTTGGGCTTTGGGTTGTTAAGTTAGTTTTAGATTAGTTTAGGATATTAATTTAATTAATTTAGGTCATGTGCTCGTCTAACAAGGGCATGATCCTTAAATTAATTAAGTTAATTCTAGGATTAGTTTTAGAGCCGTCGTTAGTCTTAAGTTTCGAATAAGTTTAGTGAATTTAAATTTGCCTTTGGCTTATTGGGGTAAATGTTAAATTCATTAAAACTGGTTGAACACCTCTTAATTATCTTTTAAGATAAAATTGACATGGAAATTAGACAAACATTTTAATTTAAAGCTATGATGAATTAATTTAGGTTATTTTAAGTAATATTCTTGGCTTATTGGAATACTAGTTTAAAATTAATCGAACTAATTATCATATCACAAGATAACTCATAATTTATTAGGGTTCTCTAGCCTTTTTGGGATTAATTAATTTAAGATTAATACTAGAAGCACCAAATTAGTAACTAGATCACTAATTAAATTTCTATAATTTGAGCTTTTTAGGTTAGGACTTTTAGTGGGCCTTTGTGCGTTTAATTTTCAAGTCTTTGTTTGACATTCATTTTACTTGTCATCATTTGGCCCATTTGATTTACATGTTAATCAATTTAAATCATAAAAAGGGATTTATTCATTAATTCTGATATTTGTGTCGTAACAGTCTGAGCTTAAAGGACGTTGACAAAATATGCGAATTAATTTTTACTGACTCAAGGTAAAATTAAAACTTAACTAAATCATTACATCATATTTTAATTGCTTGCATCATGTATAAAGGTGACGTGCGGGGTTCGAACCATAAACTAACACAACAGTCAAGCTTATATGATGTCGGTTTAGTCTATGGTCCGATGTATCGTCAACCTTATTAATTAAATGTCCAATTAATTTTAATCCACCAATTTGATAAAGCCCGTGTAATTAAGGTCATTTTCAATTAAGTACGCCAAATTAAATTCAATTCAAATTCCAATTAAATTCCTTCAATTTAAAAGCAACAAATATTTTAGTACTGATTTCCGGGAGTGATAGGAGTTCTAATCCTTCCCTATGCGTAACCAACTCCCGGACCTTTTCATATTGAATCTTTGGTTTTGTGGTGTCCAGCCTACCTTATCCAAGTGGCTGGTGGCGACTCCAAGTTTTTTTTTTATCGATTTTCAAAAGATTGCGATTTTTTAAAAGAAATTTCTTTAAGCTAAGATTTCAAAAGTGATTTATGTGATAATTCGTATCGACGGATTTTCTAAAAGAAAACCACACATATATTTGTAAAAAAATAAACGGAAAAAATGTCGCTACAGATTGTTGGATAAAACAAGGTAAATTCGAAATAATAAAATAAACAGAATCCAGAAACCACAAGAAATAACGTGTTTTGAAATATATCACAAACATGTTGCTGAGGCCTGCGGAAATGCAGTTTCCTTAAGACAGAATTCGACCACTCCTCAGTGCTTGAGTTCGTAAGTCGTCAATCTCCCAGGATACAACAACAGATGATCTTCAACAGCAACACAACCAGAGAGATCACGAACAAGGATCTTGCCTTGACTATCACCGAAGAAAACTTTTTGTTTGATGATTGAGAACTGAGGAGAAGTCATGTATTTATAGGGAAAAATTAGGTTAAACGTGAGAAACAAGAATTCTGAAAAACAATGGTCACCATATTTTATCAGATATATATATGTGAATTTCGAGAATTATCACTTTAATATTTGAATTTAAAATTTAAATTCGGAATATTATTAGATAGTTATGCTTACCTTAAGAAAAAAATAATTCGAAGTGGGTAAAATATCTGCAGGCCCACGAAGAGCCCCCGACCGGTCCATACCTTCACGTTGCCCACGTCGTGCGGGTACGCCCCATCCCGAATGGGATTGATTCGCACCCCCTGCGCGCGAGGCATATTTTCCATCCAAGTCATTCAATGACCACAGATGGAGGAAGTGTATATAAACACTTCCCATTCCATTTATCCCATCAATGTGGGATTGGGAGTTTCAATTTCCTTATTCTATTCACAACTACCTTACTTTGAGCATCAATTTCTCATTCATTACTAAACTTTTTTGAGCTTATGAGATACCGTTGTAAAGGTCTCATGGAGTAGAATAAGACCCAAATGAATCCTTATTCGAAACTCTACCTTTACACATTCGAAATATGCCTCAAAGTTACCATTTCCTTCACATTTTCCAACAATCCCCCACATGAATGAAATTGATGATTTTTATCAAAACATTTTGACTCGATGTGGTGATAGCTTCTACGATTGATAGTCGCATAGGATAGGTATGTTTCCTCCTTTGAACCTTTCCTTGTGAAAGTATATTTACTTTACTGGCTATCTAGTAGACGTAATGTCCTTGAACTATTCAGTCGTTTGTGTAAACGATGATATACTCCACACAGCTACCTCTCTGACAAGAGTATTTGTTCTCATGGTTATGTCTGTATGGCGACATCCCTAGTTCTGCGATAGTTTGAGAGAACTATGCCCAATAGTCTCCTTGAAGCAACCCCACTTCACTCTCATATAGGTGACTTATGTTGCTTGGCTCTCCAAAGCACACAATGGTCATTAAAAGATTTTGCTTAACCTATTCCATTTTAGTCACTCTTTACATCATAGGAACTGACTTGGGAGAGGAACCCCCATAGTGACCGCATAGGTCTATGCAATTAGGTTGTCCTTGTGAGCCTAGATCTTGGGATCTCCAGTCAACTAGGCAGGGTTTTCCTTCACATAGCGCCTTTATTTTCCATGGGCTTCAGTCTCATTCCTTTAGATGTTTTCTCAACTTGATCTCGATTTAACCCTTTGGTTAGCGGATCCGCAACATTATCCTTTGATTTTACATAATCAACAGTGATAACTCCATTTGAGATCAGTTGTTTCTCTACTGCATTTATGCATTAGTAGTTTTTTAAAGTCTACAGCTTGGAAGAAAAAATCGGTAGATCAATACAATTGAATCATGGTGAATGGTCTCATTTCTTGTTTTTTAATGTCTACTGCTGTTATGCATTATTAGTTTTTTTAATGTCTATTGTTTTTACTAAAAATATGAGATTCGAAAAAAAACACGATCGAGATTAATATTTTTAATGCCTTTCTTATTGTTATAAACTTCAAATCATTAATTTTTTTGTTTGGATCATGTGTTATGAACTTTTAAGTTTTTTTTAATTTTAAAATAAAAAAATATGAACCGTGTACCCGATACCTGATTTTACGGGTACCTGGGTTTAGTGGGTACCCGATTATAGGGTACCCGGTACTCACAGGCTAGGACACGGGCCGGCAAATAGGATACCTGAAGAACCAGGTACCCGGATTTGAACACCCCTACTCACAATAGCTTTCCAGTGGTTTTCACCTAGATTGCTTGTGAATCTGCTTAGGCTGCTCACAGTAAAAGCAATATCCGGTCTAGTGCAGCTCATGAGATGCATCAGACTGCCTATAACCCTTGCATATTCCACTTGGTCAACACTTTGGCCTTTGTTTTTGGACAAATGTTGGCATGTGTCTATTGGTGTTTTGGCTATACCAAAATCATCCTTGCCAAATTTCACAAGGATCTTGTCCACATAGTGCAACTGAGTCAATATGAGACCTTCAAATGACCATTTGATTTGGATTCCTAGAATCGTATCGGCCAATCTCATATCCTTCATGTCAAATCTCAAATTTAACATGTTTTTGGTACGTTTTATCATCTCATTGTCTCTTCCAACAATGAGTATGTCATCAACATATAAACATAGGAAGACATATCCAATGTCTATAGTTTTGACATATACACATTTGTCACATTCGTTTATTTTGAAGCCGTTTGTCATCATGACACTATCGAACTTTTCATGCCATTGTTTTGGTGCTTTTTAAGTCCATATAATGACTTCACCAATCTACATACTTTTCTTTCTTGACCTGAAACTACATGACCCTCAGGTCGTTCTGTATATATTTCCTCATTAAGGTCTCCATTAAAAAAGACTGTTTTAACATCCATTTGTTGTGCTTCTAAATTCTGCAAAGCGGCAATTGCAAGTATCATCCTTATAGAGGTTATCCTTGATACATGAGAGTATGTATCGAAATAGTCAACGCCCAGTTGAGATGGCGAGTTGGTAGCAATATTTAGTGTAGTATGAAAACGAAATGCAGATGGTGGCCGCATGTTGAGATGGCCGAGTTGGGCATCTAAGTCGCCAGATTAATGTTTTGGTCCGAAAGGGCGCGAGTTCAAATCCCACTCTCAACAACCTAGTTTTTTTTCTTCAGTTTTTGCGCAAAGTCCAGATTATGACTGTGGACTTTCATTTTCCCTTTGGTGCATATTAGGAGATATTAAATTACTTTACTACATAAAAGAATAAAAATTTATTATGTATTTAAATTTTAAAAATAAGAATAACAAAATGTATAATTTAAATAATATTTAAAATTAAAAAATCTAAAATACGGATATACCAAAAAATTGGAGCTACAATCTCTCTCACCCATTAAATTACTTCAAGTGACAAATATATAATTTAACTAATATTTAGATTAAAAAATCTAAAATATAAATATACCAAAAAAATTTGGAGCTACTATACCTCTCATCCATTAAATTACTTCATCCCTTATCCTTAGATTTGTAAAGTCAATAAGATTGTTGCGATTAGATAGTTGTATGTGAGAAACAATTATATAAGGTCTTATTGGAGTAGAACTATAAATTTATAAAACGAGATAAAAATAAAATTTATAAAATTAGGGTCAAAATAAGTAGAATGGATCAAAGAATTTATTTTGAAAAAAAGCTTCACTCTTTTACGGTTAAAAGAAATAATTGACAGGGATCCAAAGTCCTTTCAACCTTTGTGATGGCGTATGGCAAGGGGAGTAGCAAGGGCGATAATGAGTCTGACCGATTCGTAAGTTATTCGGACTCGGTTCGGTTAAAGTTTAGCTTGAATGAGTTCGACTCGGGTACGTGTTCGGCTCGAGACTTTAACAAGCGAGTCGAGTTAACCCAAGTTTGGCTCGAAAAGCTCGTGAACAAGCACTCTTTTTCTCTTTCCTGACAATAAATTTCGTTTTTAGCGTTGGTTATGAAAGGAGTTTTTAACGATGCATCATCTTTTATAAAAAAAATTATAGCAAAATTGTCCATTTCGAGCCGAGCCGAGCTCAACGAGCTTTAAGCCCAATAGTATTGTTTACGAGCCGAGCATGAGTCGAACTCAAAAATAGACCCCTATAAAAACGAGAATATATTTCATCTATTAATTTAAAATTTCATTAATTAATCATAAAAACATGATTAAATCGTTTGTTTACAAGCAATTGTTTCCCGTTATAAATTTTAGGCTTAGTGCACTTTTTGCCCCCCTAACGTTTATCTGTTTTCTCAACTTGCCCTCTAACGTATTTTTTGGGCTCTTTTCCCTCATAAAGTTTACACCATTACTCATATTGCCCCAAAAAACTAACACCTTTAAAAAATCCATCATGACCAATCAGAACGCGCCACATCACCTAATTATTTTTTCTTATTTTTCTTTTTAATATATTAAAATATTTATTAAATTGATTTTATTTTACTAAAACTACCCTCATCCTCTTCCTCAAACCCTCAAAACTAAGTAATTCGGTATAGAATTGAACTTGGTCAATTTAAAAAATTGAGGTTTGGGGAAGAGGATGAGGGGATGAGGTTTGGAGGAAGAAGATGAGGGTAGTTTTGGTAAAATAAAATCAATTTAATGAACATTTTAGTATATTAAATAGAAAAATAAAAAAATAATTAGGTGACATGGCACGTTCTGATTGGTGATGATGAATTTTTTTAAGGGTGTTAGTTCTTTGGGACAATATAGATAACGACATAAACTTTAGGGGACAAATGAGCCCAAAAAAAAACGTCAGGGGACAAATTGAGACAACATGTAAATGTTAAGGGGCGAAAAGTACATTAAGCCTAAATTTTCTTGGTTAAACTCCTAGATGGTGGCTGTTAACCTTGCAAAAGGTTAATATTTCATGCCCTTTTACTTGAGTTATTGTATGAAATCAAGCTCAATTCATCACATCTCATGGCATATAGATGCATTTAGCTCATGTAGTTGCATATGGTGTTTCCTGTTTTGTGGTCTTTGATTATTTGCAAGAATAATGCTGCCTTGAAGGGTTTTGGTTAGTTTGGTGATATGCAGGGAAATGAGGAGCAATTTGGATAGCATTCATGGGCACACTAGAGGACAACAAACTAAAGATATTTATTGTGACCCTACATGTGTACTTGCTAGCCTGCTTTATTCCCACATGTGAAGGGAATATTTCCTTGGCATTTAGGGCACAAAACCCTAGGAGCCTCCACTATATAAAGGACAAGATACCCTCATTTAAGAGAGAGCTAAAAAAGGTTACGAGTGAGCTAAGAAAGAGAAGAAAAAGATGGCTGCCTTCCATCCTCTTCTTCCTCCATCGAAGCGTCCTCCATTGTTGAAGCTCCAAGGGGTGCTCTCGTTGGACTTTGAGAGAAGCAGCGGGCTTAGATCAGTGCACGACAATCCAACACAGCTGAGGAGTTTCTCTCTCTCTTAGTTGCTTTGTTGTTTCATTTCATTTTTTAAATGGGTTGTGTTAACCGAATGATTATGGATGATATTTACCCAGCCATGAACTGATTTTAAACGGCTTGGGCCTGTTTTGGATGATCATGCTTTAATTTTTTATGAGTGTTTGCTTGTTTTCTTGTTCATTTCATGCTTTGTCCATTGTTCGTTATTGCCCTAAACTTGTAAGAGCTCATGAGAGTTAGCCATTGTTTAGGTTTTGATTAGCTTAATATTCAAGAGAGTTAGGCTAAGACTATAGTGGAAAATGGGGTTCGATGCTGAGAGGCAGAATCCTAACTCACCTTAGAGATAAGGATAGAGTTTCAACGACTAACAGGAGTAGAGCTTTACTCGGTAGTTGCATATTAAGGGTTTACGCCGAGAGGTATTACTCTAATATTCCCTTATACCAGGCTTCTTGATAGAGATAGTTTTAGAAGCATTCTTGTGACTCTGTCGAGCATGAGGGAGGCAAGTTAGCCCTAGACATTCATTAGGCTTAGGTGTGAAGGTCCATAGCAGGCCTATCCAGTCATTTCCATATAGAGTTTCATATAAGTGAGTGGACGTTAGAAGTGACCTTACTTCATCTCAGTTTACATTTTAGTTGTTTTACACAACATTTATAAACTTGTTCCTCTTTGCCATAGCATTTCTGCAATTGTTTCTTATTGCTACAACATTTGTTTACTGTCTTAATTGTGTGTTTTGACTAAACTAGTTTGGCCTCCAATCCCTCTGGAGACGATACTCACTCATCACTTTATTACTTGTTCGATGTGTATACTTGCACAAATTGCGTATCAATTATAGTACACCTACACACGCAACAAGTTTTTGGCGCCGTTGCCAGAGATTGGCAATAGGTTATTAGAGTTTAGTCTTTACATCCTTTCTTATTTTTCTATTTAGTTTTATTTGTTTTTCTTTTTTCATTTTTTTAGGTGTTGTGTTATTGCATGACCCGAGGAAGACCCGGAGAACCATTATCACCTTTCGTGCCTGAGATTGAGCACTTATTTTGCCAAAGAAGATACATACAAGAAGCTTTAAGAACAATGTATAGAAGTGGTAACCATGGCAATCAAGTAGATGAAAATCTGGATAATATTATTGCTGCAGCAAATCCTTGAGCAATATTTCGACCTCGAGCTATTAGGGACCACTTGAATCCTATCTTGGATGATCTAAATTCTGGAATTGTGGCTCCCGAGATTCAAGCAGCTTATTTTGAACTCAAACTAATCATGTTTAATATGTTGAATTACATTGGGCAGTTTGATGGATCGCCTCATGAAGATGCAAGACAACACATTCGAGCATTCTTGGAAGTATGTGATTCTTTTCGACAACAAGGTGTGCATGAAGATGTGTTGAAGCTCTAGCTATTTCCTTATTCATTGCGTGATCGAGCACGAGCTTGGTTGAGTGGAGTGCCAGCCGGTTCAATAAAATCGTGGGTAGATTTATGCCGCAGTTTTTTACTACGGTATAATCCACCCAACATGAACACACTGCTACGAAATGACATAGACTCCTTTCGTCAAGTTAATGACAAATCAATGTACAAGTGTTGGGATAGATACAAGGGATTGCTTCACAAATGTACCAATCACGGATTCCAAGACTGAACACAGGTTGTAATGTTCTACAATGGTGTCAATGCTCTTACAAGAATGATGCTGGATGCTTCAGCGAATGGCACTTTGCTGGACAAATCACCGCAAGAAGCATTTGATATCCTTGATAGGATAGCAAACAATGACTACCAATTCCCTACTTCGAGACTTAGCACAGGAAGAAGAGCACATGGGACATGAGAATCAGACAACAATGACTCGATTTCAGCCCAATTGTCAGCTATTACAACAATATTGAAGAATCTCTAATGCCCAAGTGAGGTAAAGGAAGTAAAGGCATCAACCACTTTGTTCAATGTGATGGACACCATCATGTGAGCGAATGCCCTGAAAATCATGAATCTATCAACTATGTGGGGAACTTCAATAGGAACAACCACAACCCCTACTCAAACACTTAGAATCCAGGATGGAGTCAGCATCCTAATCTTTTTGGGGGGAATCAAGGAACCCACAATGCTGGAAGCTCGAATAGGCAAAATAATCAGACTGAGTCTCAAACCTTTCAGCAGAATATACCTTGGCAAAATGACAACAAAGGTACAACCTCTTCATCAACCAGTAATTCTTTGGAAGCTACTTTGCGAGATTTCATGACAACCACTAAGGCTTTGCTCCAAGACCATTCGATGTCTATCAAGAGTCAAGGTATATTGCTTCAAAGCCATAACTCTTCCTTGAGATCCCTGGAGACTCAAGTAGGCCAAATCGTACAAGCTTTGCATGCTCGACCTCAAGGTACTTTACCTAGTGATACTGAAGTCACTAAAAATCATGGAAATGAGCAGTGTAGTGCATTAATTTTGAGGAGTGACACCTAACTTAACAAAGAAGATAAGTTTGGGGGAAAGAAGTTCGATGATCCTACTCCCCCGACTGTGAATGAAGAGCCATCTTTACAAAAAGAATCAGCTCTAGAAGAGAATAAAAATGAAGGATCGACAGGTGAACCTACTGTTGATGTACAGAGTAATGCTACTGCAAAAGAAAGAGAACTACTAGTAGGATAAGATGTTAGACCCCCACCACCCTTCCCTCAAAGACTGAAGAAGCACAAAGACGATATTCAGTTCAAGAAATTTATGGATATCCTTGATCAGCTGTATATCAATATCCCATTTCTGGAGGCCATTGATCAAATGCCTATATATGCTAAGTTTCTCAAGGACATTGTCACCAAGAAAAGGAAGGTGGAGAAGTGCGAGACTATTGCTACAGCAAAGGAGTGTTACTCTGTATTGAGTGACTTGCCACCCAAAAGGAGTGATCCAGACAACTTCATCATTCCATGTTCCATAGGTGATAATTACGTGGGGAAAGCTCTATGAGACCTTGGGTCTAGTGTCAATCTAATGACCAAGTCAATCTTTATGAAGCTTGGAATGGGAGATACAAGACATACCACAGTGATCTTACAACTCGCATATAGATATCACGTACGACCAGAAGGAAAGATAGAATGCGTTGTGGTTAAGGTAGGCAAATTTATTTTCCCAGCTGACTTCCTCATCTTTGATTGTGAAGTAGATGACAAAGCACCATTATCTTGGGACGACCATTCCTAGCGACATGTCGAATCTTAATTTATTGTGAAAAGGGTGAGTTCACACAAAGGCTAACCAGAGGGTGACTATAAATGTTTAAAACACCCTCAAATATGTAGATGAATATGAAGAGTGTTAACACACAGATGCTATGACAGAAGAGGAAGCTGCAAAATTACAATTTTGTGAAAATTAAGGACTATGTGAAACTCAATGAGGAGGACAATGAAAAGCTTGATAAATTCCCACCGGAGGTGCAACAGTCCAGCTTGATCGTCGCTAGACTAGGTACGCACTTCAAACCTTTAGATTTTGCTGAATTTGTCCCTCATAAACCCTCACTTGAGCATGCACCTACATTAGAATTAAAGCCATTACCTTTACATCTTAAATATGCTTATTTGGGTAGTAATGAGACTTTGTCTGTGATAATCTCTTCTAGTCTAACCCCTAAGCAAGAATGTAGCTTGATAAATATGTTTTCTCAACATAAAAAAGCTCTAGGGTGGACTATGGCTGATTTGAAGGGTATAAGCCCTACTATTTGCATGCACAAAATTTTGCTTGATGATTGTCACAACAATTCTGTTGAACCCCAAAGAAGGCTCAATCCAGTCATGAAGATGGTGGTGATGAAGAAGATAATCAAATGGCTTGATGCAGGAATTATTTACCCAATATCCAAAAGTTTATGGGTCAGCCCAGTACAATGTGTACCAAAGAAGGGAGGTATGACCGTGGTGAGCAATGAAGCAATGAATTCTTACCAACAAGGACTGTTACGGGTGGAGAATTTGCATAAACTATCGGAAGCTCAACAAGGCAACAAAGAAGGATCACTTCCCCTCCTATTCATTGATCAAATTCTAGATCGATTAGCGGACAAATCTTTCTACTGTTTCCTTGACAGATACTTATGGTAGAACCAGATTGCCATAGCACCAGAAGATCAAGAGAAGACAACCTTCACTTGCCCTTACGGTACTACGCATTTTGAAGAATGCCCTTTGGGCTTTGCAATGCTCCAGCTACTTTTTAGAGGTTCATGTTGGCCATCTTTTCTGATATGGTTGAAGAATTTTTGGAGATCTTCATGGATGATTTTCAGTCTCCAGAGATACTTTTGAATCGTGTTTAGGCAACTTGGCCAAGGTACTTAAGAGATGCAAAGAAGCAAAATTAGTGCTCAATTGGGAGAAGTGTCATTTTATGGTGACTGAAGGAACTGTTCTAGGCCACAAAATCTCTCAACGAGGGATAGAAATGGACAAGGCCAAGGTTGAAATAATTGAGAAGCTACCACCACCCACCACACTGAAAGGGATTCGGAGTTTCTTGGGGCATGCTGGCTTTTATAGGAGGTTTATTAAGGACTTCTCAAAAATCTCCAAGCCATTGTGTAATTTGCTTCAGCAAAACCAGCCATTCGTCTTTGATGCAGAATGCTACAACGCATTTAAGGAACTCAATGATAAGCTCATCTCAGCACCCATAGTTGTTCCCCCGGATTGGACCTCACTATTCAAGTTGATGTGCAATGCAAGTGACTATGCAGTGGGGGAAGCACTTGGACAGCGTCGAGATAAAAATTTTCATGTTATTTACTATGCTAGTCACACCCTTAATGATGCACAAATCAACTACACTACCAACAAAAAGAACTTTTGGCCGTTGTGTTTTCCTTTGATAAGTTTAGAGCATACCTGATAGGCACTAAGGTCATAGTACATACTGATCATTCTACTATTAAATACTAAGTGACTAAAAATGCTGCTAAACCTAGACTTATTAGGAGGATACTTCTGTTGCAAGAGTTTGACTTAGAGGTAAAGGATAGAAAGGGGTGTGAGAACCAAGTTGTTGATCATCTATCTAGGCTAGAAAATAAGGCTGAGAATGAGGAGAACTTAGATATTAAGGAGGAGTTCCCTGATGAGAAAATATTATATGCTACATCAATTCCCTGGTATGCAGACATTGTTAATTTTCTCGTTAGTGGTATTTTTCCTCATGATTTGAATAGTCATGGCAAAAAGAAGTTCAAGCATGATGTGTGATTCTACTTTTGGGACGAGCCTTACCTGTTCAAGCAATGTGCTGATCAAATGATTCGAAGGTGTGTTCCCGAAGAAGAGCAAAAGGAAATCTTGTTCCATTGCCATTCATCTTCATGTGAAGGCCACTTTGGAGGAACTAGAACTGCTGCAAAGGTCCTACAATGTGGATTCTATTCGCCCATACTCTTCAAAGATGCACACAAATTTGGCAAAACATGGGATAGATGCCAAAGGACAGGGAATATATCTCGAAGGTATGAGATGCCTTTGCAAGGCATTCTCGAAGTAGAACTCTTCGATGCGTGGGGAATAAAATTCATGGGCCCCTTTCTATCATCCTTTAGAGATCTTTACATTCTATTAGCAGTTGACTATGTATCGAAATGGGTGGAAGCCACAACATCACCAAAGAATGACCCAAAACAGTGTTGAAGTTCCTTCACAATAACATATTCCCAAGATTTGGAACCCCACGAGCTATCATAAGTGATGAATGGAAGCACTTTGACAATAAGCTTATTGCTAAAGCATTGCAGCGGTATGGAGTGTGCCATAAAGTTGCTACAACATATCACCCTCAGACCAATGGCCAAGCCGAAATCTCAAATCGAGAAATTAAGCAAATTTTAGAAAAGGTGGTAAACCCCAAAAGAAAGGATTGGTCTCCCATACTTGACGAAGCATTGTAGGCATATCGTACAGCATTCAAGACACCCTTGGGGATGTCTCCATTTAAGCTTGTCTATGGCAAAGCATGCCACCTACCCGTAGAACTTGAACATAAAGCTTATTGGGCGATCAAGAAGCTCAATATGGACGCCCAGTTAGCCTGTGAAAAGAGGCTTTTAGAGCTTAACGAAATGGAGGAATTCATGGCTCAAGCTTATAAGAATGTACGCCTGTACAAAGAGAAGACTAAGAAGTGGCATGATCAACATATTTTGCCACGACATTTTTCCGAAGGCCAAGAAGTCCTCCTTTACATCTCTCGACTCAAGCTCTTCCCAGGCAGGCTGAAATCGCGATGGTCAGGCCCTTTTGTTGTGCACAAGGTATACCCTCATAGCGCTGTAGAAATCAAGAAATTTGATGATGAAGTTGTTTTCAAGGTGAACGGACAGAGCCTGAAGATCTACAACGGAGCTCCCATCAAGCGAGACAAGTCAGCCAAGCTTTTCCAAGATCCATAAGAGTTTGCACCCTCCTTATCTCTTACCTTGCTATAGCATTTTCAATTTTTGCTGCTCATAAATAAGGTTATTTTTGCTTTTATCTCTTTAAACCTTATTTTATTTCAAGCTTTTGTGTTTTATTTAATTCATATTGTCAGATTTAACCCTAGAGTTTCAGGTGGCAGGCTATGGTTTCATGCAGGTTTGGCGCAGCTTTAATATGGGGAGGGCTTTGTCCCTTTTCCACATAAGGGAAGTTATTAGCCCACATTTTCCTATGTTTTGGGGGGGCATTAAATAAAAAGCAAAAACTGGAGGGATAATATTGTTTTTCCAATTTAAAAACTCTAATTCATCATTGCCTTCCGCATTCTCTTTGTAACACCCCCTTCTCGGTCTGGTAGAGAACTGGTCAGAAAGTGTCATCGAAAACATAATCATAGTTCAGAATCGAAATCAGAGATCGGGACTTGTTCAGAATATCTTATTAATCATTCTTAATGCTTAACGAGCCTAACCTTTACTATATTTTTAGGATTTGGGGTCAATTTAAACTCTTTTAAACTAAAAGGACTAAATTGTAAACTTTATAAATTAGCGATCCTAATCCAGATTCTTTATCACCAACTTGTAATTAAACTTACCAATTATTAACCCATGAAGTTTCGTTACTATCGGATATCGTTAACCTAATCAATTAGGTCGTATAGTTATTGGTGACCAATTAGCAAACTGTCCAAAACATCTTTTTATTCTTTATAAAAGAATTAACAAACACCGTATCGATATGCTAAGGGCCGTATCGATACGCTAAGCCTAATTTCATATCTCTAGGTTCAAAGGATGTCAAACCCGTACCGATACAGCTAATTCTGTATCGATACGCGTTGACCCAATACCGATACGCTCTAAGACCGTATTGATACCATTTTTTTCAACCAAATTATAGTGACCAAAGTCTGTATCGATACGCCTATATCATATCGATACGCCTTGTTTCTTAAGCTAAATTATACCTGGCCATATCGATACGCCATCACCCGTATCGATAAGCCCTGACCTGTAATAACAGATTTTTACTGGTTTTTATTCGATTTTCCCATCCAAACGATATTCAAATTTTACCAAACTTTACCAGCAACTTTAAAAATAGTAATTCTAATGGTATGTCAAATTTTACAGGGATTCGAATCCATTTACTATGATTTCACCAATTAGGGCCTATAAGTTCATTTTAGCCAATTTTCCAAACTCTAAACATACCATATGGCACATACAACACCTAGGTACTTTTACGCTTATACAACCATATCAAAATAAGTTATTACAACGCGTTTAAACCTTGTGCCACATTACTAGGAGTTCAGAGGCAAAAGTAGACATACATATGGCAGTGGGAGCGACTTGCAACCACAAGATACACGATCAATGTCCGGGAAGCTTTAGGATCCTGAAATGCCTGAGACACACATGTGTTAGGCTTATATAGCCTAGTGAGGTATTCATAACAACGCAAAACAAATATATGGCATACTATTAGCATGCTATACATAGATGTCATAGTCACGTTCTTAAATCACATAAGTCTCATATGCTCAAAACCAATTAATATAGTTTCACATGATCATAGCAAAGCTCAATACATATTAATTCCCTTGGACATAGTAACAAATGGATACGCAGATTCCCCTTTACACTAGACATATATCGAAAAGTAGGTCGTAGCCTTGAGCCGTAGCTCTGGATAGTATCCCTTACACAATCCATCATTTTCTCCCCACACATAGGCCGTAGCCCCAGACCATAGTCCAATCCCTTACTTATATGAGCTCAAATAACCCTATGGCATGCCAATTGTATCCAAAACACACACATGCCAAGGTTACACATAATTCACCATATAACTTACCCTTATGCATGTAAGCCATAGTATATCGGAATCAAAATTGAGCCTTAGCTCCATAACATATCATAGCATGATCATATCATATAGGATAACACATCTATAGTAATCATAACATATCAGAATCAAAATTGAGCCTTAGCTCCATAACATATCATAGTATGATCATATCATATAGGAGAACACATCATATAGTAATCATAACATATTAGATATCACATATATACTCATAGTCATATCAAAGTAATGTAAGGACTTACCATGCTAGCCGTTAGCATCCACACATGTTTGCTCTATGTGAGGCATTAAACAAAATGCAATTATAACGTAAACAAATGCAACGGGATGCCTCCTTGCCTATCCCTTGACACTACTACACTCACCTTAGAATACGAAAATTGTTAGGATTCCTAGATTTTGATTCCTTTGTTCCTAGTCTCAATTGGAGATGGTGGATTGCTTTCCTCCGTGTTTTGAGCTAGGAAAAAAACACAAGGAATCATCACAACAATATAACAACATGTTTCCAAGAATGGCTTAAGATTTCAATTCTAAATTAAACTCCAATCTTACATGGAATTTGACAATAGATAGAGGGCTTTGCTATACCCAAGTGATGGCTTTGCTATGGTGTCTTCAAATTGAAGAGAAGTTGAGCTTAAGATGAACAAGAAGGGAGGTGTGTGCTTAAGCTCGAGGTAGGAGATAGCAATGGAGGTGTTAGCTTGATGGAAGACAAGATTGATATTTGCTTTCGGGGGATTGAACAAATGAAGAATGGCTTTCTTTTCTTTTGATATAAAAAGTGTCTTATAAACTTAATGATATCCCACCTATACATGGACCAATAAGAACCTTTTCTCCAACAAAGGGTTTTCTAAACCCAAGGATTGATAACTCCTTTCAAGTTTGCTAAGGACCTCATTTGGTCATGTTTTTTGATGGACTTCACGTGGGAATGGACATCATAGAGGTGAGTAAACACCTAGCTTACTTTCCTTCCAATTTTAACTTCGAACAAATTCAAAACAGAGGAACCGTATTGATACCCTTATAACCGTATCGATATGCCTTCGCTAAAATAGGTAAGTTAGTTATTGCCAGTTGGGTCGTATCGATACTGGCTTGACCGTATCGATACGCCTTGCTTGGAATTTGTATTTTGGATTTCGAATAGCATATGGGGAAGTCACTTTTACCATATAGGATGAAACTGTGATTCATTACAAGAAAGAGTTACAATGGTCATTTATTACAACATTTTACATATCAGACTTGAATTTTTGGTCACTGAAACCTAATTCTGAGTAGGCCGGTTTTCAGAATGTGACAACTCTCCCCCTCTTAAGAAAATTCATCCTCGAATTTTCACTATAAGAAAAGAGATGAGGGTACTGCTTCTGCATAGTTTCTTTAGGCTCCCATGTTGTTTCTTCAACAGAATGACTTCTCCACAGAACTTTCACTAAAGACATAGACTTTTTACGAAGTCTCTTGACTTCTCGTGTGAGAATCTGCACAGGTTCTTCCCCGTACGTTAGATTGGGCTGAATCTCTACAGATTCTGGCTCGATCACGTGGGAGGGATCTGACTGGTACTTGTGTAACATAGATACGTGGAAAAACATTATGAATCTGGTTTAACTCTTTGGGAAAAGCTAAGTGGTATGCTAGAGGTTTAACTTTTTCAATCACTTCGAACGGGCCAATGAAACGATGACTTAGCTTCCCCTTTTTGTCGAAATGAAAGATCTTCTTCCACAGAGAAACTTTAAAGAAGGCATTCTAACCAACCTCGTACTGAATATCTCTTCTCTTCAGATCACCATAGGACTTCTATCGGTCGAAGGTGGCCTTAAGCTGATCTCGGATAATGGTTGTCCTTTCTTCAATTTCCCGAAGTAAGTCAGGACCTAGTTTCTTACCTTCACTGAGTTCGGTCCAGCAAAGAGGAGTTCTACATCTCCTTCTATATAGAGCTTCGTACAGAGCCATTTGAATCGAGGCTTGATAATTGTTGTTGTATGCGAATTCGACTAAGGGTAGGTATTTCTCCCACGTATCCCCAAAGTCGATAACACATGCTCGAAGCACATCTTCCAAAATCTACAAGGAAGAATTGATTGATACAAAAATTTATACATACTAATCCAAAAAGACATTAGGTTACTTGTATAATCCTTTCGGATTGACCATCGGTTTGAGGATGGAATGCAGTGCTTAGGTGCACTCGCGTTCCCAATGCCTCGTGTAAGGTCCTCTAAAACTGAGCTGTAAATTGTGGGTTACGATCAGAGATAATAGACACAGGGACTCCGTGTAACCGAATGACTTCACGGATATACAACTCTACGAGCTTAGGCAAACTAAAATCCATTCTCACTGGAAGAAAGTGAGTAGACTTAGTAAATCGGTCCACAATAACCCAGACAACATTATTCCTCTTTGGGGTCATAGATAGGCCACTTATGAAATCCATTGTAATACGTTCCCATTTCCACTGTGGAAGCTTGATAGGCTGCAGAAGACCAGTAGGCACCTTGTGTTTGGCTTTGACTCGTTGGCAAGTCAAACACCTAGCTACAAAGGCTGTGATCTCATTCTTCATACCAGACCACCGATATAGCTCTTTTAGATCTTTGTACATCTTGATAGCTCTCGGATGAACAGAGAAAGGGCTAGAGTGAGTTTCCCTTAGAATCTGGTTCTGAAGATCATCATCATCGGGAACACAGATACAGTTGCAGAAACATAACAAGCCTTCGGAATTCATAGCAAAGTTAGGATCTGTGTTATCCTTGACCTTAGCAAGGAGAGGCTGCATCTCTTCGTCGCTTTCTTGGAGTGCCTTGATTTGGGATACAATGGTCGACTGTACTCTCAATTCAGCCAACAGCTTGCCACACTTCTTGAGTCGAAAGTGGGTATTCAAATATCTCAGAAAATGAGTGGGTTTTCGGCTAAGAGCATTGGCTACCACATTGGCTTTACCGGGATGGTAATCAATGACCAAGTCGTAATCTTTTAGAAGTTCCACCCACCAGTGTTGATGGAGGTTCAATTCTTTCTATGTCAGAAGATACTTCAAACTTTTGTGATCAGTGTATAGATAACACTTTTCACCATAAAGGAAGTGCTGCCAAATCTTTAAAGCAAGCACAACTGCGGCTAATTCCAGATCGTGAGTCAGATAGTTTAACTCGTGAGGTTTGAGTTGACGTGAAGCATATGCTATGACTTTGCCTTTTTGCATCAGAACAGAGCCTAATCCCAGATGGGATGCTTTGCTGTAAACGGTGAAGTCTTTACCCGACTCAGGTTGCACCAAAACAGGGGTATGAGTAAGAACTTGCTTAAGCTGATCGAAACTCCTTTGTTGATCCACAGTCCATACAAAAGGAGTGTCCTTGCAGAGGAACTTCGTCAAGTGGGCATCGATAAGTGAAAATCCCTTAACGAATCTATGGTAGTAGCCTGCAAGACCCATGAAACTACAAACTTCTCCAACATTCTTTGGAGGAATCCAATCAAGGATTGTTTGGATCTTCCTCAGGTCAACTTGAATTCCTACCGAAGAGATCACATGGCCCAAAAAAGAAACTTTGGATAGCCAAAATTCACATTTACTGAATTTGGCGTACAATTGCTTTTCTTGGAGAATCTGGAGCACAATCCGGAGATGTTCTTCATGAGGAATCGCATCTTTGGAATAAATCAAGATGTCATCTATAAAGACAACCATGAACTCGTCTAAATATGGCCGGAACACACAGTTCATCAAATCCATGAAGGTTGCAGGTGCATTAGTAAGCCCAAATGGCATTACTAAGAATTCATAGTGGCCATACCTAGTTCGGAAGACAGTCTTTGGAACATCGGATTCCTTCACCAGCATTTGATAGTACCCAGATCGAAGGTCTATCTTTGAAAAAACAGAAGCATCTTTCAACTGATCGAAAAGGTCATTGATCCTAGGCAACATGTACTTGTTCTTAATCATCATCTTGTTCAATTGTCGATAGTCGATGCATAGGTACATCGATCCATCTTTCTTCTTAACGAACAACACCGGTGCTCCCTAGGGTGAAGAACTCAGTCGGACGAACCCTTTGTCCAAAAGGTCTTGGATTTGGGCCTTTAGCTCTTTTAACTCCACCAGAGCCATTCTGTATGGGTGATGGAGACCGGAGTAGTCCTAGGTTGCACTTCTATCCCGAATTCCACTTTCGAGTGGGAGGGAGTCCTGGAAGCTCATTGGGGAATACATCAGGAAACTCTTTCACAACAGGCATATCTTCAAGTTTTAGATTTTTCATGGCATATATAGGAGTCTTCTTAGGCTCGGGTTTGGATTTCATCAAGGTTATTCTCTCCTTACCGAGCCCACGGAGATACAATTTCTTCTTTGAACAGTCTACCCATGCTTGATGTTCAGCTAACCAGTTGAGGCCTAATATGAGATCGAATTCTCAAAAAGGCAGGACCATCAGATTGGCCGGTAAACGGATCCCTTAGATATTTAGGGGGTAGGCTTTACAAACCCATCGAACGACCATACTATCTCCTAACATATTAGAGACAACAATCTCAAAAGTGATCGGTTCTGACTCTAAGATATACTTTGCAATCAAAGGTTCGCTAACAAAAGAATGCGTAGAGCCTGGATCTACTAAAGCATAAACAAGATCAAAACATAATTCCACCATACCTGAAATGACATCAGGATCATCCTCCCTCTCGCGGCCCCAAACATGGTACATCTGGGCTAAGGCCTAAGGGTCACGGTTAGCTGAAGGGGTATTGGTGTTGCGAGGTCTCCCCGCAGATCCATATGGCACCTGTTTTGCCCCTCTTCCCTTAGCAGGATTATTTTGGGAAGCCACGGTAGTAGGGGCATTCAGATTCTACGAACACTGCCTAATGAAGTGACCAGATTCGCTGCAAAGATAGCACGATCCAGATTGTTTACGGCACTGCCCAGGGTGTCTCTTCTGACAGAAAGTACATAAAGGGATTTGAGAACCCTTCACGGAACCACCTGTGTTGTCTACTGAAACTGTGCGAGCAACAAATGCTTCTGCAGATTGGAATGGCGGCACATAGCCAGATCGTGGCAACTGCTGAAATGTGGCGGACTTCTGGTCCCACTTCTTACCCTTCTTTTGAGACGCAAGTGGCTTGGAATCATCTCGGAACCTCTTATGGGGTCGGGCCTGATTTCCATTTCTTCTTTCAGAAGCCTTCTGGGAGGCTTTAGTAGTGATGGCTCTGTTAACAAGAGCCTGAAAGTCCTTTATCTCCAAAGCAACGAAGAGAGGGTGTAGTTCATCACATAGGTCGTCAATGAACATTCTACATTTCTCTTTCTCTGTGCGATGATTTCGGTACCATATCTTGCATATTTGTAGAAGTCGTGGATGTACTGTTCCACGGGTCTTCCCCCTTGTTGCAGATGGATGAACTTCTTATGCCTCTCAGCGATATAATGGTCACAAACGTACTTTTGTGAAACTCTTTAAGGAAGAAGTCCCACGTAATTCTATGTTCAGGCACGGTGAGCGTCACGGTGTACCACCAACTTTGTGCTTCTTCAGTGATCAGGGCCAAGGCACACTCTAGCTTGTGCTCTTCAGGATACTTTATTTGCTTATTCAGCACTTTCAAAGTATTCTCCATCCAGTACTCTGCGATCTCAGGATTGTCTAGGTCCTGGCCGATGAAGGTGTATACTGGGTACTACTTGAGCTTATCAATAGGAGCTCTTGAGACAGATTGAGATGCTTTAACAGGCTGAGGGAGCGGTTCTTGTCGGAGAGAAACGACCACTTGTTTGATCATGTCGGCCATTGACATAAGATATTCCTACTGAGCTGCAGGCATCGAATGAGGACGAGGTGGGTCATTCTGCCCAACTTGTTCAGGCCTGACTTCGGCCTTCAGATTATTCCCTTGAGTAGAGGAGGAGTCGGGGTCGGGTTCGTTAACAACGCGTCTATCATTAGGCGTAGACATTTTCAGATTTAATTATACAGAAAGATTTAATCGTGTAAGTTGCAAGTCACAGATAACATATACAGATAACTCCTAGGTGGTATAAGTACATACAGATTCGTAATGGACTTTAGTTTAGTCTTAGAATCGACTAAACCTAGGCTCTGATACCATAACTGTAACACCCATTCCCAGTCTGGTAGAGAACCAGGTCGGAAAGTGTCATCAAAAATAGAATCGGAGTTTGGAGTTAGAATCATAGATTGGGACTTGTTCAGAATATCTTATTAATCATTCTTAAGGCTTAACGAGCCTAACCTTTACTATATTTTTGGGATTTGGGGTAAATCTAAACTCTTTTAAACTAAAAGGACTAAATTGTAAAATTTATAAATTAGCAGTCCTAATCTGGATTCTTTATTACCAACTTGTAATTAAACTTACCGATTATTAACCCGTGAAGTTTCGTTACTATTGGATATCGTTAACCTAATAAATTAGGTCGTATAGTTATTGGTGACCAATTAGCAAACTGTCCAAAACATCTTTTTATTCTTTATAAGAGAATTAACTAACACCGTATCGATACCCTAAGGGCCGTATCAATACGCTAAGCCAAATTTCATATCTCCAGGTTCAAAGGATGTCAAACTCTTACTGTTATAGCTAATTTTGTATCGATACGCGTTGACCCAGTACAGATACGTTATAAGACCGTATCGATACCATTTTTTTCAACCAAATTCTAGTGACCAAAATCTGTATCGATACGCCTATATCGTATCGATACGCCTATACCATATCGATCCGCCTTGTTTCTTAAGCCAAATTATGCCTGGCCATATCGATACGCCATCACTCGTATCAATACGACTAACCTGTAATAGCAGATTTTTATTGGTTTTTATTCGATTTTCCCATCCAAACGATATTCAAATTTTACCAAACTTTACCAGCAACTTTAAAAATAGTAATTCTAATGGTATGTCAAATTTTAGGGGGATTCAAATCCATTTACTATGATTTCACCAATTAGGGCCTATAAGTTCATTTTAGCCAATTTTCCAAACTCTAAACATACCATATGGCACATACAACACCTAGGTACTTTTATGCTTATACAACCATATCAAAATAAGTTATTACAACGTGTTTAAACCTTATGCCACCTTACTAGGAGTTCAGAGGCAAAAGTAGACATACATATGGTAGTGGGAGCGACTTGCAACCACAAGATACACGATCAATGTTCGAGAAGCTTTAGGATCCTGAAATGCATGAGACACACATGTGTTAGGCTTATATAGCCTAGTGAGGTAGTCATAACAACGTAAAACAAATATATGGCATACTATTAGCATGCTATACATAGATGTCATAGTCAATTTATTAAATCACATAAGTCTCATGTACTCAAAACCAATTAATATAGTTTCACATGATCATAGCAAAGCTCAATACATATTAATTCCCTTGGACATAGTAACAAATGGATACGCATATTCCCCTTTACACTAGACATATATCGAAAAGTAGGTCGTAGCCTTGAGCCATAGCTCTAGATAGTATCCCTTACGCAATCCATCCTTTTCTCCCCCACACATAGGCCGTAGCCCCGGACCGTAGTCCAATCCCTTACTTATACAAGCTCAAATAACCCTATGGCATGCCAATTGTATCCAAAACACACACATGTCCAAGGTTACACATAATTCACCATATAGCTTACCTTTATGCCTATAAGCCATAGTATATTGGAATCGAAATCGAGCCTTAGCTCCATAACATATCATAGCATGATCATATCATATCGGATAACACATCATATAGTAATCATAACATATCGAACATCACATATATACTCATACTTATATCAAAGTAATGTAAGAACTTACTATGCTAGTCGTTAGCAACCACACATGTTTGCTCTATATGAGCCATTAAACAAAATGCAATTATAACGTAAACGAATGCAACGGGATGGCTCCTTGCCTATCCTTTGACACTACTACACTCACCTTAGAGCACGAAAACTGTTAGGATTCCCGAATTTCGATTCATTTGTTCCTAGTCTCAATTGGAGATGGTGGATTGCTTTCCTTCGTGTTTTGAACTAGGAAAAAAACACAAGGAATCATCACAACAATATAACAACATGGTTCTAAGAATGGCTTAAGATTTCAATTCGAAATTAAACTCCAATCTTACATGGAATTTGACAATAGATAGAGGACTTTGCTTTACCCAAGCAATGGCTTTGCTATGGTGTCTTCAAATTGAAGAGAATTTGAGCTTAAGATGAACAAGAAGAGAGGTGTGTGCTTAAGCTCGAGGCAGGAGATAGCAATGGAGGTGTTAGCTTGATGGAAGACAAGATTGATATTTACTTTCGGGGGATTGAACAAATGAAGAAGGGCTTTCTTTTCTTTTGATATAGAAGTCTTATAACCTTAATGATATCCCACCTATACATGGCCCAATAAGAACATTTCCTCCAACAAAGGGTTTTCTGAACCCAATGATTAACAACTCCTTTCAAGTTTGCTAACGACCTCATTTGGTCATGTTTTCTGATGGATTTCACGTGGGAATGGACATCATAGAGGTGAGTAAGCACCTAGCTTACTTTCCTTCCAATTTTGACTTCAAACATATTCAAAACAGGGGAACCGTATCGATACCCTTATAACCGTATCGATATCGATACGCCTTCGCTAAAATAGGTAAGTTATTTATTGGCAGTTGGGCTGTATCGATATTGGCTTAATCGTATCGATACGCCTTGCTTGGAATTTGTATTTTGGATTTCAAATAGCATATGGGAAAGTCCATTTTACCATATAGGACGAAACTATGATTTCATTACAAGAGAGGGGTACAATGGTCATTTATTACAACATTTTATATATCAGACTCGAATTTTTGGTCACCGAAACCTAATATCGACTAGGCTGGTTTTCAAGATGTGACACTCTCTCTTACTTTTTACTTTTCTTTTAAACCTTCTCATACCTTTTCTCTTCCCCATAACTTAAAAACTGCCACCATCATCTCTCTACTATAACTTGTGTCAGTTACCCTCCTTTCAACTCTCCATCACTCTGTTTTCTTCTTGTTTAATTTCTTCATACTAAAAAAAATCATCATCTTTCTTCCCAAAAAGGTGTCGAAATTCCTTTCCAAACCCTAATAGCTAAATTTTTTTTGCCCCTCTTTACAAAACATGGCACGTATGAAGAATGTCACTGGCGCCTTTAGTAGCTCCCAAGCCCAACCCACTGTGGAAATCAAGAAGTTCTTTGATGTTGGTGCTAAAAAGCGATTTCAACAGATAAAAGATCGCAAGGTCTACCGGGAGCAAGGTTTTAAAGTTCTACTAGAAGGGGAAGGAGGCTTCGACAAAAAAATCCTGGATGTAATCGATAAGCACGATTAAGGGACTTTTGTCCAACACCCTAGTGACATCTTTGTCTCCTTGGTTAGGGAGTTCTATACCCACTTGATGAGTCCCACCCAATATGTTGTTTATGTGCCAGGGGAACAAATTAAATTTACCGTTGGTGCAGTCAACAAGTTCTATGGGTTAAAGAATGTCATAGAGCACCATGCTTCTTTTGATGAATCTGCAGATGTCCAAACATACAAGAAGGTCTTGGAAGACTTATGTTTTACTAAGACAGAGTTGGATCCAGCCAGCAGGGCTGTTGAAAGAGGTTGCCTCAAGCCTGAGGCTAAGGTGTGGAACCATTACTTGAAGACTCACCTCATGCCCACATCTCATACTTCTATAGTGCACATCACTAGGTTACTATTGCTACACTCCGTCCTCAATGGACGACAAATTGATGTGGGTAAACTGATTGTTGTGGAAGTCTATTCCTGCTTAAGGAGAAATTCAAGCCCTCTTATCTTCCCTAATCTCATCACGGTGCTCTATCGCAAAAATCAAGTCTTTGAAGATCCTCAAGAGGATGAGATCAAGAAGGGCAAGGGTGCATTAACCCCAGACCAAATCTATGGACTTAGGGGATTTGATGAAGATGCTCCAGCGGAAACGTTGGAAGGTGCAGCCAAAACAATTGCTACAACAAGAATCGCCGCCCTTGTCGCCTCTACCAAGCGCATGCACGAGCAGATGGACGAACTGAAGGGCAGCCTGACAACTTATTTCAAGTATGTCAAGGCAAGGGATATGTCCATTAACTTTTACTTCAAAGAGATACTCCCACACATGGAGATTGACTTCCCACCCTTCCCTGATGACTTGCTTAAGGCCAAGAAGAACCAGCCAGCCCTGCAAGCTACACCAGCTCCAATGCCAACTGCACCACAACGCCGGCCACCTGCTCCAAAAACAACAACAAATACCACTATTAAACAAAGCCTTCAGACAGTGAGGCCGAAGAAAGGAAAGCTTCCAATGCATGCCCCACCACCACCAGAACCTCCCCTCAATAACCCTGTCGATATCGATAGTGGGGAAGAGGAGATGGCTGACAACTCTCTTGCACCTACACCTACCCCGACTGTTGATGCTATAGCAAAGACTATGAGTCGTCTAAAACGCACATTGGGTCATGTATGGAGTACCCCCAACGAAGATAATGATGATGAGAACCAATCAACATAGGAGGAACCAATTAACCAACCAACCCAACAAGATGTGCCCGATGAGCCCGTCGCAACCCTGAAGAATAAGAAAATCAAGCACCAATGAGCCAAACCCAGAACACCGAAATAGATCTTTAGAAGGTAACTTGCATTTGCATTTGCATTTAGTTTAGTTTTAGTTAATTTTCATGCATTGAGGACACTGCATCTTTCAAGTTTAGGGGTGTTAGTGTTCATAGTTAATCATTTACATCATCATGTAGTGATAAGCAGAACTTTGCTATAGCATTTTGATTGGTTTAAAGTTAGTTGTATGAATAATTAGATGATGTCCAATGATGAGAATTTGATTATTATGATAAGAAATGATTGAATGTTTTCACTTGTGAGATTGGTAGAACTGCATGTAGGACCTGATTTTTTAGATGCTTTGCTACTTGATTGCATGCTTCGTATGCTTATAACTGCTAGATTATTTTTGGTAAAAAGAACTCTTGGATGTCTTAGTTTGAATATAGATTGAACTTGAATGATAAATGAAAGCTTAAAGGCTTAATTAGTTCCCTTGTTGCTTGTGTTAAAATATGAATAAATGCAAAAGCATAGCTAAAGAGGGACACTCCTCTATGTGTTGTAGTGCCTGGTTACTATACTTAAAATAAATGGCAGCAACATCATATGAGTGAATGAAAGTTGTCAGATGATGACTCTACTTACCATCTCGGGGGTGAGATGTTTGCTCCATACTCATCTAGAGCTAGGGACAATAGTTGTGATGAGCTGACACCCCTCAAGGCATTAAAAGAAGAGAAAAAAGAATATGAGAGTAGTCTGTGCTTATTTTAATTAAGAAAAATTAGGGCAAACTCGAGAACTTAGCTAAAAGTTTCCTAACTTTGTTAAGCATAAGGAGGAGGAGTCACATGCATGCACATTTGAAGAATCTTGGCCTAAAGAAAAAAGTTCTTAAAATCTCATATTTGTCTAACATGTTGAGCTAAAACTATCTAAGGACTAAAATTTTGCCGTAGCACTGTCTTGAACTAATTCTATGCTGTAGCATTTTTTCTGCTTATTTTTGTCTATTGCTTGAGGACAAGCAATAGCCTAAGTTTGAGGGTGTGTTAACCTTGCAAAAGGTTAACATTTCATGCCCTTTTACTTGAGTTATTGTATGAAATCAAGCCCAATCCATCACATCTCATGGCATACATATGCATTTAGCTCATGTAGTTGCATATGGTGTTTCCCGTTTTGTGCTATTTGATTATTTGCAAGAATAATGCTGCTTTGAAGGGTTTTGTTTGGTTTGGTGATATGCAGGGAAATGAGGAGCGATGCAGGGAGAAATGCCATAGCATTTTGGATAGCATTCCTGAGCACACTAGAGGATAACAGACTAAAGATATTTATTGTGGCCCTACACGTGTACCTGCCAGCTTGCTTTATTCCCACATGTAAAGGGAATATTCCCTTGGCATTAAGGGCACAAAGCCCTAGGAGCCTCCACTATATAAAGGACAAGATACCCTCATTTAAGAGAGAGCTAAAAACGGTTACGAGTGAGCTAAGAAAGAGAAGGAAGAGGCGGCTGCCTTCCATCTTCTTCTTCATCCATCGAAGCGTCCTCCATTGTTGAAGCTCCAAGGGGTGCTTTCGCTAGACTTAGAGAGAAACTGCAAGCTTAGATCAGTGCACGGCAATCCAACACAGCTCAGGAGTTTCTCCCTCTCTTAGTTGCTTTGTTGTTTCATTTCATTTCTTTAAATGGGTTGTGTTAACCAAATGATTATGGATGATATTTGCCCAGCCATTAACTAATTTTAAGTGGCTTGGGCCTATTTTGGATGATCATGCTTTATGTTTTTATGAGTGTTTGATTGTTTTCTTGTTCATTTCATGCTTTGTCCATTGTTCGTTATTGCCCTAAACTTGTAAGAGCTCACGAGAGTTAGCCGTTGTTTAGATTTTAGTTAGCTTAATATTCGAGAGAGTTAACCTAAGAGTATAGTGGACAATGGGGTTCGATGCTGAGAGGCAAAATCCTAACTCGCCTTAGTGTTTAATTGGTAGTTGCATGTTAAGGGTTTACGCTGAGAGGTATTACTCTAAATTCCCTTCTACTAGGTTTCTTGCTAGAGATAGTTTTAGAAGCATTCTTGTGACTTTGTCGAGTATGAGGGAGGCAAGTTATCCCTAGACATTCATTAGGCTTAGGTGTGAAGGTCCATAGCAGGCCCATCCAGTCATTCCCATATAGAGTTCCATATACGTGAGTGGACGTTAGAAGTGTCCTTACTTCATCTCAGTTTACATTTTAGTTGTTTGCCGCAACATTTATAAACCTGTTTCTCTTTGCCATAGCATTTCTGCAGTTGTTTCTTATTGCTACAACATTTGTTTACTGTCTTAATTGTGTGTTTTGACTAAACTAGTTTGGCCTCCAATCCCTGTGGAGACGATACTCACTCATCACTTTATTACTTGTTCGATGTGTATACTTGCACAAATTGCGTATCAATTATAGTACACATACACGCGCAACAAATTGAGAAAACATGTAAATGTTAAGGGGCAAAAAGTACATTAAACCTAAATTTTCTTGGTTAAACTCCTAGATGGTGGCATATGAACTAAGCATGCTAATCGAATTATGGTAAATATGATTTGACAGGTGTTGTGAAATGATTATGTGATCAATGATGGTTTTGACATTTGGTGCTATGCTATGATCTTGTAATTTTGGTTATGATTTATGCTAATGAAGTTATTTAGTGAGTCCTTGTAAGAGTACGAAATAAGAGATTTAACAAGCGTTGGATATAGTATGTTGTGTCATGATTACGTTTTGATGTTTAGTTTATACTGTAATTTGTATGACAAGTTATATGGAATGGTATGTATGATGTGACGAATGATTTGGTAGGATAAGAAAGTTAAGTGATAAATTCATAATGTGATAAATCCAAGTAGTATGTCAACGGATATGATCTGTACAAACAAATTTGTAAAGTTTCGTTAAGGTTGGCAAAATCTATTATGAATGGATGATATAATCTATGCTTGACCCGAATAACAAGTTGGAATTTTGGTTATAATTCAAATGGGCAATAATATGCTAAAATGGTTTAAAACTATGTGTTCATGAATTTCTAATTTTGAAACATGGAAGCTTGGATTGATTCTTGTATAAATAGCCTTTATAAGTATGAAATTATAAAAATGGTTAAGGAGGTTATAAACCTATTTGGGATGTATTAGACATGAACTGGAATTTAAACTTGCAATCTGGTGCAGGGAGTACTGGTACGGTCCTGTTTAAGTACCGGTACGAGGTCAAGTACTGATACGAAAGTTTGCTACTAGAATTTGAAAATTTATTTGGTACCGATACGGCTCCTCGAGTACCGGTACAGATGGGAGTTAAGCTAATTATAACCTAATCCAACTTCATAATCTTTATGTTTCAGTCCTAAGTAAAACATGTATCAATTGGTTATAACTAATTAAAATAGTCTTTCAAACATTTAGTTTCCCCACATAAAAGGGATCGATCCCTTAAAATTTAAAAATTTTGCAATTTAGTCCTTAAGTTGTACCCTGACCAATTTTAAAAATTTATAAATAGGTACTAAATGTGAAGTTTTCCTTATATTATATTGATTCAAAATAATCTTGAAGATAAACTAAACATATAATCCTGGCACTTCTACTATAGTCATACAAACAAAAGACTAGTCACTTGAAGATCATAAGAAGACCATACAAGAAAAAGATTAAAAACTCAATCAAAAGATTAGAATAAAAGATAGATACAAACAACACCATAAATCGACGATAAAGGATAAAAACATCAACATAAACATAAAAAATTCATGTAACGATGAACTACGTTGACGAAACGGTCACTACCATAACTCAATCACGAATAAGAAACGGCGACTATGAGAACGTATCAAAATTCAGTCTGAGAGTTCAAAACAGAGAAGATCAACAAGATATTCAAATAAGTGCCATGTGGATTAAAAAGAGGACATCAAATTTAATCCTGAGAGAAAAAGAGAATGAAAAAGGATCAAATGATGAAAAAAACGTGTTAAAAGGCATATGAAAAATGTACTACAAAGACAAAGTTATTCTTATTAAAAGTTAAAATATAATACTTCTTCAAAAAAAGTTAAAAATAATAAAAAATAAATATGAAAAAAATGAAAAGAAAGATGAGGAATATCAACAAAAGATCAATATCTTCATAAGCAAAATCAAATATAAATAAAACAACCGGTGCAAAGGAAAAGGGAGAACGAGCAACATGGCTATGGACTTGAATCTGATCAGCTGAATTTGGGCCATCAATTACTCTTCATTTCCCCTTTTGGTTCATATTAGCAAACAAGCAATTCGGCTGAAAAAAACAATTAGGTTTCTCTTAGGAACATAATACATTACTTTGTCTGGTCTTGTTTCTCGACGGAAGTGATACCTTCTTAAACCGAAATATATCGGCAGAGGCTTTAAGGAAAATAATAAATATTAGATTTATACATCAAGTTTAATTCAATATATTTTTTATGCTTAGCAAATATGATTTATTATTGAATTATAAAAGCCTAAACCCAAATGTGTCTCATTAAAAATATTCTTAAACCTAAATGGAGGAAAAAAAAGTACAACACAATCGGGGAAAGAAATTAATCAAAACAACAAATCACAAGGAGGAGCTAGTTCTGCCAAGTACAAGATGATGATGATGATGCGTGTTTTAGTTCACTCGGGCTTCTTTGCACGTAGAAAGCTAGGCGATGATGATGTCCAAGAAGATGGTTATGATCTTAACGGTGCATCCCGTCTCCAGCTCAATGTTAATCTCTTCAGCGTAACACCTATTATTAAATTTACATTGGATCCTATTTCAACAGGGCATTGGCATTTTCTAGGAGCCTGGTTCCAAAATAACGATTGCACCTCATTTGAAACCGCACATGGGAAGACATTTTGGGACTATTGTAGACATGATCCACAACTAAACAATTTGTTTAATGAAGCCATGTCTAGTGATTCTCGATTTGCCGGTAGTGTTCTGATTGACAAGTGTAAGGGGGTGTTCGAGGGGTTGAATTCGTTGGTGGATGTCGGAGGGGGCACAGGAACACTGAGCAAGGCCATTGCCGATGCATTTCCACACTTGGAGTGCACTGTGTTTGATCTCCCTCATGTTGTTGCTGGCCTACAAGATGATGGGAACTTGAAATATGTCGGAGGCAACATGTTTGAGGAAGTTCCAGCTGCAGATGCTGTTTTGTTAAAGGTTTTCACTATACATATATATATATACATCTCTTTTTTTATGCAATTTGGGTATGTGAATGATTTATGCGTTTTTTAATCGATTTATGCTTTTGAGTTGATTAAACAGTGGATATTGCACGACTGGAATGACGACCAATGCTTGGAGATTCTGAAGCGATGTAAAGAGGCAATTTCGAAAGGAGAGGAGCAGAGGGGGAAAGTGATTATAATAGACATGGTATTGAAGAACGATGAAGAAGTGAAGGATGAAGCCTGGAACTCGACCGAAACACAACTCTTGTTCGACATGCACATGATGGCGTTGTTGGCAGGAAAAGAGAGACGAGAGGAAGAATGGGCAAAGTTGTTTCTGGCTGCTAGGTTTACTGATTACAAAATTACTCCTATGCTTGGTATCATATCTTTGATTGAGGTTTATCCACAAGTGTCTTCAAAGTTTCCTTTCTTAATGTTATTGCGGAAACAACAACGAGGACGACCACGATGAGGATAATAATTTAATATACTATGCGTGATTAAATAAATGTCAAGTAATTGTCAAAATAATTAAATAAGTGTCAAGTTTCTTATTGGTTTATCTGTTATTTCTTAATATAATTTGTAGGAGCTAAAAACTCCAATGCCAATGTAACTACAAAATAATAGTAAGGCACAACTCTTTTGCCTTTAAACTTCGTTACTTTTGTCATTTTAATTTTTAAATTTGACTCTCAATTTTTTAATTTTTGTTAAACTGATCAAAGCTATAGGAAAAATGGCTCTATTTTGTGTTTGTCAATATTGATATTAGATATCTTGTGTTTGTCCATTATTTGTTATGTTAATCGCAAAGGAGTTATTGCTTTCAATTTTTTTCTACGGAGACGGAGCCAAGAAAAGAAAATAAAAAAACAAGATATAACTAACCATTAAAAAAAAGATAAAGTTCAATAAATTAAAAATTGAAGTGACCAAATAAATAAAAATTCATAATATTTTTTAATTAAAAAATTTGGGAGGAGGCCACCGCCCCCACCCTCTATATGGTTTTTCCCTCCCACAACTTCGCATTGACTAGGGGAATGGTCCTAACAAGCAATTGAATCTTGCCAAACGTAACCCTTCGATGTTTCGAATCATACACCTCTAACTAAAACAAGGACGAAACTAAGAGAAAACATTAGGAGAGGTAACGTTCCTAAATTTAAAACCAAAATTTTTGAATACCAAGGCCTAAATTGATTAATATTAAAATTGGATGGGCCTTAAGTGCCATTATAACAAAAACTTTTGAGTTGATCAGCATGCGTACGTAGTAAGAAAAGAAAAACGGTACATGTTAAAGTTTAGTTGTTGCTTTTGTTTTCTTCATGGCATGCCAAGTTGCAAACATGCAAGTTGCCACATCTCATGATTGATTCAAAGGCAATCCAAAGACCTTGGCTAAGATGGATAAGGCAAATCTCAATGAGCTACTTGAAGCTCAAGCTCACGTTTGGAACCACATGTTCAGCTTCATACGCTCCATGTCTCTAAAATGTGCTGTCGGTTTAAGCATTCCGGATATCATTCCAAACCAGGGCAAGCCGATGACCATGATCGAGTTGGTGGTGGTTAGGGACAGAGGTATTAAGAGGTGAGGAGAGGTAATGGCCCCTCACCTACTCCCGATTTTTTTATTTTTATATTTTTATTTAAATTTTGTTACAAAATAGTTTATTTATAAATTTGTCCCACTTTTAAATATTTATAGTTTGTCATTTTCAACCCTAAATCTTAATTTCGTCTCTGGTGATGGTATGCCGTGCCAACGCTAAACCCTACAAAAGCACGGAACATCAACCGGCTCACGCGTTTTTTAGTACACTCGGGCTTCTTTGATGTCAAAGAAGATGGCTATGTTCTTAACGATGCTTCTCGACTCCTGCTCAATGATAATCCCTCATGTAACACCTTTCCTTAAATTGGTATTAGATCCTGTTTCAGCAGGGCCTTGGCATTTTCTAGGGGAGTGGTTCCAAAATGATAATGGTAACTCATTTGAAACCGCGCATGGGAAGACATCTTGGGACTATTATAGACATGATCCGCGAGTAAGCAATCTGTTTAATGAAGCCATGTCCAGCGATTCTCGGTTGGGTTGTTGTGTTCTGATTGACAAATGTAGGGGGTGTTTGAGGGGTTGAATTCCTTGGTGGATGTTGGGGGTGGCACAGGAACACTCGGCAGGGCCATTGCTGATGCATTTCCACACTTGAAGTGTACTGTGCTTGATCTTCCTCATCTTGTTGCTGGCCTACAAGACGATGGGAAATATGTTGGAGGTGACATGTTTGAGGGAGTTCCAGAAGCAGATGCTGTTTTTTTTATTGGATAGTCTTTGCACGTTCACTATCAATCTCATATAGCGAAAGCGTTAGACTTGAGAGAATGACATATCAATCAAACATAAATTTATAAAATCATATAAAATATAAAATTATTTTTTCATTAATATGTTATTATGTCAATTCATGGTCGAAATGAAACGTGAAGAATTAATATTCTTAAAAAATAGAATGTCAAATTGACTATTCAGACAAATATTAGGGACATTTTTGACCTTATGTCTTTCGTTTTTATTGATTCTCTATTTTTATGCATTTTGGTAAGAATAATTTATGGTTTTGAGTTTATCAAATAGTGGGTATTGCACAACTAAAACGACGATGAATGCTTTAATAATCTGAAGCGATGTAAAGAAGCAATATCAAGTGGAGAGGAGCATAGAGGGAAGGTGACTATAATAGACATGGTGTTGATGGAGAATGAAAATGAAAGAGACTCTAACTCGGTCGAAACTCAGCTATTCTTTGACATGTTAATGATGGCGATGACGAGCGAAAGGGAAAGACAGGAAAAAGAATGGGCTGATTTGTTTGTTGTTGTTTTAGTCACTATAAAATTACTCCTATATTTGGTGTAAGATCTCTGATTGAGCTTTATCCTTAGCAGGGGTATACATAATTTATGTCTTAAGATTATACAATTGTAACATTTTAAGATATAAAATTAAATCATTGATAAAAACTATAAAAATGTTTAAATTGAATGCAATTTTAGCTTTTTAAGAAAAGTATGACTTTTAATGCTTCTTGATCTATTCTTATCGACTCAGGTATAAAAAAGAACGATAAAATTTATTTTATTAATGTTTTAGATCCAATAATATAATAGAAAGAAATTTATGGTTTTATTTTAATGAACTCGATAAATGTCCATGTCCTTCAGAAAAGTAACGACTGACTAATTGTATGACTTTAATAACAAGAGAATGAATTAGTAGGAAAAGTTCATTTCAGGGTACTAGTAATGTAGACGGCTGTGATTTATATTCTATAGAAGGCCTAGATATATTAAAAAATAGTAAATATTTAAAGTTACAATAAGAGTTAACAATTATAATAGTAAATTAAATACATAATTTAAATATTTCTTTATAATTAGAAAGAAATTAGGTACTTAAGATTATATAAAGATCGTACAATGAAAATGTTAAAAAGTCTAACCAAAAGACTCGAACAAAAGATCAATACGAATAAATTTGACTGCATCAAAAAAAATCACAAAAAATGATTAAATTACTGAAAGACCACCGACAATCACAAACTAGAGCTGCACGTCATGAGAAAGCTATTCACGAACGCGAACCATGTATTTAAATTCAATCCGATTGTCTAAACCAAAAAAAAATCAGCAGAATAACAAATCAATGTCATCTTGATAAATCGATATGATATCAAATAACCAACCAGCCTCCTCAAAAACATCCAGCGCTGTTTTTATCGCCATCACCTCTTTCAATTTGAAATACTAAAATTTTTTATTACATGTTTTCTCAATCAGTTGATTATAAGATGAATACGGTTAATGCCAGTGAGGAGCACGTTAATGAGCTACTTCAAGCTCACGCTCACGTTTGGAACCACATGTTCAGCTTCATACGCTCCATGTCTCTAAAATGTACAATCGATTTAGGCATCCCGGATATCATTCAAAACCATGGCAATCCGATGACCGTGACCGAGTTGGTGGCGGCACTGCCGACGCTAAACCCTACAAAAGCATGCAACATCTACCAGCTCATGCGTATTTTAGTTCACTTGGGCTTCTTCGCACGTCAAAAGCTAGGCGACGAAGTCGAAGAAGATGGCTATGCTCTAACCAATGCTTCTCGTCTCCTTCTCAACAATAATCCCTTAAGTGTAACACCATTTCTGAAATCCACGCTCGATCCGATTTTAATGCAGCCTTGTCATTTTCTAGGGACCTGGTTCCAAAACGATGATCAGACCTCATTTGTTACTGCACATGGGAAGATGTTGTGGGACTATTGCAGCCATGATCCACGGGTGAACAATTCTTTCAATGAAGGCATCGCTAATTCGCTAGCGATGCTCGATTCGTTAATAGTATTTTGATCGACAAGTACTAGGGGGGATTCCAGGGATTGAATTCGTTGGTGGATGTCGGAGGGGGCACTGGAACACTAGGCAAGGCCATTGCTGATGCATTTCCACACATGGAGTGCACCGTGTTCGATCTCCCTCATGTTGTTGCTGGCCTACGAGATAGTGGGAACTTGAAATATGCAGCAGGCGACATGTTTGAGGGAGTTGCAGATGCTGTTTTATTAAAGGTTGTTACTGTTTTTTATTGCTCATCTATTTTTGGGTAAATTATTCAATTTATTCATTGAAGTTCAGACATATAATGTTATTTGTCACTAAAGTTTAGACATTAAACGATTTTGGTAAAATGACAAAAAATGCCCCCAACGTTTACATGTTTTGTCATTTGGCCACCTATTCTTTTTTTGGAGCAAACAACCCCAACATTTCAATTTAGTCAAAATATTCACAGTTGGATGGAAACCGTTAGTCAACTAACGGTCAGCGACTAATGTTGACTGGACTTTTCACGTGTTAAGTTCTGCTGATGTGTCAGCATCATATTCATCATGTGTCACCATCAGGTTCGGCCACGTGTCAACGGTTGATTCTGACGTCGACAGCTCTTAACACGTGGCAAGTCCAGTCAACATCAGCCGCTGACCGTTAGTTGACTAACGGTTTTCATCCAACTGAGGTATATTTGGACCAAATTGAAACGTTAAGGGGTTGTTTGTTCCAAAAAATAATAGGGGGCCAAATGACAAAATATGCAAATGTTAGAAGATTGATTGCTCCAAAAAAAGAATTAAAGGCCAAATGACAAAATATACAAACGTTAGGAGCATCGTTTATCATTTTGTCAACAATTTTTGTTACTCTTAAACCTCAAAGAGTCATAAATGGTGGCCTTTCGAAAGGAGAAGATAGGAAAGGTGATTATAATAGACATTGTATTAATGAAGAATGATAGAGACTCTAACTCGGTGGAAACTTAGCTCTTCTTTGACATGCTGTTGATGGCGACGGTGAGCAGAAGGGAGAGACAAGAGAAAGTATGGGCCAAGTTGTTTCTAGCTGCTGGCTTTAGTCACTATAAAATTACTCCCATACTTGGTATAAGATCTTTGATTGAGGTTTATCCCTAGGAGTCCACAACAATAATTTAGTATGCACACGAATAGAATATATTGTCTTTTTTTGTATTTTTTATGTTTCATCAATAATTTTATATGTGTATTATCAATAAAACATAAATAATCAATAAAGTAATAAAAAATAATCATTAATACATGTGGCATAAAATCATTAATAAAACATATAAATAAACAAAAAAAAACATACGAATGTATACTATGTGGGTTCAAAAGGTCAGTCTCTTGATGATTATTTTTTATTTTGTAATATAATTTGTGGGAGTTAAAAATACTCCAATGTCAATGTAAGTGATAATAATAATAAGGTATAATGAACTTTTTCTCTCTTGAATTGTATAGTTTGTGTCATTTTTTTTTTGTATAATGTCAAAAAATGCCCCCAACATATTATGAAATGATTATTTTAGTTTTTTTATTTCTTTTGGTCCACTTTTACCCGTAACGTTTTATTTTGGTTCAAAAGAATTTCACGAATGAAAATCATTAGTCGACTAACGGTTAACTTGGGATGATAATGTGGCATGTTGACTTGGCTTGAGAGGCTGACATGGCAAAGTGCCACGTCAGCAATATTTAAAAAAAAACAATTTTAGTTTTTTCTAAAAATAATAAATAATATATTTTTAGTTTATTATTTTTAATTTTTTTTAAATAATAAATAATATTTAATTTGATTTTTTATTTTCAAAAATAATAAATTAAATAAATTATTATTATTTCTAATTTTTCTATAAATAATAATTTACTTAATTTATTATTTTTAAAATAATAAATTGTTTAATTTATTATTTTAAAAATAATAAATATTTTAATTTATTATTTTGAAAAATTAAGAAAATTTATTTTTCAAAAATTAAATCAAATAATTTTTTTTAAAAAAAATAAAAACAATAAACTAAATAAATTATTCTTAATTTTTTTAAAAAATTAAAATTATTTTTAATTTTTTTGCTAACGTGGAAAAGTGCCATGTCAGCTTCCCTAGCCAAGTCAACATGTCACATCATCATCTAGTGTTGAGCCTTAGTCAACTAATAATTTTCATCAACGATGATCATTTTGACTCAAAATAAAACGTTAGAGATGAAAGTACACAAAAAAAGGGGGCCAAAGTAACCATTCCATAAAACGTTAAAGACATTTTTTAACATTATGCTTTTTTAATCTCTTTTAACCCTCAAACTTTTTATTTTATTAAATTTAAAAAATAAATAGAAAAAGTGATGGAGCTATTATGCTAACACCATCTATTTTGTCCTTTTTTACATCAATGTTAATGTAAGTTTTTTTCATTTTAAAAAATACAAAGTTTAAAATAATCATTTTTAAACAAACATGAAAAATGAAAAAAGTTATAAAACATGATGTTGAAAAATATATGAAAATTTTAAAATCATAAAAATTATTTTAAAATTTTAAAAATATAATAATAGTAATAAATTGTAAAAAATATAAATTTTAAGAGAAATAAAAATAGGAAAACATAAAAAAATCATAAAAGGTTATGAAAATTATTAAAAAAAATAATTGTAAAAAATATTTTATTTGATAGTCAAAAATTGAAAGTTAAAGGGCTAAATGAGGGGGAAAACTTAATTTAAGAGTCAAAATAACAAAGTTTGCATAATCTAAGGACCGAAAAGTCATTAACTCTAATAATAATAATAATAATAATAATAATAATAATAATAATGATAACTGAGTGACTGTCCTCATCTTTTAGATAACTTTCGTTTTGAGCATATGAGATACTGTTGTAAAGGTCGCATAGAGTAGAATAAGATCCAATCGAATCCTTATTCGAATCTCCACCTTTACCTATTCGAAATATGGCTCAAAGTTACCATTCTATCACGTTTTTTCAACAATCCCCCATATGAATGAAATTGATGCATTTTTATCAAAAATATTTTGACTCGATGTGGTGATAGTTTCTATGATTGATAGTTGCATAGGATATGTAGGTTTCCTCCTTTGAACCTTTCCTTGTGAAAGTATATTTACTTTACTGGCCATCTAGTAGACGTGATGTTCTTGAACTATTCAGTCGTTTGTGTAAACGATGATATACTCCACACAACTACCTTTCAGACACGAGTTTTGTTCTCATGGTTATATCCATATGGCCGTGGACATCGCATGGTTCAGCAAGAGTTTGAGAGAACTATGCTCAAATAGTCTACTTGAAGCGGCCCCACTTCACTCTCACATAGGTGACTTATGTTGCTTGGCTCACCAAAGCACACAATGGTCATTAAAAGTTTTGCTTAGCCTGTTCCATTTTTAGTCATTGTTTACATCATAAGAATATACTTGGGAGAGTAACCCCCACAGTGATCGCACAAGGTCTATGCAATTAGGTTGTCCTTTTGAACCTAGATCTTGGGATCTCCAGTCAACTAGGTAGGGTTTTCTTTACATAGCGCCTTAAGTTTTCCATGGGCTTTAGTCTCATTCCTTTCGATGTTTTCTCAACTTGATCTCTATTTAACCCTTTGGTTAGCGGATCTGCAACGTTATCCTTTGATTTACATAATCAATAGAGATAACTTTATTTGAGATCAGTTGTCTAACTGAGTTCTAGCTATACCATAATCATCATTGTCAAATTTCTCAAGAATCTGTCCACATAGTGTAATAATATGAGACTTTTATGTGACCGTTTAATTTGGATGTCCAAAATTATGTCGTCTAGTCTCATATTTAACATGACATTGGTACGTTTTACCATTTCATTGTTGCATATAACAATGAGCGTGTCATCAACATAGGATCATGTATCCTAATGCACACTTTTGTCACATTTTTATTTGTCATCATGACAGTGTTTTCGTTTCAACCTTTTGTTAAACGTATAGACTAATTTCCATTGATAGTCTCCAAGGTTCATTCCATTGAACTTGGACCAACTTCCCTAAATATTAAGGAAATATATTTCAAAGAATGAGACACTCTTAGTTTTCCATTATCACATTCTTGTGCATCTATTTGTACACAAGAAATTTTTATTTGTTACTATGTTCTACATAGTCAATGAAAATATAGTCCACTTATTTCCATTTATTTCGGTAATAGGAATATTACCTTTGCAAGACACCCCACATTTTTATGTAGTTGTAGGAAGGTTTTATTTCCTTCCATAACTCATATGGTGTCTTATTAGTTGATAGAACAACCCCCCCACATGTTAGCCACATTTTGAAGTTTCAATTGTACCCTTTGATGTTGCAACGTTACTCACATAGAGTTTCTCCAAATTAATCAATGTATTAATTTTGGATTTCAACATCCTACTTATAGTGAATAATTTCCCTATAGCATATTTTCCTGTAAGAAAATTTTAGTTTGTTCTATCATTTGAATAAACATCACTATGATTCATATCAAGCGGTTTCGCACTTCTTCGTATGTTTCACATTTGAAACAAAAAGGATGTGTTCCATGTTAAAGAATCATAATTAACATGTCCATGCCATAAATCATGTAAACGAAAATAAACAATATTCTTTATTCATAATTCTTGAGTTTTACAAAGATTATAACATATTCCTACCCACAACCATCCGCTTTTATTAGGCATATAACTCTTCTTCCTCCACAATATTAGCCTCCTTGGCTTTTTTTGCATGTCTACATTCAGAAGATCTGTGCCCCACTTTTCCACAGTTGAAACAGACTCCCTTGGATTTTTTCTTCTTGGAAATTCCATTATTGGGCCCTAACTTTGTTTTGGCTTGGTGTTGTTGGGGTTGCCTTCCTCTCCTGACTTCGACACATTTGCCTTAGCCTCCTCAAAGGTTTCTTTATTGAGCTTTCTAGCATTACCTCTGTTTTCTTCTTCAATACGAAGTCTGACAATTACTTCCTCCATTGACATCTTCTTTCTTTTGTGCTTCAGGTAATTTTTGAAGTCATTCCATCCGGGTGGCAGTTTTTCTGTGATGACAGCTACTTGAAAGGATTCACTTTTCATCAAGAATTCCATGGATAATCACTTGGACTTCCTCCACTTGACTTACTACTGGCTTTGAATCAACCATAGTAAAATTCAAGAATTTTGCGATTAAGAATTTCTTAGTCCCAACATCTTCTGCTTTGTATTTTTTGTCCAATACAGCTCACAGTTCTAATGTTGTTTTGTACACATCATATACCGGATACAACGAGTCTTGTAGTCCATTGAGGATGTAATTTCGACAGAGGTAGTCGCCATTTTCCCAATCCTGGGTGATGCTGAAGACGGTGAGCTCATCCACCTCTCCTTCTTCGTCTACTAACGTGATAGTCGGAGGATCTTCCTTCAGATATTTTACCATATTCAACACGGTCATGTAGAACAGCATCTTCTGTTGCCATGTTTTGAAATTCAGCCCACAAAATTTTGGCGACTTCTCATTGTGGTTCATTGCCACTGTCGTTGCTTTCAGATTCGAAATAGGTTGTTTCGAACCCTGGCCCTAAGCCGACACCTTGGTGTTCGATGAATCAACATAGTTTTCCGTAGTCATTGTTCATGTTCACAAAAGAACCAATACTCAGAATCAGATATAATTCTAATAAATCGAAATTCAATTTCGTTTATTTTTTCTCTTGTTTTTTCACAAAATCTGTAACCTCAGTTACTCTCAACAACAATTTCTGTAACACATATATGTCCCGTTTATTTTTGAGATCTAAGCAAACCCGTTAAAATGGTAGGATAATTCCTGAAACAAATTTATTTGCTTGACTCGCAATCCTTTATTTTGAATTGCGTTGGAGTTATTGTGTCTTAAGATTGTTGGACAAAAAGGGTTAAAATTTGAAATAATTTAATATTAAACGGCAAAAAGAAGAACATAAATTAGAAGAATAAAAGCAAGATTCAGAATAACAGAAAATAAGTTCGAGATAACCGAAAATATGGCAACAGAAGATGCAACAGCAGATGATTATCTTCAGCAGCACAACTGAGTAATCATGAACAAACTCGAGCCTTCGACTATCACCAAAATAATGCAGATTTTTTGGGAGAGAAAAGAAGTTGAAAATTATGTATTTTTCTATGTGTTTAAAACTGGAAAAAAAATGCCATGTATTTATAGGGGAAAATTAGGTTAAACGTGAGTAAACCAAAATTTCGATTTTGTCCTCTATCGGATATATGCGTGAACTGCAAGCATAAAATCAAATCCGAAAAATCCCTATAATTTCATAATTAAATGCTTGTCACAAAAGGAAAAAATTAATTCGAAGTGGTAAAATATCCGCAAGCCCATGCAGGGCCCAACCGATTTGGACATTCGCATTGACCACATCGTGCGAGTGCACCCCAACCCAAATGGGATTAGATTCATACCCCCTGCGCGCAAGGCACATGTTTAACTCAAGTCATTCAATGATCACAAAGTGAGTAAGTGTATATAAATACTTCTTATTCCATTTATCCCATCAATGTGGGATTGGGTTTTCCATTTCCTTTTCTCAATTCACACCTCCTTACTTTGAGCATTAATTTCTCATTCACTACTCATCCGTTTTGAGCATATGAGATACCGTTGTAAAGGTCTCATGGAGTAGAATAAGATCCAATCGAATCCTTATTCGAATCTCTACCTTTACTCATTCGAAATATGGCTCAAAGTTACCATTTTATCACGTTTTCCAACAATTTCCACACATGGAGTGCACCGTGTTCTATCTCCCTCATGTTGTTGCTGGCCTACGAGATAATGGGAACTTGAAATATGCAGCAGGCGACATGTTTGAGGGAGTTCCGGCTGCTGACGTTGTTTTATTAAAGGTTGTTACTGTTTTTTATTGCTCATCTATTTTTGAGTAAATTATGTAATTCATCACTAAACTTTATTATTTTGGTCACTGAATTTTTAAAACTTTCAATTTATTCATTGAAGTTCAGACATGTAATGTTCATTGTCACTAAAGTTTAGACATTAAACGTTTTTGTTACTCTTAGACCCCAAAGAGTCATAAATGGTGGTCTTTCGGTCCCAAATTTCACTAGTCACTTTGTCCCCACCCACTAAGTCTGAATTTGACCTCCATTTTGTCAGAAAGTGCTTCGAAAATCATGAATCAGCTAAAAACTTTCTAGTTTCTCTCGTTAATTTCCCTCCTCCGCTTTCGGATGAATTTCGTTTCTACGTATGTTGTTTCTCTCGTGTCGACAAAATTTTTCACTGTTCCGATCTTGGAGAAGCTCATTTGTTTGCCGGTAAATGAAAAGTTAACGATAGAATGATTAAAAACATTCAATGTCTAAACTTTAGTGAGCAAATTAAACATTTTAAAATTTCAGTGACTAAAATAGGTTTGAGATTAAAGTTCACTGATAATTTATGCAATTTATTTTTTCTATGCATTTTAGGATTGTGAATGACTTATGGTTTTGAGTTGATTAAACGGTGGATGTTGCACGTTTGGAAGTACGATGAATGCTTAGAGATTCTGAAGCAATGTAAAAAAGCGATTTTGAATGGAGAGAAGAAGACATGAAAGGTGATTATAATAGACATTGTACTAATGGAGAATAATAGAGACTCTAACTCAGTGGAAACTCAGCTCTTCTTTGACATGCTGTTGATGGCGACGGTGAGCGGAAGAGAGAGACAAGAGAAAGTATGAGCCAAGTTGTTCTTGTCTGTTAGATAACTTCGGGTTTTTTTTTTAACTTCTTATTTGTAGCTTTTTAGTTTTAACCACAAATTTACATATATCTAATAGTATAAAAACTTTTTAATTTTACTTTGTGTAATTGGTTCATATCATATTTAAATATAATAAATATATAAGTGTTCCTAATTTAGGAATGTTTTATATATAAAAGATTCAATGAAAAAACCTTTTATAAAATCTAAATCAACATGCTAGATAAACATATTTATCAATAACAAGTCTTGGAGTGATGGATCCCTTCAGGAGAGTAAGGGTTAGGAGAGTTGCGGCAGTCATCCTATAATAAATCTCTAAAGTATCTAATTTAAATTAATCGATCAATGAATTAGATACATATTTTTATTCTCTCACTGTATAACAAAATCGAAACAATATATCGGTTGTAAGAAAAGATTATTTAATATATGTTTTATTTCCACGATATTGTACCACATTTTGCATGTAAACAATTTCACAGTGCTTTGTGTCAACCGAAACTACCGCAACAACAACTACTACAAACGGTAACCGTACTGTCTTCTCCAATGAAAAGAAGAAGTAAAAACCCTAAAACCACAGCATGATCTGTAACATCTAGAAAGATAGATGAGCTATAGGTATGACACGAAGTGGTGACTTCCGGTTGACTGAGACGCCGTAGAGTTCAGTCATGTCCAAATTTTCAGCTGTTTCGCCAGCCGGAAACTTCCAGTCAAACCAATATAGAAGGTTGGCCACCACATATTCAATAGAAGCCACTGCAAACGGCAGCCCGGGACACCCCCTTCTTCCGAAACCAAATGGGATGAATGCATAATCTTCACCTTTGAAATCAATGGAGCTGTTCTCGAACCTCTCCGGGAAGAACTCTTCAGGTTTCTCCCACCATTCGGGATCTCTCTGAATGGCCCATCCATTGATCATGATCGTGGTGCCCGAGGGAATGTCGTAGCCTTTCAGTTTAACACTTGCGGATGTTTTTCGAGGGACAAGAAGAGGAGCAGCTGGGTGTAGTCTGAAAGTTTCTTTGGTCACACACTTTAAGTATTGCATTTTACTGATATCTTCCACATCCACCTTAGGCTTGTTTCCCACCACTTTTCTTACCTCTTCTTGGACCTTTTTCATGGCGTTCGGATGCTTTAGAAGCTCGGCCATCATCCAGTCCATTGTTGTTGTAGTGGTGTCGGTTCCTCCTACAAACATGTCCTGAGATTATAAAAAAACAAATTACTTTGAACCATGTTAGCTCGTATCGACACAAATTTTAGTCGAAGAGGTGTAATCTTTTTATGATATCGGCAACTATATCACTACGCTGTAGAGATAAATATTGTAGGGAGATCGGGAGGATGCTTTGGGATACACTGCAGGATTTTAGGATATGAGATATCCAGATATGAAAATGGTTTTGGGATGAGATACCGAGTCTTGGGATACATGAGATATTGAAATATCATGTATTTCTATGAACAAAATTTCTTTTTTATGCTCAACACTAAAAAATTGAACTTTAAACTCTAATCCTACATTCCAAATCTTAGAGCCTAAACCCTAATCATAAACCCTAAACATATATATTTTAGTTTAGGGCATAAATAGAGACATCAAAAAGAGACAATATTTATATTCATATTTATACTCTTCATATTCGTACAAAATATTGTTGCCCCTTTTCGGTGCTCTTACTATGCTCCAACACTAAAAATAAATAAATTCTAAGCTATAACCCTAAATTCTAAATCCTAAACCATAAATCTAAACCCTAAAAATACACCTTACCCCCAATTCCATAAATTCTAACTCTAAACCATAACCTTAAACATTAACTCTAAACCTAGTGTTTTAGTGCGGGAGCATACATGTGGGCACCAAAAATGGCAGAGGATTTCTATTCTTCATATTCTCTAAACAAAAATTTTCTACCCCTTTTAATGTCCCTATATATGCCCCAACAATAAAAACTAAACGCTACACTCTGACTCTATTTCCTAAATCACAAACTCTAAACCTAAAAACTAAATATACATCTTAAACTCTAAACTATAACTAAACCCATTTTTTAGTGTTAGAACATATGTATTGGACCAAAAATGGTAGAAGATTCCTATTCGTATTCTCTACGTTTATAGTTAATTATTTATTTGTTTTATCTTTAGACGTAAACAAGACCAAACCACTTTAAATCTCGTCTTTTACTCATGTTGTTGTTTTGACAAAATTCCTAACGGACCAAATCAAGGCAGAGAAAAGGAAATTAGGAAAACGAAAGAAGGGAGGCAGTGTTGAGTGAGAGACCAGTAAGATTGCTTTGATGTTGTCTCGAGTGAGGTCCATGCCCAACATGCCATCCTTTTGGAGCTGCATAATGATGGAAACGAAGTCCTTTTGTTTGGTAAATTCTTCATGATTTTCCGAAGTAATATGTTCCTCAATGACCTGATCAAGGAAAACATCGAATTCTGCAGATAATGCTTTCAAACTTGGAACATATCCGGTAACCACATCTAGCCACCTCAGGTAAGGAAACATATCGCCAATATAAAACCTTGCGAACAGAACCATCATCCTTCTCGCCATCAGCCCAAGCTTGCTGCACCCATCTTCTTCTTCACTTTTGTGACTAAGAACACACCGGGAAACCATGTTGCTCGTAGCAAACATGAGCATGGCGGTCAGATTAATAGGCTCTCCTTTAAGACAAGTGCTACGGATTTTGTCGATAAGAACTTCAACTTCCTCGTTTCTAACGAACTGAAATGAGTGCTCTCTTTTGTGGCTGAAAAGCTCAACCACGCTGACCTTCTTGACTTGTCTCCAGTACTCATCGTGGGCTGCAAAAGCCAGGTCTTTGCATCCGTAGAACAGGATATCTACGGCCGTGGTCCTTGGTCTGTCGGAGAAGGCAATGTCGTGGTTTTTGACAATTTCTCTGACCATGTCGGCTGATGAAACTAGTAAAGTGGGGTTATACCCCAAGTGGAGAAGAAGGAGAGAGCCATAGTTCCGGGAGAGGTCTCGAAGGGAGCGGTGGGGAAGTTTGCCTAGTTGGTGGATGTTGCCGATGATTGGTAGCTTTGGGGGTGACGGAGGCAAAGTCAGATTCTTCTTTTTAGCTAGTTTCAGCAGAATTAAAAGGGAGAAAAGGAGGAGCAGAGATAGAAACAATGGATTGCTGGAAAGTTTTGCTACATACATTAGCTCCATTTGCAAAATCTGATGATGAAACTCTTCACTACTTTGCCTTTCTTTTATAGTCTCTCAGCTAAAATTTAAATAGCTGCCACAACTGCAATAACGATTATTATAAAATAATAATGACATCATTTAAAATTACGATATTCGCGATTGTTACGTCCGCAATAACATTAATTGTTAAAAAAAATTCATGACCGCGATACATGCAGTCACGGAAGAAATTTGATGGGGGCACCTCAAAATTTTGAAAATTCATCTTTTGGCTACATTTATTAGCTCCATTCTTTCGTTTTCCAATTACCTTTTCTGTGCCCTTAATTTTCACGACCGTCATGTCTACAATAATATCAGTTATATAATAGTAGTAACACCGTTTAAAACTACGATACTCTCAACTGTTATGTCTACAATAGTATCAGTTATTAAAAAAAATTCGTGATCGCGATCTATGTGGTCAGGGGAGAAATTTGGTGGGGGCCACAACCTTAAAATTTTGAAAATTCATTATCCCCTTTAAATTTTCTAAAAATATAATTAGGTCCGTTTAAATATTTGAATGCCCTAAATTTTTTAAAAGCTCATCATTTGGCCTTTAAAAAAATTTAAATATCTTATTCGGCCTCCTCAAATATTTGAATCTTTGTAATCATTTCTTTAAAATTTTTATTAATATGTATTTATATACTATTAAAGAAACACAACAACGTTGATTTTTTGTTTTGCTCAACAAATATAATTTTATTAGGGATAATTAAATCATACAACATAGGCTTATTTGTGTGCCTAGATAAAAACTTCCCTAAACTTATACGAAGAAAAATATGCACACACAACTAGACGCAAATCGAACACGTAGCAAAAACCAACACACCACTCAAATGCTTACAATAAAATACATAAGGTCCGATCATCATAAAAGAATTACCTTGACAGTCCTACCTTCACTGAGGGAATCCACCCTTCCATTATAGACTCACGAGTAAGTTGTCGTAATGTTTTAAGTCTTTTCTCCCAAAAATAAAGAATTTTTTTTGCTTGATAAACAAAATTTTATTAAGAAATTATAATCGTTCCTTACTCTGAATTGTGTGTGTCACGGACCAAACTTTCCGGATTGAGACATTGGCGCAAGCATCAGATAGGGAGGTTGTGCGCAATGTAACGGGCTTGCCAAATGTGGCCCAACACTCAGAGAATGTCGTGGACCATACCTTTTGGACCAAGGCGTTGGCGCAACAATCAGCCAAAGAAGGTTTACGCGATGTAACGGGCTTGCCAAATGTGGCCCAGCACTTGGAGGAAGGCGTGGACCAAACCTTTGGGACCGAGGCATTGGCGCAAGAATCAGCCAAAGAGGGTTTGCGCGGTGTAACGGGCTTGCCAAGACCATCACACTTGGCCCGGCACTTGGAGAATGCTAGAAAGCCCACAAGACTTAGCAAATCCATGGAGGATTTAGGAGGGTAATTCGGTCAAAGCATCATCTATTTATTTGGAATATAATTTGTAGATAATGTTTGTGATAATTAGAGATTTGAATTGAGATTTGATTAGATAAGATCAATCTCGACCGTCGATGTAATTTAAACTGAGCCGTTGGATGTAGTGGAGTTCAACTATAAATAGAGGCTCCCTCCTCACTTGTAAATCACTTCACTTCACTTCACTTATTTATTTACTTTGGGTAATACAAGAAGCATTTACTCTAAACTCTTTATTGTTCTTCATTGTTCTTGAGTGTTCTTCATTGTTCGTGTTGCCAATCTCTTTTCGTTGTTCTTTGATTAGTTTTCGCTTAGAACGATCTTTCGTTCGAGGGCTTCGAGAAGTGTTTGATCTTCCGAAGTGAGAATCCTGGCTGAGTTAGGTATTTGTCGGGAGAACTTCACCTAAGGCCGTGACAAGGGATTTCAGGGTGACTTAAAAGACATTTCAATCGAGAAAGCGACTAAGGTTCACACGATTCGTCTGGCAAAGGTCTAGCCCGTGACAAGATCCATCGAAACCTGGAGGGCTTGTCGGAGCCATTGTCGAGCATGAGTACTCACAAGGCTGGTTGAAGGCTGACTTAGGCGTAGGAATCGACTGATTTGCGTCGAAGGCCGTACGGATCCGCTAGGGTCAAAATCTAGCCCCGTGACAAGTGGTATTAGAGCGAGTCGAGGAAGGGACTTGTGTTCAAGCCAGCTTGCAGGTGCAGTCAAGTGTGGTGGATTCCAGCTTGTAGTTGCAGTCAAGCGTGGTGGTGATTTGCGTTCAAGCCAGCTTGCAGGTGCAGTCAAGTGTGGTGGATTCCAGCTTGTAGTTGCAGTTAAGCGTGGTGGTGATTTGCGTTTGAGTTAGTCGAAGTGATCAGGGATCAGACTAGTTCGTGGCAAAGTGGTGATTGAGATGGCACCAAAGAAGAAGACATTGATAATGGACGAAGTAAAAAAGACTCTGAATGAATTTGACGAGATGAGCAACCGTCTTAAAAATAAGGGGCAATCGAATCTTGAATTCATAACGGTCGTGGAGGCTTGGGTTGATAAACTCTTGGACTTCAAGAAGGAGGCCAAGGTGGTGTTTGAACAGCTAGAGTCGGTAAACCTTGAGAAGCTGGGTTCGTTGGATTTTGAGATGTTAGAGTCTCTGGAAGGGATCCAGGAGGAGATTGAATGGGCTCTTAATGGCTTGGAAGTTAAGATATCTGAGCGTGGCAATTCCTTAGAGGCTACAGTGGAAACTCTAAGAGAAGAGGCCAAAAAGACCCAAGGTGTTGTAGAGTCACGTCTTAAAAAGTTAGAGTCCATAGAAGGCAAGTTCAATGACGAGACGCAACCCATGGAAACTCTAAGAGAGGAGGCCAAAAGACCCAAGGTGTTGTAGAGTCACGTCTTGAAAAGTTAGAGTCCATAGAAGGCAAGTTCAATGACGAGACACAACGCATCCGCAACGAGTTGGAGATAGTTCGAGAGAGTTGTGCTTGTGAAGCCAAGATGGGGGCTTTGCAAAAAGCGGATGATTCTTCCAAGGAGAAAACCGCGAAGGAGATCCAAGAAGTTCTTAACTCGATGTACGAGAAGTTGAACCAACAAGGTAATTCCCTTCAAGATGCAGTGGAGGCAATAAAGGTAGAATTGGAGTCGTTGGGAAATAGGGTTCTTAGACTTGAGAAATTCGAAGAGGAGGCCAAGCAGACCCAAGGTGTTTTCTAGTCCTGTCTTGATGAAGTAGAGTCTATAGATGACCGGTTCAAGGATGAGACACGAGAAGTTCTCAACAAGTTGGTGACTGTTCGAGGGAGTAATGCTAGTGAAGCTGAGATGGAAGCTTTGCGGAAAGAAGTGGATGAGCTCAAGAGGGAGCTGCTTAGTTGCAAGACCGCAATGAGTGAATGTGATGCGCCCAAGACCTTCTTAGAGGGATTTAGACTGGGGGCGAAGCTCGTAGTAGAGTAGGGAGATGCCCAAAGACTTTCAGAGGCTCTTGTTATTGCCGAACCTCTGACCGAGCCCGCAGAATGCAAGCAAGCAAGTGTTGAGTCAACCAAGCCCAGTTCGAGAGACAAGGGGAATGGTGAGGCTAAGTCCATGCCATAAAAGAATGGGAGCAAGAAGTTGAAGTGCTACTTCTGTGATGGTCCTCATTTGATAAGGGGATGTCCCGAGAAGAATCGCCTAGCTGCCATGGTGAAGACAGCAGACGAGTCAAAGGGTGAAGTAGCGAGACTTGGGGCGATTGTATGTGTCAGTGCCGTCAAGCGAAGTGGGAGCCGTGGTTCGACTACGAGTGACAAAGTAGTCCAGCCAGTGATGAAACTTGGTGCGATAGCAAGTGAGAAAGCTGTCGAGCCGAAGGTAAAGACGAGGCGATTGGAGTGCTACCGATGCAAGGGACCTCATAAGTTACGGAGATGCCCGTTTCGAGCCAAGTGGTCTGAGGGACAGGACAAGGCCAAGAGTAAAGAGCCTGTGAAACTTGGTTCAGAATTGTCTAGTTCTGCCAAGGTAAGCGGAGACCATGAGCAGAATGGGTTGAAGATGTCCGGGAAGGCTGGGAAAGAGCTTGCCGAGAATGTTCGAGTGAAGAACATTACTTTTGAGACCAGTAGAGTGTCGAAGGGGGCTAAGCCGTTGAGGGACATAGCAACCGTTAAGATGCCACCTATGGGCAAGGTGGGAAAGAAGCGAAGGACTTCGAGGAAGAAGTGCCAACGCAAGATGAAGCAGCTAGAGTGCTACCAGTGTAAGGGGCCTCACAAATTACGAGATTACCTGGATCGAGTCAAGCCATCCAAGGAGTTGGGTGAGCCCGAAGAGAGCGAGGCTGCATCGCTTGATCCGATATGTCGAGTTCTGCCAAGGCCAAGGGGGACCGAAAGCAGAAAAGGGGTGACCATGTCTGAAAAGGCTACCGAGGATATTCGGGGTAAGAGCATCGCTTTAGAGACCATTAGAGTGTCGAAGGGGGCCAAGCCGTGAAGGGACATAGTAACCGTGGAGATGCCACCAATGGGCAAGATGGGAAATGAGCGATGAACTTCAGGTAGGAAGTGTCGACATAAGAGAAGCAACGGACTTCAAGGAAGAAGAGCTGATGCAGAGTATCACAACGGACTTCAGAGAAGAAGAGCTGATGCAGAGTAGAGCAACAGACTTTGTGGTGAAAGTGCCGATGCATACAAAGAACTTTGATGAAGAAGGTTCAATGCAGAGGGGGGCAGACTTCAAGGAGAAAGAAGGGCTGGCCTATTTTAGAGTAAATGTGATCGAGGAAAAGGTACATCTCAAACACATTCCTAGTGTTTTTGGTTTTGATTTGCCATTGTTGATGAGCGTAGGTCAAGTAAGACCTAGTCTTGATCTTGAGGAAATGAAGATTGGAAGAGACCTTTCAGAGTTCAAAGGGGCAAGCCAGAGTTGTCGACGAATCTGATAGTTCAGTCTGTGTTCAATGTTGTGACAACTTCCAAGTCTTTGCCGCAGGACCAAGTGGGTCTGAGTCGAGGTAAATCGGAATTTATGGGAGAATGCTCCTACAAGAGAGATGTATCAAGAGGCGTGTTAGCACGCGATGTTCAACGACAGTTTGAGTCGAGGCGAGAAGTTCATATGGGGGAATTACATGAAGCTGAGACATCGACGAGTAATCAAGTTGACCCTGCCCAGGATCGTTCGAGTGTAGCGACGAGGGCGTCGCTAAGTCAAGTGAGGGAGAATGTCACGGACCAAACTTTTCAGATCGATACATTGGCGCAAGCATCAGATAGGGAGGTTGTGCGCAATGTAACGGGCTTGCCAAATGTGGCCCAACATTCGGAGAATGTCGTGGACCATACCTTTGAGACCAAGGCGTTGGCGCAAGAATCAACCAAAGAAGGTTTGCGCGATGTAACGGGCTTGCCAAATGTGGCCCAGCACTTGGAGGAAGGCGTGGACCAAACCTTTGGGACCGAGGCATTGGTGCAAGAATCAGCCAAAGAGGGTTTGCACGGTGTAACGGGCTTACTAAGACCATCACACTTGGCCCGGCACTTGGAGAGTGCTAGAAAGCCCGCAAGCCCACAAGACTTAGCCAAATCCATGGAGGATTCAGGAGGGTAATTTAGTCAAAGCATCATCTATTTATTTGAAATATAATTTGTAGATAATGTTTATGATAATTAGATATTTGAATTGAGATTTGATTAGATAAGATCAATCTCCAACGTCGATGTAATTTAAACTGAACCGTTGGATGTAGGGGAGTTCAACTATAAATAGAGGCTCCCTCCTCACTTGTAAATCACTTCACTACACTACACTTCACTTCACTTCACTTATTCATTTACTTTGAGTAATACAAGAAGCATTTACTCTAAACTCTTTATTGTTCTTCATTGTTCTTGAGTGTTCTTCATTGTTCGTGTTGCCAATCTATTTCCGTTGTTCTTTGATTAGTTTCAGCTTAGAACGATCTTTCGTTCGAGGGCTTCGGGAAGTGTTTGATCTTCCGGAGCGAGAATCCTGGCTGAGTTAGGTGTTTGTCGGGAGAGCTTCACCTAAGGCCGTGACAAGGGATTTCAGGGTAACTTAACAGACGTTTCAACCGAGAAAGCGACTAAGGTTCACACGATTCGTCTGGCAAAGGTCTAGCCCGTGACAAGATCCATCGAAACCTGGAGGGCTTGTCGGAGCCGTTGTCGAGCAGGAGTACTCACAAGGATGGTTGAAGGCTGACTTAGGCGTAGGAATCGACTGATTTGCGTCGAAGGCGTCTAAGGCCGCACGGATCCGCTAGGGTCAAAATCTAGCCCCGTGACATGTGTCTCATTAAAAATCTCTCTAATCTTAAATGGAGAAAAAGAGTACAACATTACTTGGGAAGGTATGAAATATAACAGAAAATTAAACCCCCTCACCACCAAGCTTTGAATATTACAATCCTATGCATACCTGCCACCATTTCCAAGAACGTTGCAATGGATTATTAAGCCAATTAAGGATCACCTGTGAGTCCAATTCAACCGATAATAAAACTTTACCAACTCATTTTGCAGCAGAGAATACTTCAACGTCAAAATTTTACATTATATATAAAATTTATTACACAAAAATATCTAGTTGCCCCCCTTAAATTAAATGTCAAATTAACGGTACTACAGTGATCCAATAACGTTTATTATGTTTGTAACTACGATAAACGTAACGTGCTATAATTGCAACTTAAATCCTGCCTCTAGGCTCTAAGTGCTTACATCTCCTTTAGCTTTATTTTCGCAGCGTGACGCAGCTAATGCATTGGTATCTCTTTTAATAAGTTTATCTGTTGAATGTTTAAAATAATAATAATAATAATAATGTATTCAAGTAAACTCTCAAAACAAAATAAATTTAATCAAAATTCAGTTGGATTCAATTAATTATCTAAATTTTCTGATTATAGACAAACTTTTTCCATTCCACCCTCAGAAGTCTTGGTCTCATATATCACCAATAGTAATTAAAAAATAAAATCTAATAAAATAATTTTATGTCTTGAGTTGCCAAAACTGACTTAATATACTTTTTTATTTATTGACTATAGTTTTTTGGTTTTCCAAGGTTTGCATCAATAAAGGATACATTGATCATAAATTTTAATATATACTCATAAAATAAAAAATTAAATTCTCGACTACTAATTAAGATAAAAAGAAACTTTTACCATCTCATCACTATACTTTTTAATTGGATACACAATTTATGAAGATTTTATTTTATACAAAAGCACTAATAAGAGGTCATAGTGAATGTTTATTACTTTTGTTTACTTATCGGTATTTGACCTATTAATCAATATTTAGGATCGAATATTGCAAATGTTCATCAAGAGAGCGACATTTCTAACCTAATTTACTTCCTTCACAACATTATTATTCAAACCTCTTATTTTATTTAAGGGTTAACTTTTCATTCCGCTAGATCAACTGGTAGTGAAAAATATTTTATTTTAAAACTTTTGAGTGTTTATGCAATTTTTTTGAACAATTTCTACGTAGTGGGAAGAGAAGAGGAATTTTGCTTCTAATAAGTCTTGAACACACAACCTAAAAAAATAAAGATAAATAATATATATATATATATATATATATATATGCGCGCGCGCGTTATTTGTTACTCGTTAGCCATGATATCACATGAATGTTTTAAAAAGGGTGGCGCCAGAGCTTTGCACAACAAAAAGGCTGCTAGTGTTTTTTAGGGAAGAAAAAGGGGCATGTCTAAAAAAACGGCTTACCTACAGACTAAAAAGATGCCATTTTTTTAATCCGTTGGATGAAGCCGGATTAATAATAGACGTTAGATTGAAAAAAAGATGTTACCCGGTGAACCGGTTACCTTAACTGACCTTACTCTGGTATAAGGTAAAAAGAAGGTGGAAAGCTTCATTAACCAAAGAGGAGCGGGAGAAAACTGAAAATTAGGGTTTCGAAACTCTCAAACACGTTGAAAGCATTCCATGGGTGATTGTTCGTGATTTTGATTTGTGAAGGTTAGGGATTCGAAACTCTCAAGTAAATCACCTAAATGAAACTGTTTCTATGATTTTAGGGCTTTGTGGCGTATTTTTTTAAAATTTGTCCTCTCTGATATGAGGTTTTAAGGGCTTACTAGTGATAGGTTCTCTTTGTTTTGTAATTATATACATATTTGTTTTTGGAGCTGAAATTTTCTCTGGGTTAAGATGGTGTTTGTGTGTATTTTAGTTAGTTTTCTATGTTTTCCAATTATTTTAGTTTTGAAGGTTTTCCCATTGATAGGGCCTTCTTGATTTATGATTATATGATATTATTGGAGTTCAATTACTTGCTGGTGGTACTTGGTTGAAGGTTTTTATCTTTGTAGAAACAACATTGTTGGATTTTAGCAGTTGTATGTTTCAGGTTCAAGGGGTGTTTGAGAAATTATAAAAGAAAACATAAGGAAAAGTGAAAGAAGAAAGCTTTTTTCTTTGCTTTGGAAAAATCTGTACGTCTGATTTCTCTCTTAATTCATTCATTTTTTTGGAGTGAAAATAGTCTTAGGGGATTTCTCTATTAACCAGATCCCTAGTATTAGTTAAGTTTCTATGTTGTACATTTGTCAATGTAAAATGTGACATCTTTTTTGAGAAATCGTACAAAATCTCAATTGAAGGGGGAGGGTTTGAGATCAATCATCATTTGCAAGTTGAAGGTGAAAAAAAAAACAAATCATGCAACAATATGTATATATATGTATATATGACAACTTTAAGTGTGGATAGTAGGCAATTGGGGAGTTTTTGCTTTGAGGCCATATAGGTAATTGGTGGCTTGTATATAGTTCGATTTTCGGAAGAATATAGTTCAACCAATCACTAATTTTGCAACCAGGTGCAGCCATGTGTTAGTTTTAGCATGGATAATGTAATTAGAAACTGAAGATGTAATTACTGTAGTAGCGTAAATAATTCATGGACAGGTAAATCTGATTTGGAAAGGAAATTCTTAGGGAATTAATGTCTTCCTTCTCATGTGGATTAAATTGTAGACATTATTGTTGGAGTGGGGAAGCTTTTATACTCATCAGTTGTACAAGTGTTTAAGGATTTTATTAAGAAGATAATCATTCTCTCAACCAAATGCGTGCTTCTGTGATAGATGGTTCTTGAACTTGTAATGAGATGATGATAAGGCATCATTGTTAGTAAATCAATGTATTGAAATAATGTCAGTTTTTTTTCTTCTTCTTCTTATATTTATATATATATATATATACATGTATATAGGTAGTTGGCCATGAAGCTCACCTTGAAAGAAGGTCACGGGGAAGACAAGATCAGGCATTCAGCTACTAAGATTGTTAGTGTTATTTAAAAATATTTTAGTTAGAAGCAATACATGTCCTTTCAGCTAGGTTGCATGCTTGGACACATAGACTCTTTTTGAAATTTTCACTGTGAAATAGGAACATAAGTTTGTCCAACTTAAATTATTGTAAGCATTGATTAAAAAGTAGTTTGTTTTAATCTTTACGACACATGAAATACATGCACATAGGTATAAATGTAATCTTCTTGTTTAGTTATGGAAGAAGTTTGCCAATGAAATGCTTTCTTTTAATTAATGTGTACTGCCTTGAATGTACAGTCATGCTATTGAGAGTGAGAAATCTTGTATATGGTATGGAGTAAATTTGGTTGTAAAGTATCAATCATTTCTTGTAAATTGCTAGAGCACGAAGGGCTGGTTGAAGAAGGAACCAAAGTAGATCATTAATTGTACTGATCTTTTGGCATGATATGTATGTAAATAATGAAGTATGAAATGTAAACCTTCTTGGATAGTAACCCCTGTTATGAAATCGTTATGCATCTCACTCATGTATAATTATTGTATCTTTGGAATGAATTAATAGCATGATGAGCAAATGGATAATTACTATGCACTTAGTGAATAGTATCGGGTTTGATGATTGAGAAACAACTGAGTATGGTTGAAAGTGATATAAAATGAATCTATGTTTGTTAATTAATTGTAGTTGTGCATGATGTGTATCTTACTAATGACTGACCTTGTTATTTTTTAGGTTAGACTGATTTTAATCGAGTTCGGAGGACAAGCAGTATCAGAAGCAAGATAAAAGTATATTTTGAATATATCTTATAACTCGTTTGCAATTGGCGCAAGTATATATGTAGTTTGGCTCACATCATTTTGGTTATCTTTGTAAGTTATGTAAATAATAAGTAAGAGATTTAGGTGAGCATGGTAACTTGGTATACATCTTTGAATGTGGTTGAATTAGAATGGTATGCTTCTGTGGTATATGGTTGGAACAGCATGTTATGCTTCTATGTTTGTGAATGGATTTGTTTGTAGTTAAGATGTTGCGGTGCGAAAAACCTTTAGGAAATAGGTATATGATTGTTGTTCATTCTATTCGAATGGTTGTAATAAGCTTATCTCATATATATATATAATTATAATCTTATGAAGTAATCAGGTGACTGGGTTAAAGGTTAATTAGAAATTTGACCATGAGATTGTATCCTAGAGTATGATAGCGAGAATGTAGGTTAAATTGGTTTATGTAATGATAATAACCTTAGTAATGGAATGAATGCTCTAATAAGCACATGAAATTTTTAGTGTCACGTATAGGCGAGCTTTTGTTCAAATAATCCATGAAAATAACAAAGGTTTTAAGGTGTGCTGGAACGACACGAGAGAATTTACTCGTTTCTCTATGCGGGCGTTTAGCTCTTGGAGCCATGACAATAACAAAGGTTTTAAGGTGAATATTTTGGGTTAGGAATTTTATCAAATACTTGGTGGGCAAGAAAAACTAAGTTCTCTAAGGATACTAAAAATGATCCACTAAAACCTTCTGCAAGATAAGAAACAAGTACCAGCATAAATCAATTGCCATTTATCAATTTCAAGCATCAATATTTTAAAATTTTATATAATTTTCGAAATAGCCAGAAACATGTAGCTAGTCAAAAATTTTAGATGTTGATAAAACCCTCTTCAGGAAACAAAAGCAACCAAAAATTCTAATTCTATTAAAGATTTTTAATGTGCGATTTAGATAAACTTACCCTCATAAATTGAAGAATACGACGAAGCAGCCCAAGGAGGTAAGAAATTTTGCTACACTTAGGTACTGCACTTGAGAATGGATTTCCAGACTATTTGTAGGGATTTCGGTTTGCAGGCAAGAGGCGAGATGTTTCGAAAAGCAATTTTATGAGGGTTTGCACGTTGTGTAACAATGCGAGGGGTTTCAAAAATTTGGGTTCTCTTTAGGGCTTTCACATTGTGGAACTATGTAAGGGGTAGTTATAGTTTTCAAACCAATTGGTGGCTTCCAAAAGCCGCTGCCGAAAAGGTTTCGATACCGAAAGTGATGCAAAAACCAGCACACCACTCAAATGCTTACAATAGAATACATAAGGTCCGATCATCATAAAAGAATCACCTTGACAGTCCTACCTTCACCGAGGGAATCCACCCTTCCATTATAGACTCACGAGTAAGTTGTCATAATGTTTTAAGTCTTTTCTCCCAAAAGTAAAGGTTTTTTTTGCTCGATAAATAAAATTTTATTAAAAAATTATAATTGTCCCTTACTTTGAATTGTGTGGCTCATTAAAAATCTCTTTAATCTTAAATGAAGAAAAAGAGTACAACATAACTTGGGAAGGCATGAAATATAACAGAAAATTAAACCCCCTCACCACCAAGCTTTGAAGATTACAACCCTATGCATACCTGCCACCATTTCCAAGAACGTTGCAATGGGTTATTAAGCCAATTAAGGATCACCTGTGAGTCCAATTCAACCAATAATAAAACTTTACCAACTCATTTTGCGGCAGAGAATACTTCAACGTCAAAATTTTACATTATATATAATCTATTATACAAAAATCTCTAGTTGGCCACCTCAAAAATAAATGATAAATTAGTATTGCCCCAATGACCCAATAATATTCATTATATCTGTAATTATGATAAACATAACACGGCTATAACTGTAATTTAAATCTTGCCTCTAAGCTCTAAGTGCTTACATCTCCTATAGCTTTATTTTCGCAGCGTGACGATGCTAATGCATTTGCATCTCTTTTAATAAGTTTATCTGTTGAATGTTTAAAATAATAATAATATATTCAAGTAAACTCTCAAAACAAAATAAATTTAATCAAAATTCAGTTGTATTCAATTAATTATCTAAATTTTTTGATTATAGACAAACTTTTTCCATTCCACCCTCAGAAGTCTTGGTCTCATACATCACCAATAGTAATTAAAAAATAAATTCTAATTAAAGAATTTTATGTCTTGAGGTGCCAAAACTGACTTAATATACTTTTTATTTATTGACCATATTTTTTTTTCAAAGGTTTGCATCAAGAAAGGATACATTGATCATAAATTTTAATATGTACTCATAAAATAAAAAAATTAAATTCTCGACTACTAATTAAGATAAAAAAAATTCCTATCTCATCACTATACTTTTTAATTGAATACACAATTTATGAAGATTTTATTTTATACAAAAGCGCTAATCAGGGATCATAATGAATGTTTATTACTTTTGTTTACTTATCGGTATTTGACCTATTAATCAATATTTAAAATCGAATATAGCAAATGTTCATCAAGAGAGCGACATTTCTAACCTAATTTACGTCATTCACAACATTATTATCCAAACCTCTTATTTTATTTAAGGGTTAACTTTTCATCCCGCTAGATCAACTGATAGTGAAAAATATTTTATTTTAAAACTTTTGAGTATTAATGCAATTTTTTTAAACAATTTCTACTTAGTGAGAGGAGAAGAAAAATTTTGTTCCTAATAAATCTTGAACGCATAATCCAAAGGAAAATGAAAATAAATAATATATATGTGTTATTCGTTAGCTATTTATGGGGTTTATTATTATATAAATTAGAGATTAGTAGTATTTGATTTTGAGTCGTATTATTTATAAAATTATGAGTTTTATTAAGTGTTAAAAGATAAAACATATGATACATATAAATCCATCTATGCATTGCGGTGGAAAAAATATTATGGTTTATAGATTCAAATTAGGTTTTAGATGAGATCCACTAATTGACTCAGTAATTAAGGATGTTTATATTGTCTTATCTTGTATGAGTTTGAATTCCGGTATGAGAGTAAAATTTTTATTTGATAAAAAAGTAAGTTTTTAGATTTAGGGGTTTATAGTTTAAGGGTTGTGGTTAGAATTTATGGTTTATATGTTAAAACTTAAACCTTAACATACAACCCTTAAATCCTAAATTCTAACTACAACCCTTAATTTAAACACTTAAATCATTAACTCATAAACTCTAAACTAAATCCCTAAAGTTTAAAATTAAGGTGATTGTGTAAATATTTTATTTCTACCGCTCATTGAATATTTTTAAAAAAATAAATAATATTTTGAATTGGGTCAGACTGACCCGAGATCAGTTCGTCCCCAGTTGGGCCAAAAATCCTGATGGAATCTAAAAATGACAGTTTAGGCTAAACTCAAGTGTTTTCTTTTCAGTTGTTTAAGCCGAATATGAACAGAAGAATCAGAGATAGATACAATGGATTGATGTAAACTTTGACGAAATATATAATATAATATATGAACCTCGACAAAATATATATGAGTTGATTTTACAATCAGTTTAGCAAAAAAATTGATTGTAAAATCAAATTTTGAATATGCAATTTAACGCGAGTTATATTTTAATATAAAAGTTATGTAAATTTTTTACACAATTATTTATATTTAAGTTATAAAATTTAAAATTTTTATTCAATAAATAAATAAAATTTAAAACCTAAATTTCTAGCCCAACACTCTGAACCGTAAACTATAAATTTTAAACTTTAATTTTTAATCGTATCTGAATCTCTAAACCTTAAAATTAAAAAATTTATATAAAATAAAATTTACCATAATTATGTATCAAAGTATTTTTTTCATAATATATATAATTCATTTATACTATATAAATGGACTTTAACTCATATATTGTTGCCAACTTGCCATGATATCACATGAATGTTTTAAAAAGGGCGGCGCCAGAGCTTTGCACGACAGAAAGGCTGCTACTGTTTTTTTAGGGAAGAAAAAGATGCTAATGACTAATGAGATTTGTCACTTTGGTTTTTAAAAAAATTAATATTTAGTCTGGTTTGATTTCTTTAGTTTATCGACAGGAAAAATGTAAAATATTATTTCGTTAAAATTATAATTTTGGTACGTATAAAAGTATACAAATCATACCCCTAACCTGTAATTTTCACACAGAAAGTTACAAACAGTCTTCATATAAATCTTTTAGTGATTACAATGACATTATGACAGAATTTGACAACACAATTTAGGGAGCATATTTAATTTTTAATAGTTTATTTAAAAATTTTCAAAAATATTAGGGGTTCAACAAAAAAATTTATAAAATTTTGAGACTTAAAGAGATTTTAAAAAATAAGAAGATATTTAATTAAACATATATAAAATTTATGAATAATGATAAGATTTTCAAAATTTTAAGGATCAAATCAAAAAATTTAATTTTTAAAAAATAAATATTAAATTTTAGGCTTAAGGATTCAATAAGCCCTTAAATTTTTACAAAATAAATCAATTAAGCCCCTAAAATTTTTTTGCACCTAATTAAGCCCTCAAACTTAAGAAAAAAAAATCAATTTGGCCTTTTGACTAATATTTATCGTTAACTTTAATAAATTTTTTTGAGAAAAAAATTGACACGTGTCGCAATAGGATAATGTCACTTGACATTTCTAGGAATTTTTAAATTTAAATTTTAAAAAATATATAAAAAATAAAAAACTAAAAAAATTTATAGAAAATCTGGAAAATTCTAAAAATTATTTTTAAAATATAAAAATATTTTAAATTTCAAATTTTTTTCAAAAATATAAATAATAATTTTTCAAAAGATTAAAATATTTTAAAATATTAAATATTATTATAAAATTATAAAAAATAAATTGGAAAAATAGTAAACAAAAAATTATTTTGATTTTTAAAATATAAAAACTAAAAGTTATTTAAAAATATATAAAACAATAAAAGTTATTTTGAATACCAAAATAACTTTTATTGTTTAATATTTTTCAATTTATTTTTTTATAATTGTATAATAATATTTAACATTTTAATTTTTTTTAAAAATTAATCTTTTGAAAATTATTATTTATTATTATTAAATAATTCCGGAATTAAAAATATTTTTATATTTTTAAAATAAATTTTCAGAATTTTTAATTTTTTATACTTTTTTTGGATTTTATATATATTTTAAAATAAAAATTTAAAAATTCCTTAAAATGACAAGTGTGTTATCCTGTTGCGACACGTGGTAATATATATATATTTTAAAAATACCGTTAAAGTTAACGGTCAATGTTAGTCAAAGGGCCAAGTTTCTTAAGTTTGAGAACTTAATTGGACGCAAAAAAAATAGCTTAATTAATTTTTTTAAAAGAATTTAAAGACTTATTGAACCTTTAAGCCTAAATTTTATAAGCTAATTAATAATATTAAATTTCTAAATTTTAAATTTTTATGAATAATAATTTGCCCTCGTTACATTTCTTCTCAACTCACTTTAGGTTAATCCTCTAGAAATTTTCCCAACTCAATCCTATATGATCAAAATCATTAAAGATTTGACTTTTAAACATCATCTCTAACTCACTGTAAACCCCTTATTTTGATTTAAATCCATTCACCACTTCAATTTTGAATCGATCGTTCACATCCAACCTGTTTCGACTAAATTTTGCTCATTTTTCGTTCCCCAAATTCTAAAGGCCGTTAACTTTTTGACAATATTTCATTCGGGTGATTTTGGCAATTAACGAGTAACTGATAGTTGGTAGCGAATTATATTAACAAATGTTTGATAGCGGATTAATACATTAGTTTATTTGGCTAGCAGATATATTTGTTGATTGTATAAAAGTATTCTAGTAAAATTAACTAATAGTTCTTTTTTTATTTGAACAAGCAAAACGACGTATAAGGACATGATGCATATTTTAAAAGTGTTCTAGTAAAATTAACTAATAATTGTTTTCTTATTTGAACAAGTAAAACGACATATAAGGACATAATGTATATTTTTAAAGTGTTCTAATAAAATTAACTAATAATTGTTTTCTTATTTGAACAAGCAAAACGACATATAAGGACATGATGTGTATTTTTTGTATAGTTCATGTCTATTTTGCATGGTCCAAATTCGAGATTCGTGGATCTCTTTCCTAACAATGTTCTCCCAAAAATTCGAATTTAAATTTTCTCTTTAGGAATGTATTGTACCTTGCCATTGACCGATTAAAATACTAATGTCGCCAAATGTCACATTGTTACAATCTATTTGATTTTTGAAATACCTGAACTTTCACAAAGGACTACACTCTACTAAAATTAATTGATATCTTTTATGCATAGTATACTCTTTTGTATTCGAGGACGTAAATTTATGAGTTAATTGTATTGAAGTGCTCAATCTATGATCCTTATTTTAAATTTGTCTTTATATTCTAAAATATCAATATCAATCCCCAAACTATAATTTATATTTTAAATTGATCCACAAACTTTAAAACGTTCTATACCAGTCCTTAAACTATCAATGTCACTCGATTTTGATCTTTCAGCAATATGCCATTAACTCTACTAGTAAAAAAAAATACTCTGTTTTTGTAGGTCTTGTGTATTGAACCCGAGATCATCAAAAAAATAAATTTATTTTTAAAGATCATAAGAAATTTTTAGGTCAAGGGTTCAATTCTCAGTACCTTAAAGAACATGTTAACTTTTTTAACGAGTAAACGACATATTAACAAAATAAAATGATACTGATATTTTGAGAACTAATATATTTATAGAAATTTGAAAGTTTAGGATCAATTTCGTATGAGGTTATACATTTTAAAGTTTATGAATTTATATAAAATGTTTTAAATTTTAAGGTATACATTGCTTGCTGGGCCAGGTAGTAATGTCAAATACAAGGCTTAACATGGTATTGAAATCTCCCTAGAAAATGATAAAAAAAAAACTTCCCAAGAAAGATTAAAAAACTAGATAGATATCATAATTTTTTCAGATCAAATATCATTGTGTTTATTATAAAGGCGATATAATCTAATTTATTTTATATTTAAAATATCAAAGATCAAATGATTGCTTTTGTTCTCGATTACAAATCAGCTAATGCGTCATCGACACGATGAATTAATTTTCAATTACAAATAGGAAAATAGAAAAAACTATTCTGCACGTTAAGCCATTGTTATTGTTGAACATAAAAAAAAAGATATATACTCTATTTCAGAGGCGCGAATGAAATGAGAGTCAAAAGAGATGATGAACCATCATTGAACATTAAGGAAAGCAGAGTTGATCACTAGGGACGAATGCAGAATTTTATATTAGGGGCGAATTTTAAAATTTTTAATAAAAAACATATAATTTTTTTAACTTATATACAAATTTTAAATTTTTAGAGACACCACCCTTTCAGTCCTTCGATCCATCGGCGTTTATGCCTTTGAGGATCATATTCGCTATCTTGTTAGTAGGATTAATTGGCGTGACCGTACACCTCCTTAAATAAGTGAATCAACTCTCGTTGCATCCTTATCCAATTCTCATTGTGATGACTTGTTAATTTGAATTATTATTGCATCTCTCAATGGCAGTACCACAATGAAATACCTCTATGCAAACAAAGCATTCAAATTCAAAAGTCATGAAAAGAGAGAAAGCTTTATAAAATAAACCAGAGTTCTACAATTTCAGAGGTGTCACTCAGTCTAAGATAAGATAAACAATAAATCATCGTCTAAAATATTTACAAAAGAAAATAAAAATCACACGGGAGCTTCTATTTCTAGTTGAGTCGGCATGATCCACACGTTCCCTTTGCGACAAGCATTTGAATCCTCTTTATCACTAAGAATCTACCTCATTGACACCTTGGTTCTCCAGAAAAATGAGCTCAAGCCTCCATGGGAAAAGCTTCAAAAGAAAGAGAAAATGATCTTCCCAAAAGATGATGATATGAGCCTCTCTCTAGGGTTAGGAAATATACGAATAGATATCATTTTCATCTTTCAATTAAGTGTTTACAGGTGTCCTTTATATATTTGCAGCTGTGAATTTTGCGTAAGATAGTTGTATTAATGGACAACTCATCGTCCTTTAATCTTATCATGACAGTTGTAATTGTGGCGACAATGACTATTTTGATGTGCTGGTATTGTAGCAAAAATTGTAGCGACGTCATGTCCAGAAAAAGTTGTTGTAACAACCTACCAGCTCATCGTACTTTGATCTTATTCTTTCACCAACGTTATTTGATCTTATATTAGGGGGCTGTCAATGCAGCGACAGTGACTGGTCGCAATAAAAAGATATTTTTACAGTGATATCAGAACTGAAATAACATATCTGACTACAATAAAGAAATTTTTTTACAGCGATATTAGAATTGCTATGAAAACAGCAGGATTTACTAAATTTAGCACAAAACACACAAGTATAATTGAGTTAAAGGAAATGCATAATTAAACTAAGGAAATATAAGAAAATATGCATGACAAACAAAAGTAAGGACAAATAATTAATAAATATAAAAAATACGTGCTCTTTAGAGCACCATCACAGCCGTGGAAGCACTCCCCATAACCTTATCTTCTCCCGGTTGTCTCCCATCTTCATGAGCATAATCACACCAATTACTGGCAAAATCATTCCCAAAGCACTCAACATTAAATGTTTCATTTAACATCCCTTCCATGCCCTTGTCAAGGAACGTCGCTGACTTCTCAAATTCCTCCAATGAGGATTCTGACTCACCGTCCGTACTCTGGTTTTCTACGTTTTCACTCTTGCCTTGTTTCACCTCCGTTGTGTTTGGTGTTTCTGAATTGTCCGAAAAACCCAGTTCCACCACATGGATACTGAAAATCATCTTCACAACTTCAATTTCCACCATTTCTTCATTTCTTTTGCTATGGTTTGTTGAAATCAATATTGTGACTTTTCACAATCAATCACATGCCCTGCATTTTCTCCCAAAGCTTCAAGTTTGCCCTACAATTCCACCACCTTCTTTAACGTGACATGGTTCCAACAGTGTAAAAGGACACCAGAATCATCGAGCCAGGTCACTCTCTCTAGACACCTCCAATCTTCAGACCATAATTCCACCTTGCTGAATATTTCCTCAAGATAAGACCAGTCGAGGTCTTCAAGCATCAAGAACAACTCATCATCCCTGATCGTTAACAGAAATGATTTGCATCCCAATCTATGGACTTTGATATCCCCTAGCTCCCATTCCATCAACCTCGAGGTTATGTTCTTGACGCTGCACACCGTCGCCATCTTTCCTACAATGCATCTGTAATAGTCATTTTTCGTCCGAATTTACTACGATATTAAATAAAATCAGCTAAAACTCAAACCAAAAAATCCATTTCCATTAAAAATCCAAAAATACCAAATAAAAAAGCCAAATTAAAAATTCATTTATATCCACATCAATCCATTACACATTAACCTATTTACACTAGGGTTGTTTAAATCCGGGTACCCGGGTTTTTGGGTACCTAAAATTCTGGGTACCCGGTTCTTCGGTTATCCTATTTGCCAACCCGTGTCCCGGCCAGTAAGTACTGAATACCCTTAATCGGGTACCCGCTAAACTCGAATACCCGTAAAATAGGAACTCGGTTCACATTTTTTATTCTTTTGTTTTTATTTTAAAATTAAAAAAAAAACTTAAAAGTTTATAATGATTTAAAATTTATAACAATAAAAAAGACATTAAAAATATTAATCTCGATTGTGATTTTTTTTTAATCTCATATTTGTTAGTAAAGAATAAATGAGTAAAAACAATAGACATTAAAAAAACTACTAATGCATAACATCAGTAGACATTAAAAAACAAGAAATGAGACCATTCACCATTATTCAATTGTATTGATCTACGGATTTTTTCTTTCAAGCTATAGACTTTAAAAAACTACTAATGCATAAATGCAGTAAAGAAACCTTCTTGTTTGTTTCATATCGAATCATACATATTCACAAATTAATATATATATATTTTTAAAAAATTTAAAACATAAAAAGCATATAATACAAATATAAAATAAATTTAGGGATTTAAATATAGATTCAAGGTAAACATATTAAGTAATCTAATAAAATAAAAATGAAACCGGGTATCCAGAGTAACTGGATACCCGAAAATTTCATATTTTGTGACCCGGTCCCGACCCGAGAAATGGCAGGCCGAGAACCCGACCTGGATAAAAAAAATTCTAAGTAAATACCCGATTATTTATGTTTGAATAGTCGGTCAGATAATTCGGGTCAGGTAATTTTGAACACCCCTTATTTACACCACCATAACCCACTTACATTCAAACCCAAATATCCCTTAAGCCCAACACCCAATACGGCCCACCTCCTAAACCTAATTTGCCAAATCTAAACCCTAATCAGCTAAGCCCTCACTAGCCGACAACAACTCTTCAGCTGCCCCTCATCTCTCGTGACTGTTGGTTCACTACCACATCAGCGGCCACGTCAACACTGTAATTGCCACGCCCTCACCACATCATCGCCACCTCAACGCCACGGCAGCATTTGAAGGCCATGTCCACGCCACTTCATGCGAAGACAACACCCCCTCGTCCTCAGCCTCCAACAACCACGCGTGAATGGTCCCCTCCCGTACTAGCCCTCACCAACAAACAAGAGGAGGCAAGCATTAGAATTTTCAGAGAGCATGTGAATGCAAACAAAAGGCAGCAACCAGTCAGATTTATTTGTTCTTTCTTTTTTCCTAATTTCATGTAAATTTGGCTATATAAGCCTCGAATAGAAATCATTGTGAAAGGGGGGACTCAATTCGAAAATACACAAAAAATAGAGTATTCTCATCTTCCTCTTTTGCACAGATTAGGTTTTTTTCTTCTCATTTTTAAATAAAAATCAAGGGCTTTTAAAACTTCTTGAATCAAAACGAAAAGGTTTTTTTAGAGGGATTTTCGAAATCAAAACAAAAGGACTTTTAGAATCGATAAAAGGGTTTGATTTTCTTTTTTGATCTTTGTTTATTTTAACCCAAACCCTTAAAAACTATTTTTAAAGCAAAAAAAAAAAAAGAGATTCGAAGCTTACCGTCGTGAGAGTTGAGAGCCTCCTGATTTGCTCCGCCTTTCGGCAACGGAATCGGAACGAGGTGGTCACCGATGAACGGGCTGAGGCTAGTTTTGTTTCTACCGAGAGAGAGAGCAAGCCTTTCATATTTGCTTCCCTGCATCTTGAAACAAGGAAAATGGAGACTTCAGCTTTTTCTACGCGTGTTTCCAGGCGACCTAATTTTTTTATGCGCGATAGCAGTGTTTTAATTTCGTGGGTTGTTTGTGCTTCAAATTTTGGGTTATTTACGCTTTCCGTCCCTTTCCCTTTGCTGCAAGTTTACCCTTATTTATTTATTATCATAATTTCTGCCTTGAAACTTTGGTTCTATTTCAATTTAGCCCTATATTGACTTTCATTCTTATTACGTTTATTTTACATTCTTAACATTCCGTTTACATACATTATTATTATATATGATATATATTCATATGTATATATATTATGCCCAGTATATATTGTACATGTTATATCATAGTTTATTCCATTATATATATTGCTATGTACGTAAATATATATATATATATATATTATTGTATGGTTTATATATATACATCCATATATATATATATATATATTTAATTTTCGTTCGACCTTGATTCACCTTCGGTCTTACGGTGACCTGCAACGGGGTATGATTCGTATTATTTATGGCCCGTTTAGTGTAGCCAACTAACACCTAACATCTAACTTCTAACATTTAATTTCCGCTTTTTTAATTTTTGCACTTTAATTTCCCGTATTTATTTTACGCGTTTCTTTTGTTCGATCCGGTCCTTTTTCGGATTTTTAATGTTATTTATTTTTGCCATTTTTTTGTTTATTTCCTTATTTTTTGTAACATATGTCTTATTTGTCATTCCTTTAACCTTTTAATTCCATGTTTATCTTGATAATTAATTAACTTTAACTATAAAAGGAGGTATTCATTAATTCTGATATTTGTGTCGTAACAGTCTTGGCTCAATGGATGTTGACCGAATATTTGAATAAATTCTTATCGTCTGAAGGTAAACATTAACTAAAAGTTGACAAATCACAACATTATGTTTAAATGCTTGCATCATGCATAAAGGTGATTCTACGGACTTCAAACCCTAAATTAACACGGCAGTCGAGCTTATTCGATGTCAGTTTAATCTATGGTTCGTTGTATCGTCACCCTTATTAATTAAACGTTTAATTAATTCAAGCCCACCAAATTTAAAAGCCCATTTATTAAGGTTTATATTCAAGTAAGAGTATTTAATTAAAGTTAATTTAAATTTCAACCATTTTCATCAGTCAAAAGCAACATTTGATTTGGTACTGATTTCGGGCATTGTGGGGGTGCTAATCCTTCCCCACACGTAACCAAATCCTGAACCCATTTCATGAACCTCTGTTTTTGTGGTTTCCGGTCTACCTTATCCAAGTGGCCGGTGGCGATTCCAAGTTTTTATCTTCAAGAATGTGGGGATGCCCCCGTAGCCGATCTTCAAAAAGGTCGCTACAACATGGCAACTTCGATGGGGATAAATTTTGTTTTTACAAAACAAAAAGAGAGTTAATACAAAAATAAAATGTTGCTTTTATCGATGAAAATTTTGAAATTTAAATCGACCGCAATTAATTTGTTCTTTGAGGATAACACTTTCATTAAGTGGTCTAAACAATTGGTGGTTTTGCATTAGTTTTTCATTTAATTTATAAGGAATCACCGACATGTGTTTCATCATAGTCATCAAGCTTTCTACCCGAGCTCTGTCCCACAAGTGGGAGTGAAACGCCACATACCCACGTGAGCAGCCCTCAACGGGTCGATAATTCACTTTCAGAATCCACGCCTTTGACACGTGAGCAACCCTTCACGTCACTAGGTCGTGCTTTCCCTCGAACTGAATTGATAAGTGGTTAATTTGGGTACTATTTTATCTTTAATTATGTCCTTAATGATTAGTTCATGTTGCTATTTTGGACTTTTTTGTGTGTTTTCTGTGCAGGCCTACAATTTTGGAAATTGCACTAAAAGACATAATTCTGCAATTTTTTTGTTATGGAATCAAGGCTGGGCTAGTGGGCATGAAATCTAACGTGACATCCAGTCAGCAGTTTCTAGAAGGTACAGTCAGTGGCTTCCAGAAGGTGACGTCATCAACAGCCGATAACAGGATTAGCTGCATTTTGAATTTCAAACTTGGAAATTATCTTTTTAGGATTTAAATATTTTTAGGTTTTATCTTTTATCACTTGTTTAGGTTATTTTTAGGGTTTTATAATACTATAAATACCCCCTCAGGGTAAGTTAAAGAATCATCTCCCATTCTTAGTTTGTTCTTGTTTTTGAAGTTTTATAAAATTCTCTTTACGTTCTTGTTCTTTTAGTTTTTTATTTATTTTCTTTTAAAATGCTAAGTATGATTTTTACCATAATCATGCTTAGCTAAATTTTTCTATTAGCCAAAGGCTTAGAGCGAAGCTTCAATTCACCTTGTGAGAATTAAAAAGCACTCAACATCTTCATATTACATTCTCGATTTTCTGGAAACTTAGATCGGCAATCGGCCTTTCTATTAAAAAATTTTACACTTTCATTTCAAAAAGCTAGCGTTGACTTGAATGTTGTTCGGATTTATAGTTGTGAGGAAGGATAAGCTTGTAGCAAGTTCGACTTCCTATGAACACACTTAACGACAGATTCGCTAAGGGAAATTTAGATCGGATTCGATTCTTATCGAGACAACATAGTCTGAGTCAAGTTTTTCCATATTTTAAAACCGTTTTATTCTAACGGCGATAGTCATGGTTAGTCTAGCCAGAAAACTAAAATTCAAAAATTGATTTTGGATTATCGGTTTACCGAAGAGAAAAAAAAGTTACAAGGGTTGGACCTTGTAGACTGTAACCAGCATGTATCCGGGGTAAAAGTCCTTTTTTTGATGATCAATTTGAATTGAAGCTAAGCAAAGCTTGAGGCTAATTAATTTAATCAACTTTTCTAAAAAATATTTACTTTCGTCATTTTCTCCAAATTCATTTTTATTATTTTTCCTTTATTTCCTACTCAATCAAAACCCCCCAATTATTTTTATTTTCGCGCTAAAGTCAGAATCAAAATCTCTCTACATCTGAAGCTCGATAGTCCATGTGGATCGAATCTTCTTCTCTCTATACTACATTATTTTTATATTCATTTGAGATTAAGTAATATTTATTTGACAATATACGACGCTTGTGAAATTGGCACCGTTTCCAGGGACTTCGGCTAAGTTACTGATAAAATTTGTTTAATTTATGACCAGGAAGAATCTGGGTGAACTAGCAGATTTTGAATCAGAGATCGAAGCGTTAACCCGAAGATTACACGTACAAACACTTCGGGAAAGGAAACGAAGACTGCGACAACAACAATTCGAACGTGATCTAGAAATATCCTCCGAAGCTGAAACACATTTCGAGTACACCAACGACGAGCAGATTCCAATGGCGGACGACGACCAAACCATTCACCAACTTGTTGTAGCACCTGACAATCAACAACCGTTGTGCATTATATTCCCGAATGGAGAGACATTATTCATATTCAAGATAGCCTGATACACCTCCTACCGACCTATCATGGTTTACACAATGAAAATCCACACAAACACCTCAAAGAATTCCACATGGTTTGTTTATGTACAAAACCACATGGAGTATCCGAAGACCAAATCAAACTCTGTGTTTTTCCTTTTTCTTTAGCTGATATTGCCAAAGATTGGTTATTTGATTTGCCTTCCAATTCGGTTACTTCCTGGACTGACATGACTCGACTTTTTCTTGACAGGTTCTTCCCTGCAGCCAAGGCAAGCGAACTAAGGCGAAGTATCTTGAGTATCCGACAAAAAGACACAAAGTTATTATATGACTATTGGGAGATATTCAAGGAACTATGTGCAAATTGTCCACAATATGGACTGACGGAGCAAACACTTCTTCAATACTTCTACGAAGGCTTAGCCCCTATGGAGATGAAGATGGTCGATGCAGCAAGTGGAGGGACACTTGTAAACATGACACTGACTGCGGCAAGAAACTTAATTTCTACTATAGCCACTAACTCTCAACAGTTTCGCCCTTCCAATGAACCCCCTTAACGAGTTCACGAGGTAAGTACAGTTTCTTTAGAGAATAAAATTGATAAGTTGGCTGACATAGTTCAATTCCTTATTGTAGGAAAAACAATTACAGCTAGACTTTGCGGGATATGCACAAATCTGGACCACCATACGGATTGTTGTCCAATGTTACAAGAAGATGTTATCGCACAAGTAAATTAAGTGGGAAATTTTCTGGGACCTCCCTAGAGACCTTACAATCCTAATGCCAACTCTTATAATTCGGGGTGGAGGGACCATCCAAACTTTAACTATGGACCAAATCCCAAACCGAATCAATCTTACCAACCTCCTTCACCACAGCAATATCAACCGCAAAAATTGTCGTTGGAATCGATTGTTGAACGTTTGACGCTATCCCAAGAAAAATTCCAACTAAAGACCGAAGCAACTTTCAAGAAATTGACAAGCAGATGAGTCAACTTACGTTAGCAGTAAGTCATTTAGAATCCAAAGGGAAGCTACCATCTCAAACCGAGGCGAACCCACGAGAGAATGTTAGTGCAATCATCCTTCGGAGTGGCATTATTATCGCACCACCAGTCCTAGAGAATGTTGCCGCAGAATCCCAAAAAAGATGAATCAAGATCCCGGAATGAGAAAGAAGAAGTTGAAGCAAGATCTTAGAAGAAAAAGAGGGATGAATCGTAAACTCCTCCCATGCCACCCCCTATGCCACGCCACCTCCATTTCCTTCAAAGTTGGTTAAACGTGATAAACAAACCGAGGAAAATGAGATACTTGATGTTTTTCAAGAAGTGAAGGTAAACATACATCTCCTCGATGTGATTAAAAAAGTTCCATAATATGCCAGATTCTTGAAGGACCTTTGCACAAATAAACGAAGGCTTACCGGTAACGAGAAGGTAAATTTGGAGGAACACGTCTCAACCGTTTTCCAACGAAAGCTTCCACCAAAGTTAAAGGACCAAGGTATGTTTGGTATTCCTTGTAAAATCGAAAAGATTGGGATTAAACGTGCAATGTGTGATCTAGGCGCTTCTATAAATGTTATGCCTCTTTCTTTGTACAACTTACTCTCTGTTGAGCCTTTGAAGGATACAAAAGTGATGATACAGCTGGTTGACCGATCCGTGATATACCCGAAAGGACTCCTTAAGAACGTCTTGGTTAAGGTAAATGAACTTATTTTTCTGGAGGATTTTTATGTCATCGACATGGAAAACGACCGATCAAACACCTCTTCAGAAGTTCTTCTCGGCTGTCCCTTCCTTAGTACGGCGAATACAAAAATAGACGTAAGAAGCGAAATTCTTACAATGTAGTTCAACAGTGAGGTTGTTAAATTTGACATTTACAAAGCAATGCGATATCTAAATAATGTTGCTAGTATAAATTTTATTGATGTTATTAAGCCTACCGTTGAAGAGTTTGTTGAAACTAACGTATCCGATGATATGTGTAGGGACTTAGAAGATGAAGACAATGATATAAGGGTGTTCGAAAATATTTTATTTGTTAATTTTGATTTACGCTTAACTCCCTCAAAAATAAAAAATTTCCCTTCCATCTTGTAGGCACCAAATTTGAAGTTAAAATTACCGCCGGATAAATTGAAGAGTAAAGAAGATATTTTGTCAGAAAAATGAAAGAACTTCATAATCAGAAAATTTCCCATAGAGAAATTCTCAGTTGGACAAAGCGCACGAATTGGAGGAAGTATTTGTTGTAGTACATGTAGTCTGAATTAGGTCGTCGAGTTAAACGACGTTATATAAAGCGCTAAATGGAAAGCAGCCCATTTTATTTTATTTTTAATTTCTAGTCATTTTCAATTTTATTTTATTTATTTTTGACTTATGTTTATTTTTATTTAAATTTCCAGGTACCCAACTATTAAGCATTCATGGTACGATATTTTTGGTCGAATCAGACAACCCCTAAGAACTTCACACGCATGAGGAATGACGGTTTTAAGGCTTCGATAAGCAGTGGGTTTTAAAAAAAGAGAAAAAATGCAGGGGAATTTAAAAGTGGGCGCATGTTAGCATAACCTATTGGCTATGAAAAGGTGCACGTTAGCAAACCCTTTTTCCACCTAGGCTCACATTAGCAAAACCCATTGCCCAATTATTTTTGCCGCCCACTTTTTCTCCTAAATTCCAACATCTGCTTTAACCCATCTTTATCTCTATTTTAAAATCCATTTTTTCCCTTTTTAAATTTTAAACTACCGTGGACTCGACGCTATTTTGATAAGCCTTGTTTCCCTCTCTCATACTTCATCTTTCTTTTTATTATTATTATTTCCTCACATGCCCAATCAAACCTATCCCACTTCCAACAAAACCCATAGCCCCAACAAACTTTTCCCGAAGCTCTCAGACCAACATCGTAAGCTTTCAACATCTCCCTCAATAACCATAAGTCTTAAAACACCGTGCCGCCACTTCTTTCTTCTTTTAGCTTGAGCTCCATCAGCAAACCCAACGTCCTCGTGTTTCGATCAGCCGACGCAAAACCATGGTTTGCACAAGAAACCAAGGACTAATTCACGGCCATCCATCCAGTGGCTGACATAACAGTAGCTTCGAGTCACCACCACAACCGCACTACGCCAACACCGCCGAGGTCACCAGTGACAGTCACGCAACACCCTTGAACCAGACCTAGTGTCTACTTCCGAAACACATTCTTTTGCGCCGGTAAGTGATGAACCAAAATTTGTCACACCTTCACTAATGTACCATCCGATTTTTGGTTTTTCAGGGAACTTCGATGTCGATCCATATTCTGACAGCTTCTCATTCTGGTAGCCCATTCGACCATAATGGCATGAACAAGTAGTCATCACACTGAACAGCCCGCAACAATAAATATGAGGAGTATTCTGCCTCTTCCTCCTTTTTCTTATAAATTTAATTTTTGTATGGGACAATACACCTTAAGTGGAGGGGGTAGAGAACGCTTGCATCAAATTACTTTCTCTTGTTTATACACTTGAAATTGAGTTGCCTTAGTTGATTTGTTGAAATCTCTAGTTATTAATCTTGAATTTTGTTTTGTTTCATTGAGTACTCTATGAGTTTATGATGACTCTTTTATCGGATTTAGGGTGCATGATAGTAAAATGGCAAGATTAGTATTTTATCTAAAATTTGCTTGATATTCCATGAGTTCATAGGTTGATATGTTTCTTGATTCAATGCTGAGCCTAAACAAGCATACATTTTTATTCTTGCTCATGTTCTTGATTGATTGTGCCGGATTAATTTTGATGTTCTAGAACTTCTACTTAAATACATGTCAAGATTACATGTTGAACTGGATGTTTTAAAATGATTAGGACACTTAGGATTAACCTATTTCTCTACCCAAATTGCCTACCATTTATATCAAATAGTGAACCAATTTTATGCTTTTGCCTTTTTCTTTATTTTTACCTCATTACTAAACCAAAGCCTCTTTTGTTTTACCCTCTTTTGATACCCATGTCAAGACAAAGGTCAGATTGATCCACGAAGACGTTCGAAAAATAGAAAAAAGAAAAAAAGGGCAAGAAGCATTCGAAACCAAAAAACAAAAAGAAAAAATAGAAAAAATTATACTGCTACAAGTGTTTGAACATAACACAGAAAACAGGACATTGAATAAGTGTTCGAAAAAAAAAGAAAAAAAAGAGAGAGAAAAAAAAGCAAAAGGAATAAGTTAATTACTCATTCAAATTTGTTTACTTCATGGAATTTCATGGCTTGAACTTCATTTAGCATCTCTTGTCTTGACATTTTAGCCCAATTTTTAGCCTTATCCCTACCCCAACCTAAGCCTCATTACAACCTTATTTAAGACCTTTTGATTAATACATCCAGTTCATTCTATGTAGTGGAGACTCGATTTACGTACAAGTCTATGGTAATATCTTTCTTAATCTTAGCTTTGAGAATTTCCTTTACCCAAATACATTGAGTGATAATGAGTGAACTCTTGTGAGGTATTGAATCTTGTTACGTTGAAATTAATGGATGATTGGAATGACTTGGCTTTTGCTTAAAGTTGTTACTAGTTGAGCCTATATACTTGATTGTCACCTTGTTTCTGATAATTGATGTGATCATTGATTCATTTAGTATTCCTTGACATATAGTGGGATGATGGATTGGTAACTTGAGATTTCTTCCATTAACTAAGGCATGCTTGAGGACAAGCATTAAATAAATAAGGGGAATTTGATAAGTGGTTAATTTGGATACTATTTTATCTTTAATTATGTCCTTAATGATTAGTTTATGTTGTTGATTTGGACGTTTTTTGTGTGTTTTATGTGTAGGACTACAATTCTGGAAATTGCACTAAAAGGCATAGTTCTATAAAAAAAAATTTGTCTTGGAATCAAGGCTGGGCTAGTAGGCATGAGTCTGGGCATGAAATCTGACGTGGAGTACAATCAACAGTTTCTAGAAGGTACAGTCAGTGGCTTCTAGAAGGTGATGCTAGCAACAACGGATAACAGGATTTGCTGCATTCTGAATTTAAAACTTGGAAATTATCTTTTTAGGATTTAAATATTTTTTAGGTTTTATCTTTTTATCATTTTAGGTTATTTTTAGGGTTTTAGAATACTATAAATACCCTATCGGGGTAAGTTAGAAAATCATCTCTCATTCTTTGTTTGTTTTTGTTTTCGAAGTTTTATAGAATTCTCTTTACGTTCTTGTTCTTTTACTTTTTTATTTATTTTCTTTTAAAATGCTAAGTATGATTTTTACCATAATCATGCTTAGCTAAAATTTTCTATTAGCCAAAGGCTTAGAGTGAAGCTTCAATTCACCTCGTGAGAATTAAAAAGCACTCAACATCTTCGTATTACATTCTCGATTTTTTGGAAACTTAGATCGGTAATCGGCCTTTCTATTAAAAATCTTTACGCTTTCATTTCAAAAAGCTAGCGTGGACTTGAATGTTGTTCAGATTTATAGTTGGGAGGAAGGATCGGCTTGTAGAAAATTTGACTTCCTATTAACACACTTAGCGACGGATTCACTAAGGGAAATTGAGATCAGATTCGATTCTCATCGAGACAACATAGTTCGAGTCGGGTTTTCCATATTTTAAAACAGTTTTATTCTAACGGCGATAGTCATGGTTAGTCTAGCCAGAAAATTGAAATTCAAAAATTGATTTTGGATTATCAATTTACTGGAGAGAAAAACAAGTTACAAGGGTTTGGCCTTGTAGACTGTAACCAATATGTATTCGGGGTAAAAATATTTTTTCGATGATCAGTTTGAATTGAAGCTAAGAAAAGCTTGAGGCTAATTAAATTAATTAACTTTTCTCAAAAATATTTACTTCTATCATTTTCTCCAAATTCGTTTTTATTATTTTACCTTTAGTTCTTACTCTATCAAAACCCCCCAATTATTTTTATTTTCGCGCTAAAGTCAGAATCAAAACCTCTCTACATCAGAAGCTCCATAGTCCATGTGGATCGATTATTCTTCTCTCTATACTACATTATTTTTATATTCATTTGAGATAAAGGAATATTTATTTGACAATATACGACGCTTGTCACGAATCTAATTCGCAAGCTTGTAATGGGTCAAAATTGGGGTTCTTGTTACCTTAGTAGGTGATAAGATAGGTTCGGGTACCCTCGTATAGAACCAAACCCACATGTGTGAAAATCTAAGAAGTCCACCCTGTTAGAGCCATGTAGTAACCATAAATAACTAGAATATCATGTAAATAGGGTTTGTTTTGTGCTAAAGCACGTTGGTAGATACCATGATTGGTAAGATTTTTTCCCCGCAAATAAAACATGTCGGGGTAGGTTTGTATTCCGTGTTTATATATATATATATATCATTTCCCTTAATTATTTTATTCATACTAACTTGTGTTTTCTTTTGACATTCACATCACATTTAATATACATCTACATGGTAGTTGCATAACATCATCTTGATATGTTAATCCACATTGCATCATGTTTTCATTTTGGAGACGTCGAGACTAATTTTTGGGATGTCCCGTGATAGTGATTCTGGATCAAAGGAAAGTTCAATCGATTCAGCACCCCTACGGAACCCGACACAAAACTAAGATGGTGAACAAAGAAAGGTTAGACCGGATTGAGCAAACCCAAAGGGACATGCAAGTAGATTTGGCACGAAAAATAGAAGAACAATTAGCCAATGCCCGACAAGACATGATAGAGCAGTTCAAGGAACAAGAGGCCTTAGGACAAACGACCCAAATGTTCGGACTTAAGCTTCCCGAGCAAGGAGATGCTTATGTTGATAATCTTACGGTAAGGTCCGAAATTCCTACGTACCCGCTGGGTTTTACTCCTCATCATGCTAAGGGTCAATCGGATCCTCAAGTAACGATTTCTCGAGGAAAATCACCACTTCATCATGCCAACACCTCATTCCCTATTAATTTACCCTCCGCATCAGAAGTCAAGCCCGAGGGCAATGAAGCCAAAATTTTTTGTCTCAAACTAGTTAATTGAGTTTGAGAAACCCAATATTGAGACCTCGAAAGAGATTAAGGATCATTGCAAGCGACTCGAAGAGAAAATGGAAGATATGGAGACAGTGGACACTTTCATTGGGTTTGATGCTAACGAACTTAGTTTGGTCCCATATTTGGTGCTACCCCCTAAGTTTGAGGCCCCAAAATTTGAGAGATATGATGGGACGAGTTGCCTCTGTGCTCATCTTACCATGTTTTTCTGAAGGATGACGGGATACGGTAGAGATGACAAGTTGTTGATCCACTATTTCCAAGATAGTCTAACAGGATCTACCACTAGATGGTATAATCAATTGAGCTGACATCAGATAAAGTCATGGAAAGACTTGGCCAAGGATTTTCTAGCCCAATACCATCACGTTAGTGATATGGTGTCGGACCGTTAGACCCTACAACACATGAAGCAAAAGTCTAATAAAAGCTTTAGTTCAACCCTCGCTTGGTGAGAAAAAGACGGTGATCATATTTATCTGTCGCGACCATTTTTAAAACTGAAGTGTGAAAAAATAGCATGTCGATTAGTTCTTTTTTGAAATCATGTTTTTTGTCCATTTTATTTAATCTTGAAAATTAGGGTTTTCATTTTAAATCGGATTTCCCTCTATTTAATCTTGAAAACAAATTTGGAGTCGCCACCGGTCACTTTGGTAGACCGGATGCCATAAAAATAACCAGAGATTCGTTGTTTAAAAATTAGGGTTCGGGAGTCAGTTACGTGTGGGGAAGGATTAGCACCCCCACAAACGCCCGTTATCGGTACCTTATAAATTTTACGTTGCGTTTTGGCATTTCGAACAATAATTTAAATTAAATTAAATTTTTAATCTTTAACTGAATTTTATTCCGAATGGAGATATTCTTTTGTAAGAAAATACATTTTTAGCTAATATAAGTTTTAAAATATCCAATTACTTTAGGATAGTTCAATTCATATTAAAAAATGTATCTCAACACAAAAGGTTTTTAATGCATGTCCAATTATTTTCTTGTCAACTTTAAGTTCAAACCTAATTAGGGCTCCAATTAGTTAATTAAAGAATCTATGAATATTATCAAATTTAGGGGTTTATGTGATAACACCCAAATAATTGGGCATTATCCATATTAAACCCTAAATTAATAATATTCCTTAATATTTAATGATTCTAACTATTTAAACCCTATTCTTAATTTAATTTTAATTAACTACATGATTACAATGTTTTAGGTTTAAATGAAATATTAAATACTTCACTAAAGTGCCCCATTGATTAACATCTCAATACAATGAGACACTAATCAACTTAGAACATTAAATTTTCCATTTAATAATCATTTATTTTCTACAATGATCTCACCTATTTAAATTATTCAAATTAATTAAAGAACCTAAGCATTAGGGCTCTAATTAATTACTAAATGATTAATCACCCTAACAATTATACTATATGCTTTATTTTTAAATATGCAAATATTCATATAATTTAAACAAGATTAAACAAGCAATTAAACAGGGGTTAAGTTGAATGAAAATGAAAACTGGAGAGCCAAATTATGAAGAAAAAGGTGACCAAGTTGAATTTCATTAAAATCCAAGAACCAAAGTACAAGAAGTATAAAAGAAAAGCACGGGCCTACTGGGGACTCGCGGGGTGAAATGTACAGGCCCGCGGGCAACGCCTATATAAAGGCATAATTAGATAACAATTTCTCTTTTTTCTCATTTTTTAAAATTCGACTCTCTCTCTATACCCCCCCTCTCTCAAATCCTCTGCCCACAACACTTTCATTTCTAGAAACATAGCCTAAAATGGATAAAAAAACCCCTCTCTTTTGCTTGAATATTCCTCCGTGTTCATCAAGAGTTGGAGGAACATGATAAACTCTAGCACAAGGACGCCACGAGTATCGCCACCAGATCCAACTCACCACCACCGGCCGTGCTCTGATATGTTTGCTGGTAGCCAGGGTTTGAACCTCGGCCGCCGCCGGCCGTCGTCTCCAACTCTAAAAACTTCCCAAAACCCTCAATTTTCAACCTTGTCCTAGATCTAACCATAATCCAATAGGATTCCCAACTTCACCCAACCTAGATCTAACTACCCGAAACACTTATTTTCGACTCCGACCCCAGTCCTGAGCTCGCCGGCAACCATAGAGATCAACTCCGATCACTTTTCCTTTTTGCTCACTATTTTTTTATTTGCTATGATCTAACTCCTTTTTATGTTTTAATGCAGGAAATCGAAAGATGAGACAAAAATCTACCTTCCAGTGGCTGAAATTGCAATTCTGGTAATTTCCACGTTAGCCGGTGAGCTTTCCGGTGACCGAAGAACTTTTTGGCAACGACGATCATTGTGCATCTCGGTGACCGTTCATCTTCACGGCGGCCGATCGAATTCCCAGGCGATTCGGCTCCCAATAGCATTTGAATTTCCCAGATTGCCATTTTTCTCTCTTTTTATTATATTTTAATTATGGTAATTATTAGTGGTAATCAATGAGTCTGACTTTTTCTCTCTCTTTGCTATTTATAGATAGTGGAGAATGACTTCATAGATGATGTCACGACCATGAAGTCAGCGGGGAGAAAAACCAGGATCTTTGTGAAAACCATTCAGACCAATCTTGTTCTGCCACGTGTCCTTTGGGCTACCGAATTTGGGCGGGAAAACTGAAGTTTGGATCAAATGTGTGTTTGTTTGGATTCAATAAGCTGTAGAAATTAGAATTTGGGGCTTGTAATGGGCTTCTGGTATTTTTATGTAAACTTGGACATTGAAATGGATTTTGGACTAGTATAATATGATGGATATATTTTATTTATTTATGACTTATATTGTATATTATTTATCTATTATTTATTTATTATTTATTTTTAGGTTTTATTTATAGAGAAATATACTATATAGGAGTACCCGGACAAAATTAGGGTATTATATTATCCAAACCTTGGAGGGCCTAATTTTTGATCGCCTTATAGGCCATGCGACTACCAATTTCCCTGACCTAATGTTATCCGGTGATTTTATTGAGAATGCCGTCAAGATTGGAAAATTGACAGTGGAGGAAGTTCAAGTGCATCCCATAAGAAGTCATCATATGGAAGGAAGGACCATGAAGTGAACTCCTCCGAAGTTTACAATACCAGTTATCTGAAGCCTATCACATTTATACAACCGAAGGCTACACCAAATGCCCAAGGTCCTTTGAACAAAAACTCCGTTCAAAGAATTAACATTGAGAAGATGGATTTTACCCCTACCAATCTCGTACGGTGAACTGTACAAGAAGTTGTTTGATATCCATGTGGTGGCACCATTCTATCAAGCCTCGTTGTAGCCTCCCTTCCCAAAATGGTATGATCCTAGCGCAAAATGCGAATACCATGGTGATTAAGTATGGCACTCAATCGAGACTTGTTTTGGCTTCAAGAAGACCGTGATAAAACTGATTAAGCTTGGTGTCATCAGTTTTGACAAATCCGATAGGCCGGCTACAACCACCAACTCCCAACCAAATCATGCTGGTGGAGTGAATACAATCTTCGAGGAGAGAAACTGAATGACTAGGTCCAAGGTGTCGAAAGTCAAATCCCCTCTCAGTTGGGTTTGGAAGAAGCTACTTGATGCGGGTCTGATCGGTCAAAGAATGATGATGCCTGAGGGGCATAGCAGTCTGTATTGTGAGTTTCATGCCGAAGGGGGCATACTATTCAAAACTGATGCCTGTTCAAGGATACTGTTCAAGGCCTGATGGACAATAAAGAAGTTGAATTCTTTGAGGAATGAACTCGCTCTCACCCCTTAGTCTAGACGTCAAGCCAAAGCTTCAGTAGGTCCCATTTTGCTTTTAACTTCCTTTAAGTATTGTATGTAAATCAAATCCACCAGCCTAAGCCTGAAGGCAGTGTTGATCTTTTGTAAGGGCCTAAGACTACATGGTTTAATTTTCAATGAAATAATGCATTTTATTCTTCAATTCTCTTCATTGTGCAAATATATCTGTCTATTGAGTCTCCGTATATCAATTGCAAAAGAGACATTGACTTTGACCCAAAGGTTGAATCTGAGTAGCCTGTGTCTAATTGAAATCCTAAGTTGTGGAGATTATGAAGGTGTTACTCGCATTTCGCATCAAATAATAATAAATTGGTGCAATTTAATGTTTGAAGTCTGGTAATAGGCATTTTCAAAATAAAATAATTTGATTTAACTTTTAAAGCATGGTAATAGGTGTTTTTTAAAAGAACTTCAAAGCCTGGTAATAGGCATTTTCTTTAAAAAAAAATAATAAAAAAGCACTCCAATATTCGAAGCCTGGTAATAGGCATTTTCAGATAAGAGTGTGGAATTTTTGGGGCACTCCATTGAAGCCCATTCTGATCGAAACTCTTCGCTTCATGAGTGATGGTAATATTTTCAAAATCATGACAATGTCGAGTAGCTCAGGAATTTGTTGTTTGCTCCATTTATTTCGAGCCAAAGGAATATGATGAATTGAATTCCCAAACAAAAATGAGACATGATTTGCTTGGGGCAATCCCTAGTAAGCACCGAATGAGCCTAAAAATGTACTTCATATCCTCAAACACCAGTTCAACTTTCGAGGTCTCCTAGACAGAGGATTTGCTTGGGGCAATCCCTGGTAAGCCATTTTTAGTGTTGCTCATGCACTTGATATTCAAGGCATTCAATCTAGCTTGATATATTCATAATCTGAAAAGAAAAACCCAATTTTTAAGCATCTCACATTGAAATCATAATATATAGCCCTGGGTTGGAAACAAAAAGTTTTCTCTGCATTACTCACAAAACAGTTTAAAGGTATAGGGACCAACAACTAAGGGGCCCTCAGATTGTTGCTTCTGCTAAAGAAAACAGTCATAAGTTGACCTTTGCCTAGTGAGGTAACATTCCAGAAGAAGATGGTCAAACCCACAAGAGGTTGGAGCATCAGTGACAACAACCCATCTAGTCTGCAAGACGAAATTGGGACAAAAATAAGACCAAGCCACCAATATGGCTAGAAAGTCATGGGGCATCCCTTTTAAAGTCAACATCATGGCCAATTGCATTGTATGCCATTCATATCGACATTATTCCATTTATCATGCATTCACATCAAATACCTACGTCATACATCAAGTTAGATACACTCATACTAAGCGCATATGCTTCATTCATACATGAAACAAACAGGTTCAAGCCTCAATCATGAAAGACAATAACAAATTGGTAAGCTCTTTACCACAAAGAAAAACCATATCAACAAAGAAGTTGAAACCTTAAAGATGGAAGATAACAACACCAAACATGAAATGGAAAATGCTCAAAGCAAAGGAAGCCAAGCCTAAACTCAAAACTCCAAGTGATCAATCACTAACTATTGTTTACTTCTTTTCTCAGGTCCAGCCCCATCATCAGTGGTGTAGCGGATCAATCAATTCTTCAGATCATGCCTCTTCATCAGAGGTTTAGCTTAATAGAATCCATCTTTAGATCCCAACTTATCGTCAATGGTGTAGCGGATCGAAATCTCCCTTTCGATCATGCCTCTTCGTTAGAGTCACAACTCGATCACCCTTAATCCTCGAATCACGCCTCTTCGTCAGAGTTGTAGATTGATCGTAACCTACTCTTCAGATCATGCCTCTCCGTCAGAGTTATAGCTTGATCACCAAACAAACTCCTCAAATCATGCCTCTTCGTTAGAGTTGTAGCTTGATCACCTTTAATCCCCAAATCATGCCCCTTCGTCGGAGTTGTAGCTTGATCACATCTAATCCCCAGATTATGCCTCTTCATCAGAGTTATAGCTTTGTCGTAATCTAATCAACGGATCATACCTTTTCGTCAGAGTTGTAGCTTGATCCAATCCAATCTCCCGATCTTCTCTCGTCATTGGTGGCATAGTAGATCACCCATATTTAAACATCTCTTTACCCTGTCTCTTTTAATTTCTTAGTTTTAAATGAAGTAAATGGATACTCAATATGAAACAATTGTCTTTTACTCTCGCAGGTTGCATGAATATGTGTATGCAAAAGGCGTCGAATTTATGAACTGGTCTTTAGGAAACATTCATTAACCAAAAGGTCCAAGTACAAAGAAAAGATAAATTCTCCTATAGAAAACAGCTATCCCTAGCTCCTAAATTGATTACTTCATTCAATATCCTGATTAGAGCTTGTCCCAATTTATTATCAATATTGATGTCGGGGCATCGCAACAGTTCTACAGCTTTTTCAGATAAGATCTGTACATATTGGGCGATCCCTTCTACTTGGTTCTTGAAGCTAATCATCCCATGACTCTATTTTTGGATTGTCTATTCAGCCGCTTCGAGTTTTCCTTTCAGTGTCCTATCTCCCTAGTACAACGCACTCTCGTAACTCGTGAACTGGTCTCTCAAGCCTTGTACCACACTTTCCAACTCTATCACCCTTTTCTTTAGTCCTTCATTCTATTATTCCATCTTAACTCTATCTTCGTTGTTGTACTTTGTAATCATTTGCTCCAGTTGCGTCATCTAAGTTATTAGCTCAAAATTATGGGCTTGCTTTTCTTCTAAATTTTCTTTAGCTTTGTTGCTTGACTCTCGCAATTCTCAGGCCTTTTTCTCATACATCTTCTTATAGTTATTCTTTCATTTCATCATTTCGTTCAGCTGTACCGACAAGTCTTTAATTATCTTACTCGTTCCTTCCTTCTGCTTTGCTTTACACCTAGCACAAATTTCCTACAAATCTTTCAAGTCTTGGTTGATTTTTCTGTTCTTTTCTTTGAGTTCATTTTCCTTCCTTTCATGAACATTCACTTGCAGCTTCGTCATGGTCAACTCATTTGTAAGATCATTGATTCTTTTTTCATACCCTTCAAATCCAATTCTCGATCATGCTTTAATTTTTCCAATGCTGATGGTGCATTCCTAGCAGGTTCATTAGAAGGGTCGGTGTCTTCCTGACTTTTCCAGAGTATGTTGTCATTTACCCTTTGAGCCTTCCATTCCTCATACCCCGACATGACCTCCAACTCTTGATAAGGATTCACCCTTCTTGGTGTTTCCCATGCTTTCACAGTTTGACTTACCTTCATTTTGTAGTCGTTTGTCTTATGTGCATATTCGAACCGTGCCATGCCTGCAGTAGCCGGTATAAACTGCCTCAAAGCGAACTATCTTGACACCAATAAAAGGCAATATGTTGTTCTTCCCCAGACTCCTGGTAGTGAGACCCAATCTCTGTCTCCACATCGGTACATATAAGTTCTTCCCTTATTCAGCCATGAAGCTTTCTATTCAATAAATTTAATGATCATTTTGTGCTCATTTGATAAAGTTTAATGACCATTTTATAACATATCAAAAAATTTAATGACCATTTTATAACTTTTATAATAATTCAATGACCAAAAATCTCATTGTGACTCTTTAGCTTCTTCTTATATGATGAAAACCCTTGTATGTATGGTTTGTTGAATTAATGTTTGTGCTCGTCTTGTAGAAAAAGTGTTCTTATACTGGCTGGAAACTAATCCATTTTTGTATATTGCAGAACCAGGGTTCCTTGAGAAAATGTCATCAAATGTGCAGGGGAAACATTGGGGAAAACCCAATGTGTTTAAACACGATAGGAATGTTAAATTCAAACCATAAATTAATATGAAACCTAATAATCAGAATCTATCATGTCAAATCATCAAAAACAATAAACTGGATGTGGAAGCGTACATGGATATATCTGTCCTTTGATGAACATCGCCTAAAAAGTGGTTGTGATCTTCCAAGAAGATAAGTAAGCCCTTGCCGTAAAAACTCCCTGATGGGGATAAAAGTTATACAAACCTATTTCTTATGGATTACTATCTCTTTATACAATTGATTTAATAAATCAACTATTAAGTATTTATAACCATGTCCATCATTGAATTATAAATACATCTTATGGTATCTACACTTTTATTTCCATGACACGACTAACATAATTGATCACTTAATTTTGTGTCATACTTTAAATAGCATCATACATTTTACATATATGCTCACAATTACGGATTTTAATCCAACAATCTTCCACTTGGGCAACATATGTTTCATGATAAACGTACAACCTTATGAGCTCAAAAAATTTGCTATTATATGATAGGTATTCTATAACAATCTCGTCAATCAACTATATCCATATAAGATCAAAGAAGCATTTGTCATATCAATCATAACTAGACCTATCAATGGTCACATATGCAAATATAGTCAAATGACATAGATCAATCATGGATGTGTAGCACAGAAAATTACATGTATGTTAACCGCACATGTCTATTTTCAACTAGTCCTCCTAAACCTTAGTGAGATCAAACTTTACTGAATTCAGAGTGTGAATAAACCAAAAGAACTTTATTTCTGCAGAAAATATCTTTAAACTAAAGTAACTGAATTTGTGTCTAAAACAAATGAGCATTTTTTTAACTACAAACTCACACTAAAACTGAATATCCTTAAATAATATTACACCCACATGAGTAGTGTGCTCATGAAAGACCTAGGTGTTGGAGTATGCCCAAAGACCAATCATGAGATAGTTGTAAAAGACATATTTATTTTATCTTGTTTATTAAAATAAAGCCATTATTATTATTTCAGTCTTATTCTATGTATCTATAAATAAAATAAATTATAATAAAGTCCTTAGAATAATATAGTTATTCTTGAATGTCCTTAGTCAAAAATTATTGTGGGCTTGGACAACAATAATGTATTAAGACTAATATGTAGTTGATTGATGACAAAGTGTTGTCATTGACTTGAAAATGTCAAAATCAATACATAAGTATGTGTTAGGGAACAACATATTGGGCTGACCCACTATGAGCATGTTTCTTGGATTATTATGTGACGGTCACAACATTGCTTATGGTGATAACTACATGTATGATTCTCGGACTTGAGATCATCATTATTTCAACATCGTGAGTGACATATTTTGATATGGTCAAACGTGTGTCGTAACTGACTACACTATAAAGACTGATATTGGATATGTCATAATCTATGTAGCGAAATATGGTTGATCAAGATAGGATTTGTCCCTCCTACATAATAGGAGTAATATCATAGGCCACTTGATTGAGTGAGACTAGAAAATGCATGGCCATGCTCGAATAAATTGATATGGAATATCATAATTATTTGTTTATAATAGTCTACTCAAGATATCAAGAAACATTAGATGGACTATACAAGTGTGACTAATCCATGACTTGTGTCCGATCTAGATATGAGGACAAAAGGATGAAATACATAAAAAAAGTTAATCACAGAAAAAAAGGTTATATCGAACCACGATTTCATGTAACTTAGGTAGCAATGATGTATTGCTAGATGCCACTCGTTGCTTGTAATATTAGAATTGTTATGGATATCACTGCTAACGTTACATGAACCTACAAGGGTCACATCCTATGATTGAAACGAACAAATATCGATTAGATAGCATGTGTACAAACTTGTTGTACACGTAATTGTGAGAAACCGAAATTGTTATAATTATTGTAATTATGGATAATTTCGTTTATATATATATGTTAATATTTGATAAGTTATTGTAATTATCAAATATTATTAAAGTATATATATATATCTAAAAGAAACCTAATTAAAGTAGAATCAGATTCTACATATTTAATTATATTTAGTTAAATATATTGTATATTTAAGAATCCGAATTTAATTAGAATTATGTTTTTAAAAGCTATATAAAGGCATAAGGTCTAGCAGCCATTTATTCCTTTTTTTGAAAAACCTCTCCAATAGTTAGAGAAGAGAAAATATTGTTCGTTTCATTCGGGTGGACTGCGTAGAGGTCAGAACGCTATTGTGATGACTCAGATTCGATTTGGTTATTCCGAGTTCCCTACGAATTTCCAGATTCCAGATTTATTAAGGTAATGTTTCATCCTTCATCACCCCAAATTTGTCCCTTGTACATGGATCACTGGTGGATTACATCTGATAATTTTTTCGCTGCATCATGGGGTGTACCGGCGTTTCCCAACAGTAATATCAGAGCCACTTGTACGATACGAATTCGGACTTAAATACTTCGATGATGTTTTTGTATGAGATGCATGTTTTACTTTTTCTGTTTTGACGAGTATGTGATGTTTGTGCGAAACGTAGAAAGTAAATCCAGTTGCGATTAATATGTTAATCTATTTTAACAAGTTTTTAAGATCGATGGTTAAATGTTAATCATGTGTTTGTTGCGGTAAACTTTTGATAATCATATGTTAATAGTTGACATGATGAACATGCGGTTAAGATAGCAGATCGTTTTTTGGCAGAGGAATAATGGTTGTTCCAGAGTGAAAAACCTTAGGGATTGAAAAATCCCAAAACACGAATCCGTTGATAAAAGTTATCAAATCGTGAGGTTTTTCCATAGTAATTGAAGTGCCAAAATTAAAAAAATTTCTCGGCATACTGGGGCTGCAGACTAGACGGCCCCGGATCTGCCGAACCGCGTAAGCAACAAAGGTCGTATGAACTATTTAGGTAATCTTAATTAACAAGATGAAACATATGTATGTTTTGGATGATATGCACGGTGTTTGAAAATGCATGGTTATAGCCCAAATAGCATATTTACTTTGGTTTTATATAAATACGGCCTGTGTGTCGTGCCTTTCTTTCTTCTATTGTAATTCTCTTCTCATCTTATTCCTTCGTATGTAAAACGAGTTTTTGAAAATTGTAATATTTACGGAGAAAACGTAGACCAAAGGAGCAGACTGATGGGCCGATCAAAGGTGAATTAGGTGCTTGAGAAGCAAGTTCTATCTTTAGTAATTTTGGTTCTCCCATTGACTTGGGATGGGCCAGCTTTGTTTTAAGGGCTATAACCATTGCATTTATATTTACTGCTTTTTATGTATGTGATACAATGTATGTTTTTTTAGCGTGATGGTAACTGATTAGATCATAATAGAATGATGAGATTAATATAACAAAAAACCCTCCATATTTAATTAAAATTAGTCATCCAATATTAGCCCTCGTTAAAACCTCGGTCGGTACTATGTAGATTTTGCCAAAGCAAAATACTTAGATCTATCCTGGTTAAACGCGAAGAATAAGCAAGTGATATTCATTGGTAGTAATATTGGTTAAACTAGGTTGTTCTAATAAGATTAGAAACCTAAAGACTAATGATTGTTCAAGAACTTTGGTGATTGATAAACAATACGAAAATGCATGTCTAGGATTGGTTCTTTGAAATACTTTGTATTTAAGCGTGCTCAGTACACCACCTCTCTTACATAAGTTACCTACCTGGTGCACTGTTCATTAATGTTATTTCTATTAGACCATATGAACTTTGTTTTGTACAAATAGTTGTTCATCAAATATAGGAATTGCATGAGATGTAATTAGCAAGTGTTGCTTACCTAAATAATTGAATTCTAGGAGTAAAGCCAAAGCCGACTTAGAATAAAATGAAATATGGATCCTTACCCACTAGAAATACTTTTAGCAAGTTTTTCGATTTTGAGGGTTTTTAATAGTGGGAATGTTATTACTTTATAAACATGATAAATAGGTACTTATAAAACATATTTTATCGTTGTAGATTTATGACAAACACATTATCATTGCGATACGTCCTTAAGAATGGCAAATTAAATGGCTTGAACTTCCTTGACTGGTTCCGCAATTTGAAGATTGTCCTCAAACAAGAACGAAAACTAACAGTCATCGAAGAACCTGTCCCTAAAAAGCCAGCAGATGATGCCTCTAATGATGAATTGGAAGCCTTTGAAAAATACTTAATTGACATGGTAGATGTCGGTTGTTTGATGCTTGCAACCATGACCCATGAGCTTCAAAAGCAACATGAGGACATGGTTCCCTATGAGATGGTTAAAAATCTCAAGGAATTATATGAGGGGCAAGCTCGTCAAGAAAGGTATGAGACCTCTAAGGCTTTGTTTCGATGCAAGATGGTTGAGGGAACTCTAGTGGGAACTCATGTTCTCAAAATGATAGGGTATATTCAGGCCCTGGAAAAGTTGGGCTTCCCTCTAAGTGTTGAATTGGCTATTGATGTTATCATGCAATCGTTGTTGGATAGTTTTAATCAGTTTGTTCTTAATTTCAATATGAATGAAATTAACAAATCGTTGCCCCAGTTGCTTGGTCTGTTAAGAACAACAGAGAACAACATGAAAAAGGTTGGTTGCAAACCTATTCTGATGCTCCGAAAAGATAACAGAAAAGGAAAGCCCAACACCAAGGCAAAGCCAAAGCCCAACGAAGGAAAGGCTACATTGAAACCCAAATGAGGAGTTGCAAAAGAAGGAAGGTGTTTCCATTGCAACCATGCTGGACATTGGAAGAGAAACTACCATGTCTATCTTGAGGACATCAAGAAGGCAAGAGAAAATGGACAGTCTGGATCAGGTATTTATGTTATTGATATTAATGTATCAACATCTACTTCTTGGGTATTAGACACCGGTTGTGGTTCTTACATTTGTACTTCTGTATAGGGACTAAAAAGGAGTAGAAAATTGGCAAAATGAGATGTAGATGGAGCAAGAGTTGTTGCATTAGCCATAGGAACATATACTTTGTCATTACCTAGTGGACTTGTTTTAGATTTAGAGGATTGTTATTTCGTACCTAGTTTGACTAAAAATATTATTTCAATTTCTTGTTTAGACAAGATTGGTTTTGAGATTATTATTAAGAATAATAGTTGTTCTTTTTCCTTCAATAATGTTTTTTATGGTACGGCTCAATTAATCAATAGCCTCTATATCTTAGATCAAGATAATTCCATATATAACATAAATACGAAAAGATCAAAAACAAATGACTCTAATCAAACTTATCTCTGTCATTGTCGCTTAGGTCATATAAGTGAGAAACGCATATCAAAACTTCATAAAGATGGATTTTTTGATTCTTTTGTTTTCGAACAATTAGATATTTGTGAACCTTGCTTAATGGGAAAAATGACCAAATCACCGTTTGACGGTAAAAACGAACGAGCAAGTGATTTATTAGGTCTAATACATAATGATGTATGTGGACTGATGAATACACAAGCCAGAGGAGGGTTTCAATACTTTATTACTTTCATTGACGACTTCAGTAGATATGGGTACGTTTACCTAATGCATCATAAATCTGAAGCCCTTGAAAAGTTCAAGGAATTTAAGATTGAAGTACAAAACCAATTAGGAAAGAGTATCAAAGCTCTTCGATCAGATCGAGAAGGAGAATACTTAAGCCTAGAGTTTGATGAACTTCTTAAAGAATGTGGGTTTGTCTCACAACTTACACCTCCAGGTACTCCACAACACAATAGAGTCTCTGAAAGGAGAAATCGAACATTGATAGACATGGTTCGATCAATGATGAGCCATGTTGATCTTCCAACTTCTTTTTGGGGACATGCGCTAGAAACAGCTACTTTCACACTAAATCGTGTTCCATCTAAATCGGCTCAAAAGACACCGTATGAGATGTGGACTAGGAAACGTCCTAGTATGTCTTTTAAGAAAATTTGGGGATGCGAAGTTTATGTTAAACATCAGATGTCTACAAAACTCGAACCTAAATCTCATAAGTGTAATTTTGTAGGGTATCCTAAAGAAACAAAATGATATTATTTTTTCAAAAGTGTTCGTTGCTCGAACGGGAGTCTTCCTCAAAAGAGAATTAATTTTTAGAAAATGAAGTGAGAGAAATATTGAACTTGAGGAAATTCAAGATCAACCACAAATCAATGAACCAGAGATTGAACAACAACAAGTTCCACAAATAGTTGAGGAACATCCAATCATTCTTGAAACACAACCACTGCGAAGGTCTATGAAAGAATGCAATGCGCCTGAGAGATATGGATTTCTTGTCACATTGCATGAAGATGTTCTTCTCATGGACCAAGATAAGCCTAGAACTTATCGGGAAGCAGTGGAGAGCCCAGACTCTGAGAAATGGCTAGAAGCCATGAAATCCGAGATGGATTCCATATTAGAAAACCAAGTATAGACTTTGGTTGACCCACCCGAAGGAATTAAGCCCATAGGGTGCAAATGGGTTTTCAAAAAAATTCGACATGGATGACAATATACAAACATACAAAGGGCGATTAGTCGCTAAGGGATTTCGTCAAATTCATGGTATAGACTATGATGAAACCTTTTCCCTTGTTGCTGTGTTTAGATCTATTTGGATATTACTTGCAATAGCTGCATATTATGATTATGAAATATGGAAAATGGATGTCAAAACCGCTTTCCTTAATGGAAAATTAGATGAGGATATGTACATGACACAACCTGAGGGTTTTGTCGATCCAAAAGATGCCCTAAAAGTATGCAAGCTACAAAGATCCATTTATGGGTTGAAGCAAGCTTCTCGAAGTTGGAATCTTCATTTTAATGAGGTAATCAAAGAGTTTGGTTTCATTAAAAATGAAGATGAGCCATGTGTTTTCAAGAAAACTAGTGGGAGTACTGTTACATTCTTGGTATTGTATGTGGATGACATACTAATAATAAGAAATGACATACCTACCTTACAGTCTGTAAAGACTTGGTTAGGAAAATGTTTTTCTATGAAAGACTTAGGTGAATCAACCTACATATTAGGAGTCAAGATCTATAGAGATAGATCAAGACGACTTCTAGGACTAAGTCAAAATATATACATAGATAAAGTACTGAAAAGATTCAGTATGAAAGAATCTAAAAGATGATTCTTACCTATGAGACATGGTATTTCGCTCTCGAAGGAAATGTGTCCTTCAACACCTTAAGAGAGAGCGTATGAGTAAGATTCCATATGCTTCGGCCATTAGATCTATCATGTATGACATGCTATGTATACGTCCAGATGTATCATATGCACTAGGTATGACAAGTCGATACCAAGTAGATCTCGGTGAAGGTCATTGGGTTGCAGTCAAAACTATCCTTAAGTACTTAAGAAGAACTAAGGATACATTCCTTATGTATGGAAGTGAATAAGAGCTAAGTATAAAGGTTATATTGACGCAAGCTTCCAAACTGATAAGGATGATTCTCGATCGCAATCGAGTTTTGTGTTTTGCCTTAATAGAGGTGTTGTAAGCTAGAAAAGTTCAAAGCAAGATACAGTAGTAGATTCTACAACATAAGCTGATTATATTGCAGCAAGCGATGCTGCAAAAGAGGCTGTTTGGATCAAAAAGTTCATATCTGAACTAGGGGTCGTGCTTAGCATATCAAATGCCATAGATCTACGTTGTGACAACAACGGAGCCATCACACAAGCAAAAGAACCCAGATCTCACCAGCGATCCAAACACATACTTAGGCGTTACAGAGTACCAACAGATGACAATATCGTCGATCCACTAACAAAGTCTCTGACACAGCAGAAGTATGAACGTCAAACTAAGTCTCTTGGTATTAGGTACATGAGTGATTGGTCTTAGTGCTAGTGGGAGATTGTTGGAGTATGCCCAAAGACCTTATAATAACAATCATGAGATGGTTGTAAAAGACATACTTATTTTATCTTGTTTATTAAAATAAAGCCATTATTATTATTTCAGTCTTATTCTGTGTATTTATAAATAAACTGAATTATAATAAAGTCCTTAGAATAACATAGTTATTCTTGAATGTCCTTAGTCAAGAATTATTGTGGGCTTGGACAACAATAATGTATTAAGACTAATATGTAGTTGATTGATGACAAAGTGTTGTCATTGACATGAAGATGTCAAAATCAATACATAAGTATGTGTTAGGGAACAACATATTGGACTGACCCACTATGAGCATGTTTCTTGGATTATTATGTGACGGTCACAACATTGCTTATGGTGATAACCACATGTATGATCCTCAGACTTGAGATCATCATTATTTCAACATCGTGAGTGACATATTTTGATACGGTCAAACGTGTGTCGTAACTGACTACACTATAAAGACTGATATTGGATATGTCATAATCCATGTAGCGAAATATGGTTGATCAAGAAAGGATTTGTCCCTCCTACATAATAGGAGTAATATCATAGGCCACTTGATTGAGTGAGACTAGAAAATGCATGGCTATTCTCGAATAAATTGATATGGGATATCATAATTATTCGTTTATAATAGTCTACTCAAGATATCAAGAAACATTATATGGACTATACAAGTGTGACTAATCCATGACTTGTGTCCGATCTAGATATGAGGACAAAATGATGAAATACATAAAAGAAGTTAATCACGAAAAAAATGCTAAATCGAATCACGATTTCATGTAACTTAGGTAGCAATGATGTATTGCTAGATGCCACTCGTTGCTTGTAATATTAGAATTGTTCTGAATATTACTGCTAACGTTACATGAACCGACAAGGGTCACGCCCTATGATTAAAACGAACAAATATCGATTAGATAGCATTGTACAAACTTGTTGTACATGTAATTATTGAGAAACTGAAATTGTTATAATTATTGTAATTATGGCTAATTTCGTTTATATATATATATATTAATATTTGATAAGTTATTGTAATCATCAAATATTATTAAAGTATATATATCTCTGAAAGAAACCTAATTAAAGTATAATCATATTCTACATATTTAATTTTATTCAGTTAAATATATTGTATATTTAAGAATATGAATTTAATTAGAATTAGGTTTTTAAAAGCTATATAAAGGCATAAGGTCTAGCAACCATTTATTCCTTTTTTTTGAAAAACCTCTATAATAGTTAAAGAAGAGAAAATATTGTTCAATTCATTCGGGTGGACTACGTAGAGGTCGGAACGCTATTATGACGACTCTGATTCGATTTGGTTATTCTGAATTCCCTACGGATTTCCAGATTCTAGATTTATTAAGGTAATGTTTCATCCTTCATCACCCCAAATTCATCCATTGTACATAGATCACTGGTGGATTACGCCGGATAATTTTTCCGCTGGGCCATGGGGTGTACCGGTGTTTCCCAACACTAGGGTGATATTTTCTTAATAAATGCGCAATTATAGAGTTTCTACCAACATGCTCTATAAACACACAACCACTATGAATTTTTTTTAACAACTAGGAACTTAATATTTATATGCTTCGATTTTGAAGTGTTCTTATTATTTATAAAATAAATGGATGCATATTTACTGTCACAAATAACTAAAGTGGCGTTTTTATTCAATCTATAATTAACAGTTTACGTGATAGAATCTTTTGCATTAATATTCTAATAGAATCGAAGTCTGTAAACTTGATGATCCCTAACATACCAGAACTTCGATATGTGTGCATGTAATTTTTTGTTCTCTAAAGATATCTCATAACTCTATTAGTTGTTATCTAACGGTCCATAATATGATTGCTTAAATATTTGTCTAATATTCTAACAATGTACGCAATATCTGAATGCATATAAACTTGGGCATAAATTAGATTCTCAATAGCTTATACATATGAAATCTTATGTACTTTTAAATTTCAAGGTTGCTTTTGAGGCATTGAGTAAGACTAAATTTATCTTATTTAGCAATGTGAGTATCACTTGGTTTACTCCCACTGAACTTGTAATATATACGGCCGTCAACCATATTTATCTCAAACTGAACGAGATAATAATTTGGTGGAATTTGCAGTACCATTGGTGAGAGAAATAATTAAACCCATAGATGATTTTTTTAAATTTTCATATTATTGACTTTGTATCATCAAACACAAAATTTCTGATTGCACTGTATAAACTGTTTTATCAATGTTGCCATTAAAAAAATACATTTTTAGCATTCATCTAATGTAGCTCAAAATTAAAATAAGTAACAAGCATCATGGTTATCCTGAAAGAGTCTTTGAATGAAACTGAAAAAAAAAAAGTTTCTACAAAATTAATGTCTTCTTTTCGAGTGTATCATTTGAATACAAGACATGTCTTATACTTATCCACATTACCATTTGAATTCCTCTTGGTTTTAAATATTCATTTACAATCAATTGGTTTGTACCTTCAAGTAATGAGATAAGTTTTTAAACTTTATTGTCTAGCATAAAATTGTACTGTTTTTATATAACATCAATCCATTTTTGAGAGTTAAAACTTTTTATGGTATAATAAAAAATGATTAAATTGTTTTGTAAGGGAGAGAGAGAAAAGACCTTATTCTCTCAATTCTATTTAATTAATACTCATCTTTCTTTTCTTTTTCTTTGTTGAAAGACGCAAAGCCTATTTGCAAAATTCGAAATTTAGATCGTTACAAATTGCAGGAAAGGCTAGCAAAGCAATCAATAAAGTACAATGACCCCACTTCTTTTTGAACATTGTCCATGTATCTAATTTTTACATAGACATGCTGGTTTCATAGCAAAACATGAAGACTTTGGCTAAGATGCATAATGTCAATAGCGAGAATGTTTCTTTTCATTTCGCAAAGCAATTATTTTATTAATAATTAAAGATCGCATAAGAGAGTATACAATGACCCTGAAGAGATAAAAAGTCACCGAAACTAACATGAAATCAACATAATCGACACTAAACCAACTTCCAAAACCAATGAACCTCGACCAATGTCACTCTTGAGCTTGAGTTCTGATTCCATCTTTGAGTACAAAGATTAAAATATTCTTTCTTACGGTAAAAAGTCTAAAATAAACTCTTAAATATAATACATGAAATTCTAATACTTTAACCTTAAATTTAATGTCTTATTTATTCAGATACACAATCGAAGAAAGTAGAAATAGCGAAAAACAAGCATGAAAGAGTTGCAACATTTTATCATGAATAAACCTCAATAATAGATCTCATGCCCAAAGCAGGAGCAATTTTGTAGTCATTAAAACCCGAAGCAGAGAACAGCTTAGCCCATTCTTCCTCCTCTCTCTCTTTTTCACCCACCAACACCATCGTCGCCATATCGAAAAAGAGCTGCGTTTCGGTCAAGCTCGAGGCTTCATCATCCGCTTTGCCATTCTTGATCAGTACCAAGTCAATTATAATCACCTTCCTCCCTCCTTTCCACCGGAAACAGCCTTTTTACATTGCTTCAAAATCTTCAAACATTAGTCGTCATTTCCATTATAATCAAAGAGGACATTAAATTTTGTCCCTCCTTCCCACAAGTATAAGCAAACAGGGACAGCTACAATCACTAATTTTATCCGAGATAATTCCTTTTTTATTTCGTTTTATGATAATGGGCTTTTATACTACGATGGGTTTTGTTTAACCTTAACTATCTATCTATATGACTATTAAGTCAAAAGAAAAAATCAAAAAAAAATTAATTTAAAATCACTAGTATTATGTTTTAGTGTTTTGTCTCTATTTATGACCATATTATATGTTATATTATCTTATAAAAACAAAAAAAATTACGAAGTTATATTTTTGTTATAGTCTATTATGTTTGTTGTTCATATGAAAAAACCCAAAAACACGTTATTAATGTATTATGAATTTTATGTTATCGTTGTTATTTTTATTGTTTTCTATTATTATTATAGTCACTATTATTATTGTTACCATATCTATTATTTAAGTTATCTTATATTATAACTGAATTATATAGAGTATAGACTAATCAATTTGAAATAATACCCGAATTTGTTTTTATTATCAGTCCATACTTACAAACATATATATCAACAGCCCATTAAAGCAAAAATTAAATAAAGCCTAAGTTTATTATTAAACAAGTATCCATTTACATTATTTTATAAGCTCAATATATATAAATAAATACATATGTATATACTGCTTGGCCTGTTTAAGGCCTAGGTACAAAAAACCCTAATCTAACACACCCCCTTTCTCTTGCAGCAGCCCACTTTCCACCGTCAGATCTGGTCCAGATCCAGGAGAACAATGCCCCATCATCTGCCCACGCGCCCGTCCCTTCAGCTTCGACACTCGCGCGAGTGGCAACAACGGCCACGCCAGCCGCTCTGATCCTCTCCCTCGTACGAAAGCCATGGCACACAATGTCAGGGCCAAAAATGAATTCAGCAGATATACAAACAAATTAGAGCAAACCAATAGGAGATTTTCATTCCTTTTCATATATCTAATTACATGTAATATTCGATGATATATATAGGAATCGAAACTCATTGTAAAGGGGAACAAAAAGATTCAGAGATCAATATACATAAAAAAAGAGGCATTTACAAGGTTTTTCCTTCATTTTTTTTCTTTTTCAAATCAAAGAACAAAGCAAGGATTCGTTTTTTTTACAAGCAATTGAAAAGAAAGCATCCGCAGTTTTATATTTTACTAGATTTGTATCAAAAAGGGAGAAAAAAGGTATTATTTACCGAACGAACGATCCCAACGGTGGAGGGGTAGATCGTGCCGAGGAGAATCACATATCACGAAACCATGGCCATCTAACGGTAGAGTGCATATATCGGCGGCGAAAAGGAGCTAACGCACTCAAGGGTCACCCACTCCCGGCTTTTGGTGTTTTCCGGCGACCGGAGTCTCCGACAGACAATCCCAACGGTCAGTGAAAGCGCCTTGGAAAGAGGAGAAACATATCTTGATTTCGGGCAGATCTAACGGCGGACGTTGGGGAATATGGCGTGGGTAAGGCTCGAACGTTTGGGCTCTTTCTCGCATCACTTTGAAGGCTTTCTTGGGAAACCATCCTGAAAGAAAGAAGGGGGAGGGAGCGAGCTTCACGGTGGTAGTCTGGCTTCACCGAAAAACGCGCCGGGCAGTGGCCGAAAGACGGGCAGAGGCGGCGGCTAGGGTCCCCATGGGTGAAAGCTCTCTCCATCTTTTGAAGAAGAAGAGACAAAAAAGGGGATAAAACCCCTAATATTAGCAGACCCGCGTGGGTCATGCGCAGACCCAGTCTGAGTGACCGACCCGGTTTTAGCCCGGTCCGTTTTGTGAACCCAGATCAGTGGGCTTTGGGTACCTTCTTGCCACTTTTTTTTGTATCAGCCCAATTTTGAAGTTAGCGAAATACTTAGTTGCCATAGCATACATACAATTTATGAAGCCTTTTTTTATGTGTAATATGAGGTATAATATGTATGTTTTATAAATTACATAGGTATATACATATGTTTTTAAATGATACATAATATATAAAATATGATACAAAGTTCAAATATATAGTATACATTTTTGTTTACAAAATATAAATATATATATTATACATAATATATAGTTTCATAATATATGTTTATATAATATGCTTAGTTTTGTATAATGCACATTCTTCATAATACATAGTATATATATAACACAGTACACTCCAAGTGTGGAAATGCATCAGCAATTACCCTGCCCACTGTTCCTGTGCTACCTCCGACATCCACCAACGAATTCAATCCCTTGAACAACCCCTTACACTTTTCGACCAAAACGCAAGCAACGAATCGAGAATTGCCAGCCATGCCTTCATACATAAATTGCCGAGCTTTATGTCATGGAAATCATAGTCCCAGAATGCCTTCCCGATTGCAGTATCAAATGGAGTTCGGTCATTGTTTTCAAACCAGGTGCCTAGGAAATGCCAAGGCTTTGTTATCATAGGATCCAGCGAAAATTCCACCATAGGTGCCATGCTTAAGGGATCGTCCTTGAGTAAGAGACCAGAAGCGTTGGTTAGTACATAAAAATCTTCATCGGCACCATCGCCGAGCTTTTGTTGCGCAAAGAAGCCCGAATGAACTAAAATACGCATGAGCCGGTAGATGTTGCATGCCTTGGTCGGGTTGAGCGTCGGTAGTGCAGCAACCAGCTCGGCAACAGTCATGGGTTTGCCATGGTTGTGAATGATATTTGGAATGCCTAAATCAATAGCACATTTTAGAGACATGGAATTTATGAAGTTGAAAATGTGATTTCAAACGTGAGCTTGAGCTTCAAGTAGGGATGGCAATTCAATCCGAATCCGATTCAATCCGAAGGAATTTATCCAATTCATATTCGATTGAAAAAAATCTGAATCCGAATCCGAAAAAAAATATATGAGTCCTAATAGGAGATGGATTAGATATGGATCATGTCAAGATCTGATCCGAATCTGAAACCGATCTGAATCTGAATCTATGTCCGATCCGAATTCGACACATCTGATCCATATCTGAGTCCGAATCAAAATATTTATGACTTTTAATTCCTTAAAACAAAATACCATGTATAATATTTACATTAAAACAATAAGACAACATAAATAAAGTAAAAAAAAAGTTAATCTAAATACATTGAAAGAAACATAAATATATATATATATATTGGACGAGAACATAAATGTATATACTAGGTAATTTGAAATAATGGTGACAACAAAATTAACTTATATATATATATTCATATTAAAAGTGATAATAAAAATATAAATGTCTTAAAAATGCAAGTTAAATAATAATAATTACTATAATTTATATATATTAATTAACCTTAATATAGTGTAATATATCTATTTATACCATATGCGTATATACATAAATATGAAAAAAATAAATGTAAGATAAAATTATAGATAAACAAACAATAAAATAAATACAATGATAAAATTATAGATAAACAAACAATAAAATAAATACAATAGAGAAACAAATAAATGTAAATATCAATTAATTACCAAAAATTTAAGAAATTAGTGAATGAAATAATAAATGAGGTGAAATTACAAGATAAAGTTATGATATATTAGGCTAAAATTATGAATTAAAATAGAAAGCAAATTAAAAGCATAAATAATAAACACAAAAATTTAAATTTAGTCAATAAACAAGGGACAAAAAATGAATAAGTGTATAATTAAATGACAAATTAAAAACGTAAGAAACTAAATACACAAAATTATGGGCTGATTTGCATTAAAATTAAATTATTAGAAGGCCAAAACACAATATACCCTAAAGACGCTAAAATTCGCGGATCTACCCCTCAAATTTAGGTCAACACTAAGGATGACAATTTAATCTGAATTCGATCCGAAAAATCTGATCAAAAACCGATCCGACCAAATCCAGTTGAAAAACATCTGAACCCAAATCCGAAAAAATTATCCAAGTCCGATCGTAACGAATTCAGACTTAAATTTTATACAGTCTGATCCATTGTCATCCCTAATTTCAAGTAGCTCATTAACGTTGACATTGAACTTATCCATCTCAGCCAAAGTCTTTCTGTTTTGCTATAAAACCAGTATACCTATGAAATATGTTATTTATAGACAGTTAAACAGGAATATGAATCATTTATCTTTTTCGATATCTTTATTTATGTCTAATACTAAAAGAATAAATTTAAAATTACAGTTTAAAATTAGGGTTTAAGGTGTATAATGTAAGGTATTTTTTTAAAATATAGAATTTAAAATTTAAAGTTAAAACTTAATATTTAATCTATTAAAAAGGACATAAAAACAAACATAAAAAAACATATGATTTTTTTTCCTAAAACAAATACATGTGCCGAAAAGGTTACCGTGTAAAGAAGCTGGATATTAAAATAATTTTTCATGAATCAAGTGGCTGAATCAATTAATATTTTTGATGCACTTTGTTGCCGCGCCCATGCACTTTCAGGCTTCATGCAATAATAGAGTTTTTTTTTTTTTTGAATAGTATCAATAATAGAGTTAATTTTGGGACGGAGTCTTACAACTTAAAAAGGACATAATATTTTTTTTTCTGAAAAAAATTAGAACAAATTATAATTATTCTGTAAATTTCATAAATTTATTAGATAAATTGAAGATAAACAAAATGAAACCGAGGACAATATTATGTGCCCATGCACCTTCATGTATCAATAATAGAGTTGGAATCGAACATTGAAAAAAAATTAAATTATTATATTTTAAAAATATAAGTGTTTGTTAGGTATTCAAATTTAAATTTCTAAAGAGAACAATATTTAATTTATATAATATTTAAATTTATAAAACTTTAATTATTATTAGACAAAAAAATTTAAAAGAACGAGCTCTCTTATCCTTCTTTATTTCCGTCTCTGATTAGGTAAATTGTCCAATAAAATTATTACATGGATCAAAGAAATGATTTGATTAATTTTATGCGTTATAAACGAGATGAGAATGACTTATATAACAATAATTACTTTCAATATTAAAATTGTCACCAGCAAGATTATTTAACGCCTAATGGATAATTTGATGTTTTTTTTTCTTTTAATTAGTCATTTTTTACTCAGTTAATGACACATCATTATAGAATTTTAAAATTAAATTTATTTAAATTTAATGTGATATTATTTGATTTATTAACGGTGTATAAAAATAAATGAATTTAATTTTAAATTCTTTGATGACAAATCATCCTCTAATTTACTAACGGTGTAAAGCATTATATATTGTCAGTGCATCAAATATTCATTTAAATTAAGAACAGATTATAAAATGTAAAAAATAAAACATGGTATAATGTAAAGAATAGATTATAAAGTGTTCAATTTATTTATTAAAATTTAAATATTAAATATTTTTGTCAATAAAATTTAGATAATGAACGTTTTTGTCACTCCATTGTTCACCGTTATCATCGTTTGGTACTAAATTTCACCAGTCGCTTTGTCTCGTCTCCTAAATTCAAATTTGACTTCTATTTTGTCGTAAAGTGTCCCAAAATCTACGAATCGAACAAAAATCTTTTAATTTTTCTCTCAACGATTTTCCTCTTTCACTGTTAGATGAAACTCATTTTTTCAGTATATTATTTCTTTGTACTAATAAAACTTTCTACCATTTTAATTTTGGAGAAATTTATTCGATCCCAAACAAAAATATAAGCAAAACTCAAGTCGCGACAGAAAAATATATCATGAGCTTTCACACTCGCTCGATACCTTAATCTCTTCATATTTTTTTCGCATTCTTCTAATCTCACAAAGAATGAGTTTCTTTCTATTTCAGGAGTTAAAATCCGACAAAAATTCACGGACCATATGACTTAAGAACGGTTTTCTTTCCTTTCCTTTTTGATGTCTTTTTTTTTCTTCTTTTCTCTCAATCGATGACATCAATTTCCTCTCAATATCTCACATTGATCTCATCTTCCTTACATGAAAATCATCCCTAACATCGCCATCAAAAGACTCCCCTTTTAGTCGATTGGGACTTAAGAAATTTGGTTATTCCCGACAAAACATCTCGAGGGAGATTCATCAAGTGATTCATGTATGGATTACTCTCTTGGAAGATATGCCGTGCCATTTTTATTTTGGTCAGTCCATTTTTTATATAATTTCTTTCACTATTATTGGAATTGAAAGTGGGCGTAGTTGAATGATCAATTATATAATTTCTTTTCCTAATATGTTGCTTGATAAATTAAAAGTTGGTGAACCTAACAAGTGTACCAGTAGAAAAGTGGTTAATATTCATTCTAGGAGATACAAGTTTAAATCGTTTTGTCTACAAGGCATATATGCATTGTCAAAGGGATAAGAATATCTATGAACAGATACTACCTTGTAATCACCTATAGACTATTCAAATAAATAGTTTAAAAGTGTTTCTAGTCTTAGAAATATTTTTTAAAAATAATAATTAACTTCTCTGAATTTTTTTCTCCCAATCAAGTTACTGTACTAAAAAATTTATTAGTTCACTAATTTGACCAACATTGACCGTTAAATCTAATAATTTTTAGACCAATTTGTGTATATTTTCACCATGGTGTTATCACTTGACATTTCCATAACGAGTCGAAGATGATGTTCATATAAGACGATGGGGTTATCACTTGACCGCTAAATCTAATAATTTTTAGATCAATTAGTAGTTGGTTAAACAAAAGTTCTGATAAGTTTAAGAATAATCATGTTCGAGCCGAAGATGATGTTCATATAAGACTTTCAAAAAATTATGACTCCATTTTAGCAATTGCAACTCTATTTATTTTTTTCAGCATCAGTCTTAATGCTAATTGTCAATATTCAATAATTCTTTTTTTGTTGTCTTTTATTTTCTAATTTTTAATTTTAATAAATATGTCCTTGTGATACGTTTTTTCTGTCTTTTGACACGTTTTTCTTATCTTAATCGGTTGTTTGGATGTTTTTTTCATTTAATTTTCTGTCATGGTTGAATTTGACGTTGCCACGATTGATCGAAATAGCGCCCTTTTGATTATCTCGCTATCTCCCTATTTTGGATAGTCGAACTGAATTTAGATACAAGCTGACAGTCACGGCTCTTGTTCACGATTGAGTTGTAATAATAATTGTGTTGTCAACATATCCTATTTTAATAAAACTAGTGTATTCATATTAAAAAAAGGTGAAGTACATAAATGGTCACTAAACTATCCCAAAAAATACAAAATGGTTACCAAACTTTTGATAGTTATATAATGGTCATTAAACTTTAGATTTTGTCACAAAATGGTCACTGGGCCGTTAACTGTTGTTAACTGGGTGACATGACAGTTACGGAAATTTGTACAACAACACATTTAATCATCAATATTTACACATTCAGTCAGTTTAGACATCAATAATAAGGGTTAAATTATGACTAAGTTGATTGAATGTGTAACTATAAAGGATTTTATGTGTTGCTATTCAAATTTTCGTAACTGTCATGTCATTTACTCAACGACAATTAACGGTGCAATGATCATTTTTTTAACAAAACTTAAAGTTTAATGCTTATTATGCAACTTTTGAAAATTTGATAACCATTTTGTATTTTTGAGATAGTTTAGTGACCATTTATACACTTTATCTTCGTACCACTCGATTGAAATAGGACGCTTTGCCTTTAAATAATAAAAAAGCAATGTTAATTGTCCGTTAACTCATCGAATAGTTTTTCACTAACAGTACAAAAATGTGAATATTAATTATTAAACTCGTTCTAGTAATATCTTAGAAAACCAAAAAAAATAGTATAAGAAACTTGGCACAAACGTGCGTATATAGGAAGATTTTCTTGAACATGTTTCTACAAGAGAATTCTAGTGCAACTTGATTGATCAAGTCCACTTATGCTCTCTGTGAAATAATCTAAAAGCTATAAAAATTTGAATGAAATGAAAACAATCAAAGAAATTGAAGTGCTCTTATATTTGGAGTAGACTTTGGAGATGGATTCTCATTTAATTCAGGGGCTAAGAGGTTGGAACAATGGTTCCGATGTAACCGAAACCCGCGACGAAGAAGGCAATACTCTGGAGGAAGAGGAATATGAAGTAGCGATTCGCCCCGAAAGCCATATCGTAGCAGCCACAGAAGAAGAGGTATGCCCCAACACCAAGCTCAAGCAAATGAAGCCTGCTTATGTTATATTCAACAAGCAAGAAGGAAAGATTAATGTACGTGCATATATGTCGAATTCGAAACTTAGTTCGAATTTCAGAGTAATTACCTTTCTCCGATTCGGATACGGGGTTTCTTGGGAGCTTTCGCACCTAATTTAGTCTTGAGAGCATCTCCCAGTTTCTCGGTAACAACCCATTCGTTCACTCTTCCGGCCTCCAGCAGACCGATAAATGTCGCCTTGGTCCGATGTAGAGACATAACATTCTCAAAAAGAATCCAGAACATCACCAGATGCAACGACCTGCAACATTTTAGAAAAAATCAATCAATCAAGCTTATCACTTGTAGGATCGTTATCGTACTCCAATTTATGTTTGAATATGCATTGGACACGGTCTCGAACACAGACATTCTAGTACAAAGATAACAGTCAAGGCAACATAGAAAGATTGAGGGAAGTACCTCGGAGTTCCGACAGCATTAAGAAGAGTGATGATAGAAGGAATGTAGACAGCACCCCACTTGGGAACTTGGACATCGGGAATGAAAACGGTCGACGGTAAGACGACACAGTAGAAAACGAATGTGACAATGTGAGCTACAATCTTTCGGACAAAGAAGAAGCTATAGATCACATAAAGCTTCTTCCATAGAGTAACTTTCTGCAATCAAAATGCAGGCTAATGAGTATTAGGTTATCAAGTACAAATAATGTATTCAGTTCGATATTGTGATCGTACCCTATTTCGTATGATTTCCATCGCCATTTTCTTGAATAGGTTAGCAGGGCCACATGACCATCTATGCTGTTGATACCTGTAAGCTTTGAAAGTACTTGGCAATTCATTTTTCACCTTGAGGTCACCTACATAAACGAATTTCCAGCCTTTAAGGCTAGCTCGGACGGCCAAATCCATGTCCTCCACCGTCGTCCTGTCTTTCCATCCGCCGGCTTCATTGATTGCCGAAATTCTCCATACACCAGCCGTCCCTGCAACATAGAATAAACCTTCTTACAACCATGTCCTGTATAATTCGAAGACTTGATTCGAATTCGAACAATCGATTCCCTTGTGAAGTTTGCTTACCATTGAAACCAAAGAAAGCATAGGTTGAAGACCCCACTTCTTGTTCCACTTTGAAATGGTAATCCAATGACATCTCCTGCATCCTTGTCATCAAGCATTCATCTGCATTCACTGCAACATAAACCACAACGCATAATCGTTATGTTAATCAAGGGTTGATGTATCAACATCATGTGTCATCATCTTTTAAACTTTCTTTAATTAGAGTGTAAATTACAAATTTAATCACTCAATTCTCTTCTCACTTATATATTGGTTACTAAAGTTTAAAAGAATTTTAATTTAATCACTAGACTTTCAATTTATTCCTATTTTGGTCACTCGGGCATTAACCACATGTTCTGATGTGGACTGGTTTTTGTTGACATAACAACCGCATGTCACCCAAGTCATTTGCTCTTTTTCTTTTCTTTTTCGTGATTTTATCTTCTTCCCCAAAAATAAAAGTTTTACAATTTCACCATTCTGTCACGCAGGCATTGAAATAACAATTGTTCGTCGTCTTTTTCGACCATTTAAGACACCAACAAACACACCTCATCATCTTCTACCAATTTTTTCAAAATCACTTTAAAACTAACAAAACTAAATCTAAAACCTAAAACGCACAAAACCCCAGACTACTTCAATATAGAATATCCACCTTTCAATCAGCATGAAATCAAGATATATTGCTCGCCTCCTTTTTCTCCACCTTCCCACCGTTAGGATTTGGAAGAAGATGTTCCATCGTTGAGAAATCAAAGGAAACTCGAAACCATAGAGTTTCACACACAAAATAAAGAATGTTTTGGGGTCATTTCATAAATTTTAAAAGATAGATGTTCAGTCATAACGTCGTTAAGTATTTAATGGCAAAGTGAGTAAAATAGGAATAAATCAAAAGTCCAGTGATTAATTTAAAATTTTAAACTTGAATGACTAAAATAGAAGTGAAAAGAAAGCTAAGTGAGTAAATTTATAATTTACCTTAATTATATGAAAATGGTTAGCCCACCAACCTCGGATAAAAGTCATTTATTTATTTAGGTATAAAAAAAATTATATTTTAAGTCTTAAACTTAAATTCTAAATTATAAACTTTAAAATTTATATCTTAGAAATACACTCTCCCCCAATACTTTAAATTTTAACTTTAATTCTAATTTTAAGCTCTAAACTTATTTTTTAAACAATAAGATATAAATAAAAATACCGAAAAAGAGACTATTTCTACTCATTAACCTCTGTACACAACTGGCAACCTTCTTTATTTTGGTCAATGATATCATAAAACCTTAATTCAAAAGGAAATATATATATATATATATATATATATATATATATATATATATATATATATATATGGAAAGACGTCCTCGTGGCCAAGACAGAACAGCAAATAATATGCAGACAGGGAGGGCCACCGACAACACACAAAAGAAAGAAAGCGAAGTGTCCAGCAATAGTTACTTAATATGAAGCTTACCAAATTTCCATCGTGCTTGAACGAGTGCGATATCCGGGTTGTTGACAAGAAAAGGGATGGTACGCCATAGGAAGTCCGGTTCCGGCTGGAAATCGGCATCGAAAATCGCCACGTAATCGCACTGTTTCACGTAGCTATGTTTCATTCCTTCTTTCAGAGCCCCTGCTTTGTATCCATTCCTATTGTCCCTTATCTCATACTTTATGTTAATCCCTTTGCTCGCCCATCTTTGGCACTCTTGTTCCACCATGCTCTATTATCAGATTCCAACATCAGAACTGTTGGTTTTATTTTGAACATGTGTAAAGTTACTCGAAATACCTTGATTGTATGATCGGTCGAATCGTCGAGAACTTGGATTATGATCCGATCCGATGGCCACGAAAGTCCACAAGCAGCTCCGATGGAAAGTTGATAAACCTGTGCATATACCACAATTCCACATATGTCTCAGATTACATCAATTTTAACATTAATGTCTGGAAAAAAGGTGCCCGAATGAAACAAAACACAAACCTCTCTTTCATTGTACATTGGGATTTGTATTAAAACCATGGGATAAGCAGAGTTACCAAGCTCAACATCATCCTTCATCGGCTCCCATTTGTACCTTTTCTCAGGCCTTCTCCCGAACAACTTGAGAAAGACTAGGACAATCCCCATGTACACCCTCTCGACGAAAAGCATCATCGACATCGCCAGACACAGAACGACCATAGCTTGCAGAACCGGCACAATCAGCGGTGCCTTCAGTTGCTGCCATACCAACCCGATCTGGCCCGTGACAATGGTCGTCGACGTCGCCGATATCTGCTCCATCGGGGAAAGTACTATATATGTGTGTATGTATATGTGTCGTTTGGTTTGGTTATAAAGAAGAATGTTGGGTTGGCGAAAAGGACACGAATGTTTTATTTGATATTCCGGGAGGTGTGATTATTGCTTGTGAGTTACGTACAGGCAAGGTTGTATTACAGACAGCACCACACCGAGCTGATTAAACTGAACCCGGTTTCAAGTTATGTTGCACTGACACGGATACGGATACCGATACGAGAATTAAGAGCGAAAGAAACAGCTTGGGGTTTGGCTGTTTAAAGAGGAGAGGGCTGGATTGATGCTGATGCTTGGAGAAAATGGAATGTGTGTATATATATAACAAAGGTTTGCCAGGAAAAAAATGGTTAAATTTAAGAAAGAGACTGCGGAACTTAAAAGAGGCGATGAAATTAGGCCAATTCCCACGCGAATTTGGTTTAAATTTTTTAACATGCAACTAACCTACGCGAGTTTACACATCGCTTTCAATCATTTGGCTTTGGGTGATGGATGACAGAAGCCTCCAGGAAAATGCCAATGATTTCATTAAATAATTTCCTTTAATGTCTGTTTTTATGTGTCTAACATTAAAAAATTAAATTTTAAATTTTAAAGTTAAATTATAAAAATACATTATACTTTTAATTTCCTAAATCCTAATATTTACCCTAAATCTTAAAGCTAATTTTTTTAGTGCGAGAGCATAAATATGGGCACTAAAAAAGAACATATAGTTTCTATTCATATTAAAACTATGAGCTTTTGAAAAAAAATTGAGTTTCTAATTTTATAACATCCGATGAAGTCTTTAATTTGAGAAATTAAATCAATTAAGTCTTTAAATTGATAAATTGAAATAATTAAGACTGGAAATGATATTTACATATTACTTTAAAATAACATTTTTTAGAACTACAAGATTTTTTAATAGTTTTTAAATAAAGAAAATCTAGAAATACCGAGCAATAACCAATAACACCGTAACACGACACATGACAATAACTAATCTAAAAAATTAATAATTTAACGATCAATGTTGATTAAAGATATAAATTGATGAGATTCAAAGTACATAAGTTTAATTGAGTGTAATAAAAATTTATAAGCTTAATTGATTTTTTTTCAAAAATTTAGGGACTTAAGCAACCTTATGTCAGGAACACGTTGGTAAAATCTTTACAAGGCCCCTGTACTTCACATTTTTGGCGGATTTAATCCTCTATTATAATTATTTTAGTCTACTTTTAAAATTTATATTTTTAACTCTTGAGATCTACTTTTTCCTGTTAATATGTCATAATAAATATTTCAAACATTAAAAAAGGAAAAATGTATAACATTTTCGACTGTCATGTTACTGTATGCAAAAATAAGCTACATCAAATTATTTGATAGAATTAATGAAAAAATTGACTTCAGATTGACTTTAAAATTTAAAATATATATTTCAAAAACTAGAGATCATGAATGATAAAATTATAGTAAAAAAAATTAAATCCTTAAAAACACATTGTACAAGGGCTTCCTACAGAAATTCACCCAAAAAAAGTAATTAGCTCCCTCATGTTATTTTCTATTAGAAAAAGAATAGTAGTTTTTTTTTTGTATAAGGGTTGAATATTTAGTCTATTGACCGAATAATATGGATCCGATATTGTAAAATGTTTATTATAAGGTGATCTCTTCAGCCCAATTTGTTTCATTAATTCAAAATTTTAAAATTTAAATGCATAATCTTATTTAAGAGATCTATGCATCTTCCAATTAGACAAAGACGTAGTTACATAATAGCTCAGGGGTAGTTCATTAAAAAAAATATCGGTGTATTTATTTATTTAACCCCATTTTAATTTATTTAAATTTCACCTTATATTTTTATAACTATTTATACTTTACCCTCTAAATTTTGATTTCTGACTATGTCCCTACAACTAGACCAACTTATGATTATTAATTAACATAAAACCCATATAATTTATGAATTAATCACATGTTTTTGGAAGGTTTGAAGGCTTTTTGTTTCCATGGACCGGCAATTTTGAATATGAGGAAAAGATGTTAAATTAATGAGTATAAATTAATTGAAATAATGATAGGTATAACCTGCTACAATTTTTGGGTGCCAATGATGATGAAAGTTGACTAGTTTTTTGGCAGGACTAAATTGAACCTTTTGGAATCTTGTTCCCTTCCCTTCCCTTCCCTTCCCTTCCCTTCCCTTCCCTTCCTACACGTTTATTTTATAATTAATAGAAGGTGTAAGGAAAAATTAACTGTGGAATTGGTATTTCTATTATGTTTCTCATGGCCGATGGCTTTCATGCATCATATCTTCCTTTGTTTTCATTAAAATTAACTTTTAATCCACTTTCAAGAGCTCGCCGGATTGGAAAGGAAATCGTTTTACCTATTCCATGACTTTTAAAACAA